>CM052667.1:5918061-6044200 GCA_028533165.1 Leontopithecus rosalia | reverse complement strand
CGCCTCCTGGGTTCAGGCAATTCTCCTGCCTCAGCCTCCTGAGTAGCTGGGATTACAGGCACGCGCCACCATGCCCAGCTAATTTTTTGTATTTTTAGTAGAGACGGGGTTTCACCATGTTGACCAGGATGGTCTCGATCTCTTGACCTCGTGATCCACCCGCCTCGGCCTCCCAAAGTGCTGGGATTACAGGCTTGAGTCACCACGCCCGGCCTTGATTAATCTTTTAATGCCGTACTGGAGAAACAGATCTTACTGGCAAGGAGCAGGACCAAATAGTTATTTAGCAAACTCAATCAGTATTTTTTATCAGTTATTTTGGTAAAGGTGTACATAGAGGTTATTAAACAAGCAGATAAATAATAGTAATAGAACTGAACACAATTTGAAATGATTAACATTTATAGTATCTCATTAAAGGAAAAGGTGGTTTTTGTAAAGAAGTGGTTACTATAAATTCTGAAATTATATATGTGTACATACATGGTGAATTAAGTATACGTATCAATCAATATATTTATGTGTGTATACAGGACTAATACATAGGTGTAAAATTAAATATAGGCTAGATACCAAAAATGGAGCAGAAACTGCAGCAGAAATAGGTGGCAACATGAGGCCAAACACTTGACCAAAATTGCCATAGAGATTTAGCCTGAACATATGTAATAATGGGAATCAGAAAACAGGAACATATCCAAGAGAAATCTAACGAGTAGGCCAGCTTTCACTGAAAGAGCAAACAAGAGTAAAGTTTAATTAAATTCACATGATGTCTCATATTGCCACAATGTTAAATTTATAGTCTGAGTTAATTTATTTCAATGGTGATAGAGTAAAATATACAAAATAATGTATCCTACTATCTGGAAGGAGCTAAGAAAATGAAGGATATCTCTTTGAAGCTTCCTATAATTAGACATAAATGATAGTAATTAAGTGAAGATTGCTTGATTCCAGAAACTATAACCAATATTTTCCTCATTAGTAGTTTCACACAATTTTAAATCACCAAGTTTCCATCATACTTTGAAATTAGTGGTTTGAACACACAATATGGTTCAGAGTTGTGATTCTCAAACAAATATTTCTATATTCATCAATCAGCAAAGTGAATGCTGATGGAAAACTGGGATGAAAAATCAACACAGTGAGTCATTCTGTATTCAGATGTTTACCCAAAAAATAAGAAATATGGAATAAAATAATAGGATATGATAACCATGCTGAAATGATAGTCTCTTATTTACAGTCTTGTATATAAAATAAACATTTCATAGATATTCAAGATAAAGTACATTCAATTTTTTTTTAATTTCAGTGCTGTTCTCCTAGACCCATTATAGAGAATGAAGACATATATAATTACGCTCCTTAGCCATTTATAAGTACTCCAGCAGAAGTGTTATAAAAGTATTTCTTTATGATCTTGAATGGAATAACTCTCTCATCATAAAATATAAATATGAATGTTTAAGATCTTTGAAATTACTAGTAAAATAAAATTCAGAATCACATCTTATATAAAAATGAAATATTCCCCTGGCTTATTTGTTACATTACTTCTCAACTTCAAATAAACCTATTGAATGCAGTATTTGATATTCAGAGGCAGAACTGAAATATGTTCACCTATTTCCTTCACTGTGTCATATATACATGTGGGTGCATGTGTGCATTTTGTTGATTTTCTACAATTCATTCTAGTGTATTCAATATCTTCACTGTGGTTTCCTCTCTCAGAGCCTCTGTAGAGGCTTGAGTTCACAGGGCCAATGCCATTTATTCGGACTCAGTAAATCAGATAATGAATGAATGAAAATTTCCATGAAATGTAGAGACAAAGCATAACTTTGTTCAAAATCTCCTGGCCATATATACATGCCTATTTAGCTAATTTTTTTATAATTTTATTCCAATTATTACCAGGATATTAAAATCATGAGGCCAGTTTGGAAAGTGATTTGAATGTGTTTGATTTCCCCCAAGCGATATAAATTTTGCATTATTGGCATGCTTCATGAAAAGATTTTTACACTCATGCCCTCATTCAGATGGCATAAATAAATTACATCAATAAAGCATTTTATTAACTCTGCCGACAATGTACACAGCAGTAATTTGTTTTGTCAATAAATTGCTGATTTTTATTGGGCCTGTCATTTTTTAAACAGCAAAAAATGCAGCCACATAGGGATTTAAGGCAGAAAATGAAGGCTTTAACAGACAATACTTTTTAAAAAATAAACAACATGAAAATGTGAATAATAAAATAAGCATTTAATCAAGACAGCAAAAACACCATAATTAGTATAACACAAAGAAACATACACTTTAACTGTTTGGATGAGATTCTGCCTATATTAATATGTATCATATATTATAAAGATGATTTACTTTGAGACTAACAGTTTAGTATAATCTTTTGAAATATGCGTTGTTCGTAAATGTCTATATATGTTGTGATCTTTTCTTACATCTTCCACATTCAAAGAGATTTTATTTCAGCCACTACTTTATTTATTTGAGTTTGGGGGAATGAGTTAATCTCTATGATTCTCAGTTTCTACATTGTAAAAAAAATAGTGCATATGGTGAAATAATTAATATTTCTCCATTAATCTTATCAAAGTTGTCAACTTTATTATTCTTTTTAAAAACTGTGTTTGCTTTTGATGATCCTCATATGTTTCCTTTATATTTCATTAATTTCTGCTTAGAAATTTTAATCTCTTTGCCCTATTTTTTATGGGGGTTGGGTTTATCTTATGGTTTATTTTTTAAGTATTTAGGTTTGATATTCAATTATTTTAATTTTTATATTCTTTTTAATACAAGCATTTACTGATACAAATTCTCATTTAGCATGATTGCTCTATCAGTAAACTTTTATATATGTAATAGTTCCATTAGTGACTCCACTAATTCTAACTGGAGTTTTATTTCTATTATGATTCCTTCTTTCACTCATCAATTTTTGTGTGTGTTTCCAATTGCCAGATAAAGGGACTACAGTTTTTTTAGCATTAATTTATTATTTAGTTGAATTAAATTTAGAGAAATAGTTTGCACAATAGATATTATTTGAATATTTTGGAGTGTAGTCTGTTAATGATAGGAAATACTTTTATAGCACTTAGATGTCTGGAGCTGTTACAGAAGGCTTACATATGTTAAGTCACTTAATCATCATAAGAATTATAAAGAAACAGTTCCCACCTCTACATCACATTTAATAACACAGGTTGCTAATCCTGAGAGTAAATTATGGGGGTGACTTGTTTTAAAATAACATACAACAGTTCAAGACTGTATTGTGGTAATCTTCCTCAGACTTCTTCTGTTTATAGAAAAATAACTCCACGGAGTCTTCTTGCATACACATGAAACAGAAATACATGCAAAACATATATATCCAGCTGAGAAAATATCGATTTTGACTATGTTACTTTTCTCCATCGCTAAGAATGGGAAAGAGTACCTACCATAAATAAAAATCAGCCTCATCTCATGTGGAAGAGCGTATGTTCTAGCCAAACTGATGAGTAACTGAATACTTTGCTTTTAAGAAAGCAGCCCAAGCAGTAATAAACCTTGGGGAAAAAAATTAAAAGTAAAACGGTTAAAAAACATCAATGCTCACATTTACTTTAATGTTCTTTTACTATGTCAAATACTCTTTCTTCTCACCCCTGGCTGCTGCCTCCTATTAGCGGAACTAACTTTAACCAAAAGTTTAGGGTAAAATTATTGTCAAATAAACTTCACAGTTAAAACAACAACAACAACAAAATGTCTTAAAGGAAAAAACACTATTCTAATTTAGGTCAGAGAGTTTGAACTGGAAATATTACTTTGTGCAGTTAAATACAATGTCTCAATTTCTTAATTAAATGTTTTCTATCTTATGCTAGTTTTAAAAAGATTTCTATTGTCTATACTATTCATGTATTAAAACGAACACATTAAAATGTAGTCTAATACTAAATTTAAAAATTCAACTTGAAATAGTCTAATTCAGTTAGAACAAAATGTATAATATTTAAGAATAATTTAAATCCAAAATCAAAATATATAATTATGTATTTGTTGTATAATATATAACAGATTATATATAATATATAAGTAAATTATATATATATATTCTAAGCAATTATACATATATTATCTATATCTATAAATCCTTAGCAAGTGTCTTCTTGAAAATTATTCTTTAGGAGAGATTTTACAGTTATACTTAATGAAATATTATCTTTTGC
The DNA here is from genome assembly GCA_028533165.1 of Leontopithecus rosalia. Taxonomy (NCBI): domain Eukaryota; kingdom Metazoa; phylum Chordata; class Mammalia; order Primates; family Cebidae; genus Leontopithecus; species Leontopithecus rosalia. Next base: position 6,039,941 of record CM052667.1, on the reverse strand, counting down.
TTCTAAAATTTACTGATTCCAATATGGAGATTATAATATAATTTATTAAGACATTTTATATGCAAATATATTGTTTTAATCACTTCATATGAATATTAACTTTAGTCATATGAGAAATTCTGAATGAGCAAAAGCTGGAAGCATTCCCTTTGAAACTGGTACAAAACAAGGATGCTTTCTCTCACCACTCCTATTCAACATAGTACTGGAAGTTCTGGCCTGAACAATCAGGCAAGAGAGCGAAATAAAGGGTATTCAGATAGGAAGAGAGGAAGTCAGATTGTCTCTATTTGCAGGTGACATGATTGTATATTTAGAAAACCCCATCATCTCAGCCCAAAAACTTATTAAGCTGATCAACAATTTGAGCAAAGTCTCAGGATACAAAATTAATGTGCAAAAATCAAAAGCATTCCTGTACACCAATTATAGACAAGCAGAGAGCCAAATCATGAGTCAGCTCCTATTCAGAACTGCTACAAACAAAATAAAATACCTAGGAATACAACTTGCAAGGGATATGAAGGACCTCTTTAAGGATAACTACAAACCACTGCTCAAGGAAATAAGAGAGGACACTAACAAATGGAAACGCATTCCATGATCATGGATAGGCAGAAGCAATATCATAAAACTGGCCATACTCTCCAAAAGTAATTTGGAGAATCAATGCTATTCCCATCAAGCTACCATTGACTTTCTTCACAGAACTAGAAAAAACTACTTTAAATTTCATATGGAACCAAACCAGAGCCCATATGGCCAAGAAAATCCTAAGCAAAAAGAACAAAGCTGGATGTATCACACTATCTGATTTTAAACTATACTACAAGACTATAGTAACAAAAGCAGCATGGTACTGGTACCAAAAGACCAATAGGACAGACCAGAGACCACAGAAATAACACCGCACATTTACACCCATGCATTCTTACACAAATCTGACAAAAACAAGCAATGGGGAAAAGACTCCCTATATAATAGATGTTGCTGGGAAAACTGGCTAGCCATATGCAGAAAACTGAAACTGGATCCCTTCCTTAAACCTTATACAAAAATTAAGATGGATTAAGGACTTAAAAGTAAGACTTATAACTATAAAATCCCTGGAAGAAAACCTAGGCAATATCACTCAGAATATAGGCATGGGCAAAGACTTCATGACTAAAACACTAAAAGCAAGTGCATCAACAGCTAAAATTGACAAAAGGGATCTAATTAAATTAAAGAGCTTCTGCTCAGCAACGGAAAGTATGATCAGAATGAACAGACAACCTATAGAATGGGAGAAAATGTTTGCAATCTGTCTATCTGACAAAGGTCTAGTATTCAGAATCTACAAGGAACTTAAATTTACAAGAAAAAGATAACTCCATCAAAAAGTGGGCAAAGGATATGAACAGACACTTCTCAAAAGAGGACATTTATGCAGCCAACAACTGTATGAAAACTCATTATCACTGGTCATTAGAGAAAGGCAAGTCCAAACCGCAAGGAGATGCCATCTCGTGCCAATTAGAATGGCAATGATTAAAAAGTCAGGAAACAACAGGTGCTACTGAAGATGCTGAGAAATAGGAAAACTTTTACACTGTTAGTGGGAATGTAAATTAGTTCAATAACTGTAGAAGACAGTGTGGCTATTCCTGAAGGATCTAGGCCCTGAAATACCATTTGACCCAGCCATCTCATTACTGCATATGTACCCAAAGGATTATAAATCATTCTATCATAAAGACACATGCACAGGTTATGTATATTGTAGCACTATTTACAATAGCAAAGACTCGGCACCAACCCAAATGCCCATCAGTGACAAACCAGAGAAAGAAAATGTGGCAAATATACACCATGGAATACTCTGCAGCCATAAAAAGGAATGAGTTCATGTCCTTTGCAGGGACATGGATAAAGCTGGAAACCATCATCCTCAGCAAACTAACACAGGAACAGAAAACGAAACACCGCATGTTCTTGCTCATAAGTTGGAGCTGAACAAAGAGAACACATGGACACAGGGAGGGGAACATCACATGCTAAGACCTGTTTCGGGGAGGGAGGGCATTAGGACAAATACCTAATGTATTAGGAGCTTAAAACCTACATGAAGGTTTGATAGGTGCAGCAAATCACCATGGCACATGTATACCTATGTAACAAACCTGCAGGTTCAGCACATGTATCCTAGAACTTAAACTAAAATAAAAAAAAACTCTTAGTCTGTAAAAAAAAGTGGGTCTCTAACCTCAGCCAAAGCCCCTCTCATGTTTGTTTTTTCTCTAAAATAAACGTGTCTTAACTGTCAAATTAAAATGGAAGGAAGGAAGGAAGGAAGGAAAAAGAAAAAAGGAAGGAGGGAAGAAAGGAAATAAGAAACAGATTTTTGATATTTAAAGTAGCTGTTCCAAGGTCATGTAGCTGGTAAGATGGGAAGCTAATTTCTGACCCTGTGCCTCTGTGGTTTATGACCAGTATGTTTTAATCCTAATATTAGCATAATGAAAACCAACTAGCAGGAGAACTATCATGTAAATTTCATACAACCGTCATAATATTTGTTTGTCATGATTATATTAAGAATAATATAAAAATAAATGCAAATAAAAATATAAAATGTGTATCTTTCTGTTTAAATGGTTAACTCCTTAAGGGAGCCAAGTACATTTACATGTATTTAGTATCATTCTTTGTTTAATAAATTTGTATTAATGATGACTGTTGTCTTATCACATTGATCCCCATGCCAGATCTTCCTTTAGTATATAGTTGTTTTAAGTATAATTTAACATAAAAGTTGTTAAGTGGTTTCTTGAAATGTCTAGTGCTTAGTAGGTTTTGGTCACAGAGATCAAATAACAGTGTATTATTTTCTTCAGTTTGTTACACATTCTATTGCCTCCAGTATAACTTAGTTATAATTTACCAGAAAAATATTGCAGCAGGCATATGAATGTCTAATATTCTGTCTGAATTAGATAAGGCACATTTCTTTATTTTTCTGATTCTAAACCAAATGTTAAGCTTACTTTCCGGATGTGACAACTTTGTTTGAAACAACCTGTTTTACACTATACCTACTACCTTGCTTCCTTCTCCTCGGACGTCACTCATCAAAATTGACTAATCCTTTCTGAAATGACTTGATACAAATATCCTTTATCTCATTTGAATATGCTCTGCAGAGATATTATCTAGACAGGTTATTCTTAATATGTAAAATGACTTTAAAAGATTCAGTGTGTTTTATTATTGCATTACAATTTATACAGGTGATTTAGTGTATTTACACTATTGTATTTTCTGTGTGAAACTTGTTTTATAATTTTATGTAAATAAGTGTACTTAAATGTGAAAATTGATGTCAAGCTTTAAAATCGTAGATCTAGGGAGGGTGTGGAAAGTTGTGGTCTATTTTTTTTGTTCTCAAGCCTTAACACAAATATGTCCTTATAGGATATTTTGCTTTTAATTAGCAATGTAATTGTTAGCAATATTTATTTATAATTTGCTGAAATGCAAAAATAAAATGCCAATTATTTAACACCTGTGCTAAAACAATATCTTAAAGCATGATTCGTTTATGAGGGTCGTCTTTATTTTTCTGTCTCCACCCACCCACCTTGCGTAAGCAATCATCAACTGCTCCTTTCCTGTATGTATTTACCCTATTTGTTTCATTTCTTACCAATCCTGCGGTTTATATTAATCCTATTTCTTCATGTCCAGACTTTTAAAATAGCTGAGTTTTCACTGCATCTAATATTCTCCTCTACCATCTCCTCTGAACTTAACAACAAATCTCATTTTTCCCCTAGGATTATACTTTATAGCCTTTCTTCTTAAAATTTTCAATGGATTCTTACTGCCAAGGAATATATTAAGCACCTCAGTCTTGAATTCCAGATGCTAACAAGTAGTGTCTTCCCAGACTTACCTTTCATTATTTTCCTATGTTGGAAACATTTAAACTGCACAGCTTTATACATAATATTTTGATTGTATTTTTCACCCCTATTCTTTTATCACACCATTACCCTTAAATGTAAAACTGCTTTGTTTCCACATTTTTTCCTCTCACAATCCTACTCTTCAAGCTCTAGCTAGCTTAAATCTTGCTTATTTCAAAATGTCATTTTTAAGCACTCCAGGCAAAGTGTTATTGTTTCTACACTAAATGCCTATCTAATTCAACATCTGTCTACAGTTATGGATGTATTATTTACTACTCCATACAACTGTAAAAGGTACTGCATAGTTTTCATTTCCAGGCTTGTTTTGAAGAACGTATTCTTGTTACCCTGGTTCTTAGAAGGGTGATTTGCTGACATTGAACTTATATTTGATGAATGGAGATGCCATTTCCCTAACAAGAAAAGTGGAAAATGATGGGAAATTATTCAAAAGACTGAGATAATTAATAATACTGCAAATGATTAGACTTCCTCCTACATAGAGTCTTTGTGCTTATGTCAAGTATTTCTTCATTTATGTTATGGTTGAGCATTTATTGAGCATAGAAAATAGGTTTGGCACAGCATAGAGCCCAATAGATAGCATAGTTTCTGTGAATGAGCTTGAAATATTCCTAACATGAATAAGACCCAAAGAATGTCAATGACACATGTCAAAAGGATATTCCTTTTGCCGTCCTCTTCATTTCTGTTTCTTAAATATTTTTTTCTAGTTTTGATCCTCTTTTCTCATGACTGGAGGATTACAATTGCTTCCATACAGGTTTTTTTCCAACACCGTTTTCCCCTATGCTTGTCTTTCTGAAGTCTTGAGTATAGAAAATGTTTTCACAAAGATTCTTCCCTTAATTAAAAACACTGAATAATTTCCCAATTTTACTGCATAATGTAAATGATAGTTTCTAAACTCTCATGCCACTATCAGTCCAAATAAATCTCCACTCATTTTTTATCCCTCCAAGTTTTTCACCAGTACTTTTTGAAATGCTATTACTGCCCCACCTGAAAGCAAACCTTAGATTGTCACATCCATATCTTATTACTCCCCTGAGTAATCAATTATATCAAAACCCCATACATATTTCATATGCTTAACCTTTTTCTTTCTAGTATCTCACTTTCAATGATGCCTAAAGAGTCTGAACTACATCTCACCTTTAAAAATAAAACAAAAGAAACTAGAAGACCTCAGAGTATACACCCCTTCTAGCATCCCAGAATGTCTATTCTCCCTATCATATCTATATTGAAGTTGATTTTTTATTGCAAGTTAGAAGTCTTAAATTTATTTATTTATATTATTTTTTAATTTATTTAACTTTAGGTGTATACTGTATCCAGCATTTCTCCCCATGTTATCCTTCCTCCACACCCTCCCCACCACCGCCGCACCCCGCAACTGCCCCCAGTGTGTGGTGCTCCTTTCCCTGAGTCCACGTGTTCTCATTGTTCAACACCCACCTATGAGTGAGAACATGCTGTGTTTGGTTTTCTGTTCTTGTGTCAGTTTGCTGAGAATGATGGCTTCAAGATTCATCCAAGTCCCTACAAAAGACACAAACTCATCATTTCTTAAGGGTGCATAGTATTCCATGGTGTATATATGCCACATTTTTTTTTTTTTGTCCAGTCTATCCTTGATGGGCATTTGGATTGGTTCCAGGTCTTTGTTATTGTACACAGGGCTTCAGTGAATATACGTGTGCATGTGTCTTTACAGTAGAATGATTTATAGTTCTTTGGGTATATACCCAGTAATGAGATTGCTGGGTCAAATGAAATTTCCATTTCTAGATCCTTGAGAAATCGCCACACTGTCTTCCACAATGGTTGAACTAATTTACACTTCTACCAACTGTGTAAAAGTTCCTATTTCTCCACATCCTCTCCAGCATCTGTTCTTTCCAGATTTTTTAATGATTGCCATTCTAACTGATGTGGTATGCTATCTCAATGTGGTTTTGATTTGCATTTCTCTACAGACCAGTGAGGATGAGCATTTTTCATGTTTGTTGGCCTCATATATGTCTTCTTTTGAAAAGGGTCTGTTCATATCCTTCACCCACTGTTGAATGGGGTTTCTTTTCTTTTATATCTGTTTTAGTTCTTTGTAAATGCTGGATATTAGCCCATTGTCAGATGGGTAGATTGCAAACATTTTTTCCCATTCTGTTGGTTGCCGATTTGCTGTAATGATGGTTTGTTTTTTTTTTTTGCTGTGCAGAAGCTCTGGAGTTTAATTAGATCCCATTTGATTATCTTGGTTTTTATTGCCATTGCTTTTTATGTTTTAGTTATGAAGTCCTTGCCTGTGCCTATGTCCTGAATGGTTTTGCCTAGGTTTTCTTTTAGGGTTTTTATGGTGTTAGGATTTATATTTAAATTTTGAACCTATCTGGAGTTAATTTTAGTGTAAGGTGACAGGAAGGGGTCCAGTTTCTGCTTTCTGCAGGTTGCTAGCCAGTTTTCCCAACACCATTTATTAAACAGGGGTCCTTTCCCCATTGCTTGTTATGTCAGGTTTGTTAAAGATCAGATGTTTGTAGATGTGTGGTCTTGCTTCTGGGGCCTCTGTTCTGTTCCATTGGTCTATGTCTCTGTTTTGATACCAGTACCATGCTGCTTTGATTACTGTAGCCTTGTAGGATAGCTTGAAGTCCAGCAGTGTGATACCTCCAGCTTTGTTCTTTTTGCTTAGGATTGTTTTGGCTATGCAGGCTCTCTAGTGATTCCATATGAAGTTTAAGGTGTTTTTTTCCAGTTCTGTGAAGAAGGTCATTGGTAGCTTGATGGGGATAGCATTGAATCTATAAATTACTTTGGGCAGTATGACTGTTTTCACAATACAGAATCTTCGTATTCATGAGCATGAAATGTTTTTCCATGTTTGTGTCCTCTCTTATTTCCTTGAGCAGTGGTTTGTAGTTCTCCTTGAAGAGGTCCTTTACATCTTTTGTTAGTTGTATTCCTAGGTATTTTATTCACTTTGTAGCAGTTGTGAATGGGAGTTCACTCTTGACTTGGGTCTCTGTCTGTTATTGGTGTATAGGAATGTTTGTGATTTCTGCACATTGATTTTGTATGCTGAGACTTTGCTGGGTTGCTTATCAGTTTGAGAAGATTTTGGACTGTGATGATGGTTAAATTATTTTAAACAGAAAAAAAATACCTATCTCATGCAACTTAACATCAGATGTAAGTCCTATTCCTGGCTTGGCTTGAAAGGAAAGCTCAATGGAGGTGACCAGCTGCATTTTGTCTGACACTGTAGGCTGCTTATGACCACGTTTCAGTCTTTCTGCAAGACTGCTTCCTACATAATGGTATAATAGACATAGGAGCTAAATATTTCATGTTTTCAACCACCATAACTTGAGAAACACAAGATATATTTCCGTCTTTGGAATTCCAACATGGGTCAATCACATGCATGGACCCTAATTTGTTACTTGCTCACCCCTGAAGGAGTCACCTGGCTATAGATGTGGGAAATTCATACTAGTTTGAGATCATTTTCAAGGCTGGCTTGAGATTAAATATTGGAGAGATTGTAAGAGAGGTAAATTTCACAAAGAAAAAGCATTGAGCTACTGATTAAATAATGGATTATTTAGTAGAACAAATACCTACTATGCTAGGTAATGTTGAATAAGTTGTCAATAGCACATACTTTTCTTTGATTTTCACCTCAAAAAGCTGCACTGCAAATTTTAAATTCCATCAGTTTATTAACATTTCTGTAATCAAATCCACATTTGGTTAATGACCATTTTTTGAAAACCATCAACTCCTTTACTAAATGTTAAGAACACCCTATGTCCTTGTTACTGTTAAATGCACTTTGGATAGATTCGTAAAGAAAGTAGACAGTAGTCTTGGCCCTAATAGAGCTGGCATCTGAGAAAAGGAGACACTGAAAAGCCTCAGACATGAAAAATTAAGAAAAATCAATATGCAGGATCATCATGAAGCAAAAGACATTTGAATTAGATATCAAAAGAAGTGTGGGAGTTTCCCAGGTGGCTGTGAGGAGGTACAGGTTTCCAGGCAATGACAAGGGTGACTGCTAAGATCCCGTGGGTACAAAACGTCTAGAGGTAAAATAAAAACAGGGAAGTTTTGCTAAAGTGAAGCAGCCTCATAAATTGCAGAAAATGTTTATGTTTCGATACAGGTATAATCAGACATAAGACTCTAGTAAGGATTCCAGAATTTTCTCTGAGTGATGTGGACAGGAATTTCAAGATAAGAGCACAGAAATAGTGTGATCTGATTCATGTTTTAAAGAAATTGTAGTCATATGTTGAGAATACTGTAGGGAGACAGGTAGGAAGATCCACTGAAAGGTTGATAATCCCAGGGAGATATATGGGGGTTCTGAACAGAGGGGAGGCTGTGAAGGTGATGTGGGACTATAGGTTTTAGATGTATTTTAATGGAGAAGCTCAGAGGATATTCCGATGGCTTGACTAAAGCATGTCAGAGAAAAAGGAAGTATGAGCCATTTTAACTTATTTAGCCTCAGCAATTGCAGTTAAGAAATTTTCTTCCACTGAAATAGAAAGACAGTAACTTGAAGCAGCATAGTATGAGCAAGATTTTGGTGTTGATTTATTAAATTTGAACTATGAAATTAATACTTACCAGATTTTATATTCATACAGTTATCCTGAGATATTTTTAAGTGCAGGTTTAAATTTCATGGTTCTGAAGTGGGGCTAAGAAAAATGCATTTCTAGTATTCTCTGAGCAATGTTGACATTCAAATGAGAAGCTGATCAGGTATCTGATTTTTAGAGTAGATGTCTGGCCTGTAAACAAAAGTTGAAAGTAAGCAAAATATAGATGATATTTAGAGCAACAGGGTTTCACATCACCAGTGGAGAGAATGTATAATGAAAGGAACAGCACCTAAATCTGACATCATGGCATCTCCAGAATTAATAAGGAGAATAACCGTAATGGAGACTAGCAATGGGTGAACAGTACAATGGAAAAATAAGTAAGATCATCATAATATACTAGGATTTAAGTAAAAATGTATCAAAAGATGAATAACAGGATGTGTCGGATAGTTTTAGCAGGACAATTAAGGTGAAAACTGAATATGACCCATCACATGTACTAATGTGAAGGTTATTGATGATCTTCTCATGAATAGCTTACCAGATTTATTTATTCCATAATGTACACATGTATCATAACATCACACTGTATTCCAAAAATACAGCAGTACCCCTTTGGGGGACGTATTTCAAGACACTCAGGGGGTGCCTGAAACCATGGATATTGATATCACTTAACCCTACATATACTGTCATTTTTTTCTTTGCATACATGCCTATAATAGTTTAATTTCTAAATTAAGCACAGTAAGAGAAAACAAATTATAATATATGATAATAACAGTTACGTGAATGTAGTTTCTTTCTCTTTCGAAAATATGTTGTTTTACAGTCTTCACCCTTATTCTTCCTAGGATCTGTCCATCCTATAGGTGAGACTGCTATTAAGTGACAAAGGGGCAGATAGACTACATGGCATGGATATGGAGAATAAAGGGATGGTTTAAGTCCGAGTTAGGGCAGATCTGCACAGCACCCGATTTCATCATAGTACTCAGACTGATATGCAATTTAGAGCATATGAATTGTTTATTTCTAGACTTCTTCATTTAATATGTCTGAACCACAGTTGGCCAGTTTAACTGAAGCCAAGGAATGTGAAACAGCACATAAGGACAGCTTCAGGGGCAATGGATACAATTATTATTTGTCAACTCATAAATAAATAAATGGAGAGTGAAAAAATAGACACACACAAAGAATGGCATATTTAGTGCTAAAGGCAAAAGCCAGAATGTGTTGAAATCTGCCCTGATTTACCTTTCATTGGCTCTCTCCTTACTTCATAGGCTGCTCCATTCTAGCTTTTATTTTGATTTTTTTTTTTTTTTTGAGACAGAGTGTCACTCTGTCTCCCAGGTGGGAGTGCAGTGATGGGATCTTGGCTCACTGGAATCTCCACCTCCCAAGTTCAAGCAATTCTTCTGCCTCAGCTTTGCAAGTATCTGGAATTATAGGCACACACCACCAGGCACAGCTAATTTTTTGTATTTTTAGTAGGGACAGAGTTTCACCATGTTAGCCAGGATGGTCTCGATCTCCTGACCTCATGATCCACCTGCTTCAGCCTCCCAAAGTGCTGGGATTACAGGCATGAGCCACCGAGCCCAGCCTCCAGCTGCTTTTTATGTGGGTCTTTTAATGTAGATTTAGGTATTCCACCTAGTTACGGTTTTTTTTCCCTATGGTCTTCTCTTATGAACTATTTTGAAATAGTCTCTCATTTTCAAAGATCAATTCCTTGCTTATTTTTCCAGATAAAACTCTGGAAGTTGCCATGTTTGAAATTTAAGTTCTGTTAGCCCAATTATTTATTCATTAAATAAATACTTTTGAGCATCCCAATATGCCATTCTACAAAGTGTTAATTCACGGTAAAGGATGCCTACTGCATAGTAACTACCCCCGACTCTTACACACATTCATTATCACATGCACCTTCTTCCATTTTCCTGCTTACATTCATTTGAATAACTGTTCTTCAGCCTTTACAGCATACTTTATAGGGTTATGAAAACCTCTCATCTAATTTCTAGAAGCAGAGATGAAATAACATGAGGCTATATTTTCATACCAAAAAAGTCCGTTAGGAATACAGAGTAAAGGTATGCATAGAAAATATAAACAATCCAAGTTTATTGGAAACCTTATAACCTAAAAGACACATTTTACCATATCGAGTGAGACATTTTAGAAGGACATTATGAGTACACAGAGATCTGGAAATGGCTATTATTTTAGTTTTTGCATTTTATGTAGTGGAGTAAATGAAAATGAAGAAATATTGTAATTCAGAAAAGGACTGTTCAAGTTAGCTAAAGAGGGTCACAGGAACTGCATTTGTACCCTCTAGTCTAAAAATGTAAATTTTATAAAATCAGACTTTTGTATTGGAAAGCATTAGTGTACCTGAAAGTAACAGTATAGTGCTTATTTTATGTTCTCTACTCAGATATATTACCCTTTTAAACTTTTCTCACTTTGAATATGTTTTTCCAAAGTTCGAATTCTTAATTTACATTTCCATGGCAAATTTTACAATCCATAAAACATGCAATAGAATAATCAGAGGTCAAAAAAGTTTGTTACCTGTAGCACAATAAGTAAGCAATAACCTCAATAATATAAATCATCCTTCAAAATATTAAGATATTTAATATCTCTGGAATTTAGAGCAACAGGCAGTACCTTTCATTGATAATCGCATTAACGTAGATTTTAACTTCCCAAAAATAAAAATATGATAATTACCACCACTATTTAATGCATCCTTGAACGAACAGAGTTAAATTTTCTTCTTCCTTATACAGGCTTTTTAAGAAATACAAGGTAGTCATAATCACTTTAATTATTTGTTATAATGTTCATAATATGTGTTTATTGATATTTGTATTTTTTTACTATATTTAAAATACATTTGTGAAGTACTATAAGAATAAATGACTTACATTCCACCAGGTGTATCTTAGGGAGTATGTGTAAGAGAGCCTTTGGCAGAATTCCATTTACAAAGTTATTAATTCATATTACTTTAAATTTTAATAGTATGTTTCAAAATGGGGAGTTGCCATTTCAAAACATTTCATGACATGTTTTATGGTAATGTCATTATTCAAAACACTAGGTGGCAATAAACATAGAGAAAAACATTCTTGCCTCTATGTCTGTATGCCACATACATGCTATTGAAATAAATTACTAGATTTAAAACATGACATTTATCTTTCAGATGAGAATTAACGAATGCTTCATTAATTTTTTTAGGGACATAAAATCTAATTACAGTGATTACAACATAAGATGTAAATGGAATATTAAAATGACATCATTTTTGATGTTTGACAAATGTTGTTATATTTTAAAACCTTTGAAATATTAATGGTAATTAACATATTTGAAAGATAAAACTATAACTAGGCCACATGCAAATAATTAAAGGTTACCTGAGTCTGAATCTATATTTATTTATATGAGATAGAAATATCTGTGACAGGCTGGGCGCGGTGGCTCACACCTGTAATTCCAGCACTTTGGCACTTTGGGAAGCCGAGGTGGGTGGATCACGACATCAAGAGATCGAGAGCATCCTGGCCAACATGGTGAAACGCCGTCTCTACTAAAAATACAAAAAAATTATCTGGGCGTGGTGGTGCACACCTGTAATCTCAGCTACTCAGGAGGCTATGGCAGGAGAATCACTTGAATCCCAGGAGGTGGAGGTTGCAGTGAGCTGAGATAGTGCCACTGCGCTCCAGCCTGGGCAACAGAGCGAGACTCCGTATTAAAAAAAAAAAAATGACAAATCAGAACTTTAGTTTTAACCCTATCTTCTGTCTTTAACAAATCACCACAAAAAGACTACACAGGTACTGAATGCTTCTGGAAGTAGAACATAAACTCAGTGATGGAATGTTTCACTACATGAGAAGCAACAGAGACAACAAGCCTTTGACATAGCCAGGATATTGGCTTTGCTCCTGCTATGCCAATTTTGTGACTGCCAACTAATTTTCAGTGGTTTCAGCCAAGATGCTTTGATTTCCTGAGGCTCTGTTTTCCCATCTGTAAAAGGCTGGGTTCAAGTATCTTTACCTTAAAGACAGAGCATTAAGGCTTTCTGTGTATATGTCTCAAATTTCACAAAACAAATTAGTAAATTTATTCCTAAAATTTTATACACTTTTTAAAAAAACAAATAATGTAAAAAATACAATGAAAGTTTTGTATTATGTAATATTTCTGAAAACCTTTAAATGTTTTAATAGATGCTAAATATTTCTGCCGTTTTATATATGTTTAAAGGGATTAATACATATTTCCATATACATATCATAAATATATTAATAATTTATCCAAATAAAATATAAATTCGAAAGTATTGTATATACTTGTACCCATCTGAAAATAAGCACAAAATAATAATAACAATCAAACAGAAAGACAAGGTTCCTTCGAAGTGCTTTGCTTTTGACGTAACTGTGTACTATCTGGGGATATAGCAGTCATATTTGATGCACCTGTTTTCTCCCTTTGCCCTGTTCAATTCTTTTCTGCATTCATGATAATTGTACTTCATAAACATCTCTTAAATCTTTTTTTTTACCAAAAAAAAATCTAGGAACATCTCATAAACTGTCACAGCCAAATGAAAACCAAAGAGACAAAGTGACTAAATGTAATGAGGCTCCCAAAATGGGATTTTAGTACAGAAAAAAATACTTTAGAAAAAATCTTAGGAAATTGAAGCGCGTACTTTGTTAACAATAATACGTCAATATTTGTTCATTAATTATGAACATGCCATACTACTTTACGATGTTAATAATATGGGGAAATTTATTGTGAGCTATATGGGAACTCTTTATTTTTCAATGTTTCTGTAAATACTCTGGAATTTTTAAAGCTTAATTAGAACTGTCAATGAATTTAAAGACACTGCAATGGTTTTGAAAGCAAACATAACTGTCTCTTACCTTTCTGCTCTTCAAGATCCTATGTAGAGTTTAGAATGACTCAGATGAAAGATACCTAGTCCTTATTCTGAAAACAGAATGGAAGTGTTCTTAATTCATCTGACACGCTTTTATTATTTATTATACTTTATGTCCTGGGGTACATGTGCAGATCAGGCAGGTTTGTTACATAGGTATACACGTGCCATGGTGGTGGTTTGCTGCATCCAGTGCCCCGTCATCTACATTAGGTATTTCCCCTAATGCTATCCCTCCTCAATACCCCCACCCCCTGCTATTCCTCACCTAGCACCCCACCACCCAGGCCCCTGTGTGTGATGTTCTCCTCCCTATGTCCGTTTGTTCTCATTTGTTCAACACCCAGTTATGAGTGAGAACATGCGGTGTTTGGTTTTCTGTTCTTGTCATCTGACACTCTTTGTTGGGTACTTTTCTTCTCATCACATATTTAGTGGGCTTCTGAAAATCCACTAGTCCATAAGAAGCTGTCTCTATAGCCATTTTGGAGGTTTAAGTTTGTTTTTGAATAGGTACTAGCAAGGGATGAATGGGAAAACAAATTCTGAGTTATTACATGTTTATAAAAATTAGTCTTCGATTTCAATAATTGAAGATCAGTTTGGCTAAATTAAAATAAAAAATATATATAGTCAGATAAATACACACATAAAAATAAATACGTATTTAATCCAATTCAAGCAAAATCATGTATATTTTCTTCTTGAGTATCTTAGATATGCTACTCAGTTGTTTTCTGGCATTAGAGTGTTGCTATTGAAAAACCTATGAGGATATGGACCTGGTTTTTTGCTTTCACAAATGACTTTGCCTTTTTTGCCTAGATGTTCAAACCATTTATCTATCTATCTATCTATCTATCTATCTATCTATCTATGTTTAAAGCCCAGTCATTTTATAAATATATTTTTCTCCTGGCTACATAGTTCATCCCGGATACTGGTTATGTCCTTTAAAAGCTTATATTATTTCCGGAACTTTTTGAAATTACAGATAATTTTACACATATTACAATTATACTATGTAATAGTGATTGTTTCTCTTATTCAGTAAATCATAAATATATGTATATATGATTATATGTGTATGATCATGTATCATATATATATCATATGTCTATGATGTCCTGAAAATATACATATTACTGGTGGGCTATATCAGTATTTGAAAGCAAATTCCTCCCTTTGTACAAAGCCTTTCACTGTTAAATATCAATTGATCTTTGATTTCCTGGATGAAAATATATAATGTATATATAATATTTACCTATATTATTTGTCTATAATTGTTCATGCTTACTGTATCTTTGTTAGTTTTTACTTGTTATATCACTTTTTTCCTTAGTCACCTTTGAGTTCTGTAAGGCTGTGGTTATTCTCCATTATTCTCTTGATAGTTTTCTTCTTAAATAATAATTTTATTTTCTGGGTGAATTCACCTCACTGTTTAATTGTTTTCTCTAATAATCTAATGTCTGATTTTTTTAAATTATTGCGTTTTTTTCTAACTTTTATTTGCTCATTGAAATCCAACACTTCTCCAAAATCTAATACTCTTAGATTTTGGAGAAGTGTTATTTTCTGATTAGCTTCAGTGCTTTTTTGTGTGGTCTTCTGATCTTTTATTTTTCCATAAAGTAACTCACATGAAAAGTATTTTTTCCTGTTACCTATCTAAAATACAATAACATTACCAACACTTTTAGAGTCAGGTGGCTAACCTTTCCCAAGACAGCTTTTCTACTTTGACAACTCTCAAGATGTCTTTGGTTATTTTAATTGTGTGTTTGAGCTGTGGTCTTATCCTCACTGAGATAGTCCTCCACTATTAACCCCCTCCCATGTTATCTAGAAAGTATCCTGATTTTCTCTTTTGCAACTATCCTGATCATTTTGAATACTCTATCCAATTGATATTTAACAGTAGAGGTCTTTGTCCAAAAAGGGTAATTTGCTTTCAGGCCTTCATAGAGCCCACCAATTTTTCTTCTGTCTCCTTGCCCTTAAACGGGCACAGTCTATAGATCTCTCTACTAGTCTTTGCTGTTCTTTGAATGGCCAGTGGGGATTATAGAAATCGCTACTATAATATACTTGGCCATGCATTCCTTTGTCTTTTTTCTATTACTTTACACGTATTTTTGTTACCTGTGAGTAATGTAGCTGTTAGTGACCTGCCCATCTCTACATAAGTTATCTTGCATTTTTTGCTTCATTTTAATAGAAACCCTGCATGAGCTTGTGCATTTACTCATTAACAAGTAATAATTCATGTGTGTGTATGCATAGATAGAAGTGTGAAACATTATTATGTCAGCAACACTATCCCAGAAAATCTTCAAGGAGGTCTGGAGTGAGAGAAAAATGAATTCGTGACTATTCCTGCATTTTCTGACCTATGGCATCTACATCATGAGAGTATAATTTATATTATTCAAAATATTAGAAAGTAAAATGAAATAATGAGGTATGGCATACTCTAAAAGATGGTAAATAAACTCTTTGGTGTTCTGTTTCTCAAAGTCTATTTCTATACCACCCATATCAGAAGAAGCTGGTATGATTACTTAAAATGCAGATTCCTGTTTCTTATCTCCTAAGTAACCAAGTCAAATTCTGCATTTTAATATAATCCAAAGGTGATTCCTTCTTACATTAAAAATGAGTAACCATTTTCTTAAGGGGTAAGAGTTTACAATATTTTCTAAAGCTTTCTTGATGGCATTTCGGCAAACTAACTTTCTCTTTCTAATTTTATGTAAATACATCCAAATATCTGTGCTTAATTATATACCAACTTTTGCTTCAGATCACCATGACAACCGAAGAAGTGACAAGCAGTAACAGGGTATGTACTTTCCTTATGTTGTACATTCATATCTGATTCTCATTAATTCACTGCAAAAAAAAGATTTTCTATTTCTGCTTTTTTTTTTAGTTCCACAAGGCAAGCAACAATGCATATTTTAGTAGAGGTTGGTTGATTGTGAAATAGTTCTCATAGATCAGAATTTGATTCCTGGTGTGGGCAATTCAATGAATCATTTATTATATCATGCACAGGTGTTCATTAGGAAAGCATCAGACTCTAGTGGAAAGAACAGCTATTCTCTCAAGATCATTCAAGTGCAAAATTGCATTAGGGACAATGATAAGGGATTAAATGGCCTTAAGTGCTATCTTTATGCCTGATGTTATAAGCAAAAGAAATGACCCTTATAGTCCCTATGTTTCAGGCAATAATGTATAGTCCTTTCAAAACTGATCCAAAATGATCAGCACCTCCAGAGAACATCAGAAACTGGGCAGATTTACACTGGGCTTTTCATACTGTTCCACAGTTTTTCTCTTTTCCTGGTTACCATTTTCTTCAAATTTTCAAAATTTCTATTTCTTAACTTCTCTACACTCAAGTCTCTAATGTGGTAGCTCTGTCTTCACTCTCGATATATGATGTAATTGCCTATTCCTTATAGAAAATTGAAAACAATGAAACAGTCACGACCTTAATCCTCAAATCTATAAGTCTATTTTTACTTAGGTATTCGCTTTGTTTAGAGACAAAACAGCAAAATTTCCCTCCTCAGATTCTATCCATTCCTTTTTTCCCTAGAATAATTTGTTATAAGGTCTTGTGTTTAAATATATTATCTCATTTCTTTATATCCCTCTTGTTACACAACATGTTGCAAACAGAAATCTAACTCCATCAACCCACCGAAAAAGCTTTTTTTAAAGTCCAAAATGGTTCAGGAGCAGTGGCTCATGCCTGTAAAGCCAGCACTTTGAGAGGTCAAGATAGCAGATCACTTGAGGTGAGGAGTTTGAGACCAGCCTGACCAACATGGTGAAAACCTGTCCCTACTAAAAATACAAAGCAACAATAACAACAATAAAAACTAGCCAGGCATGGTGGTGGGCACCTGTAACCCCAGCTGCTTGAGAGGTTGAGGAGGGAGAATCACTTGAACCCAGAAGGCAGAGGTTACAGTGAGACGAGATCACACCACTGCACTCCAGCCTGGGTGACAAAATGAGACTCCATCTCTTTTTTTTTTTTTTTAACAGAGACGTGCACGAGGTGAGAGGTCACACGCTAGCTGAGTGGGAGGTTAAAGAGAGGCCAGGAAGCGTACAGAGATGTGTACGAGGAGATAGGTCACACACTAGCTGAGTGGCAGGTTAAAGGCCAGGAAGGGTACAGAGACGTGCACGAGGTGAGAGGTCACACACTGGCCGAGTGGCAGGTTGATGAGCAGACTCAGGCATCCAAGGTATTCTCCAAGGTATTCTCAGGGTGAATTTTCTATTTATTTATTTGTTTATTTTTTATGTTATGAAATGCATTTTCTATTTATTTTTTATGTTATGAAATGCAATGACATACAGTACTTAAGTTCAGCTTTTTTTTTTGAAAGAAAAAAAGCAGAGAAGGAGAATAAGAAAGAGGAAGAAAAAGAGGGAGAGAGAACAGGAATATTGCTTAATTCTAAGAATGGTTATTAATAATGGCTGATCAATATTTTGTGTATTGAAAGTGGAGAATGTATATTTTGTGTATTTAAAGTGGAGAGCGCTATACGTATTTATTAAGTTTACTTGTTCCGGATCTGAATTCAAGTCCTGGATATCCTTATTAATTTTCTGTCTTGTTGAGTCTAAATCTCTTATGTATCTGGATGTTAGGATCGTTAGCTCTTATTGTTGCATTTATTTTGAGACTCCATCTCAAAATAAATACACACACACACACACATACACATATACATACGTACATTCATACATAAAGTCCAGAATGACCTCTATGACATTACATTGAGTAGGCACATTTGAAACTTCATCTTGCTTGACTCTCAACAGTGCTTCATATGCCTCACCTCTCTCTCCTGCACAAAGTATAAGCCTTCTGTTTCCATGACACTGAACATGCCTGAGTTTTCTCTTATTTCGTATTTGCCATTTTTCTCTAATATTTGCTTCTTAAATGCTAGCTCATCTCTGCCTTTAGCTGTCTGCTTTCTTAAAACACAAGATCTCATTAAGAATCCCATCTATCTACTTGACTGGTGTTAAACCACCTGGTCAAGGTTATGTGTAATAGAAATGGTAATGCCATTCAACCCTGTGACCAAGATGAAAATATTGTGGCATAACATTTAAATTGTTAATGAGTGCTTGCAATTAGGTAATATAATCTCAAGATGTGCATCAATTTGTAGAGGGAGAAAGAGGGAAAAACAATAGAAAAGAAATATGTGACTTGAAACCATCAAGAAGTTATCTATAATATGAGATATGATGTTGAATTATAACCCTGTGGTTTGTGTGCATATTTATGTGTGTATATATGCATGTTTGTACAGATATAATCAAGTTATATGTGTATATTTCATTTATCTGTGTGTGTGTGTGTACTACAACTTCCACCACATTTTCTATCTTCTTTATAAATTTATTCTACTTCACAGCGTTTAGCACCATCTGATGTAAACATACATGATGAGAAAAGAAGAGATCCTTAGTCTAGGAAAACCAGGGAAATTTTCATAGTGAGTATTTTAATCATTAACATTGAACATATTCTTTTAAAGAAGTATATTCTTGCAAATATCATTATACTCCAGCCTGTACCAAATGTTACAATACTTAAAAAAGAGAAGACAACAGATACAGGCACATTTAGGACAGTTATATGGGTATCAACCATGCTAATTCAATAGGTTAAAAGATAAAGAAGAGTGATGTTGACTTTTAGGTGTCCTTGTTCATGAACTACTGGCACTTGACCGTGCTCATCACTTCTATGCTATGGAGATTCTCTCTATGCTATAGTAGCTCTATTCTAATCATGGTTATTTTATAAACATTATAACCGAAGAGTTGTATTCAACTTCTAATACCTTAATTTGTTTCCCATTGCTTTTGTCATAATTCTCTTGTACATATTAAATAGGCCTGTTATCATATTCAAAATGTCTATTATTAAGAGTGTTCAATCTAAGCACATGGCACTGATGATTATGATGCAGTTTCAACAAGTTGATTTCTGCTACCCAAATTTATTCAGCTAATTTGCAGGATTATGCTCTGTTTCCTATTAAGATGGTTAAACAGAAACTACTTTCCATACATTAAGACTTTATTCTGGTCCGTTCATTCTGCCTTAACTCAGTTTTCCTGGCTATAGTAAGACCCGATTCTCAGACACTTCACCCCATACTCAGTTTCACCATTAATAAACCTTAATAACTTGATTACTTGTATAAACTGTTTTTTCCGCATTTTTTTTACCAGATTTCAAAATGTTTCTACAGCTAATCAAGAATATGTGTGTAAATGGATGGTCCCATCCAACATTATACATTGAGACTCCAGACTTCAATGGGACTTTTTTTTTGAGATGCAGTCTCAGTCTGTTGCCCAGGCTGGAGTGGAGTGCTGCCATCTCAGTTCACTGTCACCTCTGCCTCCTGATTCTCCTGCCTCAGCCTCTGGAGTAGCTGGGACTGCAGGTGCATACCACCCTGCCTGGCTAATTTTTGTATTTTTGTAGTAACAGTGTTTCATCATATTGCCAGGCTGGTCTCGAACTCCTGACCTCAGATGATCCATCCCCCTTGGCCTCCTAAAGTGCTGGGATTGCAGGTGTGAGCCACATGCCTGGACTCAGTGAGATCATTGCTATGACATGGAAGGATTTTTATTTCCTTATGAATGCTCCCACAGAAAGCACCCTAAACTATGTTACGTCAGTCTTCAGTTTTGTTATTTTTGCTACTTTTAATTTAAGTAGGCAATACCTCTTCATAACCTATTTTAAAATAACAAGATTATTCTACATAACTAGCTAATATTATGCTTTTACTTATTTCAATGTTATTCATATTCCCTCTACTTACAAAGAAAAAATTTCGTTTAATCTAGCAAAATGTAAGATATGTAAAGAAACAGAGTACAGGTATTTAGGTCCAGAAACCTACATTATTGAGGGGATCAGACAGAGTTAAGGACTCTAAAAGATGAATAGATGGCCAAAATATGAGTCCCTGGCCATAAACGTGAAACAGAATCCTTGGAGACCATCAGTGGGAATATAATTCTATGTGGCATGGCCTCTTACGAGTCTTCCCCCATTACTACTGTGACTTGTTTTTCACACTGCACGTTCCATGCCATTCCACTGCTAACCTTATTATTTAAGCATGTCACACACTCCTGCATTTCCTTTGCACTTTCACTGCCTGGAGTGTGCTTCTGTAGATGTCATAGTTACTAACTTTCTCACCTCCGTCCTGTCTTTGCTCAAATGTTTCCATGGCAGATGAGCAGGCCTTTCCTGATCACTGTGTGAAGGTAAAACTACAACCTCTGCCACATCTTCTAACTCCTTTGGAATGTATTCTACTTCACAGCATTTAGCACTATCTTACAGAACACAGATACATTTCTTTTTTTTTTTCTATTGCCTGTCACTTGGATGAAAGCTCTCAGAAAGTAAAAACATCCCGAGTTCCCGTAACAATACATGGCACACAATGCTCATGCAATATTTAATGAATGAGTAAAGTACACCTGATATCTGTGATACAAGGGCATGGTGAGAGTAAAAATGAGCAGCCGGGGCACTTGCAGAAAGTAATCTTACAGGGAAAAGGTCAAGAACTCAGTCATAGTAGGTAAGTGAAAGTCTCAGTCTGAGAATTGATTCACAAGTAGTAAGCTTTGACTTAGAGAGACTTACTTTCCTTTCCAGTCTGTATGTAAGTAGAGATGGTGGCATTATGCATTATTAGCTGTCACTGACTGTGGGTGAATTCACATACTTACCAGAGCTGGGTGAAAAAATAGGATACAAGTGTGTGTTTATATCATTCAAGCATTAGCACCAGGAGTCCTGCTCTAAATCCTTCATCAAATAATAAAATGTCCGACTTGGACTGTTGTTCCCAAACTCCTGCTATCCGAATCAATCTTTCCATTTTGCTACAGAATTCCAAACAAGCAGTTTTCTTGATTTCAAATGGTGACATTCAGTACTTCCTAATGAGCTATTTCTATAGTCTACTATTATTTCCCGTCTCTCCTCAGTAAACTTTACAGACAGACATGAAAATTTTATACATATTTTTTCAAAAACCATCCATATAAAGCAGATGTAGGCTTCCTATCATTCTTGGCAGGGTAAGAAATATAACTATCTACAGGGAGTATAAACAATTTCAGAAGTTAGGTTCAACTCAACTGATGATTCAAGCTACCAGTCACCTGCTACTCATCCACAGAGTTTCAGAGTTCTGGTTCGACAAGATGAAAATGATGAAAGGAAGACTGATTCCTGTAATCGCAGGGAAGGTTAAAAAAATAGTTTGTGCTTTGCATAAGTTTTCCCAATTTCCTGTGATTGTTTCTACTTTCACGTCTTTCAATTGCAGTGGAATTTAAGGATATTGTGCCAGAATCAAATCCATCAACTGGAGTTTTCCTTTGGTTGCAGATACCTTGCCAGGGGATACATATTTCTTACTTACTTAATTTTAAAAGGATTTTGTTGGAAAAGATTGTGTGGAGTTGTTAGGAAATCACGTTCGATGTTATATACCAAACATTAAATTTATAGCATAAAGTTGTATGAACAACATCTCACTATAATCAGGTGGCAGATGGTGATACTGAGAGACAGTGTCGTAGTGAAGACGTTGTAATAGCTGATGTGAATGTGGCACTGTCATTGTCAGCCTGTGTAGTTAAGCTGCAATTGCTATCCAAAAGCTCTCTTGATACTTTACAAATCTCTGCCATAATTTCCTGTAAAGTGTGGGGGCCGGCACATCTGCCGGGGGCTCTTGGCCAGCAAGAGCGTCCCAACCTGGAAAGGGGGGTGCACGGAAGAGAAGAAGAAAGAACAGACGGGGTCTGGAGGGTTGAGAAGTCAGATGCTTCACCAACAGCTTTATTGAACTCAGGGTCTGGTTATATACATTACAAGTAGAAGTGTTTACATCATGGGATCAGTGTTTCATGGGAACAGAAAGTTTTACAATGCAATCACAAGTCACCATATTTTGGATAAATATGCTGGGAACAGGGAGATATATAATCAGGTTAAAGCGGGGGGTGCAATTATGAGTCACAAGAGTCCAGGTGCAATATCTAAGTTTAGAAGTTTAAAAGAAACTATTTATCTAGGGCAGGAGTTTCACAAGAAAATCACAGGCTGCATTATAAATCATTAAGTCACAAGCAGTATTGTAAATACCACATCAAGGGTCCAGGTGCAGGAAAGACATAAACAAAGCAATTTTTACTATCAGCTTGCTTTGAAGATTTAAGTCATAACTTTAAGAAGAAACTATAATGAATAGAGAACCAAAAGTGGACACTGTGAGAACCAAAAGTGGACACCATGAGAACCAAAAGTGGACACCGTGCCTCCCATCACCTCAGCACAGTAGAGTAATAACTCATATTATTTTTATATATCACATAAGCTTTTTTGCAGTCCTTTTTCCCCATAGCTCGACTACCCCCAACAGAGGGCCCGTGTCTGGGATCAAGCTCAACCATATGGTGTGACCCACTACTTGGGGGTCTCACATGGGAGCGTTCCCACAGGAAAGAAATGTTCTATCATAAACACACGAAGGAGATAGATGTATGACGTTCTGCGATGTTACTGCTGAAAATTTCAGTACTTTATCCTCAGTATAAGATCGTCAACATATATTAAATGAAGATTTGATAAATGAAGATAGCCAAAATGAATGTTTTAGTAAGCTACTCCTCCTGACTGCATATGCACTGTGAAATAATCCAGAAGAGAAACAGCTATTCTCTGTCCTCGTATTGTGGGATCAAATCCTTAAGACATCTGCCTGTACGTTATTATCCACAGTATGGTAGACGAGTCCATGACAATCATGCAAGTTTAGCAACTGGAAAAAAATAACACACAAGTCATGGCTTTGCGACACTGGCACAACACTACTCTCAGAACTGGCCACAGTGGAATTTGAGGAATATATT
The DNA here is from genome assembly GCA_028533165.1 of Leontopithecus rosalia. Lineage (NCBI taxonomy): Eukaryota > Metazoa > Chordata > Mammalia > Primates > Cebidae > Leontopithecus > Leontopithecus rosalia. The sequence goes on along the minus strand of CM052667.1, from coordinate 6,016,332 downwards.
GTGAATGTTCTTGTCCACAAATGAAGTTCAGAAATGTTGCTTTGCTTTATGAGTTTTAAAAAAAAACAAAACAAAACAAAAAACTTACATTTAGCTACTCCACAAGTTTTATTTTAGTGAGAATACAAGGCATTTTCATCAATATATTTTTAAAATTATAATTTCACTTCATAAAAATGTATTTGTACCATTTGTTTCTAATATCTAATATTCTTGACACTCAAATATACTCAAATATACTCTACAGTGCTATTACTGCACTTCATGGTTCCATATTGAATGATACCTGTAATGTAGCCACCTCTACTTCCTTAGGAAAATAATTTCAGGAGAAAAAAAAACACATGAAAGAAATTATCAAGTACATAAGGACATAAAAAGAGAACCCATAAAATCCCAGGTACAACTAAGTACTCAAAGTGTAAAATTATGTTGATTTTTCCCTAATACAACATGCTTTTTTTTTCCTGAAGAGTTTGTGTTTTAATGAGAACAGACATTATTTATAGCAGACATTAGACTAGAGTTGAATATGTCCTTTGAAAACTCTCAGTACTTCTTAATTTTGCATATACTGCGTTACGTAGCTGAGTGTTTTTTCACTTTTTTTCCAATGTCTCTATTCTAATATATTTGAAGACCTGAATTCAACTTTATGTACTGTTTAATATTACTTGTAAAATGTAGTATTTTAAGATTCAAATATAGTTTACAAAGAAAATTTAAAAATGAAATATTATTCATCATTTAAAAATCATTTTTAAATCTTTGATTTAAAAATTTTAATAAATAAAATGTTAATAGATATTAGTTTAAAATAATTTTTATTTCTCTTGGAGTTAGCATCCAGCATTTCTTTTCTACTAAAGAAAACAGTTCTTCTCTTTTGATGTATTATGATTATTTGGGTTTTGGACAAAACCATAATCTGGGTAATTAGAAAGTTTAATGTTATTTAAAATTTTTCTTTTCTCCTTTAAGCCCCATGGTTAGTTCTTAGAAATATTCTGAGATTGCATATCCCCACTCCTGCAACAAGCATAGAAAGAATGGGATAAGAGAACTGCAGGCATCTAAACATTTTTATATAATAGTTTAGTACCATTTCATCTGTCTTTGCCTATTTAAAAATGTGAATAGATTTTTCATATTAGACACATCCATTTCCAAAACTCAGAATATTCTAAGAACTAACCATTGAGCTTAAAGGAGAGAAGACACATTTTAAATAACATTGAACTTTCTAATTATCCAAATTATGGTTTTGTCTTTCTTAGGGCATTCCCTTTCCTTTGAGTAATAAGTTCTTGTTCTTAACTTGAAGGTCACCCAAAATGACCTTTAATTTTTATCAAGTACATCATTATCACTAGATATTTTAACTTCTATTTTAAATTTTAAAATAACTTTGTAACTAGCATAAAAATGTATTACTTATTCTGACATATATTAAACATTATATATTTCTTTTATTTTTCTGGGTACAAAATATAGATATATCTATATATCTAGATATATATAGATATATGAGGTCCATGAGATGTTTTGATGCAGGCAGGCAATGCATAATAATCACACCATGGAGAATGGGGCAACCATCCCCTCAAGTGTTTATCCTTTGTGCTACAAACTATCCAATTATATTCTTTTAGTTATTTTTATATGTATAGTTAAGTTATTATTTGAATACAGTCACCCTGTTGTGCTATCAAATACTAGGTCTAATTCATTCATTCTATTTTTACTGTACCCATTAACCATCCACATCTCCTCCCTGTTTCCCCATCCCCTCATTGCCCTTCTTAGCATCTGGTAACCATTCTTCAACTCTTTATGACCATTAGTACATTTGTTTATTTTCAGATCCCACAAATAAGTGAGAACATGCAATGTTTGCCTTTCTGAGCATGGGTTTTATTATATAACATAATGATCTCCAGTTCCTTCCATGTTGTTGCAAATGACAAGATCTCATTCTTGTTTATGGTTGAATACTACTCCATTGTGTATACATACCACATTTGCTTTATCTGTTTATCTACTAATGGACACCTAGGTTGCTTCCAAATCTTGGTTATTGTGAACATAGATGCACCAAATATGAATATTCAGATATCCCTTCAATATACTGATATCTTTCTTTTGAGTATATACCAAGAGGTAGGATTCCTGGATCATATTGTAGCTCAATTTTTAGTTTTCTGAGGGACTTCCAAAATGTTCTTCATAATTGTACTGATTTGCATTCCCATTAATAGTGAGTAAGAGTTCCCTTTTCTCCACATTTTCACTGCCATGTTTATCACCTGACATTTGGATATAAGCCATTTTAACTGCGGTGAGGTAGTATCTTATTATAGTTTTGATTTGTATTTCTCTGATGATTAATGATGCTGAGCAACTTTTCATATTATAGTGATATGGTTAGCCTTTGTGTCCCTACCCAAATCTCATCTTGTACTGTAATTCCCATAATCCCTATAATCCCTACGTGTCAAGGGAGAGACCAGATAGAGGTAAGTTAATCATAGGGATGCTTTCCCCCATGATGTTCTGATGATAGTGAGTGAGTTCTCACGAGATCTGATGGTTTTAAAAAAGACTCTTCCCCCTTTGCTCAGCACTTCTTCTTCCTGCTGCTTTGTGAAGAGGGACTTGCTTCCCCTTCACCTTCCACCATGATTGTAAGTTTCCTGAGGCCTCCTCAGCCATACTGCACTGTGAGTTAATTAAACCCCTTTCCTTTATAAATTACTCAGTCTCTGGTAGTTCTTTGCAGTAGTATGAAAATAAACTCATACAGCCATTGTGCTATTTGTATTTCTTCTTTTGAGAAATTCCTATTCAAATATTTCACCCATTTTTTAATCATATGGTGAGGGTTTTTTTCTTTTCTTTTCCTATAGAGTTGTTGACCTTCTTACATTTCTGGTCATTTACCCTTGTAATGTTGGTAGCTTGCAAATCTTCTCCCATTCTATCGGTTATCTCTTCTCTTTCTTGATTGTTTTCGTTGCTGTGCACAAGTTTTTTAATTTGGTGTGATCCCATTTGTACATTTGTGCTTCGATTACCTGTGCTTTTGGGGTATTGCTCAATAAATTATTTCCCAGATCAATGTGTTTGATATTTTCATTAATTTTTTTTTGCAGTAGTTTCATAGATTGATAGTAGTTTCATAGATGATAGGTTTTTCTTGTTTTCATAGTAGTTTCATAGATGATAGGTTTTTTCATGTTTTCTTGCAATAGTTTCATAGATGATAGGTTTAAGTCTTTAATCCATTTTGATTTGAATTTTTGTATATTGTGAGAGATAGGGGCCTAGTTTCACTCTTCTGCATATGGATATACAGTTTTTCCAGTATCATTTATTATAGAGACTGTCTTTCCCCAGTGTGTATTCTTAGTACCTTTGTCAAAAGTGAGTTTATTGTAGGCGTGTGGGTTTGTTTTGGGGTTCTTTATTCTGTTCCCTGGCTTAGGTGTCTGTTTATTGTGCCAGTAACATTATTTTTTAGATTTAATTCCAAATATATTATTTTCATTGCTTTTTCTTTTTTCTCTGTGTAGAAATTTTTATTGAAAGATTGGCTTCTTGCCACTTACCTTTTGTAACTTATTAAACATTTTTATTTCTAAATTTTTAAAAATAATTTTAATATTTTTTTGTTTCAGGGTATACACGTGCAGCTTAGTTACATGGGTATGTCGCATGATGCTGAGGCTTGGGATACCACTGATTCTGTTACCCAGATAGTAAACATAGTACCCAACAACTAGTTTACAATAATTGTCCTGCATCATTCCTCCCTGCTCTGTTAGTGCCTGGTGTCTGTTGTTGCCACCTTTATATCCATGAGTACCCAGGGTTTAGCTTCCATTTACAAATTAAAATATGATACTTCATTTTCTGTTAGTCTTAATTTGCAGACACTTCTCCAAATAAAACATGCAGGTAAACAACAAATATAAGAAAAAGTACTCAACATCGCTAATCATCAGAGAAATGCAAATTAAAACCTCAATAATATCTTACATCAGGAAGAATGATTATCATTAAAAAGTCAAAATCAGATGCAGAGGAGGCTGTCAAGAAAAGGGAGTGCTTATACTCTGTTGGTGGGAATGTAAATTCATTCAGCCACTGTGGAAAGCCATCTGGTGATTTCTCAGAGAAGCAAAAACCAAGTTACCATTCAACCCAGCAATCTAATTACTAGGTATATATTTTTAAAAAATTGTTCTGCCAAAAAAGACTCATTCAGTCATATGTTAATTGGAATACTGTTCACAATAGAAAATTCATGGAATCAACTTAGGTGCCCATCAACATTGCAACAGTGGACTGGATAAAAAATATATATAATACATATACACCATGGAATACTACTCAGCCATATAAAAGAACAAATTTATGCTATTAGCAGCAACATGAATGCAGTTGGAGCTCATTATCCTGAGCAAATTTCACTGCTTATTGATGATGCCCTTCATCCTATTCTTATTCCAACTTCCAAGTAGTAATTACTTTTCTGGTACATACACTTTTTTTTTTCAACTAAATCTTCTCTGTGCCTTGTAAAGAATATCATTGTTGGCATTCAAAAGCTAGTGAACTACACATAATTAACCTCTGGCTTAACTAATTTCTTTAAGAAATCACACCAGTAACTCACATACTTATGTTTTTATTGATGCATTATTTCTAGACGAAAGAAATACTGCTAGCATGGCATTAGAAAGAGAGTAAAAATCATATTTTCTCAAAAAGGGCTGTCATTTTAGAATAAACTTATAGTAAAACCTTACTTATAAACTCTTTACATACTTTTTATTATGAGACAACTCAAAAATCTAAAAGATAATGGATTATCTTTTATCCATCTTATAAGCTGCCCTCTTGAAAAGTTTGGCTCTTTATAGCCAGGGTAACTTGTATTATACTGGGGTAACACAATAAAACACATGTTCCTTCTATTGGGTCTTGCCTTATTCAGTAATACTGTTCCGCTTTGAATTTTTTATAGGTCACATAATAGAGCCCAGTATTTTGAAATAGCATCTTTGCTTTATTTTGATAAGCATTTAAAATGTTCGACTTACTGTTACACTTGTACCTTAATTGGGTGGAAGAAGCATTTTCTCTCTTATTCTACAAAAGCCAGGTTTCAGAGAGAGAAATATAGAGACATTCAGTTGTAGTGAAATGTGTCTTATTTTCTGTAACTTTAAACTGTATATTGAATGAATTAAACAATGTTTTCATTGTCATTTTGGCTCATTGGCAAATATTAACATCCTCAAGTTTGTCACTGTGGTCATCTATGTAAAAATCTCAAAAAGTTCTCATAATCATTTGAAATATATATATAGTATAATGTTAAATGCTATGTCTGAGACCACATCGATTTTTTTTGCTTCTTAAATTTAGTTTCTTACACATAACCTAACACTTAAAAGATTCTCAAAATATATTTCCTGGAATTAAAAAAATGCATGTAAATTGTACAACATTTACTAGAAAAAATGTACCAACAATTTTATTTTGTCTGTCATTTTATTGGAGAATATTTATTGTCCTTAAGAGAGAATACAGTTTTCAGGTTTCTACAATGACTTTGTATATTTTTACATGTATAAAATGATATTTCTAAAAATTTAATACAGTGAAGAAATATACTTTATAAGAGCTAAATTATATCATTACATAAACTGCAGATGACATATAGTCAAACATACTCTTGAAAAAATTTAAGTGGCCTCTAAAATGCTGTGTTCATAAATATAATTCCATTATGCTTCCTAAGCAGTTTTCTGTTCTTCTAGCATTAGAACAGATTGTTGTTTATTTGTTTGAACATCACATGTACATATTTCTGTTTTTTAAAGACATTTTAAATAAATGTATATAGTTTAACAACAGAATCATGTAGTGATAAGCACACTATATGAATCTTATAGTGATCTTATAGTGATAAGCAGAATCTTATAGTGATAAGCACATAGAACATGAAAGCATCTGAAAAAAATTGCAGAACCAAATTGCTCATCTATATTCACTGAGGCACATATGTTTCTTGATAAAATGAGAAGTGGAAAAATCTGAATTATGTAAAATTATCTCTCTCTTTTTTACCTTTTCAAATTTACATAACATAATCAAACTCTTCATAATTTAGTAATGAATAACATAATACTTCATTGCATATGCAATGTATTGTGTGCATAAAGTCAATATTAGGTATAAAAAATCCATGGCAATGGCTAGAAAACGTGTTACAGCAGTGATTATCTCATAGCAAAAAAGTATGACAATGTTTTTTTGCCTCTGACTCCTGGATTTCTAAATTTCCTAGAAACAGTGCAGATTGCTTTTTGGAACATTTAATTCTAACCCTTTTAATATTTAATGATAAATTTTTAAATATTCTGTATGCATTCTTATTTTAAAAGCATTTCTTGTGATTTTTCATGGAGTTTAGGAACTTAAACATGTACTTAAAATATACTCTCCATTGCTTTCTTAAAAAAAATCTTGAAATTTTACAAGCAGAGCCATTCGAGAGAGGGTGAAAATTAAAACTGAAGGTAAAAAAGTATTTTTGAAATTGGGTCACTGAAGAACATGGGGTAGAAAATACTAGAAAAGCAAAGGCAGTCAAGGTTTGAGAGCAGAATAACTATAATATTAGTATGGTGGGTATAGAAAGAAGCAGAAGAATTACTCGAATTATTCAAAGCAGTCTTGTAAACAGGAAACACAGTTGTGTTTAACTGAAGACAGGTTAGCTGTAACAACCTCAAATGTCAAACATGGACATGGAGTTAATGGGGAGTCATTAAGTTTTCTGAAAAGTCAAAGATTTAAAATTTTAAATTTAAAACAAATTATATTCTGATATTTTTGACGTTTAAACCTACTGAACAAAGGTTGTAGCCACACAGTCTTATGATGTATTTTACTAATAAAATGTATGTCAGAGTTTATATTCACAAACCAAAACCAGAATCTGAAATTGAAGCTAATAACATCAGCATAGCATATGTGATTAGTCATGTGTAGAAGCTTCCTGCCACTAGAAATAGTATGTAAATGTTTTACTGGTGTAACTTAAGCAATTTCCAAATCTCCTTCATATAACTAATCTCAAATCACACTGAGAATACTAAAGAGGTAATGCAAGATAAGATTTGTCTTACAGGTACAACATAAAACCTATGGCAAAAGACAAGCATAAAGATAACAAATATAGAGCTAAACAGTGATTTTTGTGTGTGTGTATGTGTGCGTCGTTGACCAGAAAATGATTTTATGTTTAGTAATGGATTATGTAACACTAACCAAACAATCACAACAATAAAGGTTGATGAATAATCTGTTAGTACTTGGCAGCAATCTTCACTATAATAATAAATTCCCAACCTTCCTTCACCTAGGTCTCTGGTCATTTTAGTGAGTTTGTCTGTCAGTAAGAATTGTTCAATGAAAATAAAGTTCCCCGGTTATCTTGTATCATTTAGTGGTTAGGTAAACACTGAAGCTTTTTATACATGAGATAGCCAAGATGAAAAAAAATCACCATCTGTACCTTAAGGAGCCCATTGTATATTGAGAGTGACAAAACATTTAAACAGTAGTTTCAATGTACTGTAATAATTATGTTCAATGTAATGTAAAATGAAGGTAGGGAAGTGAAGGAGAAGAGAAGAGAAGCAGGTAGAGAGTGAAGGAGTAATTGGTAAACTTGAATAGTCAAAAGAAGGGAAGTATTTCTTAAAAGATACTTCTTATAAGAAGTTACTGTAAGAGAAGTAATCTAAGACTGGTCTTTAGGAATAAGAAAGCTTTCGTATGCTATGAAAGTGAAAACTGGCATTATGTACAGAAAGTAATTTTAAAAAAGACTTTAAGGTACATAATAAATAGAATAAACAAAGACAGCTCAGCAGAACTGAGCTGTAAAATGTAAGTTTAAGCAAGGTGACAGGGATGGGTTACTCAATGCCAATCTTTGAAAATATGACATTTTTCTTTCTTCTAACTGTATGAAATTGAAGCTTGGTGTCTAATAGTTTTAGCACCTGTCTGCCCAGTTAAATTGATTCATTTTCTTGCATTTGGCAAAATCTTACCATATTCTACCACATTTTCAGCCAACCACTCAGATTCTGATGCAATTAGACGACAAAGCAGAGCTTGACAATCATTGGTGTTTGATGTATATCTGGCAGACATTAGCTTATATAAAATAATTACAAAACAAACTGAGAAGGAATTGTGTTTAACGTTTGAATATATTTTAATTTTTCATATATATAATTTGACCACATATTTGGTCTCTAAAATACTAAGATTAGAAATATGGAGAAATTTATTAAAAATCAGGTAGCCAAAAGCTTGGAAGAAAGGAGCTGGGTAGAAATGGAAACTGACAGTTGTCTGGTAGGGAGAGAAGAGGAGGGAAAGAAAGTGGCACCGTTTTTGTACATTATTTCATTGTATCTAAATTAAAGCAAATCTTAAGAAAGCCAATAATGCAAGTATACAGACTGTAGTACCAACATAGATTCAACGGGAAAGAGAAGTGTACTCTATTTTGCTGCATAACGTTAAGCACGCAAAAAATAAGAGTCATTCTCCAAGAAGTGTGACTTTTATTAGTGCTAAGTTCTTTTATCTCATACTTAATTGAAAATAAAAGGTCTAGAAAGTACTCGGGTTGAACACAACGTCCTCTGCTCTTGGTAACATCTTCAGGAACTTTATTAAGTGAACAGATGGAGTGGCAGTGGCAGAGTGGATGGCACTTTGCTTCTAACAGCACACCTGTTTATGTATCATACAAAATGATATTGAATATATATTATTAAGAAATCTGTTAAAAATTAAAGTCAGATTCATGTTCTTAAGAGGCACAACATTGACTACGGCCACAAGATAAAAAATGTTTAAGTAACAAAAATGTATATTAACTGCAAACATTTTATATAAACAAAACAATGTATTTATGTCAATAATTCATGCTCAAAAATATTTTTAAAAGAGAATGAAATAATTTTCTGCATAACAAATGTTAACCACTGTATTCTAAAATAATATATATTATAGACAAATGGAATCTAATTAAACTAAAGAGCTTCTCCACAGCAAAAGAAATGAATAGACAACCTAAAGAACGAGAGAAAAATTTTGCCCTCTGTCCATCTGGCAAAGATCTAATATCCAGAATCTACAAGAAACTTAAACACATTTACAAGAAAAAAGGACAACCCCATTAAAAAGTAGGCAAAGGACATGAACAGACACTTCTGAAAAGAAGACATTTATGTGGCCAACAAACATATGAAAAAAAGCTCAACATCACTGATCATTAGAGAAATGCAAATCAAAACCACAATGAGATACCATTTTATGCCAGTCAGAAGGACAATTTTAAAAAAGTCAAGAAACAACAGATGCTGGTGAAGCTGTGGAGAATAAGAACTCTTTTACATTGTTGGTGGAAATATAAATTAGTCAATTGTTATGAATGACAGTATGTCAATTCTTCATAGATCTAGAACCAGAAATACCATTTGACCCGGCAATTCCATTACTGGGTATATACCCAAAATAATATAAATCATTCTATTATAAAGATACATGTATGCACATATATTCACTGCAGCACTATTCACAAACATGGAATCAACCCAAATGTCCATCAATGATAGACTGGATAAAGAAAATGTGATACATGTATAACATGGAATATTATGCAGCCATAAAAAGGAGCAAGATCGTGTTGTTTGCAGTGACATGGATGGAGCTGGAAACCAGTATCTTCAGCAAACTAACATAGGAACAGAAACCAAACACCACATTTTCTCACGTATAAGTGGGCACTGAACAATGAGAATACATGGACAAAGGGAGGGAAACAACACACAGTGGAGCCTGTTGGGAGGAGGGAAGAGGGAGAGCATCAGGATAAATAGTTAATGCATGTAGGGCTCACATGGTGATGGGTTGATAGGTGCAGCAAACCACCATGGCAAACCTTTACCTATGGAACAAACCTGCATGTTTTACACATGCATCCTGGATTTTAAAATAAAATAAAAAATTTAAGTATTCTTTGTTCTCAGAGAGTGGAAAATTTTAAAACATACAAGATGTAATTAGATAAAGGTACTGCTGAAATCAGAGACTTAATTGCTAATAAAAACATTTCAGGAAACCCAGTGTGATTATTCTTAATAATAGTGGACATTTTAGTATGTCTTTTGTTTTCTCTTTCCTGTGGAAATACACTAAAATATAAAATCTGAAGATATTTGGTATCTCGTTGTTTAAATATAGCAAGTATTGTCAGCTGTCCAAAAATATTTTACCAGCTTACTTGCCCACCAGTGACTCCACATCCTCTCCCACAACCTCTAATATCAATCTCGGTAGTTTGTCAATTAAATAGATACAGGTTTTATAGTTTGTTATTAATTGTTAAAATATAATAAGTAGAATGACAAGGTAAATGAAAGCAGGGCATCCATGGACACATGTTTAGAGTGTGTCCTAACCCCAGAATTAAAATTAATCCCGTTTGTGCCTCTGCTGTCCAATAAAATAATTCCTTAAGAATACAGAGATTAATCAGGGAGCAGTGGTGCAGGCTTGTAATCCCAGAACATTGGGAGGCCAAGGCAGGAGGATCATGAGGTCAAAAGATAGAAACCATCCTGAGCAACATGGTGAAACCCCGTCTGTACTAAAAAATATATTAAAAAAATAATAAAAATAATAAATAAAATTAGCTGGGTGTCATGGCACACACATGTCGTCCCAGCTACTACAGAGGCTGAGGCAGAATTGCTTGAACCTGGGAGGCAGAGGTTGTAGTGAGCTGAGATTACACCACTGCAGAGAAGCCTGGCAACAAAGCAAGACTCCATTTTTAAAACAGAGAAAAGGAATACGGAGATCAGATACTCATTTGAGCAACCATTTGGAATTGGAACTGTATTGCAATTCCAATACAGTTCTCACCTACTCATGCAACAAAAGTACTCTTATCGAAGCGCAAACAGTATCCGTATTGTTAAATTATGAATAGAAGCACATTTTTTAGCTCTTATCTTAATTTACATGTCAGCAGCATTTGACACAGTTGATCTTTGTCTCCTTCTTGAAAAACTTCCTTGATAGAATTTCAGAACATCACACTTAACCTGCTTTTCCACTTTTCCTTCAGCATTTTTCAGTGTTAAAGAACCCCTAGGGTCAAGACTTTGACTGCATATCTTTCCTATCTTTGCTTATTTACTAAGTTTTGCATCATTATTTTTTCCTGTATTTAATATTACACCTGAACGGTAAACACTAACACCCAACATCGTCTGACTTCTCCATTTGGATGTCTGCTAGGAATATCAGAATTAATATGCTCAAACTGAGCTACTGATACTCCCCAAACTTGCTCTTCCCTGTCGTGTTTAATGGCAAATACCATTTTATAGTTTCTTAGCTCAATACTATTGGTGTCTTCTTTTAATTCTCTGTATCTGTGGCTCTGTCACTGTTACTCTGTCGCTGATTCTCATTCAGGCTCTCTTTCTCACACACATACACATTTTCAGATCTGACACATATGAAAATCCTGTTAGCTTTACCTTTAAAGTATAGTAATTCCGAATGGTACTTTTGAATTCACTTTCTCACTCTTACCAACACTACTTCCCTCACAAAGCCAGAGTTCTACTGCAGAGACTTCATGGGGAACTATCAATAATTTTTATAAATTCTTATTTCAGGAAACTTCAAAATTATAGGATAGCCATATTCTGTCCTAATTTAAGTTTCCGCCATTGCCTTTTATTCAATCCTATCACAACACAGCAACCACAGTATGTAATTAAAAGTCTAAGCCATATTATGATAAGCCTGTTTTAAAGTCCCTAGTTTGATTACTATTTTTTCTCCCTCGTTAGGTTTTAAGCTTAATGAAGACAGGTACCTTATACATGCTTTCACTGATCTCTCTCTGCATAATATGAAGTTCACTTGACGCAAGGTAAGTGATCAGTAAATCTTTTCAAATAACTGGATCGATAAATAATAGTTTTCTTTCTTGAAGTGCATATTTAGAGTTTTGAAAATAGTCTTTTAATCAAGAAAATTCATTGGTCTAGAAAATTCTATTTAATTTGATTTTGTTATTGCTTGATTACATTATCTCTGTTCCTGTATATTTTGGCTCATCATTTGATGTACTCTGTGACTTTATAACTTGTTCAACTGTGTTACCATTCTATAAGGTTCATAATTTCTATTGTTTAAAACCAGAATAATTTCAAATTCGAAATGAATTCCTTAGAGAAGTAAATTTTAAGATACAACTCCCTATATGTTTGTATCATTTATATCTATACCTATACTTACATATGTTTGTGAACATGTATGTGATTCTGATACATAAATGCTTCCCTCAAATAAGCATTCTTTTATTTATAATTAAACTTGTTCTATATTAGTTTGAGATTTTTATGTGTGACATTAAACAACACAATTATGTAAAATTTTAAAAATAAAAAATAAAACTTTATATAAAAATGTACTTAAAATTTTTTAGATTAAAAAATTGAGTCAATTGCTAAAGTATTTGCTTTCAAACTAAATAATAAAAGGTTAAGATAATGTCCTCATTACTTTAAAAATTTTGCTTTTTATTATGTCAAATAACTTTTATGTCACAATGTTTTATTCAGAGCATACATTTTCTGATATATAGGTTTCATTGGCATGTAAATAGTAAAAGATTATTGATGTTCATATCACATGAGCCAATTCAGCAGAGAAGCAAATGCAAAAGCCTTCTGGGCCTTGTAAATTTTATAGGAGCACACAAACATTGACATGATGGTGACAGACACAGATGTTACTATTATTTGGAAAACGGTTTGCATTTATAGTATTATTAACAAGCTATCAAGGTGTTGGTGGTCTTAGACATTATTTCCCACAAGGGTCCACATCTTTGCATGTGAAAAATAAGTAATAGAGCAAGAGTAAAGAGAAAGCACTATCTTTATTCTTAGAGAACTGAACTAGAAAAATATGAAGCAGACTAGAGGATGATTGTTCACATATCAGTTTTCATTGTGGAAGCGATCTCATAATTCCTGCTATATATTTTTACTATAATAATAAATGATTGGTTTGAGTTCAACAAATATGGATTATTTATTTTTGTCTTTTATTGGGTTGTAGAAATTGTCTCCACCTAAAATTTTACTGTTTTGTTTTTCACCTTTATTGTTCTAATAGGAATTTGTTTTCTACGAACAAAAGGATTTTAGTGCAGTAATGTAGACATGTTGGAGGTTTATCTGATCGATCAAACACATACATAAAAGCAGAAGAAAGGAAATGTGCAATCAATGTCAGGCCACAAGGATACCGATAGGGTCACATTGACATATTTTACATCCAGTTTGTGAGCAGAGATGCCAGTAAATTCTGACAGGAAGCAGCAGTACTTTTGCTAAATTGCTATAATAAATCATTAAGCTCTTTTAAAAGCTGGGAGGTGTCATGGGTGGGGGGATGTGTAATACAGAACTTTATAACTCATGAAAATTAGCTATAAATTAGGGTCTGACAGGAACAGCAAGAGCAAGATGTAGCTTTTTTCAAACTGTACTTAAATATTATTTAATCTTCGTTTATAGAGTCTTTAAAATAATAGCATATATCCTAATGAAGGGTATCCATAGAGTCAAAATAATGTTATATAAGGTGGTATATTTTAATAGATATGTTTTATTGTTTTCTTTTTCTGTTTGTTTCAAGGATGTCTCAGTAATGAAATCAATGAGTAAATGATATCAATATTCTAATATTTAAAACTTAAAATGAGTATCTCTTTAAAAGCTAGAATATAACATTTTGCCTTTCTCTATATAACAGAGACCCTTGAAAGGACTGTCCAGTGTTTCCATGTGTACTTGAATGTTGGTTTAAAAAGTAAAGACTAATAGGTCTCAACACATACTTTATTAATCATATGTATTATGCCTGACGGAAGGGATGCATCTGGTTAATTCACTATGTGTGAGTGAGTAACTTACCACATGTAATGAATGATAGAATTTTAAAACGTGGTATTCATAGAGAAGGAAAGTAGTACTAAGGACATCAATCGACTTTCCTAATATCAGACTATTGCACACCCAGAGCAGGAGGCGGAATTTTTAGCATGATGCCCATTTTCAACTAAGTATCTCATTCTCAAATTTTGAATGACAAGTTGAGTAATTTAAATAATGGTTTTTAAGTTCTATAATTTTCATATGATCTTTAATAATTTAAAAGGCAATGATATAAATATTTTATATCTTCTATAATAGTGCACTAAAGATTTTCCCTTTTTTACTTCATATTAATTGAAAACACAGTACATAAATACAATTTATTGGTAAAAATAAAAACATTATGACTATTCAAAGTTCATGTTGTAATTGACTAAAAGGGGCAGTGGGAAAAGAGGATGTTGAAACAGTCTACATAAACTTTCAGATGACATTTTGTCTGAAGGTGGAATTGGGCACAAACAAGGAAAGAATCTGGAGCCAAGACAGATTTGTTTCTTTACAGAATGGGAGAGATTAAACAGTACACATTTCAAGTGTAGTAAGTTTCCACTTAAGTATGTACCCCATTAAGGCACCACCACAATCAAGAAAATGAACCTATTTCTTGCCTTAAGCCTATCCTCATGTCCTTTCGTAATCCCTTCCTCTTACTTTTTCCCACATCCCCAAACAGTGCGCTGCTTTGTCAATACAAATTTGTATTTCCTGTAATTTTATATAAAGTTATATCATATATAGCCTTTTGCCTGACTTATTTCACTCAGTATACTTTTTCATTCATCCATGTTGTTCAAATCAATAGTTCATTTCATTGTTTTGCTGAGTATATATTTTTCCTCAATTCAGTCTTAGAAGAGATCCCAGCTCTACACAACAGCTTGATTGCAGCTTAGTGAGAAGCTCTGTAGCAGAGGGTCCAGCTTAGATATTCCGGGATTCCTGACCAACAAAGACCATGAGCTACTAAAGATGGGTTGTTTAAGCTGCCAGGTGTGTTTTAATACTGGTGTGCAGCAACAGATAGCTACTATATTATTCCTACATAATCTTCGGTGAACTATCTCTTCACATTTTTTCTACTCTTGGATTGGGTTGTTCTCTTTTCCGTGAGCTTTGACAATGCTTTATACATTCTGGATAAAAGCCCCTGGAGATATCTTTTGCAAATACTTTCTCTATGGCTTCTCTGTCATTATGCTAACAGTGTCTTTCAAAGAAAACATTTTTAACTCTGATAGTTTATCCACTTTTATTTTATGAATTATGTTTTTGGCACTAGACTGACTGACTATTAACCAGAAGTACATGCCACAAATATTTAGGATACAATTTCAAGACATTAGTTTTCAGAATCTTGTATATTCATTGAATCCAAATCTGGCTACACAGATTTTATGTGTATCTGTGCATTAAAAGTGAAATATTTGTTGTTGCCGTTTTGTTTGACTAAAATAGAGGACTGTACTAAATGATATAACTTTTTGTCATTACCTATTTAATTTACATTTAGGCAAAAATATTAATTGCAGATCAGGTTCTATAGGTACAAAAATATTTAGTTTTTGGTTTTCACTAGGAAATGGGTTGAAATGTAAATTTACAGAAAAATATTTCATGGAAAATATTTAGAAATAGTTGAGGAAAATTTTTCTTTGGTAGAATCTAACACCAGGAATCTAATCTATAGATAGTATGGTATAGATCATTAGAAATAAATTTTATTATAATATAATTTAAATAAGATCGTTTATTTTATGTTTAAATATCAACATGTAAAATTTCCTTTCTTGATTAGTTTTGTTACAGACAAGTGATGCCATGTTTCTCACAATCAGATATGGTTCATGAATCTGATTTATTAAATAAGGTTTTAAAATAGTTGATATTGATAGTTAAAAATTATAATGTGGAATTAATAGTTATGTTTAGCAAATAATGTATTTCCAGATGCGCTAATTATTTATTTATAATTATTTGTAAAAACAGTACTGTATCATTACTTGTGCTTTTCTCAAAATAGTATAATAAAAATTTAGAAGTCGGTTTTATATAATTATAGGTGATATTTGATATGTCGTATGTAAGAGTTTCTGTGACTGAAATTGTGTTTTAAGTTTTTAGCTCTGTAATGGGCAGATGTTTAGACAAGACTTTAAACAAACCGTAAATAAACTGTAATGTTTCGTTCTATTAAAAAGTAGATATTTAAATCTTAAAGGTCAATCATAATGCTTGCTAACTGCATTGCGATTATTCTTTATTCTTAAATTGTTGCTCTCTGTAGCATGAAACTCTTCCACCCTACCCATAGCTAAGCTCACAGAGTGGCAATGGCATTACAAAGCAGCTCATTTTCAGCTAGGAGGTAGCCTGATGATTTTCTCATAAAGATGTGATTACAACAGCGCTTTGTAGTAGGGAGTGATTATCAAAAACAGAAGCAGAGCATAAAGGAGTTCTCGGACAGAGAATGAAGTAGGTAATACAATGTCGTAGGTGTGGAGAAAAAATTACCTAATGCCATAACATATCATCATCCAAGAAATAAACAGAGGTACAAAGGGAACTTTGAAGGCACCGGGGCTGTGTGGAAGATTAAGGGAGGCAACCACTGAACTTCACTTCTGATTTGAAGGTTTGCTAGAGACACTTTTTTTTTTCAATAACCCTCAAGTACCTGAAAAACACCAGTGTGCTTTATGGTTGTCAAAGCAGTGATTCGGTTTAAGTGAGAAAATTTTCTGTTCTTTTACTTTCTTGTAAAGTTACAGAAATTTTAAAAATTAGACACTGGAGATGTGTCTGTTCATTCCAATCTCTTAAAATTTCCAAGTAATTTAGCCAGCCACTTTGTTAATTGTCATTAGAAAGATCATGAAAGTTTTGCTATTTAGGATCCTTGTCTTGTCAAATTTTGACAAAATGCAGGCTACAGAAATGGCTGTGATACCAGGCCATTAAATTAATCATAATTTCCAGATTAGCAGACTAGGCTTCTTACTCTTACTGTCTAAGGAGGTCTGTGACCATGAAGATCACTTGGCAATATATCCCATGACTGCCTAAACGAAACCAGAAGTCATGCAGTGCTGACACCCCACTACTTTTGTAGTTTATAGTTGTTTTGTAATTCAAGCAAAGCGTATTCAAAATAAGTTGTTTTTAACTTATGGATTGGGAGATGTGTCTTTTAACTGGGAAAAAGGAGCTTTGAAAAAAGTGTGGAGAAGCAACTGCATTTATAATGCTTTTACAACATGAACACAGCAGCTCCTTTGAGCTATTGCTTTTTGCTAACCTCTTTGTACTCTGTTCCAAGGGCTTTATCAACATTGTCTTATTTAATCTGCACAAACATCTTTGAAGTTAAGCATTATTACTGATATTTTACAGATGATGAATCTGAAACTTAGTTCAATAGTGTGTTCAGTGTAAAACAGTTATTAAATGGCAGGACTGTCAGTGAACCTAGACTGGTCTGACCTCTAAGCTCATGCGCTTAACCAGTCATTATCCTGACTTCATGCTTTGTAAAGCATGATATGGTATGATGTATGCATTACTCAGTTGGCTAATTCAATATTAAATGAAATAGACCTTCCTAGTGTTATCGTCATCTTACAGATAATAACATCAACATATAGAGATTACACCAAGCACAAGATTGTTTATCAAACCATATCAAAAACTTTAAAGAAAACTTTTACTGTGGTGGTGTCATTAATTTTTTATAATGTTTTACATATTGTCTACTTTGACTTATTTAAAGATAAAAAATTAGATATAAAAGGTTTTTTTTTGCATTTTAATTATTTTATTATGTGCCTTACAATCTATTCTTAAGTCTATTCCCCTGTAGTTTACATTTACCAATGATTAGCTGGACTTAAGGACCTTTGTTTGGGATGTTAAAGATGGTAATGAGGGAATAAGGTTCATTAGAATGACCAACTTTGATAAAAATGTATATTGAAAATGTCTGGTACAGTATATGAGACTAATTGTTCTAGACTAAATGGTTGTGATATTTTCTGAGTCAGGGGGAAAGCCCCAGCCTGGGCAAAAGTAAGCATCACCTTTAACAACCAATGGCATATGCTTAGCAATTGGAAATCTATGGTGAGTATTCTCTAGTGACATGGAAGGCATCTATTCTATTAGAGTGTGGAGCGTGCAAATGCTGGAAATCTGGCATTTTGTACAGAACAATGAAAGTGCTCTGAAAGATGAGTGTGAAAGGTACTTGAGTACCTTTCACGCTGATGGGCGTTTGCTAAGTGTCCGTTGCACAGGTGTCTCTCTGGGGATAGTCCCAAGAATATCTTTGTATTTAAAAACAAGCATATAACACCCTAGAGAAATCTAAGAAGCATGTCTTGGTGACATAGATGAATAATCCAGAGCTCAGCACAAGGGCTTGGAGCTTATAACATAAACATACTAAATGGATATGACATCTGTATAGATATTTTCAACCTTAATGGTAATATAAAACAATGGCATTAGTGGGCGGAAAAATTCAGATTGTGCTTTCTGGATTAAAAATGACCAACACAACTTTTCCTTTATAAAAGTTTTGAGAGATGAAGTGGTAGACCCCGTGCCTAGAAATTGACTAATCCAAAAGAATAAATAGAGGTAAAAAGAGAAGTAAATAGAGGTACAAAGGAGAATGGGGGTAATTGTGAAGCTCCTGTGCATTGTTTGATCAATCTAGTTACCAGTGATATGGGCCTGGATGCCCAATGTCCAGGACAGTAGCTACTAGCCACATATGACTACTTCATTTAAATTTAAATTAATTACAGTGATATAAAATCTAAAATTCAATTAGTCACACTAGATATATTTCAGGTTCTCAAAAGCCACATACGGGCAGTAGTTACCATATTTCATAGCATAGATATACGTTCCCAGGCTCAGAAAAAAGTCTTATTGGAGAGCTTTAGTCTAGACACTTAAACACACACACACAAATGCCAAATTGGGTTAAGATTCTATCGAAAGCTAATCTTCTTACTTGCTGTTAGACAAATACACATCATCAATGCCCTGCTGATATGAAAATGGAGAATCAAATGTCTGCTCCTGGTGTACAGTAAACAGCTGAATCGCTGACTACAAACAGATAAATCTAAATTCTTGTATTTGGTGATTTGGGCCTGAAATGTAACCTAAGTTTGGTTAAACATGGAAAACACTCTTCTATTTCTAAGCTGCTTATTAAAGATGCTTGAGCTATAGCATTACATACATTATACAAAATCTGTATTTCTGAAGTGTTCAACTATAGCTTTTTATATATCACAAAATGTGTGTAGTAAGAAGATCAACTATGATATGACTATTAGCATTTTTGCTGCTTATTAAATATTTGTATTAAAATATTAATAAGGAAATTCTAATTGAAGTGTTCTTCCAAAATATAATTAGCTAGGAAGGTTAAAGAAACAACTCTGGAGATGGAAACAAAAAGTAAGCAGTAAATGTTATGGAGTAAAATTTGGTTCTCCCAAAATTCATAGGTTGAAGCGCTAACTTTCAATGTGATGGTATTTGGAGGCGAGGCTTTTAGAGGTAATTAGTTTTAGATGAGGCCATGATGGTGGGGTTCTTCTTATAGCGTTAGTACCCTGATAAGAAGAAACCAGAGAGCTTGCTCGCTCGCTGTCCTCCACATGAGGACACAGAAAGACATCAGTGGCCTGCAAGGCAACAAGAGGGCCTTATCAGGAACCAAAGCAGCCAGCACCTTGATCACGGGCTTCCCAGTCTCCAGTACTGTGAGAAATAAAAGTACCCAGTTTATAATAGTTTCTTGTAACTATCTGAGCAGACTAATACAGCATGTAAATATTATATGATGCCAATTAGCAAAATAAACAATGTGGTTATTTAACTGATAACTAAGAAATTGAGGATCCTCATGTCCTAAAGTTTTCCACAAAACTTTTTAAAGGTGCAAATTTTCATTGGTCCAAAGGCAGGTAGAAAAATATAAAAGCAATTATTTAAATGTGTTTATTGTTTCTCAAGCACATAGTATAAAATAATGTCTAACCAATGCATCATTTAATCTTCATAACAGAGTAGTTTTATTCTTATCTATAATAAACAAATGAATACATAATTTCACAACTGGAGCTTAGGAAAAATTCCCAGCATTCCAGTTAATAATTAGTTGACCTAGAATCAGGAAAATAGATTCTTAACCCAAATATAGGATAAACTATCAAACTATATTTAATCAAAAAATACATTTAAATAATGTAGAGAGAAAAAGAATTTTGCTAAGTAAGTTTATAACTCAGCAATAACTAAACCAACTCATATAAAGTTATTTCCAGTATTAATAAACATGGAGAAATAATTGCATAATATATAGCTAAAAGAATGCCTGATAAATGAATTAAAAATATGGTCCTTTAAAAATATTGAATATTTAGCTAAACTAATGAAGTAAAAACAAAATTAATACAACTCAAAATATCAGAAACAAGAACAGACATATAAAAAGAGATACAGGTGAAATTTTAAAATCATAATATGATTTATTTTGGATTTTAAGTAAATTGAAAAACGTGAATAACGGATTGTGCAAAAACACAAACCAAAACACTGCCACATTATCACAGAAGTTATACCAGAAATGTAAAGGAATCTTCACACTTCAGCAGAAAAGTTGTTTACCAGAGAGAATCAATGTGATTTTTTTTTTACCTCAAGGAAAAGCTCATTTAAAAGCAATTTTATCTGTTCTGGGAAAGTTTCCAAAATATTTAATCAAGTCAGCATAAAACTAATATCAAAATTTGTCAAAAAACATAATAAAATAAACTACTTCAAAATATATTTCACCCACATATCAATAAAATACAAATAAAATATTTACAAATATAATCCCATAACACAGAAATAGTAAAAAAACAAACAAACAAACATAGCCAGTGATGTTTATTTCAAGAGTACAAATGATTTAAGATTGGGAAACAAAGCAATGAAATTTATTAGAGCATGTGAAAATAAATAAAAAAAAACATTATTATAATATATGGAGTTTGAAAAGACAGAGA
Organism: Leontopithecus rosalia; assembly: GCA_028533165.1. Classification (NCBI taxonomy): domain Eukaryota; kingdom Metazoa; phylum Chordata; class Mammalia; order Primates; family Cebidae; genus Leontopithecus; species Leontopithecus rosalia. The sequence goes on along the minus strand of CM052667.1, from coordinate 5,995,127 downwards.
AAAATTTACCTCAATTCCTATATTAAAAAATTCAAAACTCTTAATAATGAATGAATGGATTTATCTCTTACATGATATATGTGATATATATTTCACATGATATATATACCTTTCACATAATATATATGTATAAATACATGGGTATGTTTATATGTCTTGCCTTATATTTATTTTACTCTATGTATCTAAATAGGTCATACCTGTGTGTGGGGGGTGTGTGGTGAAAGAGATAGAGAAAGATTGAGACTGAAGACTTTATCATTCTTAGTGTTAAAATATGGACAAAAATTTCATTAAATATAAAAGCGAGAATGATATGGCCTTTGTGTTGTTGTCAGAATATTTGCTTCCCCTTTTTACCAGGTTCCTTCCTACCCACTTGGCCATATAACTTATTTGTTTCATAAAGTATGAGTGGAAATGATGGCTTCATTTCCAAGTAGAATCTAGTTTTAATAATTATCCTATGTCTCAGATACTCTAATTTTTTATCTGCTAGAAGACCGGTTTTACTCAAACAAAGGCTACACCTGTATCCATGAGCCTGGGATACAACAGAAATAGTTCTCTTCGGCCAAACAGAGATACACAGGAATGAAAAAAGTTTTGTCACCACAGCAAAATAATCTAATTTGACATGCCTGATATCACTTTTATTTAACATTCTTCTAGAAGTTTTGAAAACTGCAATTATATAAGAGATGAAAAGAATGAAGTACAAATATAAAAACAGTGGGGACAATTTTTTGTTTGTGCCAAAAATATGCATTCAAAATTTACCAAAAAAAAACCCTAGTGAAATGTAAATATTTTAGAAACAAAAAATTCTGAAATTTAGGCATTTTTTATTTCCGACATAAAAATTTCAGCAATTTTTGAGAAACTTTGAGAAATGAGGTTTCTCTTCTGCCAGTCACATATTTTTGTGGTGTGTAGGAAAGTTAGTAAAAGCCTTTTAATATCACAGGTTGTGAGATTTTCTTTTTCATGAGAATAAAGTGGCAGCAATTTCTACATTTCTACAAAATTTCAACCTGATCTGTAAATCTTACATGTCACTCCAGACTAAAAGTGGAAGGTGCAGAACTGTCTGTTTGCTTCACCTATGTCTGAAAAACTTCAGCTAAAATGAAATATCTAGGTGTCAAATATTTTGCTTATCGACATTTGCTGTTGTCAATAAAAAATAGAGATGAACTTGTCTGTTGAACCATTTCAAATAAAGTGAGATAAAACAGAGTCTCAACCCTGCCAATCATCCTTCCTCCAGCTGAGATAAATAAGCCACTTTGTAACCAGTAAAATCTTCCTTGTCATTCCCTACGATATTCATATTAGCACAGCGTTCAAACTATAACATGCTAAGATATCAAACTACTATAAAACTGCTAAAATAAAAGTGTTTAAGATGAATCAGGTATAGTCAGAAGTCTCATAAATAAAAACAAATTTTGTTCTTGACCATAAATACATATGGAAATGTAGTAAATAAAAGCAAAGCATTTAACATTATATATGGGGAAAGAAAGAGGTAATTCAAAAAATTGCCTGCAAGAAATGTTTTTTTTTCTTAAAGGCTAGATTCCAATTCTAACTTTTCTAGACAAAATATTTTGTAAGTGGATCAATCATTTTAATGCATAATAATAAAAATGAAATATTAATTATATAAATTGAAAATTTTTAAAAATGATAGAGAGATGGCCAAGGAAATGTAATAAATAATATGAAAGACAGAAAATATTTTAAAAATTGACTACAAAGAAATTATAGCAGGAAATGTCAACAAGAGGTCAAAATATAAAATTTCAGACTAGAGTTTTTTGTTGCAGTTGCATAATACAGTTAATGTCTTACAATCAAGGTACTCTTACAAACTCCATTAAATGAATAAACATTATGAACCAATTAACATGTAAATATAGATGGAAGAAGATCTCATATAAGAAACCTCTACATAAAGAAATACAGAAACCTCTACATGAAGAAATATAAAGTGTCAATAAGGACATGTAAGAATGTTTAAAAAGTTTAAAAGTCTCATGTGGATTACATGTTTTGTTGAACCACACTATCATAACTACTGGTATCAGTACTTGAAGGGAATTAAATTTTGTAAGGCATAATTTCATATGAGTCTGAATTTTATACTAGTGAAATTATCTCTAGAATATTTTGAAAATAATTAACTGCAAATATCAGTGATCAATAACATGGATTGCCTTAAATGATTAGGCCTCAAACTGGCAACAAATAACTATTCATGAATAGAGACTGATTAAATAAAATTAGCTTAATTAACATATACAGTATATTGTCTTTTAAGTGAAGTAGCTAAAAAGTAGTCTAAAGTTTAAAATATAAAAATGAAAACTAAATTGTAGAAAAGTACTTTGGATGTATTGCTTGTTAACCACAAATATAAACAAACTTGAAAATTCACAGAAAAGTCCTGGGAAGGTGGAGAAGAACCCATGGCATACAGGCATTTACAGAAAATAGATTATTGTGTAAGGAGTATAAAACATGTTTTTATTATTTGGAATATTTCACTTAAAAATAAGAATATCAATAAAATTAACAATCGGTTAATTCAATAGAAATTTATTTCAAAATATCTTGACAAATTACAGAAATTTTTTATTGACATTGCTTATATCTCTTTAGATTTTTGGACATTTTTTTAAGAAGACGAGATTATAAACATTTTCTATCCTTCTAAATATAGTAATGCTATTCTAAAATAGTGAAAGTTTAAGACTATATTTATATATATATATATTCTGAAATATAATTTATTATCATAAGATTTTTAATTATCTTTGAAATCTTCAAATTTTGGCAAACATCAATAAGGCCTTGTAAAAGCAGATATATAATATTCAGTGAATTAGCTTCTTTAATTTTTAGTCTCTTTATGGCTCATTTGTTAATTTATATATTTTCATTCTGTTTTAGTGTAAAAATATATGTATATATTATATGTTTTCAGCATTTTTATTTCTATAACATTTTAGGAAAACACAGGTTTCTTTTTTGGGAGACAATAACAGCAAAAACATTTACATGATATAAATCGCTTCATAAGCAGCTACTATTCTATCATTAAAATTAGCTACAAAAGTAATTAATGACAGGTGAAAAAATATATATTTGACTGCAAATTAAAATTGACTTCTGCAATACAATTATAATTTTAAAAATATACAATTACATGCAGCTCAATGCCACATGCCATTTAATATTAAATATGTACAAATTAGGGAACTTTCAAAGATTTCCCTATAATTTCTACGAATTTCTAGGAAACACTTATTCACTCTTTGTCAATCAAACTAAAAAAGGGCTTCCAGATAATTTTTACATATACTATAAAACAAGGATATAATTTAATTCTTTTGCATATAGATATCCCAATTTTCCAGGACCACTTATGGAAGAGGCTTTTCTTTCCCCATTGGGTATTCTAGGTGCCCTTGGTAAGGTTAGTTGATCATATATGTGTATATTAATTTCTGGGCTCTCTGTTCTGTTTCATTGGTCTATGTGCTTGTTTTCTATGACTTATACTGTTTCGATTACTACAGCTTTGGAACAATTTGAAATCAGATGTGATGTCTCCAGCTTTCTTTTTCTATGTCAAAATTTCTTTGACTATTTGGGGTCTTTGTGGCTACATACAAATTTTATGATTGTACTATTTCTATGAAAAATGTCATTGAAATTTTGATTGAGAATGGCTTAAATATGTAGATCACTTGGAATAATATGAATATTTTAACAATATTAATTATTCCAATCTATGTACATGAGATATATTCTACTTATTTTTGTGTTCTTTATTTAAGCCCTATAGCAACCTGAAAAACGAAAATAGTTCTGTAATCAATAAGCCAAAGTTGATTTAAATTAATTATTTAACTTCTTTTTTACTGAAAAGAAGAAAATCGAACCTAAAATGGGGAGGAAAGGACAGAAACAGAAGGTATCAGTGGAAAACAAATAGAATGTCAGACTAAAGTTAACCATATGAATAACTACATTAATTGTTTTCCCAGTTAGTAAAGTTATATTAGATAAAAATAAATGGATGAAAAACTATACTTTGTCTAAATAAAACATACTTTAGCTATGAAGAGTTTTGTTTTTAAAAGATACATATTTGTGATAATAGGATTGTATTTTATAGTTGTTTATTTTTTTAGTAAAGATTTTATCATGAATACCTAGATATTTTTATTGAAATATCTGCTGTTCCCCTTGTTTGTGTTTCTCTCTTTTCTCTTTGGCTAATTTTAATATTTAAGTTTTATTACAAGTTTGAAAGATTGACTGTGATATACTTTGCTGTAGTATTTTTTCACGTTTTTGTGTTTTAATTTTTTATACATTTAGATCTCTTTGTCAAAGGCACTCAAACCAGAGCGACTCCATTTTGAGTGAGCCCTAAGAAAATGAGGCTAGGCCTTGCTGGGCTGCATTCTCAGAAACTTAGGCATTCCTAGCCTCTAGATGTTTATAGTTAAGGCAACAAATTAATAATGTTTACTAAACAGTTCCAGACTTTGGAGTGTCCAGATATGCCAATATCTGGAGAAGAAAGTCATTTCTAATTTTGCTTTAAAGAAAATAATACGAATTCTTGCAAAATAGAGTAATTAAGAAAATTAATTCTCTATCACAAACCTTGTAGCAGAGCACATCTTTTTATACATACCTGCACTGTACCTAGGGTGGATGCATCCTTCTTATTTACAGGAAAGTCCTACTCTGTGGGGTAGCTGTCCTTTCCCCACTTTACTTTCTTAATAAACTTACATTGCTTTGCACTGTACACTCGCCCTGAATTCTTTCTCACAGGAGATCCAAGAACCCTCTCTTACATTTTCATCAAGTTCAAAAACCTTTAGGCATTAAAAACAATTATTTTCTCTGCCCACATCTTTCCCCTCTTTATCGTTCAAGTTACATAAACATTATGTGGTTCAGAATAATCCTACAGCTGGCTACAGCACTCCTCCTGTCTTTATGTTTCTCTATGTTTTATTTTGAATATTTTCTTCCTGTCTTTATTTTTCTCTATATTTTATTTTGAATATTGCTAAATATACAAGTTCACTAATTTTTTTCTTCTGTAACATCTAATGCCATTATCCTGTCTATTGTATCTTTTCATTTTCGATATGGTAGCTTCAAAGTCTAAAAGTTCAACTTTAATATTTTGTATACCTTCTCTGTCTCCACTTTTAAATACATGAAATACAGTAATAACTGTTTTGTTGTTATTGTTTTGACTAATTCTAAGATGTGTGATAGGTCTTTGTCAGTTTGGATTGATTGATTTTTTTCTCCTAGTTCTGGAATACATTTAAGTCATTTGGAAATATTTTCATTCACTTACATCTTGCTTTTAAGATATTTTAAGACGGACTGCAGCAATGGTCTATGTAAAGGCAATTATCCCCTGTAGCAGAACAGATCAGTTCTGTTAAAGGTAGGCAATGCTCGATGAATTTTGAGATTTGTTTCATGCTGACTTTTAGAAAAGGCACCACTATTCCTTTCAGGTGTTCCTTTCCTCAAATTCAGGTACTTTCCTCCCATTAACCTCCTACTGACTGGAAACACAAATACACAGAGGGGATGCTCTGCAGATCTCTGAAACCTTCTGTATTTAACTCTCCTCACTCTGGTACTTAGTCTCCTGAACTCTAGTTGCCTTTTTCTAGCCAGATTCTCAGCTCTGTCTTCTCCTCTCAGGGAATCTGAAGGGATCCACCTTATTCCTTATGTTTCAGTATAAAAAATCTCAAGGCAGTAGCAGTGAAAATCAGAGGGCCCATATCCTTTGTTCTGTCTGTCATGGATTACTGCACTTTGTTGCCTGATACTCAGGATTTTAGAAAACATTATTTATTTTGTTCTAATTGTATCAGGTGAAAAGGAAGAACTAGTCTATTACTCCATCTTGATCTGAAGCAGAATTCTCCCAATTATATTTTAAAGTGTTTAAATATTTTTAAAAAGTATTTTATACTTTTTAACATTTTTATTATTTAAAGCACTATTTAGTTGTGGCAATCCAATTTTCTTCCGGTATAATAACTTTCTTCTTGTATATAGTGTTTAATCATTTTTATTGTACAAATCTCCTGCCAATAAATTGTATTAATATGTTTGAGAATAATACTTTACACCTTCATTTTTGAAAAATATATTTTCATTGAATATAGAATTTTATACAAGGTTTGTTGCCATTTTATTTTCTTTCCTTCCCAGTTCTTTTAAAATGCTTCTCCATTGTCTCTTGGCTTCACAGCTTTAAAGATCTGTTTGCTGTTATTCTTTGCAAAATTTTAAGGTGGAATATCATTCTTGTGAGTGTGTTAAATTTCCTAATCCAAGTGACTTGGCAGATATAAATAAATTTGTAATCAGGTGACTTTTAGTTCACAGAGATGATCCTAAGACTGATCTAGGAAGTTGAGTTTATAAAAGATGTCAGAGGTATTGAATGCAAGAGATTTTCACCTGCTGGCCTTGAAAGATCAAACTGTATGGCGAGGACCGCATGGCAGGTGGTGTTGGGGTTGAGAAGAGCTTCCCCTTAACCAACAGCAGAAAACAGAAGACATCTGTCCTATGACCATGCATAACTGAATCGTGCTAACAACTAGTGAACTTAGGACAGAAAAACTATACACCAGATTTTGATGGTAATACCCTGAGCAGACAGCACTCAGCAAAACCAAGTTAAACTCCTAGCCCATAGAACCCCAGAGATGAAATATGTAGGCTATTTTAAGCCACAGTCTGTGCTAATTTGTTAGGTGGCAGTAAAAAGCCAATACATATTTGTGGGGTACTGCTTTAATAAGTGTTTTTTTAATGAGCAATTTTGTATCTCAAAAATGGTGACAGAATTTTGAAAGAATGATATTAGAAATATAAATTGCCTGGATATCGGGATTTTACAAATGCTGCTATAGGGCTTGGAAAGATGTGACCATCATGTTCTGGGAAATTGGAGGAAGGAAGATACTTGTCTGCTGGCAGAGGGCTGAGCAGTTTTGTCTTTTGACGTTTTGTGGGAAGCAGAAATTATAAATAACAAAACTTGATATGTTACTAAGGAGATTTCTAAGCAATATGCTGAAGGTGCTACCTTCTTTCTTCTTGCTTCTTATAGTAAAATGCAAGAGGAGAGAGAAATTGCTGAAAGAATTGTTACACAAAAAGGAATCAGTGGTGTATGTTTTTAAAAATTGTTGACCAGGAATGGTGACTCACACCTGTAATCCCAGCGCTTTGGGAGGCCAAGGCAGGCAGATCACCTGAGGTCAGGAGTTCGAGACCAGCATGACTAACATGGAGAAATCCTGTCTTTACTAAAAATACAAAAAAATTATCCTGGCATGGTGGTGCATGCCTGTAATCCCAGCTACCTGGGACACTGAGGCAGGAGAATCACTGGAACCCAGGAGGCAGAGGTTGTGGTGAGTCTGCAGCCTGGACAACAAAAGCAAAACAAAAGGTGGGGGAAGGGAGGGAGGGAAGAAAGAAAAGAGAAAATTATCAACCATTTTGCATGGCTAAAGGTGATCAAAGTCTTAAATAGTAGTCAAAACTATAGCATATAGTTAATGTTAAGTGTGTGATTGTATAGGTTTGTGCTAAAGCCTTATAAAGAGTAAAAGCTCAGTGTATAAATTCACACAAAGGGTATTTTTAAGACATATAGGTGTGCTTCACATATATTCTTAAGCAAAACGAAGAAACTCTAGAAAGCTTAAAAGCAGGAGCCAAATACAGAGAAGGGGTTATCATAAAAGATTTGTGAATGTGACTTTTGTCTAATTGGAGAGAAAAAACAATAAAATTCATGTGAAGGCTACAAGATTGTTAGACTTTTATAAGCAAAGGACTACCAGCTTTCACTGAAAGGAATCAATAAAGTACAAAATGAGAGGGGGCTTTTGAAGATCCAACAATATATGGGCAGGAATCGGGCCAGTATAAAATGACTGATAAAATGGTTCACCTGCTAATGTTTGCAACTTTTCCCTGAAAAGAAAATGTAACTGAGAGAGCAGAGACAAGACCCTAGAGCCAAGAATCATGGGAGATTATTTTCAGGCCTTAATCAAGATGGAACTTGATAAAGAAACTTAAGAAAAATCCAACATTGTCCTAATTATATTTCAAAACTGTTTTGGGTCAGTGGCCCAGGGTATGTACAAAGTCGTGGCACAACATGATAATTCTCGGCGCAGTGCTAAAATCAAGGCATGAGCCAAGGATGTCACCTTTATCCGCCATTCTCTTTCATCCATTTTTAACCAGATGCACATAACTGTTATCCTGTGCTTGTCCACCAATGTGTATTGGGAGTTTTGGGGAAAATAACTTGTCTCTTTAGATGTAGATGTCCAGAAAAGTGACTGAGAGAAAAATGTGAACCCAGGAGCTGTGCTAAGTGATTTATGCCTCTGTGCACCTGATTTATGAGATTTAGATGGTAAAATTTGAAACACTAAGCTTATGAAATTTAGGGACTATTTTGGACTTCTTTCATGTTTTTGTTTATTTCAAATACTCTTATCAGTCATATCTTCAAATATAACTTAACCCTATTTCCTCTTTTCCTGTTGGAACTAATATTACACGTATGTTGGCACCATTTAGTATCGCTCTGTAAACCTTTTCCTACTATCTAGTGGATGCTATATTCTGTTTTTATTTTTTGCTCTATTTACTCTTTATGTTCCATTTGTATAATTACTAGTGCTTTGTCTTCAAGTTAGCTGATTTTCCCTCATCTATCAAATCTAGTAATTCTATTAAATACTTTATTAATTTATATTTTTCTTTTTCTTCAAATTATAGCATAGCATTTCCATTTTATTCTTTTTATAAGGTCCATCTTCACCGAAATTCCTCATCGATTCATGCTTGTTATCCACTTTTTCTACTAAATCATTTGACTTTTTAATCAAAATTGGTTTGAAGTTACTACATTAATTAATTATTATTTTCTTTTGAGACAGACTCTCCCTCTGTCACCCAGGCTGGAGTGCAGCAGTGTGATCTTGGCTTACAGCAACCTCTGCCTCCTGTGTTCAAGTTATTTTCCTTCCTTAGCCTCCAGAGTAGCTGGGGTTACAGGCACACACCAGCACACCTAGCTAACTTGTTTGTTTTTCAATGTTTAGTAGAGATGTGGTTTCACCTTCTTGGCCATGGCTGGTCTCAAACTCCTCACCTGAAGTGATCTGCCCTCCTCAGCCTCCCAGAGTGCTGGGATTAGAGGTGTGAGCCGCCTCGCCTGGCCACTACATTAATTTTCACTACTGTATTACTGCATAGAAAAGTACCACACACTAAGCAGTTTTAAAACATACCAATTCATTCAACATTTCTCTGTGTCCTATGTCCTGGCACAACATGATGTTTCCCTGCCCAGGGTCACACCAGGCTGAAATCAAGGTGTCAGCCAAGGTTGTCATCTCATCTGACGCTTGAAGTGTTTGAAAAAACTTACTGATAGTTATCAGAATTTGGTTTCTGTAAGTTGTGTGTAGGATTGAAGTTTTGGCTTTCTTGCTACTTTTTAACTAGAACCCAGTCTCTGTCCTAGATTCCCTTCAGGCCTACAACCACTACATGTTATTTAACCACCTTCCTCTGCCATTTGATAGTTTTCTGCCCAAAGATCTAAATGAAAATTATTTTCCTGATTCAGATATTTCTGACATATTGTAATGCCTCCTCTGATTAGACGAGGTCAACCCAAGATAGTTTTGCTTTTGACTAATTCGAAGTCAACTGGTTAATAACCTAAATCACACAAGTGATATACCATAATATTCATAGGTTCTACTCACACTAAAGAAGTAGGAGGGAACTATGCAATCTGTGCCCATAAAGGAACAGGAATTTTAGGAGCCGTTACAGAATCACGCCTGCCAGAGACCATCCTTAGAACTTCAAAGGATTATATCCTTCCAACATGCAAAACGCCTTTGCAAATAATTGCTTTGCAAAAATGCCTTTGCAGAGGCATTACTCTTTTTGTATCAAAACTTCTACTTTTGATTGAATTTTAAAAATTCATGACATGTCATATGGTCAGTCTAAAAATGACTCACTAATAAAGAATTCTCTCCTGTGAAGCAGTCAGAGGCTTTCCTTGTTCCTGATAAGGTATGACCACATCATCTGCCTGCCCACCAGTCATTGGTACCATACTACATTTTTCTTACGAGTGGACCTTTTCATCAGCATAAATTTGCTATCTACCTAAATCTCTAGCACCACCTCATCAACCTTCCCAGTATTACTAATAGACTACAGGCATGTGCAGGAGTCAAATTTTGTATTTCTCCCAAAGTAGGAAACTCTAGTAGTGCAGTATTTGATCTCTTCTATATGACACCCCAACTGTGCCATCTCCTGCATTCCTCTTTCCCTCTGCCCTGGTTTTAAAGCTGTACAGGTCTGTGGGTCTGCTCTTAAAAACAAGGCCAACAAAATGTTGTCCATAAACACTGAATTCCCTAAATTAGCTTATTCTTTCCCTCTTTTTTATATGCTATGTATCCTGGAAATGAATACATCGTTGACACATAATTCTCTAAATTGACTACTCAGAATAAGCTCTGGAGAAAGATGCTAGCTGTACCTTTTCACTTATTTCTGAATTTAGGATATGAAGCACTCAGTTTTCTTTTTCCATTAAGATTGGGAGCTTAGATTTAATTTCTGGACTCTTGGCAAAACCCCACTCTATATCTTCTTATATCTACTGTAACAGGTGATTTTTTTAAAACAATTTTAGGAGAATGCTTTATGATTTAGAACTGAAAACAGCACAAGAAGTATAATTCCTTTTTTATAATGTTTTCTAAATATATTGAAAACCAGATTGTATTATTAAAAATATCTGAGTATTTCCTTTGTTTTATATGACTCCATTTTTCTTACATAACCTCATACTCTTTAGAATGTATTTAAGTGTAATTGTGTTTGTTTTAATACTTATTTTATATCAAGAATTTCTAAATATAGCTATTTATAACTGACTATAAACATATAACTATTGCTGAACTTGTACTTAAATATAAATCACATTCAAAATCATTATACTACATAATTATCTGCTCACGTATATTTGAGAACACAGAATCCTCAGTGGACAAATGCATACTCTCAATATCCACATGGTATAATTTATTTATGTGCTTAGAAGAGCTATTGGTTGTACATGTTTTGGTTAAAAAAGCTAAACTACTGCTAAATTTTCATTTTTGTTTTCCACATTGCCACAGCTAATTCATTTGTAGACTATTCTAAACAGCACAAGCTTTGGAATGGCTTTCAAAGCAAGCTATAAATAAAAAGCTCTTTGATAATTCAGGTTAATAAAGCAATATCAAGATAACAATAGCGATAGAAAATAAGGGTTAAGTGTATTAATTGAGATGAATACAGGATTTTGTTGCTTAAAAATTGAGGTATCCTTGTGTTTCTTTAGCCTCTGGCAATCTTTTTTATATTTTACAGATAAAAGGTTGTTTGTCAAAAGGGGAATTTCCAAAATAAAAATGAAATAATACAAAGTAGAAAAACATCATTAACAATAACAAAAATAGACACAAATACTTCATTTTGGCAGATTAAAATATATTCCAAATAAATGTCTTATTGAGAATGGATGGTCTCTTCAGCTATTGTGCTAAAAAATTTGATATCCACATGCCAAAACAGGCACAAAACCCCACCTCAACCTATGTTTTCACCACATTCAAAACTTAATAATGAATCACAGACCTTAAAATAAAACCTAAATCCATGAAAATTCTAGAAGAAATCATAGGAAAAAAGTTCTTATAAGCCTGAATTAGACAAAAAGTTTAGATATGACATAAAAATGACAACCTACATAAGAAAAATCTCAAAAATTAGACTTCATCAATATTAAAACTCTGCAATCAAGAGATACTCATTAAAATAAAGATATTCATTAAAATAATGAAAAGTCAGTGAACATACAGGATAAAAATATTTGCAAAATAAATGAGAGTATCTGGAAAAATGTTTTGAACATCCTTTTTCAATAATAAACATGAATAACAAAAAACACACAAAAGACCTCAGTAACATAAGTAATTATGGAAATAAAGGAAATCACAGTGAATATGACTATTCACTTATTAGGAAGAATTAAAAAGCAAACAACATTTAAAAACCTGACGATACCCTGTGCTAGCTAGGATGCCTAGCATCTGGAAATTGTAAACAATGCTGACTGAAATTCAAAAGGACACAGAGTCTTTAGAAAATAGTTTTGTAGTTTCTCAGAAATTCAGAAAACACATTTTACAACCCAGCAATTAGAACCCTAGGTATATATCTAAGAGAAAAATCTAGGTATATACAAAGAAAACTCTGCAAATTTTAATAGAAAATTTATTCATAAGTGCAAAAAACTGGCCATAATCCTCAATTCTTTTACTGGTAAATGGATAAATAAACTCTGGCACATTCATTTGTGGAGACTACTGCTTAGCAATAAAAACATATATGTGTTAAAAACCCTCTTGTTACATTCAGCAACATGGGTGAATCATAAATGCATTATGCTAAGTAAAAGGCACCAGACTCAGTGGCTAAATACTATATGCTTACCTTTAATTGATATCCCTGAAAAAAAGGTTATACCAAGAGAAATACAGTAGTATTTGCCGGGACGTTGGGATGGGAAGATGGGGAGGATGGGGAGAATGCAAGAGGATTATTGTTGAAAAGCACCAGAGATCATTGCTGGTTAAAGGCTGTTTTATCAGAGACTAGGATCGCAACCCCTGCATTTTTTCACTCTCCATTTGCTTGGTAAAAGTTCCTCCATCCCATTATTTTGAGCCTCTATGTGTCTTTGCATGTGAGATGGGTCTCCTGAATACAGCATATTGATAGATCTTGACTCTTTATCCAATTTGCCAGCCTGTGTCCTTTGATTGGGGTACTTAGCCCACTTACATTTAAGGTTAATATAATTATGTATGACTTTGATCTTGCTATTTTGATACTAGCTGGTTGATTTGCTCATTAGTTGATGCAGTTTCTTCATTGTGTCAATGGTCTTTACCATTTGGCGTGTTTTTGCAGTGGCTGGTACTGGTTGTTCCTTTCCATGTTTAGTCCTTCTTTCAGGAGATTTTGTAAGGCAGGCCTGGAAGTGATGAAGATCAAATTAGACAAAGAAAGGCATTACATAATGATAAAGGGATCAATGCAACAAGAAGAACTAACTATCCTAAATATATATGCACCCAATACAGGAACACCCAGATACATAAATCAAGTTCTTAATAACCTACACTGAGACTTAGACTCCCACACAATAATAGTGGGATACTTTAAGACACCACAGTCAATACTAAACAGATCAATGAGATAGAAAATTAACAACGATATCCAGGACTTGACTGCAGATCTGGACCAAGCGGACCTAATAGACATCTACAGAACTCTCCACCCCAAATCCACAGAATATACATTCTTCTCAGCACCACATCACACTTACTCTAAAAAAGTGACCACATAATTAGAAGTAAATCACTCCACAGGAAATGCAGAAGAATGGAAATCATAACAACCAGTCTCTCAGACCACAGTGCAATCAAATTAGAGCTCAAGATTAAGAAACTCACTCAAAACCACACCACTACATGGAAACTGAACAACCTGTTCCTGAATGACTGCTGGATAAATAATGAAATGAAGGCAGAAACAAAGATGTTTTTCAAAACCAATGAGAACAAAGCCATCCATACCAGATTTTCTGGAACAGATTTAGAGCAGTATCTAGAGGGAAATAGAACTAACTGCCCACATGAGAAGCAAGAAAAGGTCTAAAATCGACACCCTAATGTCACAATTGAAAGAACTAGTAGAGCAAGATAAATTCAAAAGCTAGCAGAAGATAAGAAATAACTAAGATCAGAGCAGAACTGAAGGAGATAGAGACACACACAAAAAAACCTTCAAAAAATCAATAAATCCAGGAACTGGTTTTTTTTTGAAAAGATCAACAAAATAGAAAGATTGCTAGCCAGACTAATAAAAAAGGAGAGAAGAATTTAATAGATGCAATAAAAAATGATAAAGGGGATATCACCGCCCATTCCAAAGAAATGCAAACTACCATCAGAGATTACTACAAACACGTCTATGCACATAAACCAGTAAATCTAGAAGAAATGGATAAATTCCTGGACACTTACACCCTCTCAAGACTTAACCAGGAAGAAGTTGAATTCCTCATAGACCAATAACAGGGTCTGAAGTTGAGGCAGCAATTAATAGCCTACCAACCTAAAACGTCTAGTACCAGAAGGTTCACGGCCAAATTCTACCAGATGCACAAAGAGGAGCTGGTACCATTCCTTCTGAAATTATTCCAAATAATACAAAAAGAGAGAATACTCCCTAACTCATTTTATGAGACCAACATCATCCTGATACCAAAACCTAGCAGAGACACAACTAAAAAAGAACATTTCAGGCCAGTATCCAGGATGAACGTCAATGAAGAAATCTTTGATAAAATACTGGCAAACCAAATCCAGCAGCATGTAAAAAAGCTTATCCATCACGATCAAGTCTATATCATCCTGAGGATGCAATGCTGGTTCAACATAGGCAAATCTATAAATGTAATCCATCACATAAACAGAACCAAAGACAAAAACCACATGATTATCTCAGTGGATGCAGAGAAGGCCTTAGACAAAATTCAACAGCTCTTTATGCTAACAATTCTCAATAAACTAGGTATCAGTGAAACATATCTCAGAATAATAAAAGCTATTTATGACAAACCCATAGTCAATATTATACTGAATAGGAAAAACCTGGAAGTATTCCCTTTGAAAACTGGCACTAGACAAGGGTGCTTTTTCTCACCACTCCTTTTCAACATAGTATTGGAAGTTCTGGCTGGGTAATCAGGCAAGAAAAAGAAATGAAAGGTATTCAGTTACAAAAGGAGGAAGTCAGGTTGTCTCTGTTTGCAGACAACATGATTGTATATTTAGAAGACCCCATTGTCTCAGCTAAAAATCTCCTGAAGCTGGTAAGCAACTTCAGCAAAGTCTCAGGATTCAAAATCAATGTGCAGAAATCACAAACATTCCTATGCACCAATAACAGACTGAAAGAGAACCAAATCAAGAACGAACTGCCATTCACAATTGCTACAAAGAGAATAAAATGCCTAGGAATACAACTAACAAGGAACGTAAAGGACCTCTTCAAGGAGAACTACAAACCACTGCTCAACGAAATAAGAGAGGACACAAACAGTTGGAGAAACATTCCATGTTCATGGTTAGGAAGAATCAGTATCGTGAAAATGGCCATACTGCCCAGAGTAATTTACCGATTCAATGCTATCCCCATCAAGCTACCCATGACCTTCTTCACAGAACTGAAAAAAGCCACAATATTTCTCTAATACACTTGGTTAATTTAGAAATGCATCATAATATGCACGTGTGTCATATTTAATTTATTCCTTTTGTCAGGGGATTTCCTTTTGATTGATCATCTTTAAAAGTCCCTAAGAAATATCAACTGTTACATAAATATTTAATAAATGAACAAACACACACCTAAGTATAAATTTATTATGAACACAGTTAATCACATTTTTAGAATTCATCTGCCAGCATTGTCAACATTAGTAAATAGAAAAAAATTAAGGAAAAAAAGAAAAGTTTTCTGTGTTTATAGTCATGAAAGTTGATACCAACTCTGGCTGTGCTGTTAAGCCACAAAGGCAAACAATTTTCCCTTTTCAGTGAACACTGAAGTCGTTTTGAACTTCTCACTTTTGCTTTCATTCATAAACATTCAAGAGTTTATACACCCATTAGGAGGAAGATATTTCTAAGGTAGGCATCACACTGACTTTACATTCATTGTGCTAAGGTGTCGTAAACACAGATCACAAGCATTGGACAATGAGAATAAAGGCATGATTTTTGGAGAAAACACTTAAAGGGGGAGATATAGCAGAACTCCTATTTCCTGCGCTTTCATATATAAATGGTATAAGCTGTACACAGCTGCCTGTCGTCTCACCAGCCAAGATTCTATCCAGAGTGAGCCTTTCTGGGCATACTGGCTTGGCTCTGCACAGCACTAAGAACGTAAGGAGAGAGTGAATCCAAACGTCCCTTTGTCTTACATACTTACTTATGGGTTAGCTTAATAAGGGCTAGGGAACATTTAGTTTTCCTAAGCAATACAAACTTTATCGATTGATCTTCAAGCCCGAGGATTATGTACAAGAGGGTAGAGGTCTGAACACTAAGTACCTTTGGAAAGCCTGGCTGCTCCAGCTATGCTTATATCACCTTTCCCACATACACTGGCTCAGTCCAGCTAGGCAAGATCTCTGAGGCTTGCACACACACAAAATAATAATAATAATAACCAGTCTCCAAGACCATCCTGATTTTTGTCTCATCAATATGATAACTTTAAAAATTATAATATTTTCAAAATGTAAGCCAAGACTCTTGAAGTACTTTAAGGCATCCTATATGTCATGCATCTAAGTAAAATATTCTTTGGGATATCATATTGGGGTAATCGTTTTAATATTAAAAAGATTATAGGAGAAAAAATGTTCATATAGAAAAGCTTAGTTAAGTTTATATTTTCTAAGAATATGAAGTCACAAATTATCAATATGTTATGTTGATTTATGTCTGAGGATATGTGACAGTTATAGGTATGTAATCCAATTGTTCCATCAATATGAACTTATTTAGACATAAAATAAACTTTTCTCATGTTTTAGAAAATGAATTAACTAAAACTTCCCTGCTGAAACCAGCTTTCTTTTTTTTTTGAAATGGAGTTTCGCTCTTGTTACCCAGGCTGGAGTGCAATGGCGCGATCTCGGCTTACTGCAACCTCCGCCTCCTGGGTTCAGGCAATTCTCCTGCCTCAGCCTCCTGAGTAGCTGGGATTACAGGCGTGCACCACCATGCCCAGCTAATTTTTTGTATTTTGAGTAGAGACGGGGTTTCACCATCTTGACCAGGATGGTCTCGATCTCTTGACCTCGTGATCCACCTACCTCAGCCTCCCAAAGTGCTGGGATTACAGGCTTGAGCCACCGCGCCCAGCCTGAAACCAGCTTTCTTTGTTTACTTATTTACCCTCTTCATTAAGCTCCCTATCTATCCATTTAATAATAACTTCAGTGTGGGTCAATTTAAAGTTTTACCTAATTAATTAAGTTGAAACAAGTTTTATTAATCTGTACATCCATTGACTTCTTTTATAAAGAGGGGAAAAGAGTTTTAAATATGGATAGGAGACAAGTAAAAATCATAGAAACAGAGATATATGACAACTTAAAAGCCTTGAGACAATTTCTATGGGAAATTCAGTTTTTCAAGTCTCTTCCATGCGTGAGCATCTCTCTTTACACAATGAGACTTTAATGATATAGGCTCCTTTGTAGCAGGTAATTATTTTGCATTGGTCCATATAGCTCTTGGACAGATTTAAACATTTAGAAATGTTAAGAGCAAAGCAGTAGACCTAGCAATATATGTAGAATCAGAGAGTGCAAGCATGGCTCTTCTGCCTGGACATCATCCTCTGACCTGTGGATGCTCCTGGCATGTAGGACGAGTCAGTGGTTTATTTAACAGGTCCCCAGAAAAGTCCTGCCCCTAGTTGATCTCGTTCAGCATCCCAACTGGACCTTTGCTACTACTGAAAAGAAATTAAAAAATAATAATCATGCTTAGAAGGAATTAGTTCAGATTTATGGCCACCTGGCCCTAACCACTGTCCCTCAGGACTCAGCAGAGGCTATAAGGACCTGCTGCAGCTGAACAAGCTGCTTCACAGTGATCTCAGGGACTATGCCTACGGTTGGACAAAGGCTGGAGTTTCCAGAAGGCAATCCCCAGGATATGGAGAAAAGTCAGAGCAAGAAGTTACGGAGGAAACTCCCGTGTCGTTCTGTTATAAGGCCTTGTAAAGTTGAAAGAAACTTTTAAATCGTATTGTCCACATTGATTAAGATTTTACAGAATCAATCAGTCATGCTAGAAAAAAATACAATTATATTGCCATTCTCACTATAGAAAGCAATTTACAAAGTTTGCATCATGAAGAAACAAGAGTATCAGCTGAAAATATCAGAAAACAAAATGTCAGGCAGTTAATTCAAAATGATAATTTTAAAATAATTTCAGAAGGAATGGTACCAGCTCCTCTTTGTGCATCTGGTAGAATTTGGCTGTGAACCTCTCTGGTACTAGACGTTTTAGGTTGGTAGGCTATTAATTGCTGCCTCAACTTCAGACCCTGTTATTGGTCTATGAGGAATTCAACTTCTTCCTGGTTTAGTCTTGAGAGGGTGTAAGTGTCCAGGATTTATCCATTTCTTCTAGATTTACTGGTTTATGTGCATAGACGTGTTTGTAGTAATCTCTAATGGTAGTCTGCATTTTTGTGGAATGGGTGGTGATATCCCCTTTGTCATTTTTTATTGCTTCTATTAAATTCTTCTCTCCTTTTTTATTAGTCTGGCTAGCAGTCTTTCTATTTTGTTGATCTTTTCAAAAAAAGAAAAACAGTTCCTGGATTTATTGATTTTTTGAAGGTTTTTTGTGTGTGTCTCTATCTCCTTCAGTTCTGCTCTGATATTAGTTATTTCTTATCTTCTGCTAGCTTTTGAATTTATCTTGCTCTACTAGTTCTTTCAATTGTGACATTAGGGTGTCGATTTTAGACCTTTTCTTGCTTCTCATGTGGGCAGTTAGTTCTGTTTCCCTCTAGATACTGCTCTAAATCTGTTCCAGAAAATCTGGTATGGATGGCTTTGTTCTCATTGGTTTTGAAGAGCATCTTTCATTGTTTTGGCAAAGAACTGAATGCCGTATTAATGCAGAAGAGCATCTTGATCTGAATTAATAAATTATGTTTTATTCTAATTTACATAAAACATTTCAATTCTATTGAACATTTATTAATGACTTGATTCACTTCTATATTTTCTCTCAAATTATGACTGATTTTTGAGACTTCAATAGTATTATGTGATATGGTTAAAATTAATTTCTGATATATATACCATTATTAAAATGATTTCTAGAAATTGCTCTCCTCTAGATTATACATCTTTAAGTATCAGTGGACCTAAATGTAGAAATTTATACCTTTATTGTTTTCTGTATAAATATTTTTATGGAGTTACTCTTGGGTCACCTAGAATTTCTTCTCATCAAAATATGTTCTTACAAAATAAAAAAAAATAGAATCATTTTACTTTTGTCAGTGAAAACTCTTTCAAATCAAGTTCAAATTGCAAATTTCTGCCTGTAATCCAATGATCCTATAATTCTCCTCCCAAAATATCTTGCTAATTATTCATAATATAGAAAATGTACTATATGATCCACATGAAGTTTAAGAGAAGTGAATTTTTCATAATCTACTTCGCACAATATTATTTTAAAGCATCAAAAATACATGAAATAATTTCATGTGATCTATTGTTGGTATTCTTATGATTTGTGTTCTTACATTTTCTATTTAGTTTGAGAATTTATAACATTGTGTCTTGTCATTTAATTCACAAATTGGAATTTGGTATTTTTTATGGAATATTCCTAGTTTAACCAGACAGGAGTTAATTGTTGCCATATAGTGGAAAAATTATGCTTTGTCCTAACTTTTTTCAGCTTTATCTAGACTTATTTCATTTTTATTTGTAGATACAGCTTGAAATCAATTAAGACCAATATGCAACTAGCATTACTGCTTGCAATCTGTTCAAGTAACTCTATCTTTCTTATGGTTTTATGCTGAGGATTGTTTTGTTTTATTTTTATTTTTGCTAGAAATAATTATTTATAGCACATGCAATTAAAGATCTGACTTAGGGTTAAAAATTATGTAGAATGCCCAATTTATTTTCACCCAGTAGTCTGGGTTCTGTGAGATGTTGTTTTATGCTGGTTAGGGTCTACTTTTATTGTTATTTTACTAATAGGTAAGGTCATTTTGATGAAAATCAATAATTTGACCTTTAAATTAAAGCAAAGTAATTCGACAAACTTCATTTGGATTAAGAGTAAAATTAATAAATTCTATGAAATATAGAGATAATTTGTTCCTAAATAACATTCTTTAAAGAAGTAATTTGCACTTATATATTACTATTATTACAGTTAATATTTCATCTTTTTAAATGTATTATTTTTACATTGATTATACAATTTTAAGCTAGTCAGTATGATTTTATAATTCCCAAACTTCTTAGAGAGATGCTTTTTAAAAACATCTTCATTCTCTCAATTCAAAATAATGACTCAAGTGATCATTCTGTGTTAGCTATTATATTAAGTCTTAGGAATTCAAAGTGGTACCATCCACATCCTCAAAAATTCTCAACTTTTATGGAAAAAAGAAGTCTCACTCTCATGAAACAATAGAAGGGACTCTCTGTTATTTTTTATGCTGCTAATTATACGTGCACTTCAAATATTTGTCAGACAATAAAGTTTTCAAAGTGAGAGATTTCAAGTGGGAGGACATGAATAGCTGTGCCTGAATAACCTGTTGGATTGGACCAGCAAGAATTATGTGTATTTTAAGGCAAAATGATACATATTTTTTATTTTGGTGAAATAACAATTAGTCCTTTCAGGCCAATGGCTAGCTCCAAAATTTCCATTTGCCTTTGAAAGAATGGGTCTGTCTTAACTTCTGAGGATGCCTACTGGTTTAACAAAATGCTACTGAGAAGAGTGAGAGTGTTGGAGACTCCTTTAAAAACAGAATCTAAAATAGCTACTCACTTATTCAGCAAAGATGTGTGGACGTGTATGGGTTACATATTTGAGCAGCTACATCTGTTAGGTACTGTTCTCGATGGTGGAAAACAACATTATGATGATAAAAACAAAACAAAGTAAACAAATTTAAATGTCATGCATAATAAATAAAATACCTAGTAGATTGTATGGTACCAAATGAAGATAAATAAAGGCTGTTAGTGTTGGTGGGAATAAGATGTGTTGCTGCAATTTAAAATAAAGTTGGACATAAATGACCTTGAAGTATAGTTAACTTATGAGCACCAAAAAGGTGCCAAGGAATTCCTGTAGTGAATATCAGAGGTAAGATAGGCAGAACAACTTCACATACAAGGAATCTGAAGTGGAATCATGTCCACCATGTTTATGGAACAAGGATGACAGTGTGAATAGAGAAGAGTAAATCAAAGAGAACAAAACAGAAAATTCAACCCAAAATGCACAAACAAAAACAAAAAGAACCACAGTGGAACTGACTACTCTAGGGTAAGCTTTCTAAGGAATTCCGTTTTCGTTGTGAAAGATAACCATATTGGAATATTTGGAGCAGATTAGTGCCAAAATATGACTTAAATTGTAAATGTATTACTGTGGCTGCCATCTGTAGAATAGATGGATAAACGCAAAAATACAGGTAGGAATATCTGTCAGAAGATGATAGTAATTTAGAGAAAAGGTAATGAGGCTGGGTCAAGGTTGTAACCTTGAACGTTAGCGGTGGGGGGATGTAGTCAGATATTCCTTATGTATAAGAACGTGCTGAAGGAGTCCATGTGAATATTAGAAAATTACAACTGCTGAGAATGGCCCAGAGGCCTTAGGCTTGACATACTGGAAGCATGGATGTGTCATTTACTGAATTAGGGACGTCAAAGAGAAACAGATCTTGGGGAATAGTAGTGAGTATGTTAAATTCTAATACATAGAGTTTGCGATCCCTGTCAGACTTCCAGGTGGAGATAGGAAATAAAGTTTTTCTTTGTAGTGCTCTTGTGATACTACAATAATACATTTGAATTATGACATCTGAAACAATACATGTGAAATCTATAGCATAATTAGTTTAAAAGTCACAGTTTCAAAGCTTTTGGTTATTACTAATTGTCTGCAATTTTCTACTCACCCTAACTGAACTGTAATTATGCTGTTTCATTGCTTAATGTTAACAGTTGCAGCACGCTAAAATGATCATAGGACCATTTTATTTGATAACCTACCTCTTAATCATAGAATCTTAATGAGTAGATGTAAAGAAAAGTAGCAGTACAATTATTTACTGTTATTCAAGAAAAATAGTTTTTATCTACTGAGTGCAACCATGCACAAATTGGAAAATAAAAATTAATTTTAATTATAAAAAGCTACAAAATTACCAGAGTGCCTTTACTTAATGTATGTGAATGGCCTTATTGCAACCTTTCTTTAAGAAAAAAGGTACAGCTTTTGCAAAAATATATGGATAACTAGAATTAATTATTTAATCAGTGATTTTGAATTCAACACCTCTCAAGATCCTGGAAAAGTAACAGAAATAAAGATGCCCTGAGCATTTTTAATAAAGATCCTCAGCTGAGACAACATACTATATTGTGCCATCACGACTGAACGCTGTGAAAAACTCCCCATGTACGTCTGGTCTGGCATTTCTGTAAGAAAATACCTGAGGGTGAGTAATTTATAAATAAAAGACATTTAATTGGCTCTTGGTTCAGCAAGCTGTACAGGAAGCATGGCACCAGCGTCTGTTTCTAGTAGGGGCCTTGAGAAGTACAGTACTGGAAGAAGGTGAAGCAGGATCAGACACATCATATAGTCAGCCAGAGAGCAAGGGAGCGAACAGGGAGATCCCAGACTCTTTTGAACAGTGAGATCACATGGTAACTAACTGAGGGAGAATTCACTCATCACCAAGAAGATGGTGTTAAGCCATTCAAGAAGGATCTGCCCCCATAATCCAATACCTCCTACTAGGCCCCATCTCCACCACTGGAGGTCACATTTCAACAAGAGATTTGGAGAGGACAACCGTCTAAATGATGTCACTCCCTGACTGGTCCCTACAGCCTCTCCATAATAAACAATTAGGGTAAAATAACTCAAGTTAACCATTGTCCTGTATACAAAAGTGTAGAGTCAAATGGCATTTCTAGTTCTAGATTCTAGCGCCACACTGTCTTCCACAGTGATTGAACTAATTTGCACTCCCACCAACAGTGTAAAAACATTCCTATTTCTCCATATCCTCTCCAGCATCTGTTGTCTCATGATTTTTTTAATAATTGCCATTCTAACTGGCGTGAGAAGCAGGTTTCAGACCCAGGCTATCTGATCCCACCTTGTGTTCTTGAACACAAATGTCTGCTTTCATGCAACGTGTGGGGAACAGTGAATTATATCATATTATGTCCAGATACAGTTTTGAAATAATTGATCTAAAGGGAAAGTCTATTGAATATGAATTTCCTTCTAACACTGTAGACAACTTTGATCAAAGAAGATCTTAAGAATTTTATCTTGTCGATGCCTCCTATGCATGACAACCTCTGCTAGGTGTTTTTCGGACAATGTACTTGATTGTTGCAGCAACATTACAAAGTAGATACTATTTTATTCATTTTTCAGAGGAGAAACTCAGGATTGGTTTGTTCAAGAACACCTTAATAATAGCAGAACAGAAATTCAAACAAACAAAAAACAGTATAGAGGATGTCCATTCAGCAAGTTTCTTGCAGTATCCAAGCAGTTGTAAAGCAGAATATTTTTATGAAGTAATTGCATTATTTAAGAAGAAATTCATCAAATTCTGTTGGTTTTAGTACCTGTAGCTCAACTGGTTATGATTTACATCAGCATATTTGACCTGAGGAATTTTTTCCCTATAGTACATTGTGTACTATAGATGTTACATACATTAAATCACATTATTTGTGTTACATTATGTTGTATTCCACTGTTTTATAATATGTGTATGCTATATTATGCTATATTCTTTAGTATTATCATATTCTGCTTAGGAGTTAATCCTACCATTATCTAAATTATGAGCCTCTCATAGAATTTAGAATAACAACTTTCTGGCTAGGCACATGGCTCACACCTGTAATCCTAGCACTTTGGGAGGCCAAGGTGGGTGGATCAAGGCTGAGCTCAGGAGTTCAAGACCAGCCTGACCAACATGGTGAAACCCTGGCTCTCCACCAAAAAAAAAAAAAAAATATATATATATATATATACACACACACACACACACATACACACACACATATACACACAAATTAGCTGGGTGTGGTGGTGCACAACTGTAATCCCAGTTACTCGAGAGGCTGAGGTGGGAGAATTTCTTAAACCCGGGCGGTGGAGGTTGCAGTGAGCTGAGATCACACCGCTGCACTCTAGCCTGGGTGACAAGGCAAGACTCCATCTTAAAAAATAAGTAAATAAATAAAAAGTAACTTTCTGACATATATATTTATTTACTTACAATGTCACATTGTACCAGTTATAAGAAAGCATTAAATTTGTTGTTAAATAGAAGTATGAATTAAAAATATGTCTTACTATATGAGGTCAATTTGGCAGCAGTGTGGCTATTAAGCATGTTAGACTCTGATAGGTTAATATATCCATCTAAACAAAAGGACTACATCTTCCATTTGAAAGGCATCTTATTTGAAGTTAATGTTGGAAATGGCACTGTCAAGTGTTTTTTGTTTGTTTGTTTGTTTTGGTAATCTCAAATTCCTCCATATCTAGTCTTGGCCAAACCCTAATCTCAACTGCATATTATTTATTTTAGATACATCGTTTTCAGTAATGGGGCATGCAATCACTCTTTTGGGTCATTAAGTATAACTGCATGTTTCTGTATCAATGTGTAATATGTTGCTAATGGAGCTTCTCTTAGGAGGCCCAATTGTCTCTTACTTTTCTCTAATTTGATACCTCAGTGTTTTACTTGTCTCTAAGCAACACTAAAAATATCTTTCTTGTCTGGTACTCCAATCATTGAAACACAAGGCTATGCAGAAAATCTTTAACACGTAAAAATTTGTGAATTACAGATTTTTTTTTAAATTGTAACTGAGGTTATAGTACAAAAATAACTTCAGTCCAATATGTTAAATTAATTGTATATCTGATCAGTTTCATGTCTAGAAAGGTAGATTTGTTATACTTTACAAAGTAAAGCAAAAGAAACTTGATCACATCATAGTAAATTGTCCAAATATTCAGAAGAGGGACTTTGAAAACCTAATATTAATAAGCTTGTAATTCTATTGCTTTTATGATGTTATTTTTCTGTGATGAAACATTAGAAATGAGCTACCCAGATACAACTTACTTATCCTTTCGCAGTTTTTGTGAAAATCTATGGGGTGTCAAGTTTAGAAAATGAGATTTTCAGTAAAATAAAAATTTAAGAGCATTTATATTCTTCAAAGCCATTAAAAGCAATGTCTACAGTTCCTGTAAAAAACAAATTTACCTTGTGTGGAGCAATGTTGAAAATAACATTAAATATATAAATACATTTGCACAAATCTTGAGATAAACATGTTCATAAAACTTTAAAAAATATGTCTTCGCTTCTTTTGTTACACTTCATGTGAAAAGAAAATTATACATAGTTTTCAAACTTCCTTTACAAAATCATATTACCTTTATTTTAAAAAGCTATGCTTAAGAATGTCACATTAAATTGAACTGTTTATATTTTGGAATAGTAATGGTGAATAAATGCTTTACATGTATTGTTATCCTAATTAACTCTAACTGGTGATATTCAAACAGGTGATTTCTTAAGTGGCATATTATGATTATGTACTTTCACTGAAATAAGTATGCCTAATACTATTTAGATACTTCTCTTTTGCCTTGAGGATCATTTCTTTTAGCAATAATAATCCATATGCATGACATTTTAATGGTCTCTTTTCATGGAAATTGATGAAGTGTATGTTCAAAAAGGATAAGGGTGTTAAAATCAAGCAGTTTCGAATTATTGTGTTTAGAAAGATTAATGAGCAATGATCCATACTCCTTTTCCAAGCTCTATATGAAAAGCCCTAAAATTTGAGTTTAGTTTGTAAAAATATAACTAGAGTATACAAGGGGAATTATTATTGTAACAATGCATTTTGAAGTAGGACTTTTCAAAAATAATGACAGAGGAAAGAAAGAGTGGCAGGTGGATAGCACAACTGTCTGTCAACATAACACTATTTTTATCAACAGTGTAAATAAAATATTCAGTCAACATTTGCTTATTTTTTTGACATCTTGCCAACAGCAGGTTAGACTGACTTTCTCGTACTGAATAACTAAAATAGAATAGTTTGACACCGTGCTTAGGGAATGCACAGACTGTTAGAATTCTTGCAGACTGCAGAAAGGAAGAGAAAATAAGTTTGAAAGTAGTTTCTTGTTTTATTTGTTTTATTGTCTTATTTTATTTCAAATGCAATTTATTGTTATATTTTAGTCTTTCAGATCGCCTGCAGACCCAAACCAGTTTCAAATAGCCATTTTTTTCACTGCAGTGAGCAGATGTAGACAGATATGTGTTCGCGTGTGTTAGAATTCTCAAGTGCAAATCTAGCAGAGGAAGGGCATGCTTGGTAGACCGTGTAGCCTCCAGCTGTGCTCTTGAATCAAGGTCTGACTCCCTTATAAAAATAGATCTATAACAAAGAGGGGAGGGGGAAATTTTTCACACACAATCAAAATCTACAATCAGATGTTACCAACCCTAATGAGATTGGGACAACTGTATATCCATACACAGAGGGATGAAATCAGACACCTATCTCACACTATATACAAAAATCCACTCAAACTGGATTAAAGTATTAAATGTAAGACATGAAACTATAAAACTACTAGAAGAAAACATGAGGAAAAACTTCATGACTTTGGTTTGAGCATGCTTTTTTAGATTTGACCTTTAAAGCACAGGCAGCAAAAGTAAAAATAGACATATTCAATTACGTCAAAAAGCTTTTGTACAGCCAAAGAAAGAATCAAGACTGAAGAGGAAATACTTGCAATCCATATATCAGATAAGTAGTTAATATCCAAAATATATAAAAAACTCAATTCAACCAATTAAACAAAACTAATAAAAAACTGGGCCATAGAGTTGAATAGACACGTCTCAAGAGAAGATATACAGATGACCAGAAGGAACATGAAAGACTTCTGAACATCACTAATCATCAGAAAGGTAAATGAAAGCCACAATGAGATATCATCTTTTTCCTGTTAGGATGGCTGTTGTCAAAAAGACAATAGACAGCAAGTGTTGGTAAAGATGTGGAGAAAAGGGAACCTGACCAACTATTGGTAGGAATGTAAGCCATTATCAAAAATAGTATGAGAGTTCCTCTAAAAATTAAAAATAGAACTACATTATGATCTAGCAGTCTCACTCCTGGTTATATATCAAAGGAAATAAAAACAGTATGCCAAAGAGATACCTGCCTTTCCATGTTCACTGCAATGTTATTTACAATAGCCAAGATATTGAGCGAACTGTGCCCATCAACAGATGAATAAAAAAACAAAATGTGGTGTATGTATAAACACTATTCATCCTTTAAAAAAAGAGAAATCGGCCCACGCTGTCTATAATCCTAGCGCTTTGAAAGGCTATGCTATCATGAGGTCAGGAGATTGAGACCATACTGGCTAACACAGTGACAACCCATTTCTACTAAAATACAAAAAATTAGCTGGGCATGGAGGCACGTACCTGTAGTCCCTGCTACTTGGGAGGCTGAGGCAGAAGAATCCCTTGAACCTGGGAGAAAGGGGTTGCAGTGAGCCGAGATCGCTCCACTGCACTCCAGCCTGGATATCAGAGCAGCCTGTGTATCAGAGCAAGACTCCATCTCAAAAAAATAAAAATAATAAATAAAAAGAGAGAAATCTTATCTGTGACAACATGGGTGAACCTAGAGGACATTAGGTAAAATAGAATAAGCCAGGCACAGAAAGGCCAACTCTACGTCTCACTCAAATGTGGACTCTAAAAATGCTGAAGACATAGAAGTAGAGAGTGAGTGGCTGGTACCGGGATGGGGGAAGGGTGATTGCAGTGATATTGATTAAAGGATACAAAGCTCAGTTCCATAGGAGTAGTAAGTGGAAGAAATTTATTCGTAACAGGGTGGCTAATAACAATACATCATATTCTTGAAAATTGCTACGAATGTAGATTTTAAGTGTTCTCACCACAAAAAGATGAGTATGTGAAGTAACGTATACACTAATTTGCTCCATTTGACCATTCTGCAATGTATGCACCTTTCAAAATAACCTGTTGTATGCAATAAATATATACATTTTTAATTTGTCAATTAAAAACAAATGAATTTTAAAAAACAAGCAAAAAATAATAATGTTACAAAACCAGAGAAGAAGCACATATCTGTGACCCATTTCTTAAATATTTTAGAATTTTAACAGAAAAATATCATTTGAGAATTTTCCATTTAGATTAAAGCTAAGCTTGATATGATTATGACTTTTATTTGATTTTAGCAAACGTGTTTCTGGAATTAAATATCAGTCATGATTATTTTTCTTTTAATGCCTTAAAAATAGTATAATCCCTTCTATAATAATTATTTGCAGAGGTCGATGGTTATATACGTCAAGCATATCAATCAATGATTTTGTGTCTCTTAGCTTCCTAACTGGAAAACTTCATTTAGTCTTTCACTGTCCCTTTGTGTGTGTCTGCGGAACTGTGCATTTGCATAGGTAGGGATTTGGAGTATTTTCCCACGTCTCTATGACATTTATGCAAAATCATCTAAAGCCGAGGGTCTGATAATAAACAGCAACAAAGATTACCATTCTTTGGATGATTACAAAAATCATCTTACTTGATATCCAACTTACTGGAGATGATCTTTGAAAAGTTAGTTACATGAAGAAATGCCCTAAGCATTGTATTTCACTCAAGTAATTTTAAAGCCAGCTTACTAGCTACCGAAGCATTTCATTTAATTATGTACTCCCCCTTCTGATTTTCTTCACTTTTAACGATAAATTTAGGTAGATGGTCATATGAACACATATCAGTATTGCTGGAAAACATTCCATTAACTTTATAGGAAAAAAATTATAACATAGAATATAACTTAATGATAACAAGAAACTTGTTTGCCCTGTTCAATACTGAACGATCAGTTCCAATCAGTGAGCCTGGTGCTTGAACGGGTTTTTTTTTTAACTTGTATGTATTTTTTAAGTAAGTTGTCAGTGAGTTAGTGTAAAAAGAAATTTCATGTACATATAATAAGAAATAAATATTTTGAAACAATTTACTTTTAAAATGATGATTTTATTATCTATAGAAAAGAAACATGAAAATAGATATTTATTAAATAGAAGAAGCTGTTATGAGCACATGGATAACTCTTTGAGTATTTCCAGGGCAAAATTATTTACATTATTTAAAAATTAGATATTAAAATACATAATTTGTATTTCTATATGTAATATAGAAATATAAAATTTACAGTAAAATTAAAGAAGTGTAAGACAAACTATACTCTATATAAATAATTAAAACCTAAATATTTCAATATGTCATGAATATCAAATAACAAATAAATACATTAAATTTTATAGGATGCATGATTTGTGCTTATCAGCTTTAAGTGACTACAAAAAAAGCATAACTCTTTTGGCAGGTCAGTATTAGGATTTTAATGATCACATCATGTTGCTCATGCCATGGGTCTCCAAAACTGTCATGGCCTGCATATTGATTTTATATTTTAATCTTGAAAGAATAATCACTTACTGTCAATAATTTTTAGAAAGAAAAATTTTAAAGGGAAAATTGCATTTTATGCACAATTTTCATCTTTTTCCTTAGCCTGCTGTTTTAATTCCCTAAGGCTGCTATGACAAATGAACACAAACTTGGTGGCTGTGTAGTCCATTCTCACACTGCCATAAAGAACTACCTGAAACTGGTTAAATTATAAAAAAAAAAAAGAGGTTTAATTGACTCACAGTTCCACAGGCTATATAGGAGGCATGGCTGGGGAGACCTCAGGAAATTTACAATTTGGCTGAAGAATGAAGGGAGAAACAAGAGAGAGAGTGAAGGGGGAAGTGCTATGCACTGTAAACAACCAGATCTCATGAGACTCCCTCATTAGCATAGGATCAGCAAGGGGAAAATACGCCTGCGTGAGCCAATCACCTCCTACCAGGTACTTCTCCCAAAACTACAAATTACCACATAAGATTGAGTGAGGACACAGAGCCAAATCATATCAGTAGCTTAAGACAATATAAATGTATTATTTCATAGTTCAGGAGACCAGAAATTAAATAGGAAAGTGATAACATGATTGATTTCTTCAGGAGGCTTTCTAGGAAAACCTCTCATCTTCTGGTAGTTTCTAGCAATCCCTGGCGCTCCTTGACTTAGGCAGTATAACTCCAATCTCTGCCTCCTCGTAACATGGTTTTCTTTGCTGTATGTGACTGTGTATTCACATAGCCTTCTTACAACCCTACCAGTCTTTGGTTTAAAGTCCACGTTAATCCACTATGACCTCATCTCAACTAAGTGCATTGGCAGAGCACTGTTTCCAAGTCAGTTAACTTAGGACCTAGGTGGACATGACTTTCTGGAGGACACAATTCAACCTAGTACATGTGCATATATATATATATATAAAACACTATATATACACACCCAGACACTATATATTAATACATACGATTATACAAACAATATATATTGTATAATTATATATACATATAGTATATATAATTGTATGTGTGTGTGCATATATATGTATAAAATTATATAATAAAATAATGAGTTTTGCCTCTGCCATAAAGTCTTTTATTCTTTTTGTTAGTATAAACAAGTGGGAGAAGAAATAAGATTTGACAAATAGGTCAGACAAGATTAGAGGACGTATACATGGTGGCAGAAAAAAAAATAAAAATGATTTCTATTTTACGGCAAGAAAGAGCAATAAAATTTTGAAAGTACTAATTATTTAGCATCTACTCTGTGTTGATACTATATAAGAATATTCTGAGGCAAGAATAAGGAGTTAAAGAGAAATATGGCTTGATATGTATCAGTGTAAAAGGAAACTATTTTCTGTGATAAAAATCATTGATAAAAGGAGCACATTTGGGTTTGTTAAGCTTGAAATTGGAAAAAAAAAATATGATACAAAACAGGTCTAACCAAGCTGAAATACACCTAGTGTAAATAAAATAATAGGATGAAATCCCATGATATCTCAATAAGAAGGTATAAGTACATGATCAGGGACAGATTTCAAAGCTTTGCAACATTGGAAAGTTTTGTTAATCACAATTATGGTGGTTCTTGGAGGAAATAAGAAATATTGGAAAATAAAATGAGAAAGGCAATTAGGGTTATAATTGGGTGTTGAATAAAATTAGGGAAAGAGGTGGAGGAAGGAAAAAATAGATCAACTGGAAGAGTAAAAGTTGGAAAACAGAAGTTATGAGAACATTTTGTTTAATGGAAAGATGTTCAAAGAACGGAGATAGTAATATTTAAACATCATCATCTTAGAATAAAAGAGGCAAGTACTATGGTTAAAACAAATCCCCAGTTCTAAGAATTTTCTGTTTGTAGGGTGGCTAATTTATAGTATTTAAGTCCAAAGCAGTCTCTGATGTTAGTGACTATGCTGTCAAATTGTTTACAAGCTGTTGACAAAATGTCACATTTACTTCAAGTGCATTTTACTATGTAATTCAATGACTTTCCTAAGATACTCATTTCTGGGAAAAAATATCAAGTGGCATACATCTGGCATTGAACACAGAGTATTTGATTTTTAGATTGCATTTTTCCCCAAATCTTTAAGGTTTTAGCTCAATCATTATTGTGAATTCAGTATTTCTTCTGTAGGGGAGCACATGTTATTTCGACAAAGATATGATAAACTGATATGCCTATTACAATTTCATTGAATCCACTTAATTAAGTTTAATTCATTTATTAACATAAATTTTTTATTTAAAAAAACCTTAAGCTGCCTTTAGCATTTGATCTTTTAACATAACTTCATGCTAGTCAAGATAACTTGCAGACAGTGCAGTCCTGTAATTTTAGTATTATATTATACCTTTATATAAAATGCATATTAAATCAAAATGTTGCTTCTTTGTTTTGGTCTTATAGAACTTCATAGAAATTTACCTATATTATCGACTTATAGGTGAACTTGCCTTAAATTATCCATTTATAGATGGCAACTATTATTGCTTTTAAAATAATAAGCAGTTACATTTAAGGATATACAGACATTTTATTCTACCATATTATCATTTAGATTTTAAAATCTTTCTTGTGTGTATTCTAGTTTACAGTTCTGAAGTACTTATTCATATCTCCCTTATTTCATGGTAACAAGGCTGCGGCTAATTATACTGTGCTTCCAAGCAAATGTCTGTACCAGAAGATAAATGTTGAAATTAAGTAAAAACTGTATTTTACACAAACAGAAAACTCTATTTATGCTTAGAAGGCAAAATGAAGATTTGATGTACTCATATGGAAAATTATTACCTTCATGCCCAAAGGGATTCACTTATAGCACACATTCATTCATTCTGTCAGATAGTTGGTTAAACATGTCTTAGCACCTCCTATGAGTTGGGCACACCGTATACTTACTGCATATTGTCCAAGCTTTCCACAACTATTGCAATAGGGGTACAGATTATTTCATATACTTTAACTTTTGAATTTGTTGTTGGATACTAACATGACCTTCTCACATATAATTGTCAATGCTGCTCTTAAATAGATAGTATCAACTGGATATTTACTATCATGAATCACCATGACTGTCTGTAGATATATCTGTATCTAATGCATAGCGTACTAGCTTTTCACCCCCGTTCAAGTTTTAAGTATTTTATTTTAGTATTAAGTATCCCGTGGTTGTTATGATTTTAAATAAAAAGCTCTTGGAGCAGATGGTTTCTACTTTGCTTCTGGTCTTTTATTAAAAAAATATGACGTCAAGTGGATAAAGATTCTAGAAGCACAAATGTATACCACTATCCCAGTGAAAAGGGAAATTGTCAGCTCCCCGTTTATAAGTTTTGGTTATTTAACATATCAGCAGGCATAAGTAACTTTTTGAACATTCAAGCAGCAAGTTGCAGTTGAAGTCATTCTTAATCACTGATAATCTCTATGTGCAATTTAACAGTATGTACCCCCTTATACAGGAAGACTGACAGTGTTTTGGATTGGCTTTTTGAAACAAAGTATATCCTTTTGCCCTTTGTAGGCAAAAAAAAAAAGGATCCATGATAATAGTTTCAAAACATGCTATCTTATAAAACAAAAATGAAAGAAGTGTGTGTGTATATATATAAGTTATATATACACATCATATATATGACATATATGTTATATATATCATATATATGACATATATAACATATATGTCATATATATGATGTGTATATATGTTATATATATCATATATACATAAGATGTATATATATGTTATGTATATCATATATACATAAGATGTATATATATGTTATATATATCATATATACATAAGATGTATATATATGTTATATATATCATATATACATAAGATATATATAATATATCTATATTATATATATAAGATATATATATGTATCATATATATATGTAACAATAGCCTTTTAAAAAATGTGCTATATTATTGTGGAAGCAATGTCACAGAAAAAAAAATGGCTAGGGAAAATATGAATCAACATGAAATGGATATTGTGAGGATTATTGAACACTATTCATTTTCATGGAAATAGGACAAGGTTGTTTAGCACAGGTGTTTCTGTAATTGTGATACATTAGCAAAATTAGCTGTGTTCAATGGTCCTCAAACTTGCTCTACCACCTGTACGTGAAACGTCCTCCCATTAATACAAAGAAATTTGTTGTGAAACATGTACTGTAGAAGTAAGTTTAAAACCCATTTGTGGTTAAATTGCCTTATTTTGTTAAATAAAACGTTGCTCCCATTATTGTTTTTCTCCCTGCTAAGGGAAACAGAAAAGGAAAATAGCCACACAATATGCTAAATTCTACCAATGGAAGACAGAAAATGTTCAAGAAAAGCAAGGCAATGGTGTAGATCACAGCATAGTTTAAAAGGACTCTAATATTGAAACCATGTCCAACATTTACAGTGGTTTTTATGCAGAGTGTTATTGCTTTTACATTAATCTCTGAGGATCCTAGATACAAATTTAAAAGCCCTGGGCCCAGCCAATTAAATGTAACTGTTAGAGTATCCCAGTGATATTTACTCATTTGTAAGTTTTCTAATCATTTATCAGATGGTTACATGGAAGATATGTGATTTTTAAAAACAAGATGTTATTTAAAATATCAATATTCAGGGCTTGCAAAGAAAAATAAATACTAAGAACATTCCTTAATAATCAGCAAGCAGAGATAAAATAAATGTATTACTGTTCTAATTCTGAAAAAAATAAGAGGGTGTCATGAAATTAATATTTTACTTAAATTTGTTTCCAGATCACTGAATTCAAAATGAGAATTGCTAAAGTCACTGGGGTTAATACTTCAGGGTTAACATCTTTCATTGGATTTTTTCAAAATCAAGTAAAACTGTGACTACACAGTATTAACTACTAAGTTCATTTATTTCAATAGATATTAAAATGTATATCTATGCCATATCCTTAGGTGAAACAGTTGATTGAATGGCTAAAAACTGTAGTTCTCGAAAAATTGCTTGGTCACTGTTAAAGTAAATCTTCAGTTTAGATTCTTTTTAAATTAAGATGTGACTTGTAATTTGCATATGAATTTGGTAGTTTAATTTGATTTGTCAGAGACAAATACTGAATGACCACAGGAAACTGTTTTAATACATCAAATTAATTCAATGGTACCAGCAGTTATGTAAATATTAGTACCTGTATCTTGGCGTGGGAGTCTTTTTTCTAAACTGTCAAGTCCGTAAACAATAATTGACAATAATTAATTCTGATTTCTTTTCTTGGTACCACATGATATTTTATTTCTGTCTACATTTCTAGATAAATCTAGAAAAACTGCTTATCATGAGATAGTCTTTTGCCAGATAATACAACAATTTTTCAGGTTTGCAGCTTCTTGGATAGATATTTCTCTTTTGGAATTATAAAAACATGTCCTATCATCTCAACCATTCCATATACCAGCAATGTTATGGAACTGTGACTTAACATTTGTTGGAAAAATATCATATAAGAACTATTCTGTTGACCTAATAAGAGATATGTTTGACATAAACACTGCAATTACTTCGTGAAAAAGATAGTAACATTCTTCTAGACTAAAAATGTATGTGTCCATTACTGAATAACAGCTCTGTTTCCTGAACAGATTTTCCTGGAAAAATCACAAGCCGCCTACTCAGAATACAGAGACTCATACACCTGACTTTTGAAAAGTTAAATTTGCTCAGGTTTTCCGATTCTCCTACCTCACTGTGAACTCTTAGCACTAACAGTTAATAAGGTAATTTGGGGCTCTATTGGCCCTTTTTACTGTATGAGAAATCTTTCCTTGCACTGTCTCTTAATTTTATATCTGCATTAAAACTGACCATGATATTTTCCATAGCTCAGGCACTATAAATTTTGATAAGAGCTTTAAATTTTTTATTTTTACATGTTTAAATTGACAAATAATAGTGGCATATTTTTAAGGGGCTAAATGTGATCTTTTGATATGGGCATATATTGTGGAATTATTAAATCAAGATAACATCTTACTCTCACATACTTATTTTTTGTGCTGACAACGTTTAAAATCTACTGTTTTAGCAACTGTGAACTATACAATGCAGTATTATTCACTGTGGTCATGCTGCTGCACTGTAGATCACTAAAACCTCTTTCTTTTTTTATCTTTTCTTTTTTTTTTTTTTCTGAGACAGAGTTTCACTTTTGTTACCCAGGCTGGAGTGCAATGGCGCCATCTCGGCTCACCGCAACCTCCGCCTCCTGGGTTCAGGCAATTCTCCTGCCTCAGCCTCCCGAGTAGCTGGGATTACAGGCACGTGCCACCATGCCCAGCTAATTTTTTGTATTTTGAGTAGAGACGGGGTTTCACCATGTTGACCAGGATGGTCTCGATTTCTTGACCTCGTGATCCACCCACCTTGGCCTCCCAAAATGCTGGGTACAGGCGTGAGCCACCACGCCCGGCCTCTCTTTCTCCTTTCTAACTGAAACTTGAACCATTTAACAAACATCTCTCCTTTCCCCATCAGCACCCCTTACCTCCCAACCCCAGCCTTGAGTAATCTTTATTCTACTCTCTACTTCCATGAGTTTTACATGTTTTAATTCCACATAAGAGAGATTATACTTCAGCACCTGGTTTATTTCACTTGGCATAATATCCTCTCTCGATTTATTGACATTGTCACAAATGACAAAATTTCCTTATTTTTTAAGGTTACGCAGCTTAATATCAAAGGAAGCACCTTGTTATTTCAGATGCCATCATAATCATTATGATTTTGTCTTAACTAAATATTGTTTGTATTGTCAGCAGCATGCCTTCCACATGGCAGGGACTCTACATGTATGTAATAAATCATTGAACAAATGAACACCTACGTCAATTTCTGTGCCCAGATGACTTTTTAAAGTAGTCTTTTGATGGAGTCAGAGTCCCTAACAGATCTGAACTAATCATTGCCTTCCCGAGCTTACATTGATAAGAAAATAATGTCACAACCTTATCTCGGATCCCAAATTTGAAGCAGGCACAATCTACATTGACTAATTCTGAGGGATAGCAGTGCCTATTACTGTTAGAGCCTATGCGTTTTTTTAAACATAATTCTTTGCTTTGAGGGAACAAAGGATATGTTTATAAATATGAGCATTTTTCTTGGCAGCATAGGGTATATATAAATTAGATGCTCAGACAGACATATTGACAAATATTACAATTTCCTTTTATCATAGATGTGTTTATTAAGCACTACTTTGTGACACCAGGTTAAAATACATGTTAATTCCTTTCATTCAACCAATTACAATGTAAAAGTTTCAAGAATGTCACAAAGAAAGAAAACATTCTTAATTTGTTGAAGTGAAACAATATTATTGGGTATAATCAAGTACATTTTTAAAAGATGATTTTGTGGGGACAATGGCAAAACATCACAAATGAGAAAAAATTTCAAATACCATCATTTTGTAGTAAATAATTGTCAAACATATCCTTCTGATAATGGCAGACAAAATATCTTAGAATAATTGAAACTAATTTTTGTACGTAAGACGGCATTTTAAGACTATAAAATAAATTGAAGGTAATCATTCAATTTTTTTTCATTAACATTGATAGTTTTAATGCACAGTCAAGAACTGTCAGGATCACATCTAAGAGAGAAAAGCCATTTACAGAGATGAGAGCTGCTTTGGCCCTGGAGCCATTTGCTATTCTAGATAGGACATCTAGTGGTTTAATTAAACTTTGGCTAAAGACTTGAAGAGCTAAGGAAGCAAAAGTTGGAAACTAGGCCCAATAAGTTGTGAGGCCCTAGTTTGGGCAGAGATACTAAAGGTTATTAGTATATTAAATTAGCAAAAGGGAATCAGAATTCAAGCAATTTGCCACATGCAGGCTGGCTATTTCTCATCTGAGTGGCCCAGAAAATTTCAAACTCTGAATTTTTATTAAAGTAATTTAGGATTTTGACTGCCCTTATCCTTTTGACAAAAGCAATTAATCATTTGAGAGAAAACATTGTTCAGGCCGCTAAAACAGACCAAATCAGGTTTTCATATACCACATTTTGTACATCCACTCAAATAAATGAGGTTTGATGAAGAGAAGAAATTAAGAGTGATGATTGATCTTGCTGACTTGGAGGATTTCAGGCTTTGTTCTTATTTCCAAGGCATTATGCTGTTTTACAAGTTAGAGAAAGCTTAGGGGAGGGACAGCGTGGCAATGCAAAGTTGTTAGGGAATACATTTCCTTTGAAAATAAAGAACAGAAATGCATGAAAGTCAAATACAATAATCAGCATGTGATAAAATAATATACCTTCGAGCAGAATTAGTAAATTCTTATTTACCTCAAAACAAGCAGACATTTCCTTTAGGAATTTAAACTTGTGCTTCCCAAAGGACAACTACCATTTATTTATTTAAATTTTAGGATAGATGTGACCCTGTAGCTGTTAATGGTGATGAACCAAATTAGAAGATATTGATTAAGTTACATCTGTACAACATATTTCCAGGTTCAGAATTAACATAAACAAATTCGATTAATGATATAAATTTTCTGATCGATCAATATAAAAATTAAAAAGAGAGAAATGCACTTTTAATGTCATTTGGTAATGTGTTTCGATATTGAATTTGTGGCTATCCTTTTTTTTTAATTTGAATCTTCCTAGATAACAAGTACATTGTTGTGAAAATGGAATGAAATTATAATGCTAAAGAATAAAGACAAAAGCTGCCAAACTGTTTCGTATCAGAAACCCTTTATAATCTTAAGAATTATTGAGGACCACAAAGTGATTGTAATTATCTGCATTATATCTGTAGGTGTTTACTGTATTAAAATGGAATCTAAGAATATAAAAAAATTAAAGTAACAATGCCAAACACATTACCTGTTAACATAAAAAGCAAACTTGATTGAAAAATTTAAAAAATTAATGTGAAGAGAGATATTATCTTAGTTTTTATTAGGCTCTTTAATATCTGGTTTAATATTATAGCTGGATTATCATTTCCAATTCTGCATTTAATTTATTAAAATATGCTGTTGAGTTTGAAGTATGTAGAGAAAATATGATCTCATAAAAACTAATAGTTGGGAAATGAGGAGTGTTCTAGCAACCTTTCCAGGTAATTGTGGACAATCTTCTCTGATACCGCACTGAAGACAAAAAAGTGGCATTTTCTTGAAAGCTAGCTATAATGTGAAATCTGAATCCCTATCTATGAACTTTTCAAAATCGTATTTGATTTAAAAAAATAGTTTTTACTTTAAAAGCTATGGGTCCATCTTAAATGACATTTTAACCTTGCACAGTTTTATAATACCACCCATTAGACATTTGGAAAACATTGTTTCACTCAGCTGCACAGATCTCTTCAATGTTGTCACATTTCATTACAGTGTCACATTAACGAAATTTCTTAATTTCACTGTCGGTCTAACCAGGAAACAAACTTTTGGAACCTCGTTTGGCTCACAGTAGTTGCTTATTTTTTTCCAAAACTTGAATTTTCAAATTACATTTTTAATTGTATCATTAACATGAGTTATTGTCAGTTTTCCTCCAATTGAGAAGCTAATTGTTTTTTATTCCCCCTCTGGCATCTACTAAATGTCACTCCTATTCTTTCATAAGAAATTTGGAGTAGTCTGGGACTACTTTCTTTCCCTCATGCTCGAAACCATTTCATCAGTAAATTCTATTGGTGATGCTTTAAAAATGTATTGTGAATCCAAGCATTTTTTTTTTTTGAGACTTTGTTTCATTCTGTCACCCAGCTGGAGTGCACTGGTGCCATCTTGGCTCACTGCGGCCTTCCCTTCCCAGGTTCAAGCAGTTCTCCTTCCTCAGCCTCCTGAGTCAGCTGTGACTACAGGCAGGCATTACCACATCTAGCTAAATTTTGTATTTTTAATAGAACCAGAGTTTTACCATGTTGGCCAAGCTAGTCTCAAACTCCTGACTTCAATTGATCCATTTATTATCCTCTACTGTGACCACCCCTATCCTAGCTGCCATCATTTCAGGTCTTGATTATTAGTCTATCCTTCTAGATTTTTTTTTTTTTGCTCCTTCTACTGTTCCTTTTATCTTTCCATGTAGTGACCTTGCTTATTTTTCAAAAATATATTTTAAAATGCCACGCTTCAGTTCAGATTATTTAAATGAGGGCAATACCCAGTTTTCTTGCAGTGTTGAACCAAGTACCATCAGTTTTTCTCCTACCCGTCTTTACCCTGCTTTTGATACTGGAAGATTTTTGCTTTGCTTTGTCTGTGGCTCATTGTTAAACATCATCTAGTGGTAAAGGGCACTGGAGAAGGGAGGGGCTCTTCTTTCTAGTTCCTGAGCGCTCTTCTTGGCTTGTTCTTATGGTGCATAGTAGCCAACAGTGGACGCCACCTCACTGGGGACAGAGCATGTTACCTGCGGCACCTCAATAGCAGCTTCCCAGTAAGTTTCGTCTGTGTAGCGCCTCAGCAATCTCTGCTACCTTGCAGAATACAAGCACGTCCTCTCCAAGGAGGTCTGGGTATCGGTTCCGGTGGGTCAAGGGTTCTTTCAGGTTTGTTTCTTCCTTGAAAACTGACCTAAAGCCCTAGAGGGAACAGTGGCAATGTCTATATTTTTTAGTGTTCTTTTACCCTTTAACAGATAATTACCTATAATAGTTCATTGTTTACATTAAACTTCCCTATAGAAATTACTACGCACTGTCGGTCTCCTAAGAGGAGAGTCATTGTCAATAGTGTTTTCCAAGGGCCTGCATTATTTAGTTCCTAGTATTGCTCTGAAATGTTCAACTACCATGCTCCCTGCTTGCTTTGCTCTGGTCATACTGACGGACACGTGGTTGCTAGAACATTGTCCTAATTAGATTTGTTTCAGTTTTTGCCTAGAATATTCTTACTGTTATTTGAATGTCTCCTTAGCCAAGTCTTTTTCATTTATATAAAATAGAACTCCCACTACAATATTTTCTCTCTTTAGCCTACATTATTTTTCAAAGAAGCTCTTGTCTCCACATGACATGTTATAGTTATTTATTTTCTTGTTCACTCTGTGATGTCTCACTACAAAGTAATGCTCTTGAGAGTGGACACATAGGCTGTTTTGTTCTTGGCTAATAGTTGTGCCTGCACCTACATACATTCTACTACATAGTAGACGCCAATTAAATGACTGAATGAATGAATAAATGAATTCGTTGTTTTCTAGATGATGAAAATGAAAGCCAAAAACAATAAGTAACAAGTATAACATAAAAGTTAGG
Organism: Leontopithecus rosalia; assembly: GCA_028533165.1. Classification (NCBI taxonomy): domain Eukaryota; kingdom Metazoa; phylum Chordata; class Mammalia; order Primates; family Cebidae; genus Leontopithecus; species Leontopithecus rosalia. The sequence continues at coordinate 5,954,127 of CM052667.1, read as the reverse complement.
AGTTTAAGCTCTTCAGGGAGAGAATGTGTGTTTAAATGTGGGTTTTGTTACTTCCTAGTGGTGTATTTCTTAAATACTGATGGTCTTATTTTCCTTGTGTGTAAAATGGGGATTGTAGTAGTTACTGATTTATACTTTAAATGTGTAAATAAAATTATATATACAATGAGCCTAGTACAGTGCTTGACACATATTATTAATTCTACACATTAAGTTATTTATAAAATCACCTACAGTGCAAAACCATAAGTACAGGACTGTCATTTTTCTGGAGAGGTAGCAAGAGAGAGGTTTAGTTCCAAAGTGACTAAACAAGGGCTGGTTTAATATAAATGTATTGGTAGCAGCCTGATAATAAGAACAAGCTCTAAAATTAAGTAGACAGGACGGTTGAGGAGGCTGATGAAATAATAAGCTACATTGCATGGGGAATAACCCTGTCATAGCAATGGTGTCACATTTCTATGATTAAATCAGGGGACCACTGATAAGAACAAAGGGACTAAAGAGATGAGAGATAGGTACATACATACATTCAGGCATACACACACGCATATACACATAGATTTTTAACTACTAAACATAAATCAGATGATCTATAAAAGTGAAGGAAGGATATGGTTATATAAAGAGTTTTTCAAGAAATTCTCAACAAACATAAATCTTTTTCTTATTGAAACAGAGGATCACTATTGCCCTTTTTTAAACACAGATCTATGACTGTAGGCTTTATGCTTGAAATTGATTTTTTATCTGGTTTTTAGAAATGGAGAAAAATATTTATTGTGAAATACTAAGGTGTCTCAAGCAACTTTACCCTTGAAAATAATTTTGTGTGACCTTCAAATGTAATTGGTACTTTATTTTGGTTAAATATTTACTAGTAGATCCTTGAATCAAGTGACTGTGTTCTATATTTTAGAAACAAATAGGAATGCATTGATTATGAGCCCTAAAGAAATTATATTGATGTGACAATGTTTGAAAGAAAAAAACATTACTGGTGTCCACCACTACACGAGAAAATGCATAAAGATTTTATATAATTATCTCATTAATCTAGATTATACTTGCGTTAATTGAAAACACTCCTAAGTACTAAATTATAGAGTTACAAAACAGATTAATTAAAGAGTGATTATTTTCAATGTGAAATGATTCCTCTGAATAAAAAAAAATTGATTTATTTAATTAAAGTCCTCCTATTGTTTTAAATTGCTTATTTACCAACAAATAAATACTAACAAAAAGATTGAGCTTAAAATACTGGAAAATAGTTAGGTGTTACTGGAACTTGTAAAAATAGATACAACTAAAATCATACCATCAGGACTGGGCATGGTGGCACAAGTCTCTAATCCCAGCACTTTGGGAGGCCCGGACGATTGGACTGCTTGAGCACGGGAGTTTGAGACCAACCTAGGCAACATAATGAGACCTTATCACTGTAAAACATAAAAAAGAAAAAAACATTACCCCTGACATGGTGGTGCATGCTTGTCATTCCAGCTACTTGGGAGGATGAGGTAGGAGGATTGTTTAAGGCCAGCGGCTGGAGACTGCAGTGAGCTGAATACCACTGCACTTCAGCTTGGGTGACAGAGCAAGACCCTGTTTCAATAAATAAATATGTAACTATTATACCATCTGTCAATGGTAAAAATGCAACTAAGTTTACAAAGTTCAGCATTAAGAAATTCCTAAATATGACAGCATATGGATTTCGTTTATTTAATAGTGGTCTCTGGATTCTGCTCTGTATAGAATCTCCCCTTACTGTCAGCTACTTATTAAAACATCCCTTAATAACACATGAGCCTTGTTTTATACTTTGCAGTCAGTTTTACTTAATATAGTAGATTTATTCATGATAAAAACTCAATTTTATTTACATTAAAACTCACTCTCAACCTCCATTCAAAGTGTAGTTCAATTTGTTTAGATTTCAATGGGCTTCAGGTTGTCTATGCTTCATTGACTCCCTTCTGTTTCTTCCCATGAGCTCTCATCCCCGCGCTGTGGCAGGGAAGAGTCAGAGGGGGTGAATGTCCTTAACTGGCTGCCTGTGGCCAGTTTTCTTCTCTGACGAAGGCTGGCTGATGAGCTCTCTGCTGGCTTTCGTGATGGCATAGTTCACGAGGTTCTTCTGAAGTCTGCGGGGGGCCGTCCCTACTGCTATTTCTTCATACAGAAAATGAAACTCTCTTTTGACTTCTTGCTGCTATTCTTTTTCCTCTCCAGTTCTCACCAAATTAAGTACACCTCACATACAATACATGCATACATAGATACATTCATATATGAATGCATACATAGATTTTTTAAACTACTAAACACAAATCAGATGATCAATGAAAGCAAAGAATATGGCTACATAGTGTTTCAAGGAGAACAAATATTGAAATGTCAGCAAAACTGCTCAAGCCCAGTTACCTCTCACGGTGAGCTCCCATATCAGAAAAAATTCACATTGTGGAAATATAATGCGTGAAACTGCTGCAGAGTCTCTGCATATCTTTTCCTGTGTGCAGGTTTTTATAGGCACTGGAGAACAAGACCACTGTCTAGAAACACATCCAACCAGAGAATCAGGCTTTCCCCAGATTTGCAGTAAATTAATTGTAATATTGGTCAGTTGGCTTTAGGAAGTAGTAGCACCCCTCATTCAGAAAAAGGAGAAAGAAACCTCTTTACAAGTACTTCAACTGCCCTCCATGTCAATATACCCTTTTCCCCCTTCTGTTACTGTTGATGAGAGCAATAGTTATATTAATCTGTATAGATGTTGATATGGTTTGGCTCTCGGTGCCCACCCAAATCTCACCTTGAATTGTAATAATTCCCATGTGTCAAGGGCAGGGCCAGTTGGAGGTAATTCAATCCTGGACGTGGTTTCCCCCATACTGTCCTCCTGGTAGTGAATAAATCTCAGGAGATCTCACGGTTTTATACATGGGAGGTCCCCTGCACAAGCTCTCATTTCCTGCTGCCATGTAAGACATGTCTTGCTTCCCCTTCGCCTTCCAACATGATTGTGAAGCCTCCTCAGTCATGTGGACCTTTGAGTCAATTAAACCTCTTTCATTTATAAATTACCTGTCTCAGGTATGTTAGCCATGTGAGACCAGACTAAAACTGATTCTAGGAAATCCTAGAGCTAGGTGGCAGGCCTTGACTGCTAAAAGATCATGTAACTTAAAATGTGTAAACGGTGTTATTTCCACTAATTTAGACTCAAGCTCCAATCTCAAGACTGTGGAAACATCTGAATCCTAAAACAACTTTCTGTCTCTCTTCGTGTGTGTGTGTGTGCACGCGCATGCCCATTTCTATCTGAAATATTTTAATTATGGCTTCATAAGATGACTAGATCTATATCTCTATCTATAACTTCTGTGTCATCTGTATTTACTTCCATGGCTCTCTGAACACATATATAAAAAGAAAGATAACTTTACTACAAGAAGCCCACATGCAACTGGGCTTAATAATTTTCAAGTGAGAATTTTAATAAAAGGTCTATTTTTTAAAGCTGAATAATATTTTATTATGTGAATATACCACACTTTCTGTATCCATTAATGTGTCAAAGAGCATTTAGATTGCTTTCATATCTTGGCTATTTTGAATAATAATGCAATGAATATGAAAATGCAGATATCTCTATAAGATATTGATTTTATTTCCTTTGGATGTATACCCAGAAGTGGAATTTCTAGATCATATGGTACTTCTATTTTTAATTTTTCAGGAAACTCCACACTGTTTTTGCAGGAGCTGCACCATTTTACATTACCAACAACAGTGTGCCTGGTTCTGATTTCTCCATATCCTCAACCTTGAGGACATTATATTAAGTGAAAAAAGGCAGTTATATAAGGACAAATGCTACATGTCCTTATACACATCCACTTATAAAAGATGCTTAAAATAGTCATATTCATAGAAACAGAAAATAGAACAGTAGTTGCCAGGAACTGGAGACGGGGGGAATGGGATGTTGTCCACTGGATGTAAAGCTTCAGTTCTGCATGAGAAATAATTTCTAGGGATCTGCTGTACCACATAGTATGTACACTTACAACAACTATATTGTGCATTTAAATATTTACCATAAAATTAATAAAACCATCAAGGAAAGATATAAACTAGGGAATTTTTGACATGGATATAACACATAATTGGCATAATTTCTATAACTGTAATGAGCTCTATGGAAATTTGCAGTGAATAAATTTAAAGTTTCAGGTATTTGTATATTATAGATGCAATATACAAGTTACTTTTTCCATATATACTTTTATACTTTAGTATTTTCTGGGATGAAAGAAAAGGTGCATATTACTCAGTGTTCTCCAGATAAACAGAACTAATAGGAGTAATATACAGATACACACACACACACATATATATATAAAATATATATATACACACACATCAGTGTGTGTGTGTGTGTGTGTGTGTGTGTGTGTGTGCGTGCATGTGTATGGATTTATTTTAACCAATTTACTCACATGGTTATGGAGGATGGCAAGTCCGAATCTGTAGAACCAATCTGTAGTCCCAGTTTGAATCCAAAGGTTGGCAGGTTGCTAGAGAACCAGGAGGAGCCAATGTCTTAGGTTGAATGAGGAGAATTCTTTAGGCAGTAAAATTCCCTTTTACTCAGGGGAGAGTCAAATATTTCTCTATTTGACTTTCAGAAGATTGAATGAGGCTCACCCATATTATGAAGGGCAATTTGCTTTAATCAGTCTGTTGACTTAAACCTTGATCTCATACAAAAACACCCTCACAAAAACACACAGAATAATGTTTGACCAAATATCTGAGCACCCTGTGGCCCAATCAAATTGACACATAAAATTCTCACGACGTATCATCTTGGTTTCAATTTCTCTAACAGACCTTTATATGCTTTTAAAAGTGTATTGGCTGATAGTTGCAATAAAACTGTTAATAAAAGTAGTTTGTGTGAAATATTGTATCAGTAAAGTCTAATACCAATAAAAATGTGTAGAAATGAAAAAGTACGGTAAATTTGCAGAAAATAGTTTCATTACCTACTTGGTCATCTCATGCCTACTTTTAAGCAGCTGCAGTCTTAAGACACTTGGAAATGCCGTGTAATTTCCAATGCCGGCTTATTTACTGACACTAAATCTCTGCAGCAAGGACAGGATGAGAGTTTAAGAGATATTGAGCATGGTGGCTTTTCCAATGAATGTCAATTGGAGAAACATCTGTGGTCAGACACTTTGGGCTGATCCCCTAAGGGGATGGGAAATAAATTACTCCAAGATGGGCTTTGATTTTGCTATTGCACATTGCATCTGTCTTACAATTCTTTTAGAAGGATTTATATATGACATTCTATATAACCTTAAATTTTAATGCACTATTTTTATCTATACACTTTCTCTCTTTTTTTCATAATTTTAAATGTTAAGCATTAAACATGAAACTCCATATAATTTATTACATGCAGACCTAGACTAGAAGAAATGTTAAAGGAATTTTTCAGACTGAAATGTCACCAGATTTTACCTATACCCAAGGAAGGATAACAGTTAAGTATGTGTGTAAATGTGTAAATTATCATGTAAGGACAAAAGGCTGTCTCATAAATGATAACATTGTATTATGGGGCTATAATAGATGTGCATGTAAAATATTTTGTAAAACTACCCCTAAATAATAGGGAATAAGGGAATGTTCCTATGTAGTCAGCTTTTATTTATCTGAAGATGTATTACTTTCCCCATTTTTTCCAGAGTAATTTCCCTGGTTAAAAAATTTAAGTTGACAGTTTGTGTGTGTGCGCGTGTGTGTGTGTGTGCGCGTGCATGCACAAGTTCATGTGTGTATTTGTGTATTCTTTCCTAGCATCGTGATCATTTATTGCTGTCAGGATTAGGACCACATAGCTGTCACTCTATTATTTTCTCTCCTTCCATTGCTTCCTGGGAAGCTGATCAACATTCACATAATTTTTAAACTACATATAACATGTCTCTTTACCTGTTTTCAAGATTTTATTTTTATCTTTCGTTTTTCTCAATTAATTCTTTTTTATTTTTCAGAGTGATCCTATTACTTTTACACTGCTTAGGCCTGATAGTGCTTTCTGGATCTTCCATTTAACATATTGATATGGTTTGAATCTGTGTTCCTGCCATAATCTCATGTCAAATTGGAGGAGGGGCCTGGTAGGAGGTGACTGGATACTGGGGCAGATTTCATTATAGTGAGTGAGTTACCATGAGATCTGATGGTTTAAATGTGTGTAGTACTTCCCCGTTTGCTCTCTCTCTCTGTCACCTTATGAAGAAGGTGCTTCTTTCCCCTTCTTCTCTCATGAAAAGTTTCCTGAGGCCTCCCAATCATGCTTCTGGTTAAGCCTGCATAACTGTGAGTCAATTAAACCTCTTTTCTTCTTAAATTAGCCAATCGCATGTAGTTCTTTATAGCAGTGTGAGAACAGCCTAATAGGGAAAATTGGTATCAAAAGAGTGAGGCTTCTATAAAGATACCTGAAAATGTGGAAATGACTTTGGAACTGGGTAAGAGGCAGAAGTTGGAGCAGTTTGTGGGGCTCAGAAGAAGAAAGGAAGTTGTGGGAAAGGTTGGAACTTCCTGGAGACTTGTTGAATGGTTTTGACCAAAATGCCGATAGTGGTATGGACAAGAAATCCAGGCTGACGTGGTCTCATGTGGAGATCAGGAACTGGTGTAAAGGTCATTCTTGCTATGCTTTAGCAAAGAGACTGGTGGCATTCTGCCCCTGGGCTAGAGATCCTTGGAACTTTGAACCTGAGAGAGAGAATTTAGGATATCTGCCAGAAGAAATTTGTAAGCAGCAAAGCATCAGGGTGTAACACAGCTGTTTCTAAACTGTATGTTCATATAAGTGACCAAAGAGTTCATCTAAAGCGAGAACTTATATTTAAAAGAAAAGCAGAGTATAAAGTTCGGAAAATTTGCAGCCTGCCCATGTAGTAGACAAGAAAAACGCATTTTCTGAAGAGATATTCAAGCCTCCAACACAGGCCTGGAGGCTTGGGGGATAATTGGTTTTGTAGGCGGGGACCGGGGCCCAGCTGTTCAGTGCAGCCTTGGGACATGGTGCTGTGGGTCCCAGCCACTCCTCCAGCTCCAGCCATGGCTAAAAGGAACCGAGGTACAGCTAGGGCCATGGCTTCAGAGGTTGCAAGGCCCAAGCAGCTCCCATGTGGTGTTGGGCTTGCAGGTACCCAGCAGGCAAGAATTGAAGTTTGGGAACCTCTGCTTAGATTTGAGGATGCCGGGATTTCCAGGCAGAAGTCTGCTGCAGAGGTGGAGCACTCATGGAGAACCTCTCTAAGGGCAGTATGACGGGGAAACATAGGGTTGGATCCACCGCAAAGAATTCCCAGTGGGGAACTGCCTAGTGAAGCTGTGAGAAGAGGGCCACTGCCCCCCAGACCTCAGAATGGTAGAGCTACCAACAGTTTTCACTGTGTACCTGGAAATCCCACAGGCCCTCAACACCAGACCATGAAAGGCATGGCAGGGATGATGTCCTGCAGAGCCACAGGGCAGCCATTCAGTATTCTTAATTGAAGAGTGATATGTAGCTGCTCCAAGGAAAACTTGGATGGAACAATCTATTCTATTTGATCTAGATTTAAATATAAAACAGTAAGGAAGAAATGTCTTACTTTTACCTAAAATTTATCTTGCATGATAATCTAAATCCATACTATGAATAATTTTTCTAACAGTGATATTTTATATATTTCTATATCTGTATAAGGTAGATAGAAATGAGCACAAGGCACTACTTCGTAAAGACTAAAATTATGATTAGAACTGAGCATTGCAAAATAATGCTAGGAACCATATTGATAATTAAGACTGCCAAAATTAATATTTCTGCTGTGATTCTTTATAACAGATTTGAAATACTGCTCTTATTTCAGGCAATATTTCTCTGAAAAATATTCAAATATTTTAAAGGAAATGATTTTATTCTCCGAAATACTGGTCATTATCATAGTGTTTCTATTGAGAAAAATTGTATCTTTCTAATGTTTTAACGTTAATATCCAATTATTAAAAACATCTTTTAAAAAATTATTTTATATATTTAATGCTGTTTAATTTTAGTTTTATCCAGTAAGTCACACATTAATAAGTGTTTGTTGAATAATTTTGCTAATTAAAAATACCAAATTAACATTTCCACTGTGAATCTTTATAAAACAAATATTAAATATTCTATTATTCTATGTGACCTCCCTCCCGAAATATCTTGATGTAAAGTAGTTAATCCTGGCTAACAGCTGCTGCGTATTACCTTTCCAGCCTAATGGTCTCAGAGTTGTTGAATTGCTCCTGTGAAGTTGGTATCCAAAATCTCAAAAAGACCTAAGTACGCAAAGCTGGTCCAAAAAAGTCCAAGTGTCCCAAAGGTCCAGGCAGAAGGGGTTTGGCCTTTTCTCAGTTAGCACTGGAAGTCACATAGCACCATTTCTGCCATATTGAATTATTTGAAGTATTGATAAAGTTACCCAGATTCAACAAGAGGAGATTAGGTACCACTTTTTGGGGAGGAGTGGTTAAATTGGCATTGTAGAAGATCATGCACAGTGGGTAATACTATTGAGGTCATTTTTTTAAAAAAACACAGTTCTGCAACATGAATATAACAGTCTTCAAACTAGTTTATGAAAATAATCGTGTGTGAGAGTCTGGCATACTTATCAATTAACTAGACAGAATGGGAGAGATGGGGAAAGGACAAGAGCATAACAGGGCAAACTCAAGTGATCGGCATCTGTTTTTACAGTAACCCTGATGGTTATTCACAGTGACGCTAGGGTTTTGTATGAAATTAACAAGTCGGTAAAGAATGACTTGGTTTTAACATCTCAAGATATATATTTTTCCTTTGTTTATATAGGGTCTCCCTCTGTCACCCAGGCTGCAGTACAGTATTACCTTTGCCCTGTGAGGCCTAGAACTCCTAGGCTCAAAACAATTCTCCTGCCTCAGCCACCCAAATAGCTAAGGTTAAAGTTGCAACCCATGGTCTGGGGCTAAATTGTCAAGATTTAAGTTAACTGGAAAACTCTGATGGACATTGTATTAGTCAGGATTCTCTTAGAGGAACAGAAGTAATAGGATATATATTTATATCATTTGTGTGTGTGTGTGTGTGTGTGTGTGTTTAATATATATATATTAAATGAATGTTTAACCAAAATATAAAAGAAAAAATATTAACTTTATTCAAAAAGCCCTATTCTACTTTTAACCTATTGCCTGCATTATTAACACTTGATCATATATTCAATTGTATAGTGAGATTCCAGATATCTAAAATCATCATTCAGCAAATATGTATACATAAAGGGGAGTTTATTAAGTATTGACTTATAGAATCACAAGGTCCCATAATAGGCCATCTGCCAGCTAAGGAGCAAGGAAAGCCAGTACAAGATCAAAACTGAAAACTTGAAGTTTGATGTTTGAGGGCAGGAAGCATCCATCACAGGAGAAAATTGTGGGCTGAGAAGCTAGACCTGCCTCTCACTTCACATTTTTCTTCCTGCTTTGTATTCACTCGTGGCCGATTAGATGGCGCCCATCTGATTAAGGGTGGGTCTGCCTTCCCCAGCCTACTGACTCAAATGTTAAACTTGACTAGCAAAACACTCGCAGACACACCCAGGATCAATATTGCATCCTTTAATCCAATCAAGCTGGCACTATTAACCATCACAGATGCAAAATATTTTATTTCATTTTATTTTACTTATTTGTTTATTTATTGTGAGTCGGAGTTTCGCTCTTGTTACCCAGACTAGAGTGCAATGGCGCAATCTCCGCTTACCGCAACCTCCACCTCTGGGTTCAAGCAATTCTCCTGCCTCAGCCTCCTGAGTAGCTGGGATTACAGCAAAATATTTTACATCTTGAAATCATATTAGAAAAACAAAGAAGGGGAAAATTTTAGGGTAGGGCCAGCCAGTCTAGTTTGCTTATGGCACTCTCTGTTTCAGTGTTGAAAAGCTTTTCTCGGGAAACTCTGTGGTTTGGGTAAACCTGAACAGGATCAACCCATGTACCATGTAAAACTCTGGAGTTGGTATGTGGCTTCAGAAATGTTCTGAATTATAATAAGAAGACCCTGATGCCATCCACTAATCAAGGTTTGCAAATTGATTTTCAGCAAGGAGTATAACTTTGGGTGATGGAGATCCCTTCTGCTGAGGGCAATTCAATAATGTCTCAAACAGTTCAAATTCAACATGATTATCACGAAATCCACAAGGCTTCCCCCAACCTGATTTTCTCCTTCACTTGAAGAACAGTACTCTGTACGCTACCTCCTACCTCCTATCTCTTGCTTTCTCCAACTAAAAACTTTCACAAAATTTTCTAAATTTTATTTCTCCAATATCTTCCTAGTATAAGTCATTATATGGATATGGTTTGTTTTTTGTTTTTGTTTTGAAAAGGAGTCTTGCTCTGTCACTAAGCTAGAGTGCAGTGGCAAGATCTCAGCTCACTGCAACCTCCGACTACTGGGTTCGAAAGATACTCCTGCCTCAGCCTCCCGAGTAGTTGGGATTACAGGCACCTACCACCACGCCTGGCTAATTTTTGTATTTTTAGTACAGATGGGGTTTTGCCATGTTGTTCAGGTTGGTCTCGAACTCCTGATCTCTGCTGATCCCCATCTCATCCTCCCAAAGTGCTAGGATTATGGGCATGAGCCACTGCCGGCAGTTCCCCACTTTTTTTTTAAAGACAAGGTGTCCCTCTGTTTCCCAGGCCAGAGTGCAGTGGCATAATCACAGCTCACTGCAGCATCAGACTGCTGGGCTCAAGCAATTTTCTTCTCCTGCCTCAGCCTCTAGAGTAGCTGGAACTACAGGTGTATGCCACCATTCCCTATATGTTTTCTTCTCTTGCTTACTGAAGATTAAAAGAAAACATATTCTTTTGAAATCTAAATTCTAGGATAGTGTACTGTACAATTATGTTTCGGATTCTCTTTGAAGTTTTTTTTTTTTTTTAAGCAGATTCTCAGTCACTCGTGCTGGATTGCAGTGACACAGTCTTGGATCACTGCAACCTCCACCTCCCAGGTTCAAGCAAACTCATGCCTCAGCCTCCCACGTAGCTGGAATTACAGGCATGTACCACCACACCTCTGTAATTTTATTTTATTTTTAATAAAGATGGAGTTTCACCATGTTGGCAAGTCTGTTTTTGAACTCCTGACCTCAAGTGATCCGCCTGCCTTTGCCTCCCAAATTTTTTGAAGTTTCTTAATACAAGAGAATATAAAATAGTAGGAAAAAATTTCTTGGAGTTGATTTGCATATTAATATGATCCACTGTTCTCACTAAATTATTTCCATTGTGTTACAATGGAATCTTCTCTTTTCTTGTATGCTGTAGTCTGTGAAAACAACAAAAAGGCTAAACTGACAGGCATAAAGATTACAGCATAGACATTCTGAGCAGAAGAAAGACAGTATACAGAGGAAAATTCCAGAGACCTGGCTGTCAGCCAGTTTGATCCTGGGAGTAAGTCTTATTTGTGGGGAAAAAAACCACAGGCCAACAGAACTATCAGCTCCATTGAGCACCTGGATGTAAGCAACACATCTTTGCTTCTAAGACTTTACCCTCCTCTCTCTTATGTGTAAATGGCCCATTTTCCAGGTTATTGTAGCCCAGAAGCCTCAACACGCCTGAGCCCTTAGAATTAAAGGTGAAGAAATGAACAACTTTTGGATATGATTAAGGAGAAATCTTTAATTGTGATAATGGGGGAACTATGTTAAACTACTTTAAAACTATTCACTTAGGTAAATGAATCACAGCTGTTCCATCGAGATCAATCCAGATGTAATAAAATTGTAATGTTGTAATCTTTAGCAAAATATCTCCATTTTAGAATGAGAGAGTATATTATTGCATTTATAAATCTTCTGTAATATGTAAAATGTGATCAAAATCTGTATTAAATTAAAAAACTTATTAGGAAAAATTATACTTATTTTGGAAAGAAAAAATATATATATTTTTTCTTGTTCTACTTTATTAGAAGTTTCCCAAATGACAATTATGGTGTAACAATTCCCAAAGTCTGTCAATTAATAAGTATTAAAAGCACTTTTAATTTCCTACCAAAATATGATTTTGAAAGATCTCATTAAACTTCTCATGTTTCTTTATTCAGATTTTTCTTTCTCAGTGTAAAAACAGGATACTACCACTCAATCTGTTTTATAAATTGGTAATAAAATTTACAATTTATAAATTGGTGAAAAAAAACTTCATAAAAGATAAAAACCGAAGTAAGTTCTTGTATAATAATGGGTAAGACATACAAATTCACCAAAATTTACCTGATGATTTAGGTAAGGAACAAGCAGTCATATCAAGGCCTCACGTCTCCCTTAGCTCACTAACTTTGTCAATATTTTATTGAATATTGTTACACATTTATTTTTCTATGAGGTACAAGTTTCTTTGATTTTACTAGACAGGCTTAGTCATACACTTATTAATTTTTTAAATGTAAAATCAACATAGATATTCCAAAGATAACATGTGTATTTAAATGTATGTGTGTATATAAGTGTATATGTTAATATCTATGTGTATGCATATGTGTGAATGAATGATACTATGAAACTCTATCTCCCAGCCTATTGCTTCATCACCCTATTTCCCATTTATTCATACTGTGTAACTTTCCACAGTATTCATGCTGTATAATTTTTAGAATTTAGCTCTTATAGTTATTTAAATTCCAATAAGCAATTTAAAATAAAAAGGTGTGTTTTATTTAATATTTTTAATACAAAGAATAAATATAGAACACATAACTAGCATATAAGGTACATAACATGTATTTCTTTTGCAACATGCATTTGTTTTACAATTTAATAGAGCCAGAATAGTAATCCCAAAGGTTTTATGCTGACATATGAACTCTATAAACTTTCCTTGTTTATGTTTTAAAAAGAATGAAAACAATCCTAATTTTGCATATATTTGAAAATTGAAAGACTTCATGTTTTGTTCTGTTTCCGGTCTTGAATAAAAGTGATACAGAATATTGTTGACTAATTACATTGTCTTATGTACAAGCAAACAATATAACTAACATTTATTGAATAATTTCAATGTCAGGCATTGTTCTAAGTGCTTTACTTGAGCTAATTTATTCAAGCTACTTAATTCCTTAAGTTAAATTCTTTCAATATCTCTCTCTTGCTGATAAGCAAAGAAAGGAATAAAGAAGTCAAATGCTTGTCCAATGCTAGAGAACTAAGAGAGCTGGGTTGTAAGTCATTATACTCTCTGCCCTTTGGGAATTGTTGGATAGGATTCCATGACTCCACAGAGCTGGCGATAGGCTATTAACTATAGATTTGCAATAAGGTGCCATGAGCTCACCTTGTAACAGGATGCCATAATCTTTTTCCCTGTTTGTGACATAATATGCTGCATTAATTATATGATAACATTGGTATTAACTGAGAGTAAAATATATCCTTCAAGTTGCCTTTCTTTTTTTTTTTAATTTTTATTGCATTTTAGGTTTTGGGGTACATGTGCAGAACATGCAAGATAGTTGCATAGGTACACACCTTTCTAAGATTGATGGTACATTTTTATTGACTCGCCCTTTAAGTCATTGATTTTTGATGACTAATATTGCAACTTCATAGCACAACTTAATGCCATGCTAACCTATGTTTATGAAAGCATTGATTGCCAGAAATCCTTCTGCCTTATGTACAAAGAAAAAAAGGGAAAATTAAAACCTTTATGATTAAACATGGACTGGAAAGAATTCATTAGAAGGTGTTAAAACAAGTTTTAATGAGGGCCCTAATCTTTGAAGATATGGTGATATAGGTTACAAAGTGCAGCTTCACTTAAGTTGCTTTTATTTTTCTTGATACAAAATAAGCACTTAAAATAAGTTTTACTCTACTATGTGTAAAATGATAGCATATAAATGTTATAGTTATTTCTTATTTGATGTTTACAGAATATTTTAGCAATGACGAGTTGAAGTTTACTTCAAATACATTTGGAATTAGAACTAATTTACTATAGCTGTATATTTTGAATTACACAGGCAATATATTTCAAGATATAGATATATATTGCCATTGCAGTATAGAAACAGATTGCTTATTTTATCATGGCAAAATTATTTTGCTTTGGGGAAGGAATGTTAAATTCTATGAATATTTGTGAAACCTATTTCTCTACATTGAAGAAAGTGTTTTTCCCAAATGTTTTAAATTGAAATGAAATGAAATTCTATCTTCTTTACATGAGGTACCACTGCCACATCAGTACAGCGTACTCAGTACTTCAGGTGGAATAACTTACCTTCCAACTCTAGCACGTGGCTCCGTCCTGAGTGTATAAGTATGGAATAAGGATCATATCTTAAAAATGGAACGTTCCTTACAATGACATACGATCCTCTCAGATTCTCATTACATCATACTGCTTGAGGCATTGCCTGCTTTGTTGGTTCCTGATCTACAATTTCACTGTGACTACTTGACTACCTTAATTCATTTAATTCTATTAACAACGCAATGTGATGAATATTGTTTCTCTTCATTTTATAAGTGAGGAAATTGTGAATTGTTTAAGCCTAAGCAGAGTTAGTAATAATGCTTAAAAAATGGGGTAATACGTACAAACTTACCAACCTTTTACCTGATGATTTAGATAAGGAACAGATAGTCATATCAAGGCCTCAAATCTCCCTTAGCTCACTAACGTTGTCAGTATTTTGTTGAATCAGTATTACACATTTATTTTCTATGAGGTACATGTTTCCTTGATTATACTAGACAGACTTATTCATGTACTTATTAATTTTTAAAATGTAAAATCAATAGAGAGATTCAAAAGATAACATATATATGTAAATGTATGCATGCATAGTAAGTGTCCTTAACCTCTACTTTTTTCATATTTTCATCGCTGCTGCCTAAGAATAGTTATAGCAAACATTTATTTTTATCAATTTTGTTAAAATTATATAACTATACATTTACTACTTTTTTAGTAGAAAAAAGTTGCAAGCAAATAGCAAAGCAGCCTTTTTGGAACTTACGCATTAAGAGAAAAAAATGATGTAAGTAACCCTTGTGTATTTGAGATGGCTTATGCTGGCTTATGAAAGTCAACTGTTAAGATTTCATAGATTTCATGGGTATGTTTTAAATACAATCATTTTTTAAAATTAAATCTCATGAATGTGCAGTTACATATTATTAAAAACAAAGGTGACAAATACTTAAAATTAGTCATTTTCTCATAAGTTTACTAAGTTAAGTGTGATCTATGTTTTCAAAATTATTCGTGCTCATTATATCTATCATTTTTGCTCATTATATACACATGCTTTTTTAGTATTTTACCCTTATTTGGTATTTTACATTTCAATGATGTGATTGCAGTAAAATGCAGAATAAGTCATGATCTCCTTAATATTATCTCCGTAATTCACATTGGTCATGTGTTATACATGCTTATTTAGGGTGAAATGTACTGAATAAGCATGTGTTCCTGCATATCTCATCTCGGTTCTGTGTTAGGTTACATCATGCTGGTAGATTGAAATCAGTCATAATGGAACTATATTTCCATCATGGAATTTGACAAATGCTGGCAACCAAAATTTGATTCATTGTTTTCTTGATGCTTAGACTTAAAAAAGTGATGTGAAAAAGTTAATAATGCAATTTAAACTTCAAAAGCTGCCAGGTTTGTAGACATTACTTTGTGACTAGCACATGTGTGTGTGTGTGTGTGTGTGTGTGTGTGTGTATGCGCACGCACAGAAACACAAAAATGAAAATTTATTCTTCTAAACATTATCATCTGATTCAGCAAAGAACCCATCTATATTCTTGACAAATGAATGAATTGCCAAAATTTCTTTTTGTTGTTTCACTCTCATCCTACTTGTTAAACAAATTTATCGACTGATATTTATGTCGAAAAACATGCTCTTATTAATGATGTGAATGACTGCTGAACTCGACAGTGATTCAGCATCTATTTATAGTCTGATTTTGTTAAATCATAGTTAAATTGCAAACATAAGTTTGCTTTGGATACAAGAGGTCAGCAAAAATCAATAAAAATATTCTGTAAAAATCAATTGGCTACATGGAATTGCAATAGAATATTATATTTTTATTATTCTTTGTCAACTGTGTCCTATATATCTATCAGTGAAAATGTAATAAACTCAAACATTTTTTCAGAGTTTACTGTTAAACATTTACCAGCATACCACTGCAAAATCTCACTCAGTGAACACTGCAGTATATAAAATAAATACATAGTTTAGGAAATCATAAGAAAATATTCTCAGCATATAAATTAAAATAACACTGAAATGTTCTATTATGAATTAGTAATGATGGGGAAAAAGGACTGTTGAGTTTATTTCAAGAACAGAATTTTTGTGTATTTGTTTCTTCCTAAGAACAGCTTTGCAATAGGCAGCTTCCTAACCTGGTTTCCAGTGATCTCTGCTTCCTGACATTCTGGCCCATGTGTAATAGTCTCCCAATGAATATGGACTTCACCTAGTGATGTCCTTCTAAAGAAGAGAATACTGCACAAATGATTGGATGTCACATTTGAGACTCGATTATAAAAGACTGACTTCTGTATGGCTTGTACCCTTTCTCTCTCTGTGGCTCTTCTTGGGTGCTTTTTCTGATAAACCAAGTCATCATGTTGTGAATTGTTCTATAGAGAGGCTCTCGTGGCAGGTAACTGAGGGCAGTGAATTGTCAGTGAGAAACTAAGGCCGACAGTCCAAAAACATTTAATAAATTGAATTCTGCCAGCAATTATATAAGTGAGCTTGGAAGCAGATCATTTCCCACTTAAACCTTCAGATGAGACCGCAGCCTTGGTGGACATTGTGCTTACATCCTATGAGAGATACTGGACAGAGGATTCAGTGAATCTTTGCCCAGATTTCTGGATACAGGAACTTTCAAATAATCAATTTTGTTATTTTAAGTCACTTAAATTCGAGATACTTTGTTATGCAGAAATATATAACCAGTGCAGTTACTATAAAAGTAAAATGTAGGCTGGGCGTCGTAGTTCATGCCTGTAATTCCAGCACTTTGGGATGCTGACGCAGATGGATCATGAGGTCAGGAGTTCAAGACCAGCCTGACCAACATGGTGAAACCCTGTCTCTACTAAAAATACAAAAAAGAGCCAGGCGTAGTGGTGTGTACCTTTAATCCCAGCCACTCAGGAAGCTGAGACAGGAAAATCACTTGAATCAGGAGGTGGAGGTTGCAACAAGCTAAGATCATGACACTGCACTCCAGCCTGGGTGACAGAATGACACTCCATCTCAAAACAAAAAAAAGTAAAATGTATATTAACATTTCAATGATGTGATTGTAATAAAGTGCAGACTAAGTCATTATCTCTCCATCCTTAACATTATCCTCATAAATTACATTGGTCTCAAAATAGGATCAACTGATTCTCTCAAAATGGTCTTGGAATTTTAGAACACCTATTATTAAAGTCATCCCTTTGTATCTAAGATAATTCTAGTGACATTTCCACATGGGCATAGGTATGTTATAAAAATATTAGTTCTTAAATCTTTTTTTACATGACAAAGCCAGACAAAGAAATAAAATTATTTTAATGATATGTAGTTCTGGAAGTTACTACTCATCAGTTTACAACCCCACACGATGGGTTTATAACATAAGCTTAATGTATAATAATGTTGGTTCAAATTTCTTGAACATTTTAAGGAAAAACAGCCAAATTGTTATTTCTCTCACTAGTTTGCCATCGTCAAATCTCTCCAGAGAGGGAGAGAGAGAGAGAGAGGCAGAGAGACAGAGAGAGAATTTGAGAAAGAGAGAGAGTTAAATTTATTATAAAGAATTAGGGCTCATAATTATGGAAGATGAAGAGTCCCATATTCTGACAAATGCAAACTGGAGACCCAGAAATTCTGGACTGTTACTCAATCCAAGGTTTAAGGCCAGAATAGCAGGGGGACAGATGATGTCAATTTCAGTCCCAGAGTAGGACTTGTCCTACTTGAGATGAAATGCTGCAGCTCAAATTGTGAGGCAAAAAATAAGGGGTAAATTCTTTCTCTGATTTATCTTCAGGCTCTCAGTGAATTAGAGGATACCTACCCAGAATGAGGAGAGTATTTTACGTTACTGAGTCCACTGATTCCAATGCTAATGTCATCCAGAAACACCCTCACAAAGACACTCAGAAACAGTATTTAATCTAGTCACCCCATGGTCCAGTGAAGTTGACACACAAACGTAATGATCACACTTGTTGATATTCCCACCAATCACCTATCCTTCACAAGGTCATGTTAATCCTTATCATGAACATATGAATGATATATTCTTCTGAAAGAATAGCTATCTAATGGCTTGAAAGTTTGAAGTAATGAAATAATGAGAAACATCATTTGTGGTTTTAACCAGAGACAGTATTTATATTTTTGTTTGTTGTAAAATGTGTATGAGTGTCTGAATTCCATTTGAATAGCTGTTTCTAGTGATCAGATTAGTGAACATTAGAACTTAATGTTTTCTCTCTCATCTAGTTCTCCAGCCTCAAATATTATGTCTAATTGTGAAAAGCAATTCCATAAAAAATATTTTAAAAGGGAGGCAAGAAACAGATGTTTCCCATGTACATTTAACAGATCTGAAATTCAGTACAAAATCCAGGAAGAACATTAGGATTATATTCTGAGATGTTTTCTGAGATATTTTATATATGTACTTGGACATTACCTATATGTATTTATGTAAATGTGTTCTCCTGTTTGATAAAGAACACACCTAGAAGGTACGGCCGACTACACACCTAGGCTATATTGTATAGCCTATTGCTCCTATGCTACAAACCTATGCTACAAAGCATGTGACTGTACTGAAAACTATCGGCAATTGTAACACAATAGTACTTGTATAACTAAACATATCTAAACATAGAAGAGATACAGTAAAACTATGGTATTATACTCTTATGGGATTACCATTGTAAATGTAGTCCATCATTGATCGAAATGTCAATACGGGAAATATAACTGTATTTAATTGATTAGCAACAGAAGCCACTGTAATATATGATTACATATTATATATATGATTTCATGAAGAGTAGACTCATGCTGCAATAGAAATACTGTGTTTACGATCACAAGTGATAGTTTAATGAACTCGAGCAGCTTGATTGAAATACAAGAAAATTTCCAGCATTATTAGTTTTTACTTTCATCTCTGTTTTGACAGCATGGATCTTGTAAACCTTTATGTCTTATTACTTGTCCATCTTACTAGGGACATACTTTTATAGCAATGTTTAAATATCTCCAAATGATGTTTTCTAACCTATAAAATTCATTACTCTGAAAACAATGTGCTTATTATGATCATAAATATTACTAGAAAGTCTTGAATTTGAAGAATAATCACCTTGCCTAGATTGATTTCTAACATACTTATGTCTCCATTGCAATGTTAATAAAACCTAAAATGAGGTGATCTTTAACAGGCTTTCCATTCTAGCAACTTTTATTATTTGCACTTATTTATGTGACAGGGCTGCTTTTAAAATGTTTATTAGATCCAAGGCATATTTTATTAGAATATTTTAATTCAAAAAATACCACCAATAGAATATAGTAATAAATAAAAAATAATTTTAAGTGCTCTATTGAAAAACACAATAAAAATGTTTAAATGGTATTTCAGTATATGCTATTAATAAAGTATGAATTCACTGGGGAAAACACCATTAGTAAAAATTTCTGACCAATGATAATAAACAGGTAGGTATAAAAGAAAATTTGTTTCAATAGATAATTTGTTATAAACCTTACATTATAACCTGGATATAGTGGCATGTCTCAAAGTTGTTAAACACAAATCTTAGATTGAAGTATTAAGATACAATTAACTAGCATTTTTTATACAACACCAACTAAAATAAAGAGAAATAAATTGTTTGTTGAAACATTTCACATGATAGAATGAGGAACTAGTAATTTTGCTTTCTGAAGAATTCGCCCTCTTTGAGATTCAATACTGTGTGTACAATGTAGGAATTTGTCATGCTAATGGCGATTTTGCTCCATTTGTTAGTAAATTAGCTAGCAAAAATCACGTTCAATGATATAAGTAATAATCAATTATAAATGACAGTTATGCTGATTATAATTATTTTTTAAGCATGTTGATACTGTTGTGAGTTTTGCATATAAAATTAAAATATATGTAATTATACAAGTTGCATTAAAAGATACTTATTGCAACTGTGTAGATTTAGAATGATGGAGAAGCATCTTCATTTTATGATTGACAAAAAGATAAAATGTTATTAATAATCATTGTTCCCTTAGAAAATATTTAGATCCTAGTAGTTCCCCACATTCTCATATGTGAATTTCTGAAGAGCTTTGTGATTATAGAATGTGAATCTATAGCATTAAGACAAACTAGATACTGCTTTTGAGTTCTTCTCTCTCTCTCTTTTCTTTTTTCCTTTTCCTTCCTTCCGTCCGTCCTTTCTTTCATTTTCTTTCATTTTTCTTTCTTTCTTTTTTTTTTTTGAGACAGGCAGGAATGCAATGGCATGATCATAGCTCACTGCAACCTTGAATTTTCACGCTCAAGTAATCCTATCCTCTTGCCTTGGCCTCCTGAGTAGCTGGGACTGCGGGAGCACACCACCACACTTGGCTTTTCATTTTTAGTAGAGATGAAGTCTCAGTATATTGCCCACGCTGGTCTCAAATTCCTGGGCTCAAGCATTCCTCCCACCTTCTCCTCCCAAAGTGCTGAGATTGCAGGCTTGAGCTGCTATGGCTGGCCAAGTTTTTTTATTTGTTTTGCTCAACGCTTTCATATTTATATAATTTATTAAAGTATTTAATTAACGTCAAGTGATTCAAACTCAAAACCGAATGTTGGCTTCTTAAACCACTTGATCCAATTTCTTCCATGCATTTACTCGTATGAAAGTATGTGATTCTCGTAATTACTATGGTAATTAAACTACACATAATTTGACGATAACAATGCAATGATAGATCAGAGATAGAATAAAATGTTTAACTGTCTTACTCTAAATTTGTAAAACTAAGTAAAGAATGAAGACCAATAATGATAGTTAATATTTTTGAGTGCACAGATACTACGTGTTGGAACAGGAATTATATTTCAGGTCCAAAACCATAACTGCTAATCACCTGGTTGTACTGTCTGTAGGCAATGTTCATATCTAAAATATACCTGTAAGAAAATATGGACGTTTAATGTTCTATGCTATTAAAATTAAAGATGCATTTCTAGAAAATAAAAGGTAAAATATTAAAACTAAGAAAAATCCTTCTAAGAATAATGAACTCACACTAAATTTAATTTATCTTTTATATGATTTGGAGAAATTATCGTTAATTTCTCTTTCACTACATTCAGTGTGACATTTATTCTATGTATTAAGCTTGTGAAAGACATTTACAGTAGAAAAAGAAGATACCAACTAAAAAAGAAAAACAGTAAAAATCATTGTTTAGATCTTTCAGATTTACTTCTTATACTTTCAAAGGGGTTTTTCGCTTAGTCCATGAAACAGTCTCGGTCCGGAAATAACTGGGACATGTAGAATATGGGCATTTTAGGGTTATGAAAAAAAGATGATTTGCATTCATTTTAAAAATGAATTTATAAGAAAATATTTGTATTTTAGAAGTTACCTGTATTTTTTAAATTATAGAGAGTCATAAATATTGTTTAGCTTATATTAAAACATATCTTATGGATTAATCCTATTGAATTTTTGACAATTACTCATTCTTTTGAAAATTCTTCACTGAGACTTTGTGAAGATCACTGGACTAGTTGCTCCAGATAAAGTAAATGGAAGTCAAAGTCCTTGTTTTTAAGTAACTTACAAAAATCAAATACAAATATGCAAACATTATGTGGCAATATAATTATATTGAAATAAAAATAACAAAATACTTTATAACACTTTAATGTATACAATACCATGGCACTTGTTTCATTTAGAAAGTGGCCTGCTGGGTGCGGTGGCTCACACCTGTAATCCCAGCACTTTGGGAGGCTGAGGCAGGTGAATCATGAGGCCAGGAGTTTGAGACCAACCTGACCAACATATTAAAACCCTACTAAAGATAGAAAATATTAGCCAGATGTGGTGGCACCTGCCAGTAACCTCAGCTACTCAGTAGGCTAAGTCAGGAGAATCACTTGAACCGTAGGTGGAGGTTGCTGAGATGGTGCCAATATACTACAACCTGGGCGACAGGGCAAGACTCTGTCCCCACCCCCCCATCCCCCACAAAAAAGAGTATAGTTAAAAGAAAGTATCTGGAATTTATACAGACCTAATCTCTCATTTTGGCTTCATTACTTTTTGCAACTTGCTTTTCCTCTCTGATTCTGAGGCTATTCATCTGTAAAATGAGGAAACTAAGATCTACCTATAGGTATGCTGCATGTGAAAAGCTGAGCACACTGCTTGTCACTTGTACTTATAGCCTTTGGTTATTGTAATTATTTCTATTTTAACTACATTATTAATTTCTAATAATGAAAACCAACCTGGCATCTCTTATAAACTCTGACATTTGTTAAATACAAAGGCAATGCTATGTTATATTTTATTATTACTCAATTCATCATTTACAGAGTCTTAGAAATGTAAGCTGCTGCATGGCAAAGATAAATTTGCTCCTGAGGCAGGAGATAATTTGACGATTTATTGTGATCGAAGAACCTTGCAGTGCTTCAATTCTTCGTATATACCCTGATCATAATATGTCACTTTTAAGGCCCCATTCATACTGTACGAAGTTTCACTACATTAGTAAATTCATATCATAATAATAAAAATTAGAATTGGATTTTAATTTCAAGTTTCAAGTCACTAAAGAAAAAAGGAAAAAAAATTAGATGGTTTTAGTACCACCCCCATAAAATTGCAGTTCTGCATATGAAGAAGATAACTTTATTTCAAATTTAATATTATTGAATATGAGAAAATAGTAGAAAGACTACTTTCAGTTAAACAAATCATTTTAAGTACATAATATTTGTTTTCATCTATTTTTAACTACAATGAGTTTTGTCTATTTCAAATATGAGCCAAAAAGCCAAAATTAATGTCATATTATTTTCACAACATATTTTTCATCTCTATGATTACTT
This sequence comes from Leontopithecus rosalia, assembly GCA_028533165.1. Taxonomy (NCBI): domain Eukaryota; kingdom Metazoa; phylum Chordata; class Mammalia; order Primates; family Cebidae; genus Leontopithecus; species Leontopithecus rosalia. Next base: position 5,930,806 of record CM052667.1, on the reverse strand, counting down.
CCTGTACTTAACATGTTTGCTATAAATAAATTACATTATGCTCTTGATTCGTGGAAAAAAATCTTCTCTTAAAATTATGAGAATATTATCTAAAATTTTACTAAGTTCTTTAAATATGTTTTTAACCTCCACGGTCAAACTGTAGTGTGTGTGTGTGTGTGTGTGTATTTTATCTTTGTCATGTAACTTGTTCTTTTAGTATGCTTTTTGATTCTGGTTCACCCAGACATATTAAGTCAAAAAGACTGCATGGGAGTTGCTTTTATAAGTAAGGTTCTTTTAAAGCCAGGAATTTCCCTAGGTGGGGAGTCTGTATAATGGATACTTAGGACTTTGATTTCATCTAAATGGCTGTTTCTTCCATACAATGAAAAGAAAAATACACAAAAATCTATAGACTGAGCTTTAAGTTGCACGCTAGTCTCTCTTAACAACAACATATATATTTAATGTATTTGTGCCTCTGTATGTTTGATAAATGTACAAATATGTATGTTTTTAAGTGCTATATATATAGCTTAAAAAGCTCTTCATAGAAACAGAAACATTACCTGTGTGCTTTATACCAGGAAGGGGAGGGAAGATATCAATGGTTGGTTCTACATTAAAAAACTGAAAAGTTGCAGAGAGAACATGAAATCTTTGAGTAAATAACAACACGAAACTTACAGTAGAGATGTGTATGAACATGGTTGAAATAGGGGATGCAGGTTTAAAATGTTTGGAGGAACTGAGCCCTTGTAACTGTCTATGGTCAGCCTTGAAGGATTAAACACATAATTTTAACGTGGGTTCCAACTCCCCAATATCTACTGATCCCATGGACCTTTAATGTATATACAAGTTTACTATGAACAACACCACAGGCACATATTTGATTGACATAGATGAATTTAAGGACCAATTTTCTTAAAATACACAAACTACCAAAATGACACAATTTGAAATAGATCATCTAAATAATCTTATATCTATTCAATAAATTGAATTAATAATTCATAACCTTCCCAAAAAGAAAACACATGGTCAAGATGATGTTTCTACTGATAAGATATACTAAGCATTTAAGCAAGAAATAATACTAATTCTTTAGAAGCTCTTCCAGAAACTTGAAGCTGACAGACCGCTTCCCAATTTATTCCCTAAGACCAAAGTTGCCCTTAAGCTAAAACCAGATAAAGACAGATAAAGACAGTGAGGAAAAACTATACACTGGTTTTCCTCATGAACACTGATGCAAAAATCCATGATAAACTAGTAGTATATTGAGTTCCACAATAAATTATATAAAATGACCTAGTGGAACTTATTAAAATGTAGGGTTGGATCCAGGTTCAAAAATCACTCAATGTAATCTACCACATCAACAGCAAAGTAGAAATAGGGAGAAGTTTTCGAACTTGACAAAGAGCACCTATAAAAATCCTATAGCAAAACCTGCAGCAAACGTCAAACATAATGGTGAGAAACTGGACATTTTCTTCTTAAGATTATGAATAATGCAAAAGTATCCTCTCTTCCCACCCCATGCAACATCGTACTGTAATTCCTAGCTAGTGCATTAAGGTGAGTAAAGAAAATTAACCTATACATTTTGGGAAAGAAGAAATCAACCTGTTTTTGTTCATGTGAAATCATTGTTTATGTAATAAAAATCTTCTAGAATTCATAAACAAATATGGCAAGTTCTTGGCATACAGAAAAAGAATATTCAGAAGTCAATTGCTTTCTTACATACCATCAATGAACAATTGGAATTGGAAATGAAAAATGATTTAAAATAATACACAAAAAATGTAATATGTAGTTATACATCTAGCAAAATATATACAAGATCTGTATGCAGAGAACTTTAAAAGTGATAAAAGACATCAAAGATCTAAATAATCAAAAATATTTATTGTTCATGGCTTAAAAAATTCAATATTGTTAAGATTCAAAGTCTTTCTAACTTGTTCTATAAATTCCTCACAATTCCAATCAAAATCTAGCAAGTTATTTTGCAGATACTGATAAACTGATTCCAAAGTTTATATAGAAATGGAGAAAATGTAGAACAGCCAACAGAATACTGCAGAAAAAGAGTGATCAAATCTAAATTACATATTTTAAGGTATACATATCCAGATGGATAGCTAATTATGATAGATAAACAAATTGATCTATCAATTGATAGACAGATAGAGACAGAGGGACAGAGTGTTAGTTCAGGACGCTATAACAAAGAACGGTAGACTGTGTGGCTTGTAAATAATAGCAGTTTATTTCTCACAGTTCTGCAGGCATGACATCCGAGATCAGGTTGCCTGCCAGCCAGCATCGCTAAGCTTTGCCGATGCTCTTCCTCTGAGTTACAGACTGCTGTCTTCCTGCTATATCCTCACATTGCAAAATGAAAGCTAAAGCTCTCTAGGGTGTCTCTTTATAAAGGCATTAATCTTTTTCATGCAGGCTCCACTCTCACGACACAATCACCTCCCAAAGTGTCTAATTCCTAATACCATCACATGACGTTGGGAATCCAACATACAAATTTTGGGGGAACATAAGCATTCAGTCTGTGACATAGACAGGAGATCTGGAGATAGTGTATTACTGAGGTTTTCATTTATTATCATTAAGAATTATAAAGTTGTACGTATATGAATATCATTTTAAATGCATCAAATATGTTGTATCTTTTAAAAATCTACCACTACAACACACAAAAGTACTAGAAAAATGTTATTAAATATTTATCTATGCAGCCATAAAAAGAAAATTATATGCTTTTTGACAGCATGGATTCACCTGAATGCCATCATCCTAAGCAAATTAATACAGAAACAGGAAACCAGATGCTGAATGTTCTCACCTATTAGTGGGAGCTAAATACTGAGTATACGTGGACATAAACATGGGAACAGTAGACACGGGACTGAGAACTACTAGAGAGGGGAGTGTGGTGGGCATAGGACTGAAAAACTACCTTTTGGGTATTATGCTCAGTACCCAGGTGACGGGATCATTCTTACACTAAACCTCAGTGATAACGCAGTTCACCCAGGTAGCAACTGCACACTTATACCCCCGAACCTAAAATAGAAGTTGAAAAAAGCTTAATTAGATAAAATAAATTTTTCTTTTAGAAAACTTAATTCTATCCATCTACAACTTCATTAAAACCTATAAAGAAACGGATATTTATCTCATATGGGTCAAAGAAATGTAAAAATGAATACCAGTTTCTCATGTCCTCTTCAGCATGCTTTGTTTCCTGACTTTTCAATGATCGCCTTTCTGACCTGTGTGACATGGTATCTCATTGTGGTTTGGTTTGCATTTCTCTAATGACCGGTGATGAAGAGCTTTTTTCATATGTTTGTTGGCCATATAAATGTCTTCTTTTTTTTTTATTAAATATCTTCTTTTGAGTAGCGTCTCTCATATCCTTCCACTACTTTTTGATGGAGTTGTTTGTTTTATGAAAAGACATAAAAATTAGAACCTTAGTTTGGCATAGTAATGAATTATTCTATTGCTATTTTTCTTATTAAATTGCAACTTATACATCTTATTATACCTACAATAGTATGGAGAGTAGAAAATGGTTATTAATATATGCATGATTTAGATATATAAACATACACAGTGTTTTTAGAAGCCATTTAATTGCAATTTTAAAATGACTTAAAACTTTTAGACCCAGTTGTTCCCTTACTTTAAATTTTCCTAAATTTTTATACATTTTTAAAGAAATGAATATGATATACATTTAAGTGTCAACTGATTTCTAGTATTATTTACAAACTGAAACACCCAAATGCCTGAATATGAATTACTTAGTATAATAAAATCTATCAATATATAATAAAATCCAGCTAATAAATAATATTTTAAATAAAACACATATGATAAGAGGCTTATGATGAAAACAGGTTATAATACAGACTGATTTGATTATATTGAGAATAAATAACCTGGAGCAAAAACAGAACTGATATCCATCTAGAGAGTAGTATCACAAGATTTCAGAATATTTAAAAATATTCTGGTCTACAGCTTTCAGTTTCACACAACCCTACAGGGTGCCATATGAGTGGTTTTTTATTTGTAAAGTAATCCCTTTCGTTTTGTTACCTTGAGCAAACCACAAGTTCTCTTCCATGACTCATGTCTATGCAGTCAAAACAAATGATTTACTCACCATATGGCAGCCTTCCAGGATTCTGGGCATCCTAAATTATATACATAACACAAAGAAGGAAATTGAAAACCCTAGAGAACTTGAAGTTTGGGTGAAAGTATTGATCTTAAGAAAGGGACATAGTTTTCAGGTAGTCTGAGAAGAAGTCTGACTTTGGGGATAGAAGGTATTTTGTGAATCTGATGACCAGCATCAGCACCAAAGAACCCCCACTCCAGGACAGCTGATATGAGGCCGCCCAGCTGTTTAACAGCAGATGGCAAAAAGGGAAAATGAAAGTTTAAAGGCCTCTGGCATGTTGGGATGATACATAGAACCTGTGTGACATTATCTATCATTCACAAACCAAAGGAGAAAGAGAAGAAAGGTGGGCCTCTAGCATGGATAATGATATAATGTTGACTTGACCAGTTAAAATAGCCAATGTGATTGGGCGACCTTCATTAGGCAATTTAAAATTTCAAAATAAAACAAGAATTATAATGTGCCAATATCAGTTAAAATGAAGATATTTAAACACGCAGATATTTATCTGTATGAACAATTTATACCAACACTTTCTTTGGCTTATCAAATGCGTGTATGTTCCAATCTGCTATTTGCTTTCCCTACACCCAAAGTGCTTTCTTTGAACGGGATTTGCCCTATCCTATGTTAAGAACCATAGTTCTATTAGCAGAAATGTTGTTAGCATATACAGGTATTCAAAATCCATCATAGCTGCATAATTACTAACTCTATTTGAAGATAAAGAAGGAGCGTTTATTGCCAGTATAATTTGAAAAATTGTGTATTCCTGTTTTACTTGCTTTCCAGCATTCTCCCTGGCTTCCTCAGGATATGTGCTTTCTACCCTACCTGTTTTTGTATATGTGTAACAAAAATACATTTTTTTTAAGTAAAAAATAAAGGGAAGCTATTTTAAAATAATTTTTGTAAGAAAAAGCAATATTGGTTGGGATTCTCATAAAATTATCTTTTGGGCAGGCAAAATACTGCAATGACACATTCATAAAAAAGGCACAACCACTTCTTAAGGGTGTATACATTCAGGTTCACTTGTAGATCACAAAAAAAGATTATTAACTTATTTATTGTTTATTTACCGCGGCTGACTTAGTGCTCTTTCTGTAATTATCATCTAACCAATGCATTATGTGGATTAAAGAATGACTGTATGTGCATTTAGCAAGTAATATGCTGCAGATTGTTGCACTTTCTAATTTTATTATTCAAACCTATTGGATTTTATTATGCTAATGTAATGACAATATTTAATAATGCACATAAATTATGAGGCCTTTCTTCTCGTAATGTAACGGGATTGTATAATTGAGCCTAAATTGAAATTAGATATATATTCTTGGTGACCATTCACTCTATTACCAATGTCTTTTTGTGTCTTCTCATTTGCATCTAGTCTGAGAAAACTCCTAGAGAAATAACAAAAATGGTAGATCAAGAGGCAATTATTACAAGACAAAAGGGACTCTAGTGTCACTTAAAAGACAATTACCCTAGCTGAAGAAGAATCTGGCATGATGACCTGGTCTTAGCCACAGAATTTGGGAGCAGGAGGTTGTTGTGCTTTAAGATGCAAAAGTAATTTTTACATAAATCCTTTCTAGACTAGTTATCTTCAAGTGTTATTACTTAGCTTAAGCTAAGAATAAAACATATCTAAAACCAGAAATACCATTTGACCCAGCAATCCCATTACTGGATGTATACCCAAAGGAGTGTAAATCATTCTACTCTAAAGACACATACACAGGTATGTTTATTGCAGCACTATTTACAGTAGCAAATTGTAACTTGGAACCAACCCAAATGCCCATCAATGACAGACTGGATAAAGAAGATGTGGCACATAAACATGATGGAATACTATGCAGCCATAAAAAAGGGTAAGTTGGACTGGGCTCGGTGGCTCAAGCCTGTAATCCCAGCACTTTGGAGGCCCAGGTGGATGGATCACGAGGTCAAGAGATCGAGACCATCCTGGTCAACACAGTAAAACCCCATCTCTACTAAAAATATAAACAATCAGCTGGGCATGGTGGCGTGTCCCTGTAATCCCAGCTACTCGGGACGCTGAGGCAGGAGAACTGCCTGAACCCAGGAGGCGGAGGTTGCGGTGAGCCGAGATCGCGCCATTGCACTCCAGCCTGGGTAAGGAGCGAAATTCCGTCTCAAAAAACAAAAAGGATAAGTTAATGTCCTTTGCAGGGACCTGGATGAAACTGGAAACCATCATTCTCAGCAAACTAACACAGGAACAGAAAACCAAACATGGCATGTTCTCACTCATATGTGGGAGTTGAAAACTGAAAATACTTGGACACAGGGAGGGGAAAATCATACGTGGCGACCTGTCAGGGATTGGGAGGAAGGAAAGAGAGAACATTATGACAAAATACTAAAACATGCGGGGCTCAAAACCTACATGATGGGTTGGTAAGTGCAGCAAACCACCATCGTATATGAATACCTATGTAAAAAACCTACGCATTCTGCACAAGTATCCCGGAAGTAAATGTTTTTTAAAAAGTATTGCCAGCAGTGAGCGAGAGAGTAATGTATATATAAACCTAAAATGTCTATTATGGTTATAGGTCATTGTCAGTGCCCACGACAAGGAGAGAGGGGGCATCTTCCCTTTCTAGCTTGTGGGTAGAGGGAAACACGGAAGCATGGAGTGGGCCAATAATGATAGTGTTATTAATATTGTGGGTTATTATTAATAACAGGCCCTATGATTACCAGTCAATCTGCTATGTCAGGAGACACAATGGTACATATTATTGCAGGAAAGAATATGGTTTTCTTAGTAGATGGAGAAATGTCTTATCAGAATACGAGAAAGCCAGTCTAACTGAGAAGTAGATGCTGCAGCAGAAATGATCCACCCAGGACAGAGGGGACAAGAAGCAAGGTTGGGAGGGCGGAGAGCCACTCACCACTGCACAGGAAGGAGAAAAGACTTTGTGTTACTGGTGGATTCTATTCTGAAGCTATTTCACTTTGCAGAGAAATGGTAAGTTTTAAAACTGTGGTTAAAGGAGTGCAATTCTGCATAGGGGGTTCTGCAAGTGGAAGCAATATTAGGCATGCATATTGATGTGTTCTGTCCAGTACATAGGGATTTATGAAGTCCAAGGACAGTTGTTTAAACTGGAGAATTAAATCGTGTGTAATGTAACATTTTTGATGGTGCGCTGAGTGGGAAGGGAGGTCCCTGTGAACCAGGAACAGAAACTCCTCGAAATAGGCAGCAATAACAGAATACCAAAAACAGAAACGGATGAAAATCAAAAAGCCCTCAGAAAGAAGCAATCTGTATATGGATGGGATTGAAATTTAGGGATTCAATTTTGACTAATTGTAAATTAGTCAAAAGTCTTTATGACTTTTGACTCTCAGAGGGCATGAAGTGGATAATTTGATATAATCTCCTTTAAACTACAAGAACATAAGAGAATATAGATAACAAGTTTGCCTATGTAACTTCACTCCCACAAGCAACTTAAAATTTAGGGATTGCTTTTCTCGAGTGTTCCTCAGAATTGAGGATTAAAGCTGGCAAGGAGGCAGTAATTTAAAATCAAGATGGACCTATGAAAACAGTTTGCTTGGTAGAATTCTCGATCGACTGAAGTTTCCTATGAAAACAGTTTGCTTGGTAGAATTCTCGATCAACTGAAGTTTCCTATGAAAACAGTTTGCTTGGTAGAATTCTCGATTGACTGAAGTTTCCTAACATTTACAGATTGTAAATTGTATTAATAATTCCCTACCAAAACTTACTGAGTAGTTTTAACCTGGAACAATCATGTACTTAGAGTAGACATGCACTGCTTTGAGAAATTTTAAGCTATTTTTTAAAAATCAAAATTCTATTACCTAATAGTGAACCAAATTATTTGTCTAATATCTTAATTCTATTTAATTTGGTGGAAATGAGAACAAGAGATACTTTCTAGTAGTAAGTGCTTATATAATAAAGTACTTTAAAAGTATAATTATATAATAATTTGGATTAAAACACAAGGAAAATTATATGCATATACCTTAAAAGTGCTTATATTTCAGGGTAAAAAATTTGAAATATATTGCAGTCCTTTAAAATAATAGCTGATCATTATTAATTTCCTCAGGTATTTATTGTCACAATATTAATCATGATGAACTCATTTGGTATTAATGTGTATGTCATAACTAGTTCTTTGGGATTACAACAGTGAGTTCGGCAGTGATTAATTGCACAATTATTTTAAAGGGTTACCAATTTTCTTAATGTCTCCTACCTGACAAAAGAGTTTGAGTTGCATTTTTGCAGATATAGAGTATAACAGATACATTTGTCTTCTATCCATGGAGTCAAAATTAATGCTTGTGCTTAAATCTCATGTGGATACTTGAGCTTATTTGTTGCTATTTTCATTCATAATCTCAATATGCCAACCTGATTAAAATACCATCTTTTAAAGATTAATCATTTAATACAGGTGACTGTATTTTAAATGAATGGGAGTTGGGACATAAGAAAATCATCAACAAAAAAAATCCAACCTAAAATTTAGTTCTTAAAAAATGGGTGCAAGCTGAGAAACAATGAGGATGGTGACTGAACTAAAACAGAAAAGCAAAAGTTACCCACCTGAAATAGATCCTCTCTAAGAATTCACAAAATCTTTATGACTTTTGACTCTCAGAGAGCACGAAGTGGATGATTTGATATAATCTCCTTTAAACTACAAGAACATAAGAAAATATAGATAACAAGTTTGCTGTGAAACTTCACTCCCACAAAAAACTTAAAATATTTAACTTATATGAGACATATAAATATATTCAAAATTATTATTTTAAAGCTACATAAACTTATTAAGTGATCATGTTATTTTTTTCTGGTTATTTTCTGTTCTAGTATTTTTTTCTTAAAATTTAAAATGATTTCAGCAATTCTAATTCCAATGGAGAGTAAGTAAAATGCAGCGTGTATGTAAATGCCCTTCATATCTCTTCCTTAGGCTTTTCTCTTTCCTCTCCCACTAACCCTAACCGAAGCAATTACACACAAGAAGAAGCAACCTATTACACACCTGAGGACACTGTGTCTCCATACTTAAGTAGTATTCCTCAACTCCTGGCTGTCTAATACCCAAACTAACCTTTAAATTTTATGACATGCTAGGCAACGTTCTCAGTGTGTTAAATGTGTTGGTTTATTTAAAACTTACAAGAATCTCATGAGATATTAATATTTATTCCATTTTAGAGGTGAATAAACAGACACTGAGAGATTAGAGAACTTGCCCAAATTCACACCGCAGGTGACTCTTGCACCCTGGCAGTCTAGCAATAAGCCTAGTCAGTGACACTCCAGAGGACAAGATAACAAGCGTGACTCTCATACATACATTATCATGAGCAGTAATGTTGGTAAGATTATGAATATTAAAGGCCATTCTGGTGAGATTTCGTATGGAAATGAGATACCGGTTATTAGGAACTGGAGGAAAAGTGATTGTTCTTATAAAGTGGCAAAGAATTTGGATGCATTGTGATTTGATGTTTTGTGAAAGGTAGAACTTGCAAGTGATGAAATAAAATATTTTGTTGAGGAGATTTTTAAGCAAAGTGATGAATGAATGGCTTGGTTTCTCTTCACCACTTACAGTAAAATGCAAGAGAAAAGAGACAAAATAATAGTTAAAAGGAAAGGAAACAAAAAACTAAAAGGAAACAAAGCTTGAATATTTGGAAAATCCTCAGCCTATCTATATTGCAAAACATAAGAAGCACGTTATGAAGAGAGAAATAAGGGTGTGGCTGAAGAGCTATTAGTTGGACAGATCGTGGGTGTGACTAATGGATTTAATCAGCCATCTCAGAAAAAGGCAGGAACGAAGACAGGACTATGTCTGCAGAGAGAGAGAGCCAGGTGAACCAAAGAGGAAAGAAAAGGGGGATGAGATCAAGGAAGTCTTTCAAATTTCCTGGATTCTGCAGGACAGGACAGTAAAGGTATTTGGCTGTAAACGTGTATCATTCAAGAAAAGAGTGACGAGGAGGCTGATTCAGAAATTGTCAGGACTGCTCTCCCACCACAGGCAAAGGGACCATCAGGACAGCCTCCCCTCACTTTCAAAGGGTGGGGCCATGGTTTTCGGTTTCTTATACCAGTCTGCTGCTACACAGAGCCTTGATTTTTCCGTAGTAAGATGACGGTTTGTCAAAGTGTAAATTTTATTTATCCTGCTTGGGATTTATTGATCCTATCAAACCTTTGCATTGACAGTTTATTGATTCTGAGAAATCAAACATTTCTCAACTATTTTCCTTCACATGTTACTTAAGTGATATTTTCTCAGCTTATCCAGGTATATACCAATTAAATATATGTTAGATGGTCTCGATGTATTTCCAAAGTTACCTACCCTCCATTCACTGTTTTCATTTTTAGGCTACTTTCTGCATGTTTTCTTAGGACCTTTCTTCAAGTCCATTAATTTCTCTTCATTTAAACATAATCTGATTTCAATCCTGTTTAATGAAGAAATTGACAATTTCAGTTATTATACTTTTCAGTTATAAAAATTATACTTCATTCATTTTCAAGTTTTTAATACCATTTTCTTCTGGGTTTTGTTGTTGTTGTTTTAAGGAACCAGTTTCCTGATCAAATTTTACTACTTTGGCTCTTAATCATACTTGCTTATATAAGCCAGAAGAGCTAATATGTGAAAAAAATTTGAGAATATTTTTGCTGTTTGTTTACCTTCCTTGATTTTTTTACTGTCTTGTCTTCATAAATGTCTTTTTATGTGCTACAAATTATATTTTGTAATAATATTTCTACATATTTTGAGGCCAATGGTAATAATATCATCCTTGAAAGAATTTTCATTTGCTTTTGCCAGATACTTACAGGCAGTATCTCTCTGGGCATCCCATAATTTAGTTTCAAGACTTAATATTTTTTGATCACAGAAATAAGAATGATCAGACCTATGTAACTGTGATTGCTAGTTTGTTTTTATTCACACTATTAGAAGCATAACAAAAGATATAAACAGATTATATGTGAAACAGAAAAGTATACAACTTTTACATAATATTTTAATGCTAAACTTTCCTTAAACTTTGGAACTTCTGTGCTAGTGCCATTAATTTTAGAATCAATGTATTAAAATAGTATTCAGAAATATTAACATTTTAAAATATTTAATGTCAACAATTATATAACTTTTTGATTTGAAAATTAGTCTTTACATAAAAATAGACCTTAAATAACATTTGAAGATACATGTATTTTCACTAAAGTATTTTGCATTAGTTTACAAAAGAATACTTTGGTGTTATTTATGACATACTCTACACATTGGAATTAGGAAAGATACATTTATTATGATCTTGGATTTGCTTCCTTTAACCTTGCCCTCCTCATGAGAATGGGCTTCCTTAATTTTAAGTATGTTCTATACTTACCAGGTAGGTCAGACTTATCAAATATAGTAATTGTGCGCAGCTAGCCAATAAGCATGATTTTATTATTATTAACAAAAGTAAAAGAATAGGTTTCAGAACTAGTGTTTTCAATGTGTTAATAAGATCATAATACCTAGTTTGTTTCCATTAAATCACACTAATTTTCTTCTTTTCAGATCAATTCCCTTGCAAAGTTATCAAGATGCTCCCAAAATGCTTTAGGATCCTCATTCTAGTCTACATACAAGGAAAGGCAATGAAGGAGGAGAGCTTCAAGCTCTCTCAAAACATCAGTGGCATCTATTTTCCTATAATCTTCATGCATCTCTTAGTCCAGATTAGTTCGTGTCTCTATTTCTGAACACAGAGATTGATGATGATGATATTTATAGGGCTGAGCTCCCTCTGCACCCTGTGATCCAATATCGTGTTATTTTTTACTCTTTCATGGAAAGAGTATAGATACCCAGGTGAACAAAAGGAATAAATCATCCAATCAATGAGCAATGGATTTGGGGAGACATTCTACACATCTGCTATATGAGAGATATGATGCAAATGGCAACGTGTTGCAAATCAGAATATTTATGTTTCGTTTAAATGGTATTCAAGAGATATGTCCTAGGCCAAACCATCATCCTTTGATTCACGTGTTACTAGTTGTGTCATGCAGTGGATAGGAAATATTTGTACATGGAAATAGATTTTCTTCTGAGTTTTTAAAAAGAGAAGCGTTTCAGGGTTTTTTTTTTAATTATCAAGCAAATTAACCGTGAATAACAATAAAAAGAATGTTAATTTTGGCTTCCTCCAAGAATATCCAAATACAGAACGAACAAAAGCAAAACACAAAGAAAAGGCCCACCAATAAAGATCTGATATATAGTATTGTGGGTGTAGAATCATACAAAGATATGCTCTCAGCCTTACTCAGACATTGATCATTTGTTTTGACATTTGGGCAAAACTTGAAACTGTATGTAGATTAAAAGGGCATAATCCATTTTACGTGTCTTGAGTTTCATGAGAAAAGCAAATCGAATTAATTTCTATTTTTTCTTTCTT
>CM052667.1:5892563-5917561 GCA_028533165.1 Leontopithecus rosalia | reverse complement strand
AGACGGGGTTTCACCATGTTGGCCAGGATGGTCTCGATTTCTTGACCTTGTGATCCACCCTTCTCGGCCTCCTGAAGTGCTGGGATTAGAGGTGTGAGCCACTGCGCCCAGCCAATTTCTATTTTTTTCTATATACGACACACAGAATTAATTATTATATAGATTTATTGGTTTATTTGTTTATATTTTAATTTAGTCTGATTTAATTTTTGTCACAAATGCATATAGCATTAATTTAGCTTCTTAGCTATTTTAAGTATGCAGTTCCATATTTAGTATATTCACATAGTTGTGAATCCATTTTCTGTAGCTTTTTTATTTTGCAGAACTAAAACTATATACGTAGTAAACAGCGCCTCAGTTCCGCCTCCCTCACACCCTGGCAACCATCATTCCACTTTCTGTTTCTGTGAATTTGCCTGCTTTAGATACCACACATAATAGAATCATCCAGGATTTGTCCTTTTGTGACTGGCTTATTTCACTTAGCATAACGTTCCCAAGGTTCACCTATGTTATAGCATGCGTCAGAATTCCTTCCTTTGCAAGGTTGAATAATAGTCCATTTTAAACCAAAATATGTATTACATTTTATGTATTTAATCATACATTGATGGACACTTGGGTTGCTTCCAGTTTTTGGCAATTGTGAATAACATTGTTTTAAGATGAGTGTGAAAATATTTCTCTTAGAAGTTACTCTCAGTCTTCATATATATCCGGAAGTGAAACTGCTGGATTGTATGGTAATTCTGTTTTTAATTTTTGAAGAATGATCTTAATGTTTTTTATAGCATTCGAAGCATTTTACATTTCTACCAATAGTGGATGAGGACTTCAGTTTCTTCACATCCTCACCAACACTTCTTATTTTTTTTTCTTTTTTAATAATAGCATGTGGTTATTATTTATTTTAATCACTTGATTTTCTTCTTCAGTGTTTAGGTTTTATAAGAATATCATTTCTATTTTTCGATTTTCTTAATATTTTACATAATTATTTCATCAAGTATTTAAAATAATATTACTGTTACTTTTTTATTTCAATACTTTATAGTAAAGGCCACTGAAAATATATAAATAATGTATTTTTCTTTGACTCCTTTGTAAATGGCTACAAATCAAAATTACTTTTCTATACCCTACTTTGTGCAAAGTACTCCAGGATGTTCAGAGCAGACTTCGATAATGCCGTGATAAACTTTTCTACTTGTGATTTCCATGACGTACCTAATCCAGTTTGCAGCAAGACAGTTTCATTCCTTCATTAAGATGGTGCACACTTCTGGAATTTTGAGCAATTGACTTGTACAGTTGTGTGTATCTATCTCATCTATTTCTATATCTGTAACTATTTTATATTTATATGACTTGTTCTGTTTCTCTGGGGAACTCTGACTACCATATGCCTGTATTAGTCCATTTCACACTGCTAATAAAGACATACCCAAGACTGGATAATTTTTTTTTTTTGAAACAAAGTCTTGCTCTGTCACCCAAGCTGGAGTGCAGTGGCCCTATCTTGACTCACTGCAACCTCCGCAATTCTCCTGCCTCAGCCTCCTGAGTCGCTGAGACTGCAGTTGCGTGTCACCATGCCTGGCTTGTTTTTATATTTTTAGTAGAGATGGGGTTTCACTATGTTGGCGAGGCTGGTCTCCAGCTCCTGACATGGTGATCCTCTGGCCCTGACCTCCCAAAGTGCAGTGATTACAGGCATGCACCACAGCCTGCACCCGTCAAGACTGGGTAATTTATAAAGTAAAAGAAGTTTAATGGACTTACAGTTCCACGTGGCTGGAAGACCTCACAATCATGGCGGAAGGTAAAGGGCATGTCTTAGATGGTAGTAAGCAAAAGGGAGAATAAGATCCAAGTGAAAGGAATTTCTCCTTATAAAATGATCACATCCCATGAAACTTATTCACTACCATGAGAACAGTATGGGAAAGGCCACTACATGACTCAGTTATCTCCTGCCTCATCTCTCCCACACACTTGGGAGTTATGGGAGCCTCAAGTCAAGATGAGATTTGATTAGGGACACAGCCAAACCATATCAATGCCCTTGAAAGTGATTCTTCATTAAGTATTTATTTTTACTGGACAAGATTGTGTTGCACAAAAATACTTGCATTACTTTTCTTAAAATTACACCTTTATTTTTTCTTGAAAATTACATTAATAACTTATCTTTCTAGTATCAGTGTATTTGTTTGTGATAAGGATAAAAAAACTCATTTATACAATTTAATAAACATGGAGGGAGCAGTGGTGAGCAAAATGCAGGTGAAATGAAAGAACTGTATGCTGCTACCTCATTAATCTACAATGGCAGCATTTTCCTTTTACCTTAACCTTTTGTAACATTTTTTCCAATTTGGTAGTTGCAAATTTGGTTCCAAAACTTAGCAAAATGCAGATATGCATGTGTGAATATATGCACACATATGTATGTGTGTATGTATGCACGTATGTGTGCATATATATATATATATATATGTATGTATGTATGTATAAACAAGATTTCACTCTGTCACACAACCTGTAGTCCATTGGCACAATGAGAGCACTTTGCAACCATGAAATCCTCCCAGAAATTTTAATGCTCTCAAGTAGCAACAAATAGATTGCCAAGGAGATGTGCTATCTTGCTCAATCAAATGATTCTGTGAAATCACATAAGGACCATCTTCACTTTACATAGTTAATCTGAATTGTCAACTAATTAGAATTTTCTCATGTGATGAACTTATTGATCTAGCTAGTTCCCTATATTCTTGTACCGAAGACATTTAACATGATCTTAAGTGAAGATAAGCTACTTCAAATAAATGTAAAAATTAAATCAGAGTTTAAGTTCTATATCATATTTAATTTTCCAATTGTGCATGCTTACATACACTATTAATTTGATTTTTGAAACATAATTCTACTAAATCTATTTTAAGCTACTGTAAGCTCTCATTATCACATGTGTATTACTATGCTGCTTAATTTTTTTTAGCAGCTCTAGGTCATCACAGAACTGAAAATATGATAGATTAAAATTGAGAAAGTATTAAAAGAAATTTGAAAATTCTAATTTCACTCATCATAAGACTGCAACATAAGAAAAGTTAATTTAGAAACACCTTAGGCTAGTTTGAAAAAGGTCACACAAAGACTCATTATTAAAAAACACCCTTTAAAAATTTCTGTGTCATTTGGCGATAATGCTTCAATGATCAAATATTTAAAAATAAGAGAAAATAGACTATATATAGATGTATTTATTTAAACTATAATTTAAAATATTGTTTCATATTTTTATTTGGAACAGTATATTGAAAAGAGAGACAACAGATGTAAATATTCACATGACTGCCTTGCATAATTATTTAACTTTCATAGATACGAATGCTGTGATAACCATAAATGGTAGAAAAAGAAATGGTATTCAAGCCCCAGAAATATGAGGAGATGTGACATAATTTCCTAATAGGCAGGTGGGTGAAATACAGTGAATGTTTTTTAAAGTTTGTCTAGAAATGACCTACTATTAAATTCATTATTTCAAGATTCCAGTAAATTTCTTGAGCTACTAAACCAAAGCCAGATGACTCAAAATAGTGACTTGGTACTGTATCCTCACAATATGAAGGACCAATTGATTTTATCCACTGAGTATCAGATATTCTTGACTATGCTAATGGGGTACTACTTACTCAGCTTCTCAATGGACCATGTGGATTCTGAGGCCACATATTTCACCTATATGCTCTGTATATATATATATCTCACAGAGAGAGAGAAACTTTCCTAAAAATTTGTCGTTTTTCTCTCTATAGTAAAATTACACAGCATGCATTTTAATGTGCTAGAACAAATTCCAATCATAATTCAAACCCATATATCCAACTTATATTTTCTGGCTTGAATTATCATTATTATCAGGTGTATTCTCATTTTATACTAATAACAAGGAATATAGAGAGAATATGAATGATGTTCCAGCACTATACAAGGTAATTTTCATGAATCTATTTATTGAATCTTCACAGCATACCCAATGTGTACTTACTGAGGCAAGCAGGGGTTATGTAGATCACCCAGGGTTTTATATCCAGAAGTAACAGCCAAGAATTTACACCCAGCCTCTCTGATTCCAAAGTCTACATTCTTAATCATTGCACAACTCTGTGTCTTACATGCAATCTCAACAGTGTGCAAATGAAATTTCTGTTTGCTGGACTAAATTTACTCCTCCTCCTAGTTTACCTGCGTTAATGGTTAATATTGAAGGTCAGCTTGATTAGTTTTAGGGATGCAAAGTATTGTTTCCTGGGCGTGTCTCTGAGGATGTTACCAAAGGAGATTAACATTTGAGTCAGTGGAATGGGAGAGGCAGACCCACCTTCAATCCAGGTGGGCATTACCTAATCAGCTGCCAGGGCAGCCAGAATAGAAAGCAGGCGGCAGAAAGTGGAGAGATTACACTGGCTTAGCCTCTGAGCCTACATCCTTCTCTCATTCTGGTTGTTTCCTGCCCTTGAACATCGGACTCCAAGTTCTTCAGCTTTGGGACTTGGACTGGCTTCTTTGCTCCTCGCTTGTAGACAGCCTATTGTGGGACCATGTGATCGTATGGGTTAATACTCTAAAATAAACTCCCCTTTACATATACATCTATCCTATTAGTTTTGGCCCTCTAGAAAACCCTGACTAATACAACCCATTCACCGAATAGCAATGCCAGTGTCTTCCTAGTTTGTGTTCTTGTTTCTCACCTAGAAATTATTATAATCGCCCTTGGACTGCTGCTTCTCTTCCATGTATCCTCCATCCAGGCCAAATTTGCCAAATTTAGTTTTTTCAGAGCGAAACAGAAATTTTCCTTTTTACAACTTGAAATCCATCAATCCTTTAGAAATATACTTTAAGTCCTTAGCATGATATCAATATAGTGATTACTAGGTGGCCAATGCAAATTCTCCCATGTCATTTCTTATATCTTTATTGACAATTATTTATAATGTGTGTACAGCACATGGGACTACTTACTGTGTACTAAATATGCTGGAAAATGAAAATCACACAAAATGGTTAAACTTACACAAAAAACGTCAACACAAGCACCAACACAAAGGTCCTACTAGATGTCATGAAAACCGGTAAGAATTGCAAGGAGGCCAATGCCAAAGATCTCAGCTGCCCATTGCGTTAAAATGAATGATTCACAAGCCTTCAGCCAGAGCACCTGCAGACCTTATGTGTTCTTTTTACCCACAATGCCCTCACGGGTGTGGGAGAGAAATAATAGTGGATGACTCTTGCGTTTTCACTTTCCGAGTCTCGTATGAATGGGTGTTTTTGGCAAAATCTTCTAGACAGCAACCCAACTGACGACGGAACCGTGACAGCGCAGTTACTGGCGTTCTGTCCTGCCCCTGAGTGGAAAGCTTATTAGTCTAGGGATGGTGTTGAGTATCATCATATCTTACATTCGAAATATATACAGAGGGCCGGGCGCGGTGTCTCACGCCTGTAATCCCAGCACTTTGGGAGGCCCAGGCGGGTGGATCACGAGGTCAAGAGATCAAGACCATCCTGGTCAACATGGTAAAACCCGGTGTCTACTAAAAATAAAAAAAAATTAGCTGGGCATGGTGGCGCGTGCCTGTAGTCCCAGCTACTCAGGAGGCTGAGGCAGGAGAATTGCTTGAACCCAGGAGGCGGAGGTTGCGGTGAGCCAAGATCATGCCATTGCATTCCAGCCTGGGTAACAAGAGCGAAACTCCATCTCAAAAAAAGAAAGAAATATATACAGAGTGCAAACTTTTCCCCTCTCCCTGATGATTACCTGGCTGGAGCTAGCACAGTTTTTGACTAATTTGTAGCAGTTGCCTCCAGTTGACCCTGTTGTGTCTGCTTTTGTCTCCTCCTAACTCTTACCTTCAGTTCAGTTTCTTTAAAGATGTATATCAAGTCATATCATTCCTCTGCATACACCCTGTATCCTTTATAACAATGCTAGAAAATTGGAATCCTCAAAATGCCCTGCGAAGTCCGTTATGATTCAGCCCCCAGGGCCTTTCTGTCTTTTTGATCCTACTGCTTTTCCTTTGCGTTTGCTCAGCTGAAGTTGCACTGGTCTTCTTGAAGTTTGCTTCATAGTCCAGGCACTTTTCAGCTGTAGAAATTATGAACTCAATCCCCCTTCCCCTATAACAGTCTCGAGTAGGTATTCTTAGCACTGACTCCTTCATATAGTTACATCTTTTCTCAAATATTCGCTTCACAGTGAAAGCTTTCCTCAATATCCTATTTAAAATAGCGCCATGTTCCCCAACTCAGCGAGAGCTTCTGTCTCCCTCCATAGCACACATGACCTTCTAACAAATTATACAACTTATTTTACTTTATCTCTTTGTCTCTTTTTACTGGTTTTTGACTCTCACATCAAATACATTCCAAACAAATATTTTGACTGATTTTCCTCAAGTCCATAATTTCAGCAAAGGGAACATATCTTAATTCAGAATAGGAGCACAATAAATACAACCAAGATGAATAAAAGGAATGGAGGGTTGGGAGAACCATTCTGAATTGAAAAGGCAGTACTGCACAGAAGAAAGAAACCAGGCACGTTAGAGAAAAAGACAGTCAGACTTCTGGAAACCCAGAAGTAGAGTCTGACTGTGGAAGAGGAGAAACAAGAAAAGAGGAAGAAAAGAGTTAACATTTGGCTACGCGGTAAAGAAAAGCCTAAAATAATCAAAACATTGTACGTCAACTACGGAATCAAATCATCCTGTAAGAACTGGAGCCATGAAGGACGGTTTCAGTCCGTGACTAGACTTCTTTAGCATGTGTGAAAAAAACATCTCTTTCTTTCTATTTGTAATTTTACCTGCTTTTCTTTTACAATGGTTCCCCCTTATCCATGGTACATACCTTCCAAGACCCCCAAAGAATGCCTGAAACCACAGATAATGTGGAACCCTATATCTACTGCTTTTTCCTATACATACATACCCATAATAAAGTTAACTTATAAATCAGGCCCAATCAGAGACGAATAGCAATAACAATAATGAAATGGAAGAAAATGTAACACTATAATAAAGAATGTTTAAATACAGTCTCTTTCAAAATATCTTACTGTATTCTACTGCGGGTAACTGAAACTACAGATAAAGCAAAAACAAAACTGCAGATAAAAGGGAGCTACTGTAGTAACATAAAGAGGGGATGTCTGGAACATGGCGAGGATTTTAGAAATTGGTGGTAGGGAAGGGAACGTATATTTTGGTTTCAAATGTAGATCACATGGCTGACTGCTAGAAGTCATGAATCCAGGGTAAGAGGGCTCGGGTGGTTCAGGTCTTCTGCTACACCACTGATACTGCCGTAAAGAGTCGACACCAACTAATGTCCAATCGCATGTGAGCCAGATTGTCAGTTCTGTTGATCTTGACTTAACAGCAACAGCAGCAAATTCATATTCTTTTAAGTGTGTCTGAAAGTAACAAGGCCTAATAAATGGGGTGTACAGATGAGGGTTATGACCTCTGTAACATTTTCTCCAGAACATACTGAAATAGCACAGATGGTGACAGGTATGACTTAAATGATGAAAACTCTTGGAAAGGTTATTGGGATAAGTGACAGAAGTTTCGGTCTCCTGTCATTTCTATCTCTGCATTTATTAACTGTGTGAACTTGGATGAATCATGGAATCTCTTGGGCTTCCGTGTGTTTAGCTCTATAATTATTACATTGGTTATAGTTCCATAGTCTGATCGAAAAATGACCGTTTTTCCAAAGGTGTACATTAGAAGTCCACATATATGATATATGCATATATAACACTTGTAAATATGTAATAAATATATATTTAAATGTAGCGATCTATACATTCCTCAACCTCTACTTTCCTCTAATAATGACATCTAATTCAAACACTTTAAAAAGCTAGTATAGGCAGTGTCAACTTTACGTTTAAAGGAGTTTTTAAGGCTTTAAACTTAAATGCATATTGCTAAATGAAAGAAGCCGTGTGAAGAAGCTATAGGCTGTATAATTCCAAATATATAACATTTTGAAAAAGGCAAAACTGTAGGAATGATAAAAATATCACTGGTTTTTCGGGGTCCATTGAAAGCGGGAGGAATGAAATAGGTGGAGCACAGCACATTTTCAGGGCGTTGAACTACTGCAAATGATACTTTAATTGTGGATATGTGATATGACACATGTATCAAAACTCATAAACCAAATACAGAAAGTATTGTAAATGTAAACTATGTACTTTAATTAATAACAATTTGTCAATATTGGTTCATCAGTTGTAGCAAATATACTACAAGCAAGATGTTAATGAGAGCAGAAACCGTGGTAGGTGAGAATGCATAAGAGAACTCTGTAGTTTCCATGCAATATCTCTGTAATCCTAAAACTGCTCTAAAAAGCAGTCCATTAACATTTTTAACAAAGAATATTCAGTTATTTCTCTATAAATTAACATGCCTATCATCGCCAAGCTGCCTTGCTACTTTTAGGTTACTTATCTGTATATGTTTCAAACTTAGTCTCCTTGGCCAAATAGTCAAATGTATGCCTTTCATGATCTCTCTCTCTTTTTCTGTCCTTCACAGAAATAGAAGACCAAGTATAAAGATAATTTTTGTCATTCAGGTTCTAATCAGAAGACTTCCTGGTTCCTCATAGCTTTCTGCTGTCTTCTGGTGTTCATAGGGAGGGAACTGGCTTCCACTGGCTCTTAATGTTTATTCTGGACTCCACTGTTGATGTCGGCTGTTTTGACATAGTTTCCAGTCGCGTATATGGAGTTAGTTCATTTTATGCTACTATAATTGAATATTCAAGGCTGAATAATTTGTGAGGGGGAGAGTTTTACTTCTTACGAGTCTTGGGACTGGGAAGTCCAGTATCAAGGTGTTGGCATCTTGTGAGGGACTTCTTGCTGCATATCCCATGCAGAAGGCAGACGGGCAAGACAGTTTGAGTGAGCAAGAGGGGACTCACTTGCTTCTGTGACAAACCTGCTCTCAAGATAACTAAAATACTTCTGCAACAATGATGCTATCCATTTATGAAGGCAGAGTCCACATGACCTAATCTTCTCTTATTTGGAGGTGATTTAACAATGTTTCATTAGGAATTAAGTACTTAACAAATGAATTTTGGGAGACATTCAAACCACAGCATATGCCTTCTATTCAATCTTGTCTAAATCTAGGACACTGAAAAATTTCCCCCAGTACCAGCATGGATTTTCTCACTGGATGGCTCAGGAATTCTGGGCTTTGTCTCCAAAATAGGCTTTAGATTCTCTGATAACCTGTATTCAGGCCATCTATGATTCTGGGACTTGCCAGATGTGAACTTCTCTAAGAGGTCTGTATTCTCCAGAGATTATATCTAGGAAAGAAATTCTTAAATCTGTTAGTTTAAGCATCTATTAAAATTACTTGGAGTTCTATAATTTAACCTCATGATAAGCCTTCAGGTTTGAACCTAGAAGAGAAAGAATATGAAACCCTTTCTTCTTGAAAACAAACACCAGTCTCTTCTAACGTTTCTTTCCTAGACTTGAAACTCCTTTTAGCATCCTTCAAAATGTTTATGGTTTTAAAATCTATCTTGTAGGAAAACAGCAAGTTTATGTATTTCTTTAACCTAATGTTTATGTATTTATGATTATTTCATATTCTATTGATACTAGAAGTCAATGCTTTTAAAGTCCAAAAACCTCTTTTCCCTAAAGTATTTTGCTCTTGAAATATTTTTTAAAAAAAGAGGCTTTCAAATCTCTCTCTCTCTGAAAGCATAAAAGAATAAAACAAAAAAGGAATAAATGGAACAAAAAAGCAGAGAGAGAGAGAGAGAGTGTGTGTGTGTCTGTGTTTATGTATGTGTGTTACTACAGGCAAGTTGAAGTGAAAGGTTTGTGTTTATTTTTACCTTATGGTGAATACTGTTCTAGCTAGAAAACCACAATAAGAAAAAAATAAGATAGTTTATAGTTATAAAATAAATTTTATCGATCTGATTGAAGAATGTTAAAACTGCTCCTTTTCTGTAAATTTATAATTGAATTTATTTTAACCTACACTAAAAGCTGAGTGAAATGACATTGCATTTTATATTTTCATTAAAATACATTCAAATCATTAAAACTTTATCCTTTCATGTTTAAATAGAAGGTCTGCATTTTGGCACTGTGCAGAAAGAATCTATAGAGAGCATTCTACAGACTTAGGTCACAACCGTAGTAGAGTTTAATCTGTTCTTGTTCCACTAGCAGAATATAATTACATATCAATGGAGAATTAGTGAAGTATAGCCATGTTTTTGAACAAGAGTTTCATTAATTCCCCTTTCTTCTTACATTTAATGTGATTTCAAATTCAAAGTAATTATATTTGGGCAAGGTTCTTTGGTTAAAAGGGAAGCTGATTATAGAAAACTTAGATTCTTAGGTGCTTGAAAGTGGTAAACAATTACAGCCCATTACTTTGTGCGTTCCTTTTCCTCAGAAAGTCACAATGACCTACATTTAATTAAGCATACATTATATTAATAAGGCATTCATACTATATTCATTATAAAATCCTCAAGAACTTACACATTCTTGAGAAATAAATATTTTCATTTATTTCATATATCAATTGACACTGCTTTGTATACAAGTAAAAATCTCATTTTTGCTATGAAATGGAAAACACATTTCCTTTTACAAATGTGAGTTATTTTTAGAGAGGAAGTCTATAAAATATAACTAAATTACATATTTTGTATATGAATAGACTTGTGTCTGGGCCAAGAGATAGATTGAAGTAGTAAGTGAGAGTTGTTGGCGTAGTTCGATGAGGAATTCATATGTGTTGGCTGATTGCTAAAGAAAAGGGGTTGATACCGACTTGGAATAAATTTTCTAACACTTCATTGGAGGCAAACATTTAGGCAGGCGGAGCAGACAAAATCAAGGACTTTGTCAGGACTCAGCAAGAATGAATTGGGTATGCTGGAGGTCTGCTAGGTAGGTTTTAGTAACCTCTGGAATAATGTATCCTGTTTATCTATCTGAATAAATAGAGGTGTAGGGCTCTATAGAGCTAATATTAACAAAACCTTAGGCCATCTTAAAACGTTTCCCCTTGATTCCAGTGGGTAACAAGAGTACTGAACTTTCATCACACTCATGATAATCTCCATGGTTTATGAGGTTCTTAGATACCCAGAGGCTCTCCAACATGTCCATTCAGAATATGAAAGCTACTTAGCACTGAAATGGAAATTTAAATCTATAAATATTAATAGAACATTTGATAATATTCCAGAAACCTTGATAAAAACAAAGCTGACATATAATACATCTAGAAAGGTCACTATATACAGTATATAAAATCATGTGTATAAAAATATATGTACATGCAAAATTCAATTATATTTCTATATCACCAATTATGAACTCTAAATAAATTTGTAACATAATAAAATTTGAAATCGCATTTATAAACAATCACTTAGGCATAAATCTAAGAAGAAATAAAACATCTGCTTTGAGAATAATAGGACAGTATTGATGTGAATAAATTTGACTTATGCAAAGAGAGATATATCATAATTATGGTTTATAATATTCAATGTTATATAGTTGTTAATTATCCCATAAGGTTCATTTTGTAGATATTGCCCAGCTGATCTTACAATACATATGGAAACAAATCCAAGAATAGTCAAAACAATTTGAAGAAAAGAACAAACCTGGAGGACTTAAACTAACAGATGTCAAATATTATTAATGTAGAGTAAGTCAGGCAATATGTTATAAGCAGAGGAGAGAAACTTCATCTGTAAAATGAAAAGGGGAGTCTAGGAAATGATTCAGACATAGAGATAACCTGATTTATGATATATGTAATACTACAGCTCATAGAATAAGCTTAACCTTGTCATTAAATTTTACTGTCATTAACTATCAATTGGGAAAAACCATGCTTTGGCCCCTATATTTCACCACAATTACAAATTTATCACAGATAGACAGTAGTTCTAAATGTGACCAGCAAAGCAATAAATCTTGTAGATAAAAGCATAGGAGATCACATGAGCAACCTAGGAGATGGCACACATTTTTGTAAAACAACAAAAAAACCATTACCCACAGAAAAAAAAATTCTGGGTTATGTTAAGATTGAGCATTTTATTTATTAAAAAATGCTGTCAAGAGAGCAGTAAGGCAGCACACAAAATAGTAGAAGATATTTACCATGTATATATATAGTGTAGGACTCATACCCAGAATGTATGAAAAGAATGTGTATATAATATTTAAAAAGAACAGAATATACATGAACTATCATAATTTGAAAATAAGTTAAAAAATTCAACACAATTTAGCCCAAAGGCTTGAAAATATATTTTACAAAATTGTATGTATATGCATATATTTATATTTGACCAATAACAGCCAAAAGTGGCTCAACTTATTAGGAAAATTAAATTGAAGTTGGTATTTAAAAATATACACTATAGGCCGGGCGCGGTGGCTCATGCCTGTAATCCCAGCACTTTGGGAGGCCAAGGCAGGTGGATCATGAGGTCAAGAGATCGAGAACATCCTGGTCAACATGGTGAAACCCCTTCTCTACTAAAAATACAAAAAAAAAAAAATTAGCTGGGCATGGTGGCATGTGCCTGTAATCCCAGCTACTCAGGAGGCTGAGGCAGGAGAATTGCCTGAACCCAGGAGGCGGAGGTTGTGGTGAGCCGAGATCGCGCCATTGCACTCCAGCCTGGGTAACAAGAGCGAAACTCCGTCTCAAAAAAAAAATATTTATATATATTAAATATATATATAATATATACACGCACACACACACACACACACACACACTGTAATAATTATAAAAGAGCAAAAATATCTAATGCATTTTCGAATGCTACTGATGAGAGTTTGACTTATCAAAAATATCTACAGAACATTCTTTTTCTTTTTCTTTTTTTTTTTTGAGGCAGAGTCTCTCTCTGTTGACCAGGCTGGCGTGCAGTTACACAGTCTCAGCTAACTGCAACCTCCACCCCCTGGGTTCCAGCAACGTTTTCTGCCTCAGCTTTCCAAGTAGCTAGGATTACAGGCAGGTACTACCACACCCGGCTAATTTTTGTAGACAGGATTTTGCCATGTTGGCCAGGCTGGTCTCAAACTCCTGACTTCAAGTGATCCACCTGCCTAGGCCTTTCAAAATGCTGGGATTACAGGTGTGAGCCACAACATCCAGCCTCAAACAGTCATTGGCAGTATCAATTAAAACTGAAAATGTGGCCGGGCGCAGTGGCTCACGCCTATAATCCCAGCACTTTGGGAGGCTGAGGCAGGTGGATCACGAGGTCAAGAGATCAAGACCATCCTAGTCAACGAGGTGAAACCCCGTCTCTACTAAAATACAAAAATTAGCTGGGCATGGTGGTGCGTGCCTGTAATCCCAGCTACTCGGGAGGCTGAGGCAGGAGAATCACTTGAACCCAGAAGGCAGAGATTGCGGTGAGCCGAGATCGTGTCATTGCACTCCAGCCTGGGTAACAAGAGCGAAACGCCGTTTCAAAAAAAAGAAAAAGAAAAAACTGAAAATATACTCAGTGAGGAACTAGTAAATCTACTCCTAGGTATGCCCAACAGATTTTCGTACAGTTTTTAACACAAAGACACGCATTAGAATGTTTGTAGAAGGAGTCCCGGTGATGGCCCTAACTGAAAACTGTACAACTCCCATCATCAACATTAAAATTTATAAATTTATTGTGATATAGTTGCATAATGATACTCTCAGAAAATCAGGGAAGAATGTCACAAACGTATGGCGAACCAAAGCATCCAAACATGAAATAATACATATTGTTATATTTTAATATTCTGTTAATTTAAGTATGAAAACTGGCAAAACAAGTCAATGCTGTCAGAATTTAGGATGTTGTTATTTTCAGGAAAGGAATGGCAGATTGCTCCTGGATAAGGGTATTAGGGAGGCTTCTGTGGTCCAGAAAGTGTTCTGCTTCTCAGCCTGGGTGCTATTATCCAGGTGTGTTTATTTTGGTAAAACTCAGCCCATTTGTGTTTATCGTATGTGCATTTATAGTCATAAACATATTATTTGAATACAAAGTTTGTTAATTAATCAACAAGTAAACAGAAACAGGAAATTTAATGATGACAAAGAAAATGAAATTTGATACAAAGAAGTAGTCAAGGAATCAATGTACAGAATAATACAGGAATAATAAAATAATTCTTCAAGTAAACAGACTTTCACAGACTTTACAGATTTTCCCAAACAGTGTAGTAATTCCAGACCAAAAGAAAAAGGAAAGATATTACATGTAATTTAATAGCCATTTATTAGTATAGTTTCTTTCATATTTCCTTATTATTGGCACAATAATAAGGAAAGCATATTGACTTTTGAGACCAATTATTTTGTTTTGGACCTTCCCTCCAAAAGAGTCCCAGAAAGGAAAGTTCTTGGACAAGCATGTTCGTTCATTATAAAATGTATTTCTCTTAACAAATCTTGAATGCAACTTAGAAGTCTCACTGCAGTGATATGGTAGAGCCAACTCAGACTGCATCTGGGGAGCTGATAGTGATCACTTCATCACAGGTTCACATCAGCACCATCATGTTGGTAGCCCTAGTCTTTGAAATGCTTGTTATTAACATTTTCAGCACACCAACTAGATGATAGTGTTTTTTTTCCCCTAGCAGGTATTCGCAATATCAAAGAGCAGTTAAAATTAAGTCTGATTCTGTGCCCTTAAATTTATACTATTCTGCTTAAAAATGTTTCATTACAATTAATTTTTTTATATTGCCATTCAAATGTAAATATAGATAATAGTTAAAATGATATGAGTGGAAAAAAGTAAAGGAAATGCAATACGTTAATCTCAAAAGTTGCAGTTTTATTACTCATGCTTTCCTAGAGTTTTAAACAATTAAAAAGTTTCTTATAAAAATTTGAAACATAATGAAATACACTGAACATTTTAATTCATTCAGAATAACTACAAAATAGAATCTTGTATAATTTGCATTTATTATGAAAATAATAAGATGTAGTAACTGAAGTTTATATCATCTAAAGCATGCTACTTAGCTTAAAGTACTAGGTCAATATCAATCTTCACTTTAAAAGTCCTAATTTACTGTATTGTTTGAAATAATAGGATACATGTTTCATTTGAAACACTTCTACAGTGTTTCTTAAAAGAAAGACAATAAAATAGGTTTGAAATATACATTGTTACAAAATTCAAGTGATATGTGTAACACAGTAAACTCTATTAAAGAGAATTAAATGCATTAATTACAAACTTGTGAACATTGTTGAAGGGATCCAATATATATAGCATTACTCTTTAAGATTTATATTTCAAGTGCAATTTAAAAGCTACCATACCAAGCAAAAGCACAAGCATAGAAACCCAGGAGAGAACCCAGGAGAATCATAACACAACAGCAAAGCAAGCAATCAAGTATTATATTGTCTTCCTTGTGTCTAAGGCTTTATTAATTGCAATACCACATGAGTTTCATGTTTTCCAGTACGTAGACAACATATGTTGTAAAATCTAGGCAGCAACAGAGTTAATTGGATAAAATATTGGATTTGTTTATGTATTTCAAGCTTGAGACATATTTTTTGGCTTATTTTGTGAGTCATACTCTATAAATTTTAGTTTTAATATACAATGTAATAAATTTTAATAAGCCTCCATTTTGAAAGTGGAAGAGCTTTATGTACAGAAAATTTTATCTGTTGATCCAGTGAACATGAAGTGATTATAATATATTCTTTTTTAGAGGAATGTGGTGAATTGTGAACTAATCATGTTTCTACCAGCAAAAATTTTTTTTAAAATTGAATAAATTACAAAAGTTACACGGATAGGATACTACACTCTGTAAGTCTAATGCATGATGATTCACTTAAATTTCAACATAAGCCTGACTTTTCATACCATTGAATAATATATTGCTAAAATAGATACTTTTAAGTATACATTTACCTTAATATTTCTTTAGAAAATCCCTTAACTCCTCATTTCCGCCCCTCTAGCAGCTTTTAGTCCACTTTATGGACCAACTGAAATGGAAAGTCAAGCTGTGCACTCAGAGGTCGCAGTTTAATATAAGAAAAGAGCATGTTCTAGTTCATCACCAAGAACAGCAGCAAAAAATGCTCTGAGGTATGGTTTCTAGTTCAGATTCATAAGAATTAATTGAGTAATATCCTTGCATGGTAGATAGAACTTCAAATCATTACTGATAAAAAGTGGTATTGAGGTTTTCAGTTTCCCAGTTTTATCCTATTCGGAAAAATAAATCAGACTTGTGTATCCATCATTACGACCTACCAGATTAAAACAAAACCAAGCAACCTTATGAAACAGAACATGTAGCGAGATTCTGGTTCAAATTATTTCTTTGTATAAAACAGCCAAGTTTAAGAGAAATTAAAAGTCACCATGGTCTTTAAAAAGAAGTGAGGAGGCCAGGACTGGTGGGGCACGCCTGTAGTCCCAGCACTTTGGGAGGCCAAGATGGCCAGATCACGAGGTGAAGAGATGGAGACCATCCTGGCCAACATGATGAAACCCCGTCTCTACTAAAAATGCAAAAATTAGCTGGGCGTGGTGGTGCGTGCCTGTAGTCCCAGCTACTCGGGAGGTTGAGGCAGGAGCATCGCTTTAATCCAGGGGACAGAGGCTGCAGTGAGCCGAGATCATGCCATTGCACTCCAGCCTGGCAACCCAGCGAGACTCCCTCTCAAAAAAAAAAAAAAAAAAATGGGAAGTAAAGGGAAAGAGAGTGAGCAGAGCAAACAACTAGAGTGACAAACAGCCATGGGGGTGTTTGTTCATCTTAGCAACTTAAAGCTTTGCTTTCACCACAGCACGGGGAATACACAAGCTTTAACCCACTAATTTAGTGTAGGTTGAACATTCTGAGGCTCACCCTCCACCCCAGCAATGCAAGGAGACTCAGGGATCTTCGTGATCACAGGCTGGGTTTGTGATGAAAGGAAAACAAATCTCTGCAAAAGTTTTTTTTACAAGCTTGTCTTCACATAAAATTTCTACTCCTTGCCTGGTTTCTGAAAAGCTAAACCAAAATTTCAGTCATTCAGTATTTATATCAAAGTGTAAGTTTCATACAAATTGTTTCACCTTTGAACAAAAATTATATAGATGTCAAACAGCAAACATAACTAAAACAAAAAATACGAAATAGATTTAGGAATTAAATAATATACTTAAAAAAACCACTCTCAGAGTGGAAGGACTAAATTGCAATGGAAATTAAAACTTTACATGGAACCAAAAAATAAATTATGATACACATAGCACAATTTGTCACATGCCATTAAAATTTAGTATTAAAAATTAATATAGAATAAAGCAAAGTAATAATTTAGTAAATAGGAAATTAAAAATAGAATAAGACAAAAAATTAGAGAAAAGGCTACAAAATAATGAGATCGAAAACAAGTGAAAAATTCAGTGTCCAAAAACCCAACAGCTTTGTTGGAAAAATGATAAAGCAGCAAAATTCCTACCATGATTGAGCAAGATTTGTGCAGAATCCACAGACAAATATAATTACTCAGTAAAAATATACATTCAAAAGTTTAAAATGGGACAACTGTGAACACATTTTTGAACAGTTTGCTTGAAAAATATAAATTCCTAAAGCAAATACAGAAGAAATACTGCAGTCCATAGACTCTTAAACATTAAAGCATCCTCTCGATCTCGACTTGGTGATCCGCCCGCCATGGCTTCCCAAAGTGTGGGATTAGAGGTGTGAGCCACTGCTCCCGGCCTCTTTACTTTTTTTTTTTTTTTGAGACAGAGTTTCGCTCATTACCCAGGCTGGAGTGCAATGGCGCGATCTCGGCTCACCGCAACCTCCGCCTCCTGGGTTCAGGCAATTCTCCTGCCTCAGCCTCCTGAGTAGCTGGGATTACAGGCACGCGCCACCATGCCCAGCTAATTTGTTGCATTTTTAGTAGAGACGGGGTTTCACCACGTTGACCAGGATGGTCTCGATCTCTTGACCTCGTGATCCACCCGCCTCGGCCTCCCAAAGTGCTGGGATTACAGGCTTGAGCCACCGGGCCCGGCCATCTTTACTTCTTTTATAAGGCCATGGTGACTTCTAATTTCTCCCAAACTCAGCTATGTATACAAATCCATCAAATAATTTTATAAATGTATTATACAAATAACAGATCATAATTTAATATTTAAACCAATTCCAGTCATAGCAACATAACATTCCTGAGCTGATTATATGGAGCTACTATATCTTTACCAAGGAAGAAGAGCCTAAGAAAAGAAAATCAAAACAAAAAGCCCTTTATTTTGCTACAAGATAGTAATATTTTTTAATGTTGTATTTTCTAGGCATTTACAGGCACCCTATTTTGTTTGTGTTAGCTGGGTCCAATATTTATTAATTTTAATTAAAGAATAAAATATTTTTCTTAAACTTCTATATACATTGTGAGGGGTGTGAGGGAAAGTGGAGGCAGGCAACTGTAATTGTAAATAGTCATGAGGTATTTGTGCAACTTAGCAATTTAAAGATGTAGCTTTCACAACATCACAGGAAATAAAGCTTTAAACCACTAACTTGGGGTGGGTTCAACATACTGAGACTCACTCTTATACAAAATTTATATGTCTTTCACAAATCTTGGTCAATCATGGTAGGAATTTTCCTGCTTCATTTTGTGTGTGTGTGTGTGTGTGTGTGTGTGTGTGCGTAAGGCAACAGGTTTTTGCACACTTAAGTTTTCATCTGTTTTATATACTGTGTTCCCTCAGTATTCATGGGTATTAGATCCAGGACCCCCTGCAGATACCAAAATCCATGGATGTTCAAGTCCCATTCATAAAATAATGTAGTATTTGTATATAACCTATGCACATTCTCAGGCATAATTTATTACTTAAATAATCTTAAATATACTTTAATTGATCTCTAGATTACTTATAATACTTAATGAAATGCTTACATATCACTTAATTCACATGGATTCAGTATCATATCTAAAGCCTGGTAATTTCAGTTTTGCTTTGTGGAACTTGTAGAATATTTTTCTTTCTGAATAATTTTGATTCACATTTTGCTGACTCCCTCACTGTGGAACTCAGTAATACAGAAAGCTGACTGTGTTTGTCTATATATAGACACAAGCATATATACACACTATATATATAGTTTTTCTTTTTCAAAAAATATATATAGTTAAGAATATAAGTTTGTTTTTTATCTCTTGCTTTAAGATCTCCCAGTATAAAATAATGTTCAAATCAGAAAGAAATACTTTCAAAATATTGGCTTTAGTTTTCTGATTTTCTCACTGCTCCTATCTAGGTACCTTTTTTCATAGCTATTTTCTGCTTTTTCTTTTCTGTTTGGCATTGTTTTTAGACTTTCTTAGTAGGTCTTTGTTTTAATAATTATCCCCCTACACATTCTTTCAATAGACTTTTCTTGGGATCTTCTTAGATGTTTAGAGAGAAGAAAATAGGAAAGAAAAACAGTTTATATAACCCTCAAAATTTTTTAAAGAAAAAAAGGAGGACTAATACCTTAAAAATTCTGATAATGATTCCCCTATATACTCTTATTATTGCTTTTGATGTAATTCACCCTCAAAAAATCTGTCATCACACCTTCCTATTTTCCTTGATCTCCTTGAACTAAATATGTAATAAAAATCTCTAGTCCCTAAGACGTATTGCTATTAAATCTCTTCCTTGGAGACAGCATTCAGGGAAATTATAAGACAGAACACAAATATTCCCTCTTTGTGTTTACAGTGATATATTCTGCTTTCCCTTCTGTAGATATGAACGTACTGAGCAGACTCCTAGCTAAGTCACTCCATCTGCTGGTCCACAGGATTCCATCCTCTCTTATCTAAAGAAGAGCATTATCCTACTGTTTTCTTACCTTCTTCTTTCAACACATTATTTTTCTTCCTTCTACTGGATTTTAATCCTTAGCACACTAACATGACAACTGACATTCTTTCTCTTTTTTATTTTTATTTTTTGAGAAGGAGTTTTGCTCTTGTTACCCAGGCTGGAGTGCAATGGCGCGATCTCGGCTCACCGCAACCTCCGCCTCCTGGGTTCAGGCAATTCTCCTGCCTCAGCATCCTGAATAGCTGGGATTACAGGCACGCGCCACCGTGCCCAGCTAATTTTTTGTATTTTTAGTAAAGACGGGGTTTCACCATGTTGACCAGGATGGTCTCGATCTGTTGACCTCGTGATCCACCCACCTTGGCCTCCCAAAGTGCTGGGATTACAGGCGTGAGCCACCGCGCCCGGCCCATTCTTTCTCTTAACATAAAAACTTGAGTACGTTTTTCCTCCAACTAGTGTCCTTTTTTCTTTATCTGTTTACAGAAAAATTATTTGAAATCGATTGTCTCTACATGCTATCATCTGTTTTGCAAATCTCATTCTCAGTTGTACCCATTCTCATCACACGTTCACCCCAACTGTTTATCTGACTCTGCCCTTGTCAATGTCGTTATGATTACCACATTGCTAAATCCCATGAGCATTCACTTGATATAGGAACCCCGTTATACATAGTTGCCCACTCTCTTTCAAGAGGCTGTATTTATTGGGCTTCCAGGATATAGCACTTTTTTTTTGTTTTGTTTTCTTTCTGTCTCTCTGGGAGTTATTAATGTTTCTTATTCTTTTTCTGATTCTTTCTTATCTCATTCATTTTGGAATGTTACAGTCATTAGAGTCAGAATGTCTTTTTTTTTCTATTTACTTACTCTCTAAGTGATCTCATCTAGTTTCATAATTTTATGTGGCAAAAACTTGTGAATTTATAATATCCATCTTGGGTTGCTATACAGAAAACATATTTTCCTTTTTTTTTGAAATGGAGTCTTGCTCTGTAGCCCAGGCTGGAGTGCAGTGGTACAGTCTTGGCTCACTGCAGCCTCTGCCTTTCAGGTTCCAGCGATTCTGCTTCAGCCTCCTGAGCAGCTAGGATTACAGGTGCTTGCTACCACGCCCAGCTAATTTCTGTATTTCTGTAGAGACGGGGTTTCACCATGTTGGCCAGGCTGGTCTCGAACTCATGACCTCAAGTGATCCACCCACCTTGGCCTCCTAAAGTGCCGGGATTGCAGTCATGAGCCACCACGTCTGGCTGACATATTTCTTATATATTTTGAGTACCTCAGCAAGTTCTTCGTTGCAATTTAAAAGTATATTTTTTTATATTTAAAACATCCTTATGTCAATGCCATCTTTCTCGATGCTGTGATCATCAGACTTTTCTTGTGTGTTTGTTAGTGTGTTGGTGGGAAGGGGAAGTGTGGCTGTGTATGTGTTTGCTCATCTTTCATAAGAGTCGATGCTCAAAGTTGAGCACATAAAATTCTGTCCATTCAATTTGATTTCTATTATAGTTTTCCTAGATACTATTATAACACTCCCTTTCAAATCTGAAAACGATAAACTGGCTTATATATTACACCTCTAACCAAATTTATGTCAACCAGATGCACATCTAGTATAATTTTGCCAGGTTAAAGAAAAATATGTTCCTAATTGAGGCAGAAGTTTTATTTCAGGATTGTCGGTAAGAATCTTTAATTCTTCTTCCTAAGTATATGATGAAAAAATTTTATTCTTCAAGATATGCTGTTATTAGTCCTCTTGCTTTGAGGTAACATTCAGAAAACATAACACAGGATACAATTCTCCCCTTTTGTCTTTATCCTTCCTAACCAAGTAAGCCTGCAAGTATATGTTAATGGAAGTGTGGGTTTCAGGGAGTAGCAGGAATGTCTCTGATACATCAGAAAGCGATTCTCTTCAATACATAGGATGTAGATTGCATAATCGAGGGCACACATTCTGGGCCTAAAAGAGACAGGTGTAAGGGTACGTTTATAAACTTGCTTCCTTGCTGTCTCCCTTCAAGGATCAAATGTGTATCAACCACTTAAATCTGTCAGGTTGATTGACCCTAAGGGGAAATAGCTTATGTTGTAACAGATCATTGGTTAGCATACCTACTTACATTTTTTCATGAATATTCGTAACTATTTGAAACATGAGCAATGTCACTAAACTACATAGTACTACTGTAAAAGAGTATAAAACATTTTACAGCGTATATTAATGATACAAACTATATGGATGACCAGATTAATTTACTCCTGCTACTGAAAGTAGGAGAAAGATATCAGTATCAATATTGTTAATGTAATTTTGTTTCAGTATATTTCACACTGCTATTTATACTACTGAAAAAAAGATTTATATTATTTCAAACAATAACTATTTTTTCACATTTCCTCCAAGATGTTTATATTCAGTAAATCCACACGTGTGTTGAAACTTTAACAAAATGTATGCATACGATACGCAACTTATATTTGCTTCTTTGAAAACGTTCAAGGTCAAAAAAAATGGAGTCTAAACTATGTACTATGATAGATTTGCCAAAATATCATACCCCAATACAGATAAAGAGAGAGCAGACTATTAGCTTACCACAGTTGTTTCTTACGAGATAGCCAGAATTTGCTCTCAAAAGTTCTAAACGTCTTTACAGACTTCTGCTTGATCATAAAGTTTACAGTAATTTTTATTTTATTTATCATAAATCCACACTTAAATTTTTTACTAAGTCTTTATTATAAATTTTTGACATTTATTCTCAGCCATATATCCCATCTGTCTCAACACTTAGAAAATTGCCTGATCTCTAACTAATTAAACGCTTTATTAGTTACTCCTTAAATATATAAACGCAACACAACTGCATTGTATGGCGATGAAAGTGTTTTCTTTCAGAAATTCTTGCATATTAATAATGAAACATAAGTATCTTCTAAAACCCAAAAACAGACTGTCCAGTATTGTGTCCTCCAAAGCAATTTCTATAACAAACCCAAGCCACTTAATGCTAACGAATGTTAGCAGGGATACTAGAGCTAGGTTACAGGTGTTTATACTTCATGCCTGTGCAACCATGAAGACATAAAACTCTCTGAGCATCAGCTGTGTCATCTATAAATACAGTCCCTATTTTCTTTAGAAGTAATTGTATAAATTAAATGGGTTAAAATAAGATCTTAGAAAAGTGTTTGGCAACTGGTAATTCAAATATATATTATCATTATCATCATCATCATGGAAATAAACTTTTCAACACATTGTTTAAGCAACATATGAAAAGCTGCCATGTTGTGTTTATTAAATATGCCAAAAATTAAACTGATGTGCTGTGATGATAAATAGAAAGGAAACACGTTTAGAAGTAATCAAACAATAAAAAAGATTGAGAAAAATGTAGTTTGTATAATAAACTTTTTTAACACAGGGGAATTTAGCAGTCTTTAATATTCTAAGATTGAAATGAATTTCAAGACATTGCATCAAAAATGTAACTTACTTTAACCAAGGAACTCTCGTGCAAGACCAGTGTTTCAAAGCTAATTCATTTCAGAAAGAATGTCACAGAACATGACCAGAATTTAAATGCACCGATGTTTGGTTTTTAATATTAATCTTTACTAATTTCATTTTAAATGACCACAAGAGGTGTGTGAGTCAGAGACAGATACCTTATTAAATTCCCCACAGTAAATAATAATGTCAGTCCTTCATTGTTTTAGACATTTTCCTCTATGCAATGTAATGAGAAATGATGAAACTTTTTCCCTACAGAAGTAGGTGGACACTTGGTAGATTAAGAATAAGAAAAATAAGTTTTCCTTGCTCATAAAGAGGAATAAGGCTGCTGCCGCTCCCCTCCCTTCCTGAAAAGATCTGGGAAATATAATGGCTCCAAGTCCTTAATCCAAATCCTTCACATCTAAATAAAATCTCTCCAGGAGCCAGACGGTCCCCTGCCTCCCAGCCTTTAAAAACGTAAGTTGAAGGGGGAGGAAGGCAGCAAAACACACTGCCATGTGTGTACCTATGCAACTATCTTGCATGTTCTGCAGATGTACCCCAAAACCTAAAATGCAATAAAAAAAAAACATAAGTTGTTTCCAAGTTCTGATGCTTCACTGATTTTGACAGGATAACTCTTCATTCTTCTTGATATCCTGAGGTTGAATTTAGGGATCTACTCTGGACACTAACAGTTGACTCTCTCCTTGACATAATGGAAAGTGTATTATCCATTTGGATCAGAGCAGTTAACTAGACAAAAGGGTAGAGATCTGATCCTCAGAACAGGAAGCTTGGGCTTTTTATGGGAATAGTCGGGAATCCAAAGAAGTATTTTTCTTTCATAAAGCATTAAATCTCGATTTTGAAAATTAAATAAAATGGCAATATTAAGAGCATACCATAGACAGAGAAACAAGAAAGTGCTTTTGCTTGAGTAGTTCTAATAGGATATATCCTACTCCTCAAACAAAAATTTATAATTTGAGGTATTTAAATTTACCTCTAGCGAACATAAAGTTTGTGGTTTGTGCTGAATAAAAATGTATCACAAATATTTCTGTCGCCTATTTTTCTTTGTACAGAACTATGTGATTTCCATATCAAAATCTTCCCTAAATTTAAGACTTTAAAACAAGACGTTTGTTTCACAATTATCTGGTCAGGAATTCAAGTGTAAATTTGCTGGATGATTCTGACTCAAATTTTTTCATGACTTTCTATTCATGCTGTCTCATGAAGACTCCATGGGAGCCAAGAGTGGGGAGAAGCTTCTAAATTTACTCATAGTCTGTCATCAGGTAGGTTTTCCGGAGAGAGAGAGAAAGAGGTTATGAAAGCCACTGTCAGTAACCCAGGGTACACTTAAAAAGAGGATCACACAAGAGTAGGAATGCCGGTGTTGCAAGTGGATCCTAGATTCTAGATCCTAGTTCTACATTTCCCAATCTGATTTTTTTTTTTTTTTT
>CM052667.1:5844820-5892063 GCA_028533165.1 Leontopithecus rosalia | reverse complement strand
TTTTTTTTTTTTTTTGAGACGGAGTTTCGCTCTTGTTACCCAGGCTGGAGTGCAATGGTGCGATCTCGGCTCACCGCAACCTCCGCCTCCTGGGTTCAGGCAATTCTCCTGCCTCAGCCTCCCGAGTAGCTGGGATTACAGGCACGCGCCACCATGCCCAGCTAATTTTTTGTATTTTTAGTAGAGACGGGGTTTCACCGTGTTGACCAGGATGGTCTCGATCTGTCCAATCTGATCTTTTAAGAACAACATTTTTATCTGCAGGTGCTTCTCTGCACTTAGGAGTGAACTCTTCCTTAAGTGAACTTCATTACATTTTATTTGGATTTCTATTAAGATACAAATTACTTTCTAACTTGTGTTTTAGCTGTTTAGGTATTTGTCATGTTTCCCTTTCTGACTGAAAACTACGTGAGGTTGGAATTCACATCTGGGCTGTCTGTCTTCATCATGAGTAGAATTGCTTGTAAATCCTAGGTGATTCCTACATTTCCATTGCATATATGAGCATAGGAACCATCACACAGCTTGCCAACTTGATCATTTTATAAATTCAACAATATTGGTTGCACCAATATACAGTCAGAATTTTTACTCCTCAAATAAAGCAAGAAACATATGTTTTAAGGTTCTCCAGTGTTGGCATAAAGGTGAAAGATATATAACTCATTGGTTCCATAAAGTAGATTATATAAAGCAAGTGATAGGAAGTATATCTTTACAAATTCATGAGAGCAACTGTGAAAAACATAGTTTATAAATTTAGGCACCACAGGAAGACCTACAAAAGAATAGATTTGGTTCTATCGTGTGTTTGTTGGTAATAAATGTCCTGATCCCAAACAAATTACATCAGTAAGACATCAAAACATTCAAAAAAATGAATTTATATTCCTACATAGGACTCATGTCTAAAATAAATGCATGATCGCATAAGCCCTATTCTCTAGAAAGGCTCAAATAAAGGACATTATGTGAGGCTGAAAATTTGAAATGGCAAATAATTAATCTACTCATTAGATTTACAAAATGCTAACTTTATAAAAATTGTCACTTAATACCATGAAATGTTCATTGTAAAACCAGAGATAGCTGAAGATGCAGAGGGAAGAATATTGAGAGTCACTTATAAATAACTTGCATTTACACGCTGTCACTTGAGCATATTATTAGTCTGAAAATAATTACAGTATTTCCAACTACTTAAAGCCTAGTTTGTGTGTGTCCTGTGGTAGATGAGTCACTGAGCTATATTTTCCTATTTTTCTGTGGCTATAATCTAAAGTTAATGTAGCATATATATTTTTTTTCTCAATGATAGTTGTAAGTTTTAATTGTTTAAAGTAGTATATGTAGGCAGCAGACATCTTGAGCTACTGGAATTTTTATCACTTGGTGGTATATGTAAGGATCGATCATCATCATGTCGTTGGTCTCTACTGGCAGACATTCTAGGAGTAAAATGTAAAGTAGAATCATATTCTGTATTCACCTTTACTTTTAAATGTCACTTCACCTACAACAAGTATAAGACTTTAGTTGTTAAACCACTGACAAGAGATTGAATCAGATGACCACAGAAGCCTTGTGAGAATGGAAATGAACACTGCTAAATAATCAGAGATGATGTGGATTAAATGGGCAATAACAAATATAGAAATGGTGATATAAACCTATTACAAGCTCGAGTGCTCATTTCAGACTAGCTAACAAGTAAGGTTATAGAATTACAGAGATAGGAAATAATGTTCATGCACTAACCGACACATTTTACAGCTTAATAAACATATCCAATATTTTTGCAAACCAGCCAACAAACAAACAAAAATAATAGTTATCAGGCCGGGCGCGGTGGCTCACGCCTCTAATCCCAGCACTTTGGGAGGCCGAGGTGGGTGGATCACGAGGTCAGGAGATCGAGACCATCCTGGTCAACATGGTGAAATCCCGTCTCTAGTAAAAATACAAAAAATTAGCTGGGCATGGTGGCACGTGCCTGTAGTCCCAGCTACGTGGGAGTCTGAGGCCGGAGAATTGCTTGAACACAGGAGGCGGAGGTTGCGGTGAGCTGAGATCGCACCATTGCACTCCAGCCTGGGTAACAAGAGCGAAACTCCGTCTCAAAAAAAAAAAATTGTTATCATTATCATTACCTCTTTGCTTATTATTACTGTGAAAGCTTGGTATGTAAGATAGCTTAATCTATGTCTCTTACACTTTTGAATTTTTAAATTTCTGTTAACACATTAGCTTTCCTAAATAACTTTTAAAAGTATTAATAAAATACATGTTAATACATGTTCGAGTGAAAATCTATAAAGTTGTATATTTTATATTCAACTTTAAGAGTGAAATAATTGTAGTGCTTAACGTTTATTAACACTCAAGTTCTGATTATGCAGTCTGATATGTATGTAATCAGCTTTGAACAATTGTCCAGTGATGTTAGGTGGAGAGTACAAGATTATGAGAATTTCTAGTTAAACAACATGGCGTTCAGACTGGTTTTAAAAAAGCAAACAGTTTGAAGTAAGTAAATTATTTAATACAATTTTAATAATTAAAAAGCATTTACTAATGTAATAAAATTTCACTTGATAAGTTTAATATATTACACAATTATCTTCCACAAAAATTTAATGTATATCTTCTTTGGACAGTCATATAATTAAAGCAGATGTTTGATTTATTGATAAATGAGTGAATAACGGGGATATGCAAAAGAAGTTTCTTGCTATCTGCAAGTGACAACAGATCACTTAGGTGTATGCTCCAAATTTCAAGATGTCTGTGAAATCATAGAAAAAAATGTAGAGAAAAACATACTCATATATGTGACCAATTTTGACATTTTGTAGCTGTGAAAATCCAAGTAGAAATTGAGTGTATTCTCCAAATCAACAGATGACTGAAAGCTGAACCTTCTCATCTTCAGTTTAGTATTAGATCCTCTTTAACTGAAGAACTGAGAGCTGCACTGATTTACTGATTTTGATGTTCTTTTCTTTTCTCTTCTCTCTCTTTTTTGTAGCCCAGTCTGGAGTGCAGTGGCACAATCTTGGCTCACTGCAACCTCCGCCTCCTGGGTTCAAGTGATTCTCCTGTCTCAGCCTCCCAAGTAGCTGGGATTACAGGCACCCACCACCATACCCAGCTGATTTTTAAACATATTTTTTAGTAGGGATGGCGTTTCACTATGTTGGCCAGGCTGGTCTCAAACTCCTGACCTCACAATCCACCCACCTCAGCCTCCCGAAGTGCTAGGATTACAGGTGTGAGCCACTGCACCCGACCCCTGGTTTCTATTTTCTAAAAAATAACTTAAAATACTTTTAGAAGCAAAATGACAAACTTCTTACTAATCTCATAAAGTAAATATAATTACTTACTCACATTACTGTCTATGTGTTCAGAGT
Organism: Leontopithecus rosalia; assembly: GCA_028533165.1. NCBI lineage: Eukaryota > Metazoa > Chordata > Mammalia > Primates > Cebidae > Leontopithecus > Leontopithecus rosalia. Next base: position 5,888,647 of record CM052667.1, on the reverse strand, counting down.
CTCTCCTGATGTTGTTTTAGTCATACTTTATAAGGAATACATATTATTTAGTTGATAATTTTTACTAGAGAAAAAAGATCTTACATGAGAAGTAGACATGGGTTTTCAGATCTAATAGTCAACATAGTTGATATTTTCGAAACATATAGGCATTTTGTAAAATGCAATCAGAGCCTTTTTCTAGAATTTTTACATAAATATTTTGTCTATGAAAGTTCTATGAAACAGATAATTTTTAGCATCAATTAATGTTACAAAGTCATTAATTTATAGAAGAGTTTTAAAATTCTGAGATTATTAGAATATATACATTTGACTGTTGGTGCCATTTTCATTAAGAGGTGGAAAGTAGTTTATTTTCTCTATAGGTATTTATTATATTAACTGAAATAAGCCAGGCATAGAAAGACAAACTTCACATATTCTCACACATGTATGGGAGCTAAAAATGATCTAGAAATTTTAAGTATAGTAAGATACTCATTTGATTTTTAAGCTCCGGGTACATGTGCAGGATGTACAGCTTTGTCACATAGGTAAACGTGTGCCGTGGCCGTTTGCTGCCCCATCAACCCATCACCTAGATATTAAGCCCAGCATCCGTTAGCTATGTCCCTAATGTTCTCCTTTCCCCCACCCATCCCCAGAAAGGCCTCAGTGTGTGCTGTGCTCCTCCCTGTTTCCATGTGATCTCATTGTTTAGCCCCCACTCCTAAGTGAGAACGTGAAGTGTTTGGTTTTCCTGCATTCGTTTGCTTGGGATGATGGCTTCCAGCTCTATTCATGTCCTTGCAAAGGTACTCAGTTTTGTAAGGCATGATGCAAAATAATTAATAAACTCAAAGCAGAAAATAATTCTTATTGAATATTATCCTGAAGATAAAACATGAATTTTAATTTAGGTTTCTTTCCTAAGAGATTCAGTTGCAATCTCTAATATGATGCTACATTTTCTGGATCATGCAGGCAGTTTATATTTTATTACTAGGTGCTTACTTGAACTTTTAAAATGATATACTGAATATCATTTTAAAATGATATGTGAGTTGCTGAATAACTCATATTCTTGCTAATTTGACTTTCTGAAATGTATATTTGCATTATCCTGAAAAAATTTAAAGTATTTGTGAAAATCATCAGATACTGACCAAACATTGGTACCTTTTCTCTGCTTTACTTTCTCTTGTGTTATAATTAAAGGTTTAGGTTATTCTGGTTGTTTAAGGAAAACTATGCTGTTGCTTTCAATTAGGTGACCATAGATGAAAGCTGACTTTCATCAATGCTTTAATTAAGTGTGCTTATGTCAGGTGTTTACGTAATTGTAAGTTTACTGACTACTGACGTTCAACTACAGTAGAATTCATTATATTGTTGTAATATTAAAAGTTATTTTTAATTTAAAATATAAGGAAATTATGATGTCAAATGTGTCCAAAATGTGGAACTTACCTCTATAATTATCATGAGAAACATGTAGCAAACATCCTGATATGCCTGAAATGTGCTAAAAACTCAGGTCATATGTATGAAATTGGTCACGTACACGAGTATGTCTTTTCTCTACATCTTTTTCTATGATTTTGCAGACAACATCTTGAAATTTGGAGCATCTGTTGTCACTTGCAAATAGCAAGAAACTTCGCAAGAAAACAGAAATAAGTTATATATTTGACTTTTAAATTTTTTTACAGAGACCTTTTTAGATTATGAGTAACCTACACATAGCAGTTTGCAAAATATATACGTCACATTTAATATACAAATCTAGTAATTAATAGATTAGTATATTTGTTAATAATAGTGTATAATTTTAATAAAGCAGAACATATATATTCTATGTATCTTGCTCACAAGAAAGTTGGAAATTACTTTTGAAAAGTATTGTTTTCTATTTACTAAGAAAATTATTGCCTTGGGGGAAAATATTATTTAGCACTTTTATGTGTGAACCTTTTCAACTGTAATCATTCAAATGGATAACTAAACATGAATTCTGCCTTAGGGTTAGCACATATGCAATTTGTTTCACAGATTATCTGATTATGAGTAGATTATCCACCCACCTCAGATCTAATCCCTGTACACTTAAAAATAATGTCAGCTACTAGAAAAATGTGTGATTTTATTGTGTCATTGTGAGAGTACATGTGTTATAATTTTCTCAATTATTTTTCTCTGTTTTTTTAATTCCTCTGTTTCTTAGAATATCAACAGTAACTGAATTATTAGGACATATCAGGAATAATAATGAGAACATTTTAACAAAACAAAAAAGCAAACAAACCCAGCTGTCAATTTTGAATTCTTTTTATAAAAGAACCTATGTAACATAAACACATTTCAATATGCCATTTTGCCATTTTTAAGCTATTGCCTTCATATTTCACAACATCTAAGATAAAATCAGAGTTTAATATTCATTTCCAAAATACGTATATGCCTACTGACAAAAATTGTGCCTCAAAAGACTCACAACTCTTTTCAAATGTACAAAATAAGACTACATCCGAAAAGAGTAAGCAAAGAAAAATGAAACAATCATCAAAAATATTCTATAGAATATGTTTCTATTTTATGTTCAGGTCATGATATATAAATTTAGTGCCTTTTGGGAAGACTGATATTAAGAGTAATATAGTCGTTCAGACTCTCTTAGATGCAAATTTAATTAAAACTTCAGTTCATTATAAGGTTATTACTATATGAGATCCAAGAATAGACATTCACTGAAACAGGACTTTGTCAGTCATTTTCCTCTCTCTGTGGGTATGCTTTATTCTTTGTATACTGCTTAATAAAATTAGTCTTTTATTTTTTTTTATCTGCACCACATGGGACAAAAATGCCCACTGGCAACTTACAAGTTATGTTTCAAGTCATTAGACTTTGACTGAGCCCAGGCTCAAAATCTTGGGAAATGAACTAATTAACCTAAATTAGATCAGGTGCTATCCCTGTACCTTTCAACTAAGACCAAGAGATGAAATCACATTGTATGAACATGACAGCTTCTGCCTGAGCAATGGGCATGGGAAGTAATCACTAGAAAAAAAAGAGGATGCTTGTATATTTTCTTGCATTTTTAATTCCTTGACTTTATTTCAAATGACCTGCCCAATCTAGCTTTGTCACTCACTTTCTTGTTTACACTTTGATTTGGCAATTGCCAAACCGAACATCCTTCTCCCTTCCAGGTACCAATCCGTCCCACCCCTGCTTAGCATCCAAGATCAGGCTCGTTCAGTATGACACAGCAGTAGACCAACATCCTTCTCCCTTCCAGGTACCAAGCCGTCCCACCCCTGCTTAGCCTCCAAGATCAGGCTTGTTCAGGGTGATACGGCGTAGACCAAACGTCCTTCTCCCTCAGGTACCAAGCCGTCCTACCCCTGCTTAATCTCCACGATCAGTCTCCTTCAGGGTGATACGTCAGTAGACCAAACATCCTTCTCCCTACCAGGTACCAAGCCGTGCCACCCCTGCTTAGCCTCCAAGATCAAGCGTGTTCAGGGTGATACGGCAGTAGACCAAACATCCTTCTCTGTGTTTGCCTTCAGTGTTCTTGGGTTTTACTTCCCACCTCACACAACTTAAATTTCATGAGCTAATACTATAAATATCCTAAACACTTTTAACACATGCAGATGTGTCATGACACTCACCTGGCAAAACCTAACTCTGGCTGAATGCAACCAATCCTTTTCTTCATCCAGTATCCTCTGCACTGAATACTGCATTATACAGTTTACACAGTTTGATTGACTGGTATCCCTACACATTGTAGTAACCCTTTGTCGTGGGCAATCACCATGACCTACTTTATCTTACTAAATTTCTCCTCTAAACTTTTTCTCCAATTCTCATCAGCTACCACTTTCTGCCTGTTTTACCCATTCCTCCAAATCCCATTCTGTATGAATTGTGAGTATAATTCATACAGAATATTGTAAGCAGTGAATAAAGCCACTTTTATTTTCTTATTACTAAAAATGAAAAGTTACTTACATCATCGTTCATCTTTTTCTATCCTTTGGTTACGGTGATGTTATCCATTCTTCTATAAAAACCCATACCTTCACATATACACAGTATCCTAACCACATTTGAGTTCTCAGAAAACTCAATGTATTTATGGTCCCTGTATGTCTTATAAAGTAGAATTACCCCCTCCTTATATAATGTTTACCTGCCGTCATAAACTCTCTTTGAGACTGTAGCTCTATTTAACATCCTGTCTCTCTGTTACCTGTCAGAGACAAGCTTTATGAAAAAGGAATTCTATATTATGTTTCTATCTGCTTGTGTTCTGTTTATTCCTCAAACATGGATCTGGATCTGGATCTGGCTTCTTCCCTCACTACTTGACTTGAATTTCTACTAGGTGATTTTATGAATAAACTTCTTGTTGTTAAATCAAACCAACACTTCACAACCTCCTTCTTACACTCTCCCAGCTTCCATGACCTCACTCTCTTGTTTTTTTACATACGTCTGTTTCCTTCCACATTTCTGTTACTTGCTCTCCGCCCTATATTCTGATTTAAACATTGAAATGCTGAAGGCTTATATCTAGGCCTCCTTTTCCTCTCAATATGGAATCTCAGCCAGAGATTTAAATATTCTCTACGTAACAAGGCAAACATCTCATGCCAGAAATACTTTAATCAGCCTCAGACGTATATATTTAATTGACTCAAAAATCTCTACCTGAATGCTCTACAGATATTTTAAATACATCATTACCAAAACTGAATTACTAATATATCTTATAAATATGCACTTTCTTCAATTATTTCCATGTTTTAAAATGACTCCTCTCTCCACTTAAGTCAGAAAACCAAGAGTAATTTTAAAAATGCACTCTTCCTCATGTTACAGCATCTAATACTCTACTAGACTGAAAAATGTTTATTTGTTCACTTTATGGAAACCTAAGTGTTTTCTCTCTCATCTTTCATTTCAAATTCATCTCACCAAATCCTGTTTATTTTACTTCCTACGTTTATCTCAGCCTAATTTCTGTCCCTCTTTTTCCTTATTACCAATATAGGTCAAGCCACTATTACCATTGCCCTACACGGGTCAATTATCTTCTTACTGGTCTCTCCACTACTGTACCTACGTATCTATCTACAATCCCTTCTCTACAGAGTACGCAGAATAATAGTTTCAAACATAAACTGGCTCAATCACAGTCCGTAAATATGTTAAACACATTTTAGTTACACAGGACACGGTACCTACTTTTCTCCTGACCACTTTCTTGCCTTACTTTCAATGTCTAGCCACAGTGGACTTTCGGTCAGAACATCTGTATAAAAAAACCTGTTCAGGGCCTTGATACGTTTTGCTTCTCCTGAGTAAAAATTATTTTATCCATATTCAAAATATTAACAACTTTACATTCTAATTTAAATGGCTATAGATAACAGAACCTCTGTTCTTACCAAAAAAACAAATTTTAAGTAATATTTGATTTCTGATCCCAACTACCCTGTCAATTAGCTCTACGATCTTGGTAAATCACATTTCTGGGCTTAAAATATGCATAGGTAATGTGAGAGAGTTGTAATGGATAGATAACTTTGAAATTTCTTTCAAATTTGTATCATTTTTAACATGCAATTAGTCAAGACAATGAATACAAATTAATCAGTATATGTTGAATCCTTACATACACCCACATATGTAAATATGTTTATATATAACACACATATTGGGTTACACCTTAATAAATCCATGGTATATCTAAATAAACTCATTGTAATTTGAAAATATATTTTAAAAATTCATTCAATGCTCCTGACCTATTAAAGCTGAAGTTTAGCTTAGCCTCGTCTACTTTATATATGCTCAGAATAGCTACATTATCCTGAAGTTGGGCAAAATCACCTTAACAGGAAGCTTATTTTGTTATACGGTGTTTAACATCTTGTGTGATTTGTTGGATGCTGTACTGAATATGAAGAACAGAATGGGTATATAATTATTCAAATTATGGTTCTACTGTATTGCTTTCACACTACCCTAATGTCAAAAAATCGTTAAGTCAAACTATTATATGTAGGATACTGTCTATATGTTACATATTCAGGAAAAAAGACTGACTTGAATTAGATGAAATGAATCAGAGGAAAATGGTAACTGACATTCTACTTCATGCTTAAGGAGCACTGTTAGACATTAATATATGATTTAATGCTGAATATCCCTGCCTAGAATACATGGAAAATAATCTTTAATTTTTCATTACATTTTAAATATTTTCCTTAACACTGAAGTACACTTAATATGGGTTGATGACATTTTCTCAATGTTTTTGTTTTATAATTGTATTTGTATGTTTTTGTTTGTTTAAATGACAAAGGATATTGGGCATATAAAGAATTTTAGAGTGAACATTTTTCTAGTGTTGTAGTATTCTCTTAATGCTTTTATTTTGTAAGTAGTTACCCTCTCTTTCAATCCTCGTGGTTGCATCATGAAAAAATTATCTTTTACAATATGACACTACTGTGCCCTGCATTGTAATACAGAGGTGTTGAGAGAATCCCTGTAGCTAAACATTTTCAGTTTCTTTCTTGCTGTTCTCCTGAAAACAATTCTGTAAATTTGGCAAATGTTAGGAGTGAATATGATCTGCTAGTACACTGGAGGTAAAGAAAAAAATATTTAGTAGCCAAAGGAATTAAAATAGATAACATTCTGAAAGAGGAAATAGCTGTTGAAAAGGAACTTCTGGACCCCCAGTGTTGTCCGAGGCCCTCATTTTAAAACGCTAATTTTGTGGGTAAGTAAAGAATACAGCTGTCCTTGTGGAAATCCCCAACATGTATCCCAGTTGAAATACTGGCTTTGCCTCTCATTATCTGAGTAACTTTGAAAAATGTTACTTAGCATCCCCAGGTTGTAACTTTCCAGTCTGCAAAGTGCGATTTTAAAAGAAAACTGCTTATGTTAGGTGATGGTTCTAAACATTTCAAACCTCATCTACTTCAAAGGATTTAGCATGGTTCTTATTGTTAAACTAGTACCCAATAAAAGTTAGTTATGAGGTAATAATATACTAGTAAGAACAAGTATACGCTCTGGTTAAGTATGAAGCTGACTCCCTGTTAACTAACTGGGTAATTTTGAGGCAGTTCTTTATCTCTCTCAGCCTTCAAGTCTCCTTCTATAAAATGAGTTTATTAATGAAGCTTCCCCATAGGGTTATTAGGAGAATTAAGTTACTTTAATCAATTTCTGTCACATAACAAGGAGTCAGTAAATGGCAACTTTTATTGCTATAATCACAACTTTTGGCTCTGACTCTACCAAGTCCTTCCCCCAGCTTTTGATGAGGCTGTGGTATGGTGTCCAGTGTTTCTTGGCTTGTGTCAGCCATGCAACTTCCGAATCTCTCTCTCCTTCTAGAACTTTCACACTCTTCATGTCTCAGCTATTCAGCTTGAGAGAGCATCCCTCTCTGATCTTCCTGTATAAGTGGAGAATCTCTGTTATAATCCATTTCATCCTTGAGTTTACTTCACAGAAGTCATCACAAAACCTACTTGTTTTAGTTATTGTCTTCACTGTTTCTTTCTCTTCCACTAAACTGTAAGTTGCATGGGGAGAGAAAGCAGGCATGTCTTGTTCACTGAGAATAATGGTTGATATACATTGATACTCAAAACTCTCTATGGAGTGAATAGATATGTATTTTCTAAATCAGTAAAATTTAAGCAAACTCACCTGCTCAGATGAACCTAATTGTCTTTTCAATGTACTTGAGGCTTGAGGATTAGCATTTGATTTTTTTTTAATTGTTATAATTTATTTTATTTTATTTTTTAATAGAAGCTGGATCTCTCTTTGTCACCCAGGCTGGAGTGCCATGGCATGATCAAAGGTCACTGTAGCCTCGAACTCGGGCTGAAAAAATTCTCCTACCTTAGCCTCCCAAGTGTCTAGAACTATAAGTGCACAGCACCACACCCAGCCTTTTTTTTTTTTGGTAGATACAAAGCCTCACTATGTTGCCCAGATGGCCTCCAACTCCTGGCCCAAGTGATCTTCCTGCCTTGGTCTCCTAAGGTTCTGGGATTACAGACATAAGTGTGAGCCTCTGTGCCTGGAATTGGCAGGTGTGTGTGTGTGTGTGTGTGTGTGTGTGTGTTTTAACTCTTTGCTTGTATGCAACCAAGATACTATTATATGATCATGTAAAATAAGATACTCTGTTACGATATAATATAAAACAAGTTTATGATCTCAGTAAAAAAAAAAGAGGGATAATTGCCATAATGGATGGTTTTGATTATGTATCTAACCTGACCAAATTATGCAAAGAGACTAATCATGTAAAATATTCATATATAAATATTTTTATATGATTCCTTTTTCATATAACTGATACCTTTATTACTTCCTTTTTTAATTCTTTCTCCTTTCCTTTTTTTTTATTTTTAGTGGTTATAGCAGAGCATAAAAATCAAGAGTTGAAAGCAAGTAATTGCCACTCTTTTGCTTTTTCCTTTGATGGACAGTCAGAAAAAGAGCATTACCACAGCCAGGCTGAAATTGTGACTTATGGCAGGGTAAAGAATCAAACGTTTAGGAAAAAGAGCTTATGGAAAGCTTCAGGCTCTCAGAATTTGTAGCAGTAGTTCCAACTTGCAGATGGCAATAATTTCAGTAACTGCTGCCACCACTTGGCCCCAGACAATCACAAGAACACAGAAGACAGCCTTGGATAAAATTTATTGAGTTTGGTGAGTTTATTCTAGAAACTTCTTATTATCCTTAATGTCTGTTACGTTTGGCAAATATGATATATTTTGTAGTCAAATTTATTAGCAAAAAGTTCCACTCTCTCAGCCTGGACAGTATAGGGAGATCCTGTCTCTATGAAAAAAAATTAAGACTAATAATGGACAAAACATATAAAAAGTATTTTTTTTTTGAGACAGAGTTTCGCTCTTGTTACCCAAGGTGAGTGCAATGGTGCAATCTCTGCTCACCGCAACCTCCGCCTCCTGGGTTCAGGCAATTCTCCTTCCTCAGCCTCCAGAGTAGCTGGGATTACAGGCACACGCCAGCGTGCCCAGCTAATTTTTTGTATTTTTAGTAGAGATGGGGTTTCATCATGTTGACCAGGATGGTCTCGATCTCTTGACCTCGTGATCCACCCGCCTCGGCCTCCCAGAGTGCTGGGATTACAGGCGTGAGCCACCGCGCCCGGCCATAAAAAGTATTTTTAACATATTTCAATGGGCTTTTTTTATTTCCTAGGCTAAATTTATTTGAAATTTTGCTGAATAATATTTTTCTTCATATACAGACTAATAAACTTCAATTAAAATTCTACCTATGTAAGAGAGGGAAATCTATTCAGTTAATTTTTACTGGAAGTAAAAACAGTTATTTGAAACTAATACTTGGATTTGTTATGTTTTCCAAAATCGTAGGATTGAAGGGAAAAGGGATGGGGATATATAAAAAGGAACCAGAATATAGCCAAATCCCTTAATGCCACATATTTACATAGTATAAATGGTATTACAGTTAGAATATAATGTGAAATACAAGTACGTTACAATATGTCTGACATCATCCAAATACGTTATATTTACATAGTATAAATGGTATTACAGTTAGAATATAATGTGAAATATAAGTACATTACAATATGTCTGACATCATCCAAATATGTTATAATTTTTTTTTTTTTTGCTGTTGGAACAATTGAAAGTAGATCATGGAGTAGTTCATTTGCTAGGAAGTATTTTGAAATCAAAAGCCAAAAGAAAGCTAGGAGACTCTGAAAAGACTCCTAATATAGATCTTAATAATTCTTGCAATTCCATTTGCTACATTTTGAATAATTCTAAAACTGCCAAGCAGAATCTCAAATGTGATAGATGGTATTTGCGGCTAGGAATATGTTAAAATATGTAGCTGGCGTTCATTACATTGCAATGCTTCTCTTACATAATAAAAGTAAGAACATCATAAAGCACAAGCTTTGTGAAGTGGCTCATCTGTCTTCCACATGTGGCAAGTACATCTAACTGTTTCTTAACTACAATGTTCCTGTCATAGGTAAATTGAAACTCTCTAAAATGTCCTTGAAACACCCGAACATTTACCTCTATGGGACCCTGAGAGGGGATTATGGTTCAATTCTTAATAATTGCCTTGTTGCTACCTATATTTCAGTATTGCTGGCTTCGATAGGTAGGTGAGGAGAGTTATTCCCGGGTGAAGCCGTTCTCAGTAAAATCTGTGTCAGCCTCAGCGCACTGTTGAATATTGTTGTCTCGGTTTAACAGACCACAGCATTTGTGGGAGATGATGCGGTTATCTCAGTCACGTATTTCTTAACAATGGTGAGGATATGAAAGGTGATGACAGCAGGAAGAAGGCTAATAAGTGTGAGTAATGGAGGAGAGTTAAATGCAAGGAACACTGTAAATGAAATCTTAATCGCAAGCTGCCAGTGATATTCTTTTTCTGTTATCCTTTTATCTAAATGAAGCTACGGTATTGAGGAGTACTGTTCACATTTTACCTCTTCGATCACACACTCATGTCTTAGCCATCAAATTAGTATATCCTGATGCTTTGTTTCCAATTAGTGTGAAACTTTGTCTATTACTAGAAATCTTGTTCACGTCATTCCATGAGGGACCTGTTTATCTTAGCCTAAAATAAGTTGGAACTGTCTTACTATTGCTTTTAAAAAATTTATTTATAGAACTAAGCTATTCATATGTCTTCTCATCAGCATGTATTTACCCTTTATAATGGGAACAAAAAGGATATAATAAACCAATGTATCTCATTTCTATCAGAGTCATTCCAGATTAACTAAAGCTAAATTCATTTTTAATAATGTGATTTGTCTTAATTGTTCTCAGAAATTAGTATTTAATCTCTAGATTCCTCCTTTGCTGCTTTTGTTAGGTATCATATGACATGAGAATAGTTTCTTTTTTATTTCTTTCTGTAGTTTCATATGGGCAAGAAATTATGACGAGCAAAACTGGCACTATGTATGTCACTCTTCTTACGTTAGAGCGTAGTGGTGATCACCTGGAGAAGGTGGATGGCCTCTCAATTCTGGGAACAAACAATAATAATATTTCAGAAGAAGTAATCATTTCAGAGCAGCTAATGTTGGGGCACAGAAACTCTACTCAAAATATGACACTGTCACCTGCTGAACTCAAGAGCCTCGAGGCCTGTCTGGCCTACCCTCCCCCAGTCCTGTCTCTGAATCCGTTCTCTCTCCCAAAGCACAGGATAAAGTTTCTCCTAGAAGTTTGTTTATCTGCCCAAAGTCTGGACCTGCCAAAGAAGAGAACAATTACCTCTTGTCTCTTCCCTGAGTTTTCACCAGTTGAACTTGTATTGCAAGAAGAAAGACTGTAGACGATCAACAAACTTGGTCAGAGTTTTGTCACTAATCATTGTCTGCTCTGTGTGCCCTACAGACATTGTCCTATGTTATCATATGTTCTTTAAGTCCATTGAATTATTTTAATAATCCTTTGCTATACTATTTCCCTCAATTCATCTACGCTTTCCTATGTGATTTTCCCCTAAGAAGAAAGGTATGTAAGCATCTGCACCCGCTGGGATACTGAACAGTCACTTTCTGATTTTCCACGGGCATGCCATGCCTTCAAGATAGTGCTTCAGGAAGAATTATTTACAAGAAACTTAGGCATGCATAGGAATTGATGGCCTGCATAGGAATTGATGGCCATACAAAGTTGTATGCCATGTCTCCTATTAATCTGTCTTTTGTATGTTTATTTTTCAAGAAAACTTCAGTGGCTAAAGGAGTTTTCCCTTGGACCCTGCACTTTATTTGCTTTTGATCTAAGCCTGACCAAGGACAGTCCACAAAACATTGCCTAAGGATCCCCAAAGTGGTCCACAGCAGGAACACCACAGGCAATTCAGCTAACTAGCTTCTTCCTTACGAGGAGTTTTATTTTCAAGGCTGAGGGTCATGTTCTTTCTTTTGCTGTGTGTTCTTAATAACAGCTCTGTACTTCCCCTTGCAGGATTTCCTGTGGGTGTAGCTCTTTTTAAACTCTTCACGATATATAAGCCATTTTCATATTTCTCCATCCTGGCAATGAAACTGCTATTGAGTGGAAATCACTATTTTTCCTCTGCTCAGAATCATTTTGAAAACGTTACTCTAGTTCTTAATCATTCATCCCAAGATAGCAGTCAATTAATTAACATGACTTTTGTGATCAAATCTGGGTCATTTATTGGATATTTTCCTGTTTCTCCTAGCTCCCGTCTTTGCAAGAACCTTAATTTTCAATTACATATTTAAGACTAAAGATACATAAATAAAACTTTGCTATTCAAAATGCTCTAGGGAGAGAATTTGGGGAAGGCGACCAAGTAGGAAGCATTAGGAATCTCTCTTCCCACCTAGTCAATTGCATCGGCGAATCTGTCTGTTGTAACTTTGGAGAATCCTGTGGTCTGATGAAAACTTGCAACTTTCAGGGGAGGGCTTGGACTATAAATTGCAGTTAATGTCAGTCAATTTTATCTCGTAGTGTAGTAGAAACTACCTATCTCCCTCCTCCAGCCCTGTGAGAGGCAGTGGTGCATGTGTTCCTGGAGCAGCTAACACAGCTGTGGGAGACAGAGCAGGCAATAAGAACCTGTCTTCCTAATATCAAGGATTTATGTTCTGATTGCTGCTTCTGACCTCAGAGGTGAGATGAACAGTCAAGTGACCATGGTCATTGCACCTTCCCCATAGTTGCAAGCCCCTTTCTCTCCAGCGGAAGTGATTCCAGTTGATCTTTTGCAGCAATGATTGGAGAGGTAGTGAGCAGGCCATCAATTCCTATGCATGCCAAAGTTTCCTGTAAATAATTCTTCCTGAAGCAGTATCTTGAAACTTACTGCCGAGTGTGAATTTTAAAAATAATTAAAGCACATCCATTAGAATAGCTAAAATTCAAAAGACTAAGCCAAGTTCAGTGAAGATGTGAGTAACTACAACTGTCATCCCCGGCTGGTGGAAACGTAAAATGCTGCAATCACTATCAGACAGTTGAATAGGCGCTTAGCAGAGCAATCAGCTGTTTTACTTTTAGGTGTTTACCCAGGAGAAATAAAAATTTACGTCTATAGAAAGACTTGTGTGATAGATACAGCTTTATTTTTAATAGCCAACAACTGGAAAGAAACCAAACGTCTCTCAGCAGACAAGTAGATACACAACCTGCAGTACATACAGTGGAACACCAAACAATAAAGAGGAACGAACTGTTGCTACACAGCATTAATGAATCACACAATCATCACATTTAGTGAAGAAAGTCAAAGAAAGAAAAAAAAATTGTTCTTCAGCCAAGAACTCAGGCCTCATTTGTGACAGGCTAAGCAAAAAATGCTAGTTGATGACACCATCCACTGAACGTGACGTTTTGGTAAAGAGTCATTCTAGGCATGTTACCTTTACTCCCTGTACTTTTATTAAGGAAATTTGTTGACTGTGATATTTGTGTGTAGCCCCATCAGCAGTACAACAATGAGTTACCTAGTATCCTGTAGCACTGATCTCTGCCAGCATTGGCATTATGGAAAAGGACAGGAAACGATTAAAGGAAGGTTTTAAATAGGAGGGTTCTGGCCAGCTTGACTTACCATTAAACACAATGCTAAACACAGAGTGAAACTGTTCTGGATTAATTGCTACCATTGGGGCTATATACCATCTTAAAACTCATGATGGCTGAAAGATCAGGTGGATTCACTTTAGTATCTACATACCGTACCTAGTACACCAAGACAAATTAGAGGGGAAAGTTTCTTTCAGCCTGAACTATCACACTGGAAGAAAACTGAACTGGACTTTGCTAACAAAGAAGACCCTTGTGAGTACTTTGAGGCTCCCAGAATAAGTGGTAATAAGAGAGAAACACTGGAGAAGGTGAACTGGGTTTTTGAACTGTTCATGCTTATGTAAGTGGAATCTTAAGTATTACATTCTGGAAACTGGCAGCAGTCTATAATTTGTATCTTCAAAATATGACTCATGGCCTCTGGGGTTACATTAATATTGTGAGTACTTGATAGTTTGCTTTTGTTTAGTGTTTTCACTTTTTTGTTTTGATCTGATTTTGTCTGCATGGCATTTTATCAGACATGTCTGGTGGTATAGAACGGAATCAGCTAAGACAAACTTGTATGGAGAGGTACGTAAGGAAAAGTGGAAAGAATTCAACAACTTAGAGCCAAACTAAAGAAACTTAGCCAAAAGACGGGCAGAATTAAATTCCCTCTGGGAACTTTTGCAGAGGTTCATTCCTCTAGTGTCCTACAAGTAATATTGACCCAGTTACCCAACTCCTCATTCTGAGTCTCTTAGTTTAAATTCTCAAAAGAGAGAATATAATTGGCTTTATACCTCTAAAGAATGTTTTATTTTTTATTCTTGCTTACCTTAATAGTCCAGAAAAATAAACTGACCTGGGAGGGCACAGTTAAATAATGCAAATATTTATGTACTAGGTACAGGACTGAGAGTCTTAGAAAAAGAATTTTGCCCAAATGTATAATTTTAAATATGCTATTGGCCTATGCACTCAAATAGTACCATAGAAAATTGCAATAACTATAGACCAGCTTCACAAGATGGTCTCCAAAGATTGATGGTTAAAAAAAAAAAGAGTTGTCTCATGAGCATAGCCTATTTCACCTGTTGTTCCACTCTGCATTCCTTGATGAGAGGCAAATCTAGGACAATACTTTTAGGCATTTGATAAATATATTTTAAGGAAAAAGCGAAAATGCACAGCAAAGAAAAGTGTATGTTTCAGTGAAGAAAAATGTCTACCTCTCCACTGATCCACCACAGCAGGCCTGACAGAGCCAACAATCTTATTTGCTGTGCTTGGTGAAATTTAGCCTAAGCAGTTAAGTGAAATTGATGACCTGTGTTTACACTTCATCTCTCACATCGCTGCTGTAATATCCCTAGGCCACTGGTCAACCAATGGAGAGGCTAGGGAAGAAGTATGAATGACATTCCGTTCTAATTTGGTTTTAAACAGAATGATATTTGGATGTATTTTTTCAAAGTTTTTAAAAATATAAATTGTTGAGTTGATGTTGCCTCTCTATTTCCTATTCTTTCTGTTCATTTCAACCTGTTCTGCCAATGTGACCTTTCTCCAATATGTTTCCCAAATTTTCTGGATCAATGATTTTTCAAAAATCTATAAAAAGAAACATTTAGCAAGGAGTAAATAAGCAGATATTTTAATGAAGTATGCACTGGGAAAGAATGTAGCAGAAAAGTGGTGAATGCAGAAAGGCTTTATTTCATGTATATATGAATATAGCAGCCATAATTGTGAAAGTTCACAATTTACAAGCAACTTATCTACCACTCTTAGTATACCTTTTCTGATTCCCCAGTGCAGGCTAGGGTTTAACCACAGGTTAAACAGTGATTAGTTCCCCCTGTGTTAAATCCTAGTTGCCTGCACTATTCATGGTGGCCGAAGAGTCAATTGTGTGTTAAAAAACAACATTGTATTAATTCATCCCTTCTCAGCTCCAGTTTTCCCTTATTTACCCTCTCTCTCTACCTTCTTCCACCATTTCTCCAGCTGAGACTTCAGAATATTTCTAGGGTTGATTGACTTCCACATGCACTGCTTGGGTTAATTCTGCTTACATTTGACAATACACTTTAATAATGTTTTTCTTCCCCAGGTCCGGAAATCTATGTCCACTGTTGGCTTTGTGCTGACTCGGCTGCTATTGGTTTGCTCTGTTCATTTATTGTCATTTTGATGAAATTTCATGAGGAAAGGGGGAAACATTCATGTTTTAGGTGTAATGTCTTTATACATTAGCTCCAGTGAAGATTTGTGAAATTTAATTTTGGTCTAACAAAACTAGCTACACCCATGAAATTTTAAAAAATGTTTATATCATACAAAGCAGTGTTATACAATGTTAAAGCATATATTCTACTAATGTTACATCCTTTTCTTTTAAATTTGTGTATTTCAGTTTAGTTTCAAGATGCCACAACTTTCAAAAACAAATAGCAAGACAATATTGTACAAAATGAACACAAGAGAAAATGTTCTACTTTTTGAGTTTTTACTTATTAAAATATTTTATACATTACACCCTAGCAATCTATAATTAATCCTTGAATAAGTTTGCCCTTTCAAAAAGGATATTCTAGCTAACAGCTTTCCCAGTCAGATTAAAGCAGTGAAGGTGAAGTGAAAGAGAGTAATAAAAGATGCAAACCTTTGAACTGAAACCTCGAATGGGAACATCTTTATTCTCTCTTAAATATTCTTTCTAATATTTTGCATTGCTAAAATAAGGCCAAAAAGTAAATGCGAAGAGCTAGGCATGTTGGCAAGGGAATTTAGAACAAAACACAATGCATGCCTTTTATAATTCTCAAAGCTTTTTGGAAAAAGCTCACTAGTGATATTACTTTGCAAATGTTTAATTTTGAATATTGACTTCCTAATCTATAATGTTTCAAGCACAAAATAGGTATTTACATACATTCACATAACTCAATATTTTAAAGCCACCCGAATTAACTTTCTAAAATTCTCTATTATTATGAAATAAAGGGAAGGGGAAAGCACTACACATTCAATATTCCCAATTTTGAAAATGCAAGAGGCATACAAATGTAGGTTTGCCTGAGGCTATTATTGTGTAGATAATGAGTATCTCCCGGTACCATGTATTTCATAATAGTTTAGAGCTTTAAAAGCACAAGAGTGGGATGTTTGAGAACTGAAGATTTATCTACTCTTGCCTGAATACATATGGGATTTAGCTTTTAAGTTTTCATTCAGTCTCATTAACCTGTTCTTGTTTACTGTAAGTCTGTTATTATGTTCTGCTTTGAGTCTTTCTTTTATAAATGGCTTATATGCATTGCATGGCATGTTATTCAGTCTTACTGAATCATAACAGCTCATTAAAGAAGGCATTAAATATAAAAAAACAAAAAACTGTTATTCCAAAATTCTATTCCGCCAGCAGCTACTTATTCATTCCTCAGACTTCTTTTTCAATACTTATACCTAAAAATCTCTCTGTTTTTTTTACAGAATTATTTTATTTGTGGCTATATAATATATCAACTCTTTTTCCATTTCCTTTTTCATTTCTGCTTTGGCAAGTAGAAGGAAAAACTAATATGCTAGAATAATAGACTTTTTAAATTAACATTTGATTTTTTTAACCTTTCTAACTTCAAACACATACACACACACACACACACACACACACACACACACAGATAAACATTTTTACATACAAGGAATGAGGAGAATCATCAAATGTGAGCTGCTGGAAGTGCTATATTTATAGCTCTGTGAATACAAAAGTAGGTAAAGATAATTAGAAATTTGTCTTCTAAAAGAAACAAATAATAAAAAGTCTACAAAGAAGGCAGAAATCAGGAGTCAGGAGCTATACAGGAGCCATACAGAAGTCCTGTTTTTAAACAGGACCTATAAAAATGTCTGATAAAATGAGACCAAAAGCTACACATTAAATGAACCAGCAGGTTTAGGGAAAGAGAGACACAGTCTCAAACAAAAAAGCCAAGTGAAGGCACATTCCTAGTTACTGCCTGAGCGGTCATCGCTATGTTTGACTGTGTTATCCAGAAGTAATACATTGGAAACTTAATTCCCAATGCAAGCGTGTTGAGAAGTAAGGCTTTAGGAGATAAGTAGGTCATTAGGGCACTGATCTTATGAATGGAATCATGCCATTATCACGAGAGTGAGTTAGTTATCCTGCAGCTGGGTTCCTGATAAGAGGATGACTTTATTCCCCTTTCCTGTTACTCCCTCTCTCACACGCTCTCTTCATTCTTTTCCCCTAAGATAATGCAGCAAGATGGCCCTCACTAGATGCTGGCATCTTCATGTTAGACTTCCCATTCTCCAGAACCAGGAGATAGATATATTTCTCCATGACAATGTTGAGGGTATTCTGTGATAGCCACACAAAACAGACTAAGACAGTTATATTCCTATTCTTAACCATGGCAGAAGTCCAAACTCCCAATATAGGAGGAAATTCTGGCCTGGGTGTATGGGGACTGGATGGGAATCGGAAAACTGCTAGAAATGCAATGGAATATAAATCAACTCAAAGTGAATCAACAAACTCAGTTTCAGAACACTTGAAGAACACAATGCTAAAAACCTAACAAAAAAATGAATAATAAAAAATGCTCACATTACAAATAAAAGTAATAAAATATAACTAACAAATTTTAAAAGATGTCTTTCCAGCACCTCAGTGATAAAACTAAGTGAAAAATACTATAAAAAGGAAAAAGCTATAAGGAAAACATAGGCAGAAATGTGTCAAAAGTAAAATGACACAATGTAGAAATGCAAACATTGTAAATTAAAAATAAAGTCACTAAAGTTTTAAAAGTATTAAAAAGACAAAAATATAATTTATAAAAAGAGTTTACATTAAAAGCACAAAAAAAATAAAAAATGGTGAAAGGGAATTAAAAGAAATGAAATATATATTGACTGGCTCATTAAATAGTGGAAATCATGTCTAACAGTAATTGCAGAAAATAAATTTTTGAATTTTAAGAATTAATATTTAATGTTATGATGGTTAAGAATTTTCAGAATTAAAGTTCTCATGTTAAAAATGAAACTAAAGACCAAGCAAGATGAATTAAAACAAATCTGTGACACATTAGAGTGAAAGCTAAGAATATCTAAGTTAGATAGAAAACCTAGAGATGAAAATATAAGGGGCAAATTTAGATTACCCACAAATTGCCGTTAGACTATCTGAAGTTCTTATTAGCAAGAAAAAAAATAGCAGCAAAAGTTAGTAATCCCTTATAAGTACTGAGACAGTCAAATAACAGTTTAAAAACATGCCTAGTAATATCATTATCCAATGTAGATCAATAAAAATCAATTACAATTTTAAAAATAGAAACAAAATGTATGCTTGCATGCTAAAAGGGGGCAGAATTTAGAGACTAATTTATTAAATAAGGTGCCTTTATTAAGTATTAACACTGAGTGTGTGAGACATTGATTTTACTCAGCAAGGAGACATTTTTTTCTGTTTTTCACTCCTGCCTGGAGTGGGATCTGTTCAGAAAGCAGACATCAGTCTTTTGATCTCAAGGAAGCTACACTCCTTTCACAACTTCCAGACAGGCGTTCTAATTGGTCCAAATCACTGCAATTATTCTATTCATCCTTCTATCTAAAATATGTAGGAGTGGGCATGAGGGATTTTTTGGCTAATTAGCTATAAAGTCAAGTCTGATAAAGAGATTCTGAAGATCAACAACTTGCAAAAACAAACTCTTCTGTTGTTCTTATTCTTATAAATTTTTAATTGTTTCAGTTCTTAGATTTAAGTCCCTGATCCATGTTAAGCTAATTTTTGTATAAAGTGAGAGATGAGGATCTAGTTTTATTAGTTTTATTTTCCTCTAGGTGGCCTGCCAATTATCCCAGCACCCTTTGTTGAATAGTGTCCTTTCCCGCCTTTATGTTTTTGTTTCCTTTGTTGAAAATCAGTTGGCTGTAAGTATTTGAATTTATTTCTGGGTTCTCAATTCTGTTCCATTGGTCTAGGTGCCTATGTTTATACCAGTATCATGCTGTTTTATTGACAATGGCATTATAGTATAGTTTGAAATCAGGTGATGTATTGTCTCCAGATTTTTTCTTTTTGCTCGGTCCTGCTTTGGCTATACAGGCTCATTTTGGTTCCAAATGAATTTTAGAATTGTTTTTTTCTAGTTCTTGGAAGAATGATGGTGATACTTTGATTGGAATTAGATTGTTTTTGGCAGTGTGGTCATTTTCACATTGATTTTACCCAATCAAGAGCATAGGATGTGTTTTTGTTTGTGTCACTCTGATTTCTTCCACAGTGTTTTGTAGTTTTACTTGTAGAGGTCTTTTTTCTCCTTTATTAGGTATATTCCTAAGTATTTTACTGTTTTTGCAACAAAAGTAATATAATATTTAAAAGTGTACTTTCCATGACATCAGCATGCAAAAGTTAGTAGCATTCCAAGAGTTTCCAAACAATAAAATAAAATAGACAAAATATTGTACTAATAAAATCAATAAAAATTATTAGATATTTAGAGTATAAACTTGAGGGAAAGGAATAAAAGGATTTTCAGGAGAATATTCCATACATCATTTGTATTATACTCTATACATCAAAGTCAATAGCTTGAGTGTGTATCACTTTTTAAATAACCTCAAGAATACTGTGTAACAATTTGCTTCACAACTCAGGCTGAGTTTAGCTGGGAGATTTCTTTGTAGTATGGAGGCTGTGGTGAACATCTGGGGCCATGGAGTGGACTGGCCATGAGTCTTTCATTCTTCCTAAGAGACTAGCCTTTTTGGCTATGACAGAGGATTAAGAGAAAACAAATAAACATCCTTTTACCCTTGGATAATATCACTTTGACCAAAGTATGTTATAAAGCCAGTCTGGAATTAAGGAATAGTAAAGTAATATCACCTTTTTAGTGAGAGAAACTGGGAAGTCACATGGCAAAGAATATGCTGGCAGAAGTTATAAACTGGGCCATTAATGAATTCAGTGTACAATAATCGGATAAGTATGATCATGAATGTGAGCATGTAATATAAAAACTGTTAGTATTTTTCATATGACACTATATATTCAATGTAATTTCAATAAAAATATCAAAAACATATTTTACTGAACTTAAACTTATCCTAAAATTTCTATAAAAATGTAATAAGCACCAAATATACTCAAATCAGTTATGAAAAATAACAACTCAGAGAAAGAGGGTGAGTCTCTCAAATATCAAGCTTTACTTTAAGTTGTGTTTTGGTACTGTCTTAATAAGATAAGTTGAAAAAAAATGGAAAGGCTAGAAAAAACCAAACATATAAATGAAATTTATAAGATAAATAGCACTACAACTTAGTTCATGATTGATGAACTATTTAATGAACTTTTCTTGGACGATTGACAATTTACATATATGCAAATGAATAAATTAGATATTTATTTTACATCACACTCCAAAACACAGTTCCAATTAAAGACAAAGTATCAAAACTGAAATTTAAAACATTTAGTATGGTATGGTTGAATGTATGTAAGGCTAATAAAAACTTGCTTGAATAAAACAAAAGAAAGAACTAAAAGTCAAAAGTATGAAATGAATAAATTTGAAAGCATCCACTGGAAAAACATCCAAGTGGTTGGACAGCTATGCTAGAGAATAGGTGTGTGACATGTGGATCCAATCAACGATCTCAACAAACACCATCAGGAGAGACATGATTATCCAGAAAACATTTACGGAGGGCCCATTTCATGGCTTGAGCTCTCTTTAATTGTGCAGGAGACTGACAAGAATTTAAGAATCTGTGTCAGCTGAAATTGACTGAAAGGAACAGAAAAGGGAGAAAATAAAGAAAGAATGGCTCTGAGGGCAGATCCGTGGATGCACAGGCCTAGGCTGATAATTTGTGTGAGTTAAGAGGGCAGGGATGTCTGCACAGGGTGCCCAGAAGACAGTGAGCTTGCTCCTGCCCAGAACAAAAAATTGTTCTGTTACAGGCTGTGATGACAAATGACAGAAAGGGAAAGCATCCTTTAAGATTTTGGGAGATGGTCCAGAAAAACATCATCCTAGTTTGGATTTAGAGCTTCTTATTAATAATAACAATGTTTTTTCATAATATTTAAACTAGTATGCATTTGAATATGATTCCTTAAAGTCCATTAAATTTAATATATAAAATGTGTATTTATATTACACAAAGAAAATATTAAAATATGAAGTTGTCTGTTTTCCTCAGTTTTCTTAGTTTTATTTTCTAGAATTTGTTTTTCATTTTTCAGTGTAAAAAAATGTTTTTGTAAAAAGGGAAATTTATCCAATTATATTGTATTGTATTATATTACACTATATTATGTTAAAGTTTTTTGTGTGTGTCAGGTCCATTAGAGTATTAGTGTAGAAAGAGCAATGACCTTGCAAAAAAGACCTGATTTCTGGATTTATTGCTGCCTCTTAATACTTGGACTTTGGACAAGCCACTTAACCTCTCTAAGGCTGTTTCCTGCCCTACATCACAAAGTAGATGTAAGAATCAGATGAGGTTATTTGTGAAGGTTCTCTAATTCTCATTGTAAATGTCAGGAATGATTATTGCAAAAATAATTTTAACGCAATTCTCAGTCTTATATACACAAGTAATATGCATTTTTAAAATTAAATCGATATTTTTTCATTTGCAAACTGTCACCTTTCTTATAAAACATATTTATATTGTATCATAAAACAGCAGCATATTTATGTAGGATTCTGTAATAATACTCAATAGACTGTAAATGTTTATGTGTACATGAAATATTATACTATGTCTTTATCTAAAAGAGTTTGAAAAGTTATTTTAGATTAACAAATGTGATTTTTAGTGAAAATGTAGCCAATAAATGGGAGATTTTGAACCAAATTATTTATTCAAGATGCTATATTTGGAATTTATTAACATTTGGGGAGTTAAGTAGGTGTTTTGTTGTTGTTTTGAGTTGACTAAGTTTAATTATAAATAAATTGATCAACAGTTATACTTTTTGGAAAGTAAATGGCTCAGGACCCCTTGCACCAAATGAAAGCTAAGGCTTTATTCCGGAAAAGAACCAATAAAGAGCTTTGGATTCCATTTTTGTAAAGGTCCCAGAGATTCTGAGAGGGAAGCAGACGTGAGGTAGAGACCGTGTATTCCTCTGGTCATTACTTAGTCACGTTGCTACACCTTTGTGATCTAGGTGCACATAAGACATCCCACTTCGTTCTTATATCTCAGGAATTTGAATTTAGTATACGACTTTTTCATAGTTTTTAGCTAAATATTAAGGGAAATATAATGTATGAATGTAAAAACCTGGTGCACAGCCAGTGCATTGCAGTCTCTCGAGTCAAGTCGGTCAGGTACTCAAGCTCCTCTAACAAACCATGTTCTTTGGGTAAATTCCTAGCTTGGTGCTTTTGTTCCTAGGTCTCTTTGTCTGATGCTGATATGGTTTGGGTCTGCTCCCACCCAAATCTTGTTTTGAAATGTGATTTCCAGTGCTGGAAGGTGGGATCTAGTGAGAGATGACTGGATCATGAAGGTGGCTTCCAATGGTTTAGCAGAATCCCTTTAGTGCTGTTCTTGTGAGAGTCCTCAGGGGATGTGCTTGTTTAAATGTAGGTAGCGCCTTCCCTGCCCACTCTCTTCTTCCTGCACCAGCCACGTAAGATGTGCCTGCTTCTCCTTTGCTTCTGCCATGATTGTAAGTTTCCTGAGGCCTCTCCAGAAGCAGAAGTCGCTATGCCTCCTGTACAGCCTAGAAAATTGTAATCCAATTAAACCTCTTTTTTTTTTTGTAAATTACCCAGTCACAGGAATTTCTTTATAACAGTGTGAGAATGAATTAATACGGAGGCCTTAGGCAGATGCGTTCTTCAGGCACCTCTGCAGAGGCCTCCTTATGTGGGGAGGAGGAGACCTTGAAGAGATACTATTTCCCTCTCTGACTCAGCCTCTAGAGCTTTTCCACTCTTAGCCTTTCTCCTTCACCAGCACCCTCACCCTCACCTCATTGTCCATAACACTGGCAGAGTCTTTAGTTTGAGGGCTCCCTCCACAGTGAGACAGTGCTTACAACCGTGTGGAACGGTGCACCCTCCCAAGCGGAAGTGGCAATTCATCCAGCTTTAGATTCTTGTTTATAGCATCACAGTAAGTGCCCAAAGGCTTACCTCTTTTCACTATTGGCTTGTTGCTTTTACTCGCTCTTCCAACACTTGGCAGCTCATCTCTCTCACTCAGCTGAGCTCCTGAGAAAAGACATGACACAAAGATTTGGGGCAGATTTAGGAGAGCAACCAGCATGGGAAGGGCTTGCTAATGGAGGATTCAGACCCTCTACGGGGCCTGAAAGGACGAGGGGAAGGAGAATTACCAGAACCCAAGAAGGCAACCACAACTAGGGCTTGAGCTTCTGCTACAGTGGTGTTCTTCCTCTCACAGCCCCCATCATGAAGGCGGCCGGAGACCAGAATCCCAATCTGACCACCCTGCGCCTTCCAGGTCCGGTACTGATGCCTTTCACTAGCCCAACTTAACCAGAACCGATAGAGTGAATCTATTAGCTCAGCCATCAGAGTCAAAAACAGAGTGAAGAGGAGTGAAAAGTGCATCTAGAGGAGCAAACAAAAAATACTCAATGTGTATTTAACTTCAAAAACTGTTTTATCATAGGTAAAACCATCACATATGTGACTAGTTTAGTGTCAACTCACATCTCAAACTTTTGCCTTACAGTCTGATAAATGCCTAACTCGAAACACTAGTTTTACTAATTTTCTTGTGATCTTTTGTTCATCTCAGTTTGAAATATTCTATATTCATATCGGAGTAGAGTTTCTCCTACTTATATTCCTGAGTACTGTGCATTTTTCAAAAGCCAGTGTCTAGTATACCTCCTCTGATTATGCCAGATGCCTTTAATCCTTTTCTGTTGTAAATACTTTTAATATACACTAATTATTTACCAAAAAATGCAATGGGATTTTAAGTCCTGTGGCTTGCTCATGTTGTTTCCTCTGTCTAGAAGTCCTCCATCTCTTCTGTCTGTGGAATAACTTGCAATCTCAGTTCAAGGGTCACCTTCATTTAGAAGCCTCTCCTTTACATCTTCGTAAAAATGATGACACTTGTCCGTACTGGTCAGAGTTTAAACATGAAGACCAAGGCCACTGTAGTTATTCTAAGCAGGAAGGGATTTTATACAATGAATGGGTAGCCAAAATCTGATTGCCAAAGCTACAGGAAAGAGGGTAATCTATTGGAAGCATCTACTGGCAAACAGATTCACCGCCGGTTTTTAGAGAGTCAGGAATTTTCAGGATCTACGGAAAACCGTTGTTGGTGATTACAGCTGCCTTGTGAACTTTTTACACACTGCTGTTCGATGACAGAGGGTGAGCTCCCTTCCTGCTTCCGGAAACCTAGGGAAGATACTGCCCAGGTCTTAAGTCCCTGTTGAAATCTCTGTACTTCTATAACTAGCTTTGTGAAGATATATAAACTTTTTTTTTTTTGAGACGGAGTTTCGCTCTTGTTACCCAGGCTGGAGTGCAATGGTGCTATCTCGGCTCACTGCAACCTCCGCCTCCTGGGTTCAGGCAATTCTCCTGCCTCAGCCTCCTGAGTAGCTGGGTTTACAGGCACGCGCCCCCATGCCCAACTAATTTTTTGTATTTTAGTAGAGACAGGGTTTCACCATGTTGACCAGGATGGTCTTGATCTCTTGACCTCATGATCCACCCGCCTCGGCCTCCCAAAGTGCTAGGATTACAGGCTTGAGCCGAGATATGTATTTTTGTATTATTCCGGTATTCTAAAGAACTTTAACATCTGTTTGACTTTTGTTGTACAGATAATTTTTATTGATATCAAATAAATAATTGTGCTAAACTTTAATTTCTCCTTTGTAGATAAAGCACACCCCACTGTATTTATGCTAAATAAATATAATAGATATGCATATTGAATATACTAACAAAACAATTACTTACCCTTATAACCAACTTTTAATCGCTGTGAAAAAAACAAGGAAATAGTGATTCCTCTAGATTTTCATTCTATGTGCTTTAATTACGTTACTCCCTCGATATTTAATTTATTCTCTTCAGTAATCTGGCCGAACCTAGTATCAAAGACATCACTGCAGTGTTTTAAAATTGTGGCCTCAAGACCACAGTGACAGCATCTGGAAATTTATCTGTTTTGAATCTTCAACAAATATGCCATAATTAAATTTAAAGCAGGGAGATAATTTTTCAAATAGCATTGAATTTTTTAAAAAGCAGAGTAGAGTTATAATTTAAGCCAAGTTCTAAAGCTGGCCCTGGAAATATGTTAAGTAATTTTAATTGGTTTCTTACCATTTTGATTAAAATAAATAAATTTCAGCTACTACGCCTTATAGTAAACTTTTTCATGTGTGATTCCTGCTACTATAAATCCTTAAAAAGATATAACTTCAAATTCTAAAGAGACATTTTCTTTTATACACTGCTAAATTTTGTTAACATTATGATTGAAATACCAGTACCTAGCTAAATCTATTTTTCTATTCATTGTGCTTCTTAATTTTACAATTGCATGAACACTAAAATGCTTCTTTATTTTCCTTATTGGTATCATAATTTAACTTTATTTTATTCAAAAAAGTGAAATTTATCTATTCTGTATCACATAGTAACTCAATTGACCTTGCAAATCTCTTTTCTCCACAAATGAAGTATTTTTACTTATGCTTTGTGAAAATGGATATTCTTCATTAGTAAAATTAATCACAAAAGTGCATTAACACAATAACAAACTTGACCTGATTTTTAGAAATATGGGATACTTCTGAGTAGCTGTCCCAAAAAATGGGAGTCAATTGAACATGATCACCTTCTTGGCAAGCATTTTGATAATACAATTTTCTCCTTTTCTCTGTTCAAACCTGCACTTCTCTTGCTATTAAATTATACTTTTGGCTCACTGAAGTGTTTATGACTCAGCATTACTTTAAGTGAATCTACCTTCACTAGCATTCATTTTAAACATGGAGAGTTTCAGTGGGTAGAAAAATAACAGTCAAATCAAGAGTTTCAAATATAAATTATTAATTCTATCTTTTTTACAACCTACTGCTTTTCCTCTTGAGTCCTTGATGGCTTCACGAGTGATAAAGTAGTCATATATCTAAGTGTACTAGTCCAGAATAAATGCTACATTTATAGAAGATTTCTAAATACATAATGAATAAGGATAGAGGAAGTAATTCTTAGCTTTTCAGTATTCAAATGTGGAATAACCAGTTTTGTTCACCTGAAAAGAGAGCATATTCTTTCCCAAAGAAAAAAAGTATTTCTTTGATAAATTTTATCATAGTAGGGTTTTAAATATCAACTAGAAATTTACACATCCTAATTCAATAATTGCAAACTTACATTTGTATTTTAATTATTAGATTATTGATATTTTTACTAGAATTATATGTATAATGGCTTGTATCAAAATGAATTCAGCTTTGGAACCATAAAGTTAGTTAAAATTTTAACTAGTCTCTTGGGAGGATACTGAAGTCATAATGAGGCCAACCATGGTTAATAATATATTCTACATTTTAAAAGACTAAATTTCAAATGTCTCACCACAATAAAAATGATACGTACATTAGGTGATGGATATGCTCAGTAACTTGATTTAATTATTCCATATTTGATACATGTATCAAAACGTCACATTGTACCTCATAAATGCATACAATTATAATTTGTCGCCTAAAAGTAATGTTAATAAAGAAAAGCATTTTGCCTTCCTAAAATCCTCACTTGCTATTGATTTAGCTCTCCTTCACTTTGTTCTAACGAACTGGTTTGTTGTAATTTGTATTATACAAAATACAAAGTTATCCCTTATTTCTACCTACTTTCAAGAGGATTTCTTTTAAAATGTTTTTAGATTTATTATAAGTATTTTCACAATGAAATATTATTTTGTATTATAATTAAATTTATTTGGCTGTTTCTAGGTTAATTTACTGAAGCTCTCTTGGTATGTATTATATTAGAAAATCACATTCAAAATTATATTGGTAAATTGCACTAATATCACATAATATTGAGATTTTTAATGTCAGGGCTGAGTTTAGCACATTAGCAATAATGCTAATGTACAAAATATCTGTCATTAATTATATTATTTATTTTTATTCTACCTACCATCTTTTTTTCCATCTTTTTCTCAGATTTTCTAGGAAACTTTATCTTAGTGTAACAAAACTACTAGCTATTATATTTTTTAGCCTTTGCTTAATTAAATGTGCTGATGTATATATTCTCGTCATTTCTTACATACAAACTTTCTCCAGGGGTTTATTGTTTTTCTTACTGAATATTCCTTAATGAAATTTTAATTAAAATCTACATACATAAACTATATTATTTTTATGTACAGATATGAATGTATCTTTCTTTTACTTATGAATGATAGTCAATAAAACATTAAAAACAAAGTGATACTTGCTCAGTAAATTGAATATTCTGCTGAACTGCCTTTTTGCCTATGAGGCATTTGGTGTCAATAATTGGTATTCCGCAGTGTGTAGTATGATTTACCCTTTTGTTAGCTTTGAGAATGTTTTCTTCTTTTTTTCTTTTTTTTGAGACGGAGTTTCGCTCTTGTCACCCAGGCTGGAGTGCAATGGCGCGATCTCGGCTCACCGCAACCTCCGCCTCCTGGGTTCAGGCAATTCTCCTGCCTCAGCCTCCTGAGTAGCTGGGATTACAGGCATGCGCCACCATGCCCAGCTAATTTTTGTATTTTTAGTAGAGATGGGGTTTCACCATGTTGGCCAGGATGGTCTCGATCTCTTGACCTCCTGACCCACCGGCCTCGGCCTCCCAAAGTGCTGGGATTACAGGCATGAGCCACCGCTCCGGGCCGAGAATGTTTCCTTCTAAACTGAATTTTGATTTTAAATAGTCTAGAGGTAAAATCATTAAAATTTTTTTCTTTTCAATGTTTGTCCCTTTTCCCACACCTATAGATTTTGTTCTTCAAATTCCTATGTGTATCTTGATTTTCTTTGTTTCTTTCTCCTCCCTCCCTCCTCCTCTCCCTCCCTCCTTTCCTTCCTTTCTTCTTTCATTGTTTCTCTCTCTCTTCTTTTTTCTTTTCTTCTTCCCTTCCTTCTTTCTTCATTCTGACTGAATTTGTAAGTTTAATGAACAAACTTATGAATGTCACATTTATAATTGTTTTCAAGTGGATGTCAATCATATATATTAATTATTATTGTTTTTTCTATTTTAATAATCATTTTATTCCATGATATATTATTTTAATATTTGTTTAATGCCAGTAAATATGCATAATGTATATATAGGTTATATCATATAATTTATAAAGAGTAAGAGCATAGCACCCAACTTAAAAAATAATGCACTATTTCATATCATTGGAACTCACCTGGGTACCATTTATAATATCTTTACATTCTCTTAAGAAGTGACTAATATGTTGAATTTTTGTTTTCATAAGATTCTTCAATATTTATGTGTGTGATTTTTTTTTTTTTTTGAGATGGAGTTTCGCTTTTGTTACCCAGGCTAGAGTGCAATGGTGCTATCTCGGCTCACCACAACGTCCACCTCCTGGGTTCAGGCAGTTCTCCTGCCTCAGCCTCCTGAGTAGCTGGGATTACAGGCCCGCGCCACCATGCCCAGCTAATTTTTTGTATTTTGAGTAGAGACGGGGTTTCACTGTGTTGACCAGGATGGTCTCGATCTCTTGACCTCGTGATCCAGCCGCCTCGGCCTCCCCAAGTGCTGGGATTCCAGGCTTCAGCCACCGCGCCCGGCCTATATGTGTGATTATACTTACTAATTTGTACCATTTTATGTACATTTCATATATTCAGTTTTTACAGTTGCACATATTTTTACCACTGTATTTACCATTTTTAAACCTTGTTATCTTGTGCAAAAATGTATTTGTACTCCTGGGTTTGGACATTTCAATGGAATTCAATTTTTTCTCATGAGCAGTGTCACATTGGACATTCCCACGTCTCTTCTCTAGTGCATGAACAAAAATCTCACTAATGTTCATGATCATATTAGACACTTGTTCAAATTTAAAGTGTTATACCAGACTGACTTGTAAGATGACAATAATTTACACTCCAGTCAACTAGTGTTCAAAAAAGTGTGGCAACATTGTTCTTCAGTGTAATTTTTGCATTTTCCTAAGAGCCAATAAAATTAATCATCTCTGTTTTTTATTATTTTCCGATATTTTCCTCTCTGGGAACTTCTTAATCTGTTGGCATATTTTCTCCTTTAATTGATTTGTGGTTTTCTAAATGTATTAGTCACAGTCCTCATATTACACTGGTTTACTCTCTCTATGATTTTTCTTAATTTTATTATAAAAATATCATTTGATTCTTATAATTTGATGCAATAAAATATAACACTTTTGCTCTGCATGGTTAAATATTTTGAATCTGGCTGAAGAAACACATCTCTAAATTTTGCTTAGAAATTGTGCTCTCTAATGCATTCTTCTGAAAGTTTAAAGTATGCTTTTCAAATTTGGTCCATACTTGAAGTTGATATTATTATATAGTGTGACTTGTGGACTTAATTTTAAACTTGTTTGTTTGTTTGTTTTTACAAATTGGCACCAAAGTGTCCCCTAGGCTTTGCAGCAGACTCAATTATTCCTTCACTGTTTTGCAGTACCAAGTCTGTTATAATTAGGTTTTCATGTATGTGTAAGTCTGTTCCTGTGCTCTCCGCTCTGTTCCATTTATCAACCTGCTCACTGGTTTGCCAATTCCACACACTCTAAGTTATTACAGATGTAATTTGGATTGTAGTTTCAACCAGCTTGTTTTTCCTCTTAAAAAGATTCTGGATATTCCCATAAATTTAGTCTTTCATACAAGACCAGCTTGTCCTGCTTTTCAGAAAGACTGTCAAGATTAAGATCAGACTTACATTGTATCTATGGATTATTTTTGAGATAATTAACATATTTGATTGTGGTGAATCTTCCTATTTGTGATCTTCTTTATAACAATTTGGTCAAGTTTTATTACATTCTTCACTTATTTGTTGTTCTAATCTCTTCCCCTGGAACACCTCAGTGTAGGTATCTGCTATTTGTTCTTTGAAGCTGCTATCTTATTTTTCTCCTCTTTCTCTACTTACTCTGTGCTGTGCGAGTATTTATTCCATGTCACTGATCTGATATATGGCAATGATACAGTAGGATTTTACTTCTTATAAATTCATCCAGACTCCGTGTTTGAAGAGATAAATTGCTCCATTTTCAAATTTGTCTACTCACTTTGCCACACTCAGCGCCCACCCTCAGATCCGTCAACTACCACAGGCACCTGCACTATAGCCCACTAATCACTACTGCAAAGCAGGCATGCCAGCTCATAGACATTTTCTTACCAAGATACAGATTTCCCCTCATTTCTGATCTTTTTTTCTGAATATTTTGTATTCGAATTAGATTATTTAAAACACTACTATTCTCTCTCTGGGTTGCAATTAGACTTCTTTTTTTTTGGTTGCCACATACAAAATTTGACTTTTGGAGATGACTTTTTAAGTTGTAGCATGTCGCTCTGTTCTCCTCTCTAGTTTGTTCTGTGATTCACTCAAGACTTTGATGGGGGAAAAGAATTAATTATTCAAGAAAATTCCAATGGCTGCCCCTGACTCTGAGGATGGGATGGGAACCAGAAACAGACCATCGTCTTGCTCCGAAAGAAGCATATACTTTGTGGTAGAGAAATGGAGAGGGTTGAAACAGACATAGACCAAGGGATCAATACGGAATGCATTATCAGGGAAACAGTATGAAGGAAATAGCATTTTAACTAAAGCCTCTGGAATTTGGGAGGGAAAAAGCTCTGAGAAAGTAAAATTTAACCAAGCAGCATTATCAAAGACCAGTTGAGTCTGCTGAGTTCTCTGGTTAATAACAGCCTTTGGTTTTTAGTGAAAGCTTTTTTTTTCTATATAAATTTATCTTCAAACCATAATGAGTTAGCAAAAGTTTCTGTAAAATCTGCCAATGTTTCTAATGGTATTTTAAGATGTTAGGGTTGTGAATTTTCATCTTGTTTTATGTTTCCACAGATATTTTATTAGGAAAATAAATTTAAAAGATTGCCCAAGGGCTGCTTGTGGTAGGTTATTTAAATCTAGGTATCCTGAATTATTTATCAACAAAAGAAAATATATTCCGTACTACTGCATACCTGTACTTCCTTGTGAGTGTGAATTTAAAACTTTGTCATTTGACTATTTGTGTATGATCCCTAGACACAGTTACAATAGTGCGCCAAAAAATTGTTCTCTTTCACCCAATATAAAGTCTCAATGTTCCTTTTAAAATGATGGTAACAGTTGTAGTAGTTTTGTTTATAATGATAATGAGGATTCTGATTAATATGTTTTTATTTACTGTGAGCCAGGCACTGTGCTTTTTCCTTACTTATATAATGCAATCCACCATATAACTCTCCACAATAGGCTGACACAAAACTTAAACCAACACTCGGGTTTGTGAATCTGTGATTCTTATCATGTTTCATCATGTTTGCAGTTAGCACATTGATGCACAAAATATGCATTTTTAATTAGCATCTATATCACTAATGTATAATATGTCCAGTGTATTTCTAGGGAGGGAAATTGCATATCACCAAGTCTGCTTCAAAACTGCCCACCTAGAAACTTCTTTTACTTAGTCTGAAATATTTCATTTGGGGAAATTAGGGGAAAAAAAGAGGAGAAGGAGTAGAAGATGGAGAGGAAAAGGAAAAGAAAGACAAAAAGACGCATTTGTTGTGAAACTGCCAATTGAAACGTATGAAATGAATACAGGGTAGGCAAAATCTTAAAATAATAAGCAGTGGGATTGTGATGAGAAGATAGCTAAAAAAAAAAACCTACGTTTTAAAAATTTCTCATAAAAATATAGAATCGGAGCTGGATTTTTATAGCAGCCAAAGCCAGTATTTTCTCAAGCTGCCTTTATTGTAAGTCTTTACCTTGTAGGAGAGAGAGAGAGAGAGAGAGAGAGAGAGTGTGTGTGTGTGTGTGTGTGTGTGTGTGTGTGTGTGTGTGTGTTGGTTCTTCTCAGTCTTTGGATCTCCTAGTATTTCTCTTTAATGAAGAAAATTCATACTTCTTTTTCCTGTTCTATTGTCCGAATATGACCAATGGAAATCCTCTAGACCTAGAAATTCTAAAGCAAATTCCAGACATGGCTAACACTTGTGCAAGAGTAAACAAAACTTGCCATCCCTGAACACGCTCTATGATATTATTTGCAACTATTCTGAATTCATGTGAAGTAAAATTAATGATATGAAATGATTTACTGCATTTTTGTGAAAAGATAATCTATCTGAAGAGGGGAGAAACGTAGGGCTTAAAATGTAACGTAGGATGAATGTTCAATGAGGATGGGGTTATTTCTTTTGTCTGTTCTGTTTATTAACATATTCTAAAAATCTAGGACATTGCCTGGATCACAGTAGATTATCATTAAATAGTGATCGACTAAATGTTAAAAAATTATTTAAATATTTAAACATATTATATATTAAATTGAATGATTAGAAAAAAGTAAAAGAAATTTAGCTATTTGGCTTTGGACATGAAAAAATTGAGGGAAAATGTAAAAGCCAAATGAAAACAACAGATGGACTCCTCCCAAACACTGCTGGGAGAATGGGCAAGTGTGTGCACAAACAGGTAGGAATGACTTTTTAAGTTCTGCTCCTTTATGACATGGGAATTATTTCAGTAAAGCTATAAAACCCTGTATACTGAGAAGAGGTGAGAGTTATAGACATTTAATGCACTGATTCAAGTCTTCACCTTTATTTTAATCAAGTGCAGAAGGATATTAAAATTCCATTCTAAGATTTTCCCATCAAAACATGCAAATTACCCTTTCAGGTCTTTAACTACACTGAGATATAGGACCTAACAGGTTATGAAATGAAACATAATTATGGGCCAAGGACATTTTTCTTTCAAAACCTTTATAACATAAAACTTTAAAATGTTTTATGACTCTTCTATATAAGTAGAAACTAAACTTTTAAAAGCAAAGTACTTCCTACAAATTATTTTTAAATTTCTAACTTGGTGAAAGTAAAGTTAGACCCTTTGTATTCGGAAGTAAACCACTATGTGAAAAACTACAAATTCACATAAACCACTTAGTCTTTTTTGAATTATTTTTTTTCAGTCCACTTTTATTTAGAATTGAGTTTTCTATTACTACTCCAGATAATAAGTAGACAGATAAAGAGAGAGAGACAGAGAGAGAGAGAGAAGGAGAGAGAAACAGATAGAATTGAAAGCTAACTTATGCTGCGTCTTGATGTGCAATGGGGACATTCATTTTTCATTAAGATTTTTCCACGTTGATCTCCCTAAATACCTGATGCTTTCCTTGTTAACCAAGGACTTGCACTGGCTAGTCTAGTTGGGTGAGATGTGGAAGTGAGAAGGGGTATGGAATTAAACATGTAGGAGTACAGAACACAGGTAATACTCAGCCTCTTACATAAAACATAGAATTATTACAAGAGAAATAATATTATAATCCAGGATTTTTTGGTGGTTGGAAAGTGACACTCATCCAGTTGAAAGCAGTACAATGCTCGCTGATGATGTTGAGCAGTGGCAGAAAGGTGTAACTCCCAGTCAGCCAAGTGATGGCAAGGGCGAGCAAGCCACACCCACAGTGTGCTGTGTTGTCAGATAGTTTTCCCCACTGTAGATGAATGTGTTCTGAGCACCTTGGAGACAGGCCAGGCTAAGCTAAGATGTTCAGCAGTGTATTAAATACATTTTCAACTTAAGATGTGTTTATAGGGATGTACCCCAATCATAAATTGAGGAGCATCTGTACATAGCAGTAATATTGAGGCCAGAGAAAGAGCCTTTTGTTCAGTCTCTGATGAGGGTTCTGGATAGAGATGACATCTTGTGCCTCCCTCCCCAAATATCCCAAAATGTTGAGACACAGTTCACGGTAACTTGTTCAGAGAGATAAATGGTCCTGGAAAAATCTCTTGGGTTTCGTTTTCTGTTCTACTTAAATCTCCAGGTGACGTGAGTGCTGAGTTGAAAGCTAGTGACTTTTTCTGGAGGTCCCATGTAAGAACCAGATTTCAAAGGAGGGGCTGGTTGTGGAGAAATGGAATAGGAAGCTGAGCAGAGAGCAAAACACTCGCTCACAAAGCGATGTTTATAACTGAAAGCGGTTACAGTTAGGCCACGTAATTCAGGAAAGTCTCTCGGAACTTGAGTATTATAAAAAGAAAGATGGAAGTATCCATCACACCATTTACAGACCGGAGTCACCCGTGCCACCAGAGCAAACAGTGGTACCCTGGAAAGAAGCCATTGCCTTTATTACTGCTGTTCAGTGTGGAGCCAAAGAGGCAGTTCTGCGGAGAGAACCGGGGATGAACAAGAAAAAGAAGCACTTCATTTAAATTAGAGCCTGGGCCGGGCGCGGTGGCTCAAGCCTGTAATCCCAGCACTTTGGGAGGCCGAGGCGGGTGGATCACGAGGTCAACAGATCGAGACCATCCTGGTCAACATAGTGAAACCCCGTCTCTACTAAAGATTAAAAAAATTAGCTGGGCTTGGTGGCGCGTGCCTGTAATCCCAGCTACTCGGGAGGCTGAGGCGGGAGAATTGCCTGAACCCAGGAGGCGGAGGTTGCGGTGAGCCGAGATCGCGCCATTGCACTTCAGCCTGGGTAACAAGAGCGAAACTCTGTCTCAAAAAAAAAAAAAAAAAAAAAAAAAATTAGAGCCTGAATGCTTATAAATGATCAATCAGTAAATTGGTATAAATTTACATCAGATTTCAAAAATGTTTTTCACTATCAGCAGAGAAAGGTACTGATAGAAAACAAATCATCTATGGAAATACAAGATAAAATTAAAGAAGTTCCACCATGGCTACAGATTTCAGTTTTAATAATAGTTAAGTTTTATCTCGTTGCAAACATATCTTGAAGATAATCTAAAGTGGAAAAGATTACAGACTTTTCAATAATGGTAATCTAACTGGTTAATTCAAACAGCTGTAGTATTGGGTTGGTATCAGTTGTATAAATTGTGAAACCTGAAAAAACAGACTAAAGTATAGAGATTGTATTCAAAAAGACGACAGTTGACTATTGAACAACATGGATTTGAACTTCGCAAGTCGACTTATAAATGAATTTTTCTATAACATGTATACCAAGTGTGCCTGCCTTTCTTGTCACCCTCGACACAGCAAGACCATCCCCTCCTCTTCGTTTTTCTCAGTCTACTCATTGTGAAGACGATGATAAAGACCCCACCAGTTCCACTTAATGAATAACAAATATATTTTCTCTTCCTTATAATTTTCTAAATAACATGGTCTTTCCTTTTCTTTTATCTTACTTTATTATAATAAGAGATTATATAATATAAATAACACACAAAAGAAGTGCCGATTACTGTGTGTGTTATCAGTAAGTCTTCCAGTCAACAGTAAGCTATAAGTAGTTGTTTTGACAGATTCAGAAGTTACATGTGACGAGAGCAAAGACAGCTAATTAGATGCAGCCAGGAAGAGCCTCTCCCACCAAGAGACGCCAGACCATCAGAAGGACTGGGACGCTGCGAACAGATCTCTGGACACTGAAGATGGACAGAGGAAGGACACAGATCCCAGTCTGTGTCCTGGGAGGACAAAAAGTTAGGAAGCCAGGAACCTGCACAGGGTTGCTGAGCACCTGGATTCATTTCAGTCTTTTATGATAGTGAAAAAAATATTTTTGAAATCTATTTTAAATTTATACCAATTTTCTAAATGATGAATTCATTTACAAACATTTAAGCTCTAATTCCTACGGGAATCGTGAGCAAGATAGGCATGGAGTGGCTCATTCTATCCGTGGACCTCCTGGATCCTAGCTGTAGGAGACCCCAGGACCCTCACAGGCATCTGAGCTGGCAGGGAGAACTGCCTGGAGAGTTGGCAGAGACATGACTTCAGCCTCAACAGATCCAGGAAAGTCTGACATGGGAATGGCTGCAGTAGAGCCCGACCATAGGTACCCATCCCCTAAGGATCACCATACTCCTGTGGGTAGCTCTGGCCTTTCTTGGCTTCAGAATCTGGACAGAGCAAGGCTGTCTTGTCTCTAGGAAGGGGCCAGTATCATCTAAGTGCCCCTCTATCTGCCGGCCTCTCCCAGGGTTCCTGTCTGGCCACATCTGCTTGCAGCACAGCCTCAGCTTGCCATAGCTCCTTGACCAGCAGATGTCACCTGATCATCAGAGTGCTTTTACAGATGAACCACAGCCAGTGCGGCCCCACCTGCAGCCTCCCGTGCTGCCTGGTACATACCCACAGCCTTCCCTGGCAGGTATGCCTTCACACGCAGCCTCTCCACTGCGCCCCACCAATGTTCATGCGTGTTGGAATCCCCTACCACCCCTCCAGAGGGCTTTTGCCAGCAGCCCCCATTGTATTGTTGTCGCTAATAGACTGGGAACACCTCAGCTCCTCCAGAACAGCTTAACCTAAAGAGGGCAGAGAACAAACTCACGTGCCTGCTCCCAGCCCTACAGCAGTATAGCACATAGGCCAGGAGTGCTTAACTGAGCCTTGGCCCACCGAAAACATCCAGAAATAGAGCCAGTTGACTGTAGCCAAGTTCTACCACAGTCAAGCCGTCAAGGACATCAAAGAATATAA
The DNA here is from genome assembly GCA_028533165.1 of Leontopithecus rosalia. Lineage (NCBI taxonomy): Eukaryota > Metazoa > Chordata > Mammalia > Primates > Cebidae > Leontopithecus > Leontopithecus rosalia. The sequence continues at coordinate 5,851,194 of CM052667.1, read as the reverse complement.
AAGCAAAGAAAACTTCATCCAGAAGAGAGCAACTTCAAAGATTAAAGGAACATCAGCCCACATGGATGAGAAAGAATTAGTACAAGAACTCTGACAATTCTAAAAGCCAGAGTGGCTTCTTATTTCCAAACAAGAGCACAGGCTCCCCAGCATGGTTCTTAATCAGATTGAAATGGCTGAAAAGATAGACATAGAATTCAGGATCTGGATGGCAAGGAAATTCATTGACATACAGGAGAAAGTTAAAATCCAATATAAGGAACAGTAAGACTACTTAGTTGAAAGATGACATCACCATTTTAAGAAAAAAAGCAAACTTACAGCCATTTTAAGAAAAAAGGAAACTGAACTTCTGGAAATAAAAAATTCACTACAGGAATTTCAGAATGCAGTTGGAAGCATTTATAAGAGAATGGAAAAAGCTGAGGAAAGAATCACAGAACTCCAGGAATACTCCTTCGAATAAACCCCAGCAGACAAAAAGGAGAAAACAATTTAAAAAATAGACAAACCTCTGAGAAATACTGGATTATGCAAACAGACCAAACCTATGATCTATTGGCATTTCTGAAAGAGATGGAGAGAGGGAAAGTACCTTAAAAAACATAGTTGATGCTATGTCCATTGTCTCTAGCCTTGCTAAAGAGAGAACCCCTGCAAGGTACTAGAAAGGATGACCAAGCCAAGAAACAGAGTCATCAGATTCCTCAAAAAGCATTTTAAAACCTGGTCTTTTGAAGCCTCCTATCTGAGAGTTTCCTCTGCACAATCAAACTTGGTGTCAATTCTTTGTCTTAACTTCAGCATTCCTTTCTGCTGACTCCAAGTCTCTGGATAAACTCAACCAATTGTCAACCAGAAAATGTTTACATTTACCTAAAGCCTGGAAGCCCCTGCCTCGAGTGGTCCCACCTTTCTGAACGAAAGCAATGTATTTCTTTTTCTTTCTTTCTTTTTTTTTTTTTTTGAGATGGAGTTTCCCTCTTGTTACCCAGGCTGAGTGCAATGGCGCGATCTCGGCTCACCGCAACCTCCGCCTCCTGGGTTCAGGCAATTCTCCTGCCTCAGCCTCCTGAGTAGCTGGGATTACAGGCACGCACCGCCATGCTCAGCTAATTTTTTGTATTTTTAGTAGAGACGGGGTTCACCATGTTGACCAGGATGGTCTCGATCTCGTGATCTCGTGACCTCCTGACCTCGTGATCTACCCGCCTCGGCCTCCCAAAGTGCTGGGATTACAGGCGTGAGCCACCGCGCCTTGCCCAGTGTATTTCTTAAATGTACTTGCTTTAGTCTCATGCCTCCCTAAAATATATAAAACCAAACTGTACCTTGGCTGCCTTGGGCACATGTTTTCAGGACCTCCTGAGGGCTGCGTCATGGGCCCTGGTCACTCATATTTGGTTCAGAATAGATCTCTTAAAATATTTTACACAGTTTGATTCTTTTTATCAAGAAAACTAAGACTTCTCCTAGATAATTTACATTTATTAAATAATGACATGGTTTTTTATTTTCCTTACAAAAATCTAGTAAAGTAGCTATGACAATTTCATGTGGAAACTGAGGCCCAATTAGTAATTGATAAAGGGGTCCAGAGTCACACAGCAGATAACAGAATGAGTGTTTGTTTGAATAAAGTTCTGAATGACAGGACAGAATACACTTCTTTAAAGTGGCTTCTCAGAATCTGTTTAAAAATATTATATGAACTAACTTTCAATGGGTGGTCACAAATTAAGGAAAACTAGAATTCATTGATTATATGCTAAATATTATGCTAGTATCTTTACAGAAATTACTTATAATAATAACTACACCATTTATTAGAGACATGCTTAGGAAGAAATAACAAAAGTAAAGTTTAGTAGAGAGGAATCTCTACTGGTAGCAAGAATCTCATGGTATGCATTTGTTGACTAAGTCCCTGAAAAGTCCTCTAAAATGTCTTCAAAACACAAAGGCGAGTTTACTATTTAACATAGTAAGGGAGACCAGTATTTTGAGTGCTTCTTACTAGCTACTTAGAGTGAAGAGGCCACAGGCAGACAGTTTTGAGATGTTTGATACCAGATTTAAGATAATTCTCTCAACTTGGAGCCTGCTCGAGACTGGGTAAGGACTAAGGAACAATAGCGAAGGTCAGTGACTACAGGGAGGCAAGGCTTTGGAAGGGACTCTTGAAGAGTAGGTATCCAGTTGATGAGTGGGTTTGAATAGTCTATTGTCCTGAAAAGAGAGGAGTGAGGACTAGTTGAGTAATCTGTTGTCCAGATAAAGATTAGGGGGTGTTCCTGAAACAAACAATAATGTAAGATTTAATGTTATCTGGGCAAGAGTTTCTAGGTTAGTTAAGTCATATTGGAGCAGATGGATTGCTTTTCACATTATTGCTCAAAAAACATCATCAACAATTTCAGTTTCTTTATTTTTCCATTCTGACATCTTTTTAAAGTGACATTTATCACTACAGTTGAAAGGTAACTTGAACAGTTTCAAATATCACATTCCCATTTCATGTGTTAGAAAAAAGAGAAGGAACAAAAGCCCAAAGTCTAGCTCCTCCCAGTCTGTCCCTTTTAAAAGTGTTTTGCCAGAAGTCTTATATTTTTATTTCATTCCATTGGCCACAGAAGACTTTATGATCAGTTCTAGCCGTAAAGAAACAGGGAAGGCAAATCTTTAGGCTGCTTACAGATTCTGTAGTAGAGGAAGAAAGTGGAAGTGGATTGTAAATTGATTTTTGTTTCTGTACACAGCAAATTTTATCTGAATAATTTCCTAACTGGCACAGTTATTAATAGACATAGGATATCATGTTGAACTATATTATGTTCCCAGGAACTCTGCCATGTTATTTACATGTACCATTTTATGAAACTTCAATCCTATTAGGTAGATATTAATGTTATTCCCTTTGCAGATGAGGAAAGTGATGGTGCTTATCTTGCCCAAGGACAGAGTTAGTAGGTATCAGAGACGGTATGTGGAACCCAGAACTATTTTACTTCTAAGATTATGCTATTCTCATTACATCCACTGCTTCTTCCAATGTAAAGATGCAACTGTCAACTGAAATGATCATATAAAGTGTGATTCATTAATGATTATAAATCACCTATCCTATATCCAAATAATGGTTGTAATCAGAGATACCTATAATCAGATAATAAATCAAATTTGTGTAAGTACCCAGAATTTGCTTCTCACATGATAAACTCTGATTTTAAGAAAAAAATTTACCTAATGTGGAATAGAGTACTGTAGCATGTCTCTTAAATGTACTGAAGGTAATGAAATGGAACTGCTGTTATGAGCCATATTTTTGTTAGAAACTGCCCTCAAATATATATACCAAATGTATATATTCAAAATGATTGAAGAATAATATCTTATAAGTTGCAGATTCAAAAATACATTTAAAAACTCACCTGAAAGCCAGGCAACATGGGCTTTTAAAATTCTCCTGTACAATCTGCATAGCTAATTATTTTAAATAGAAATCGCAGTAGAATCATACATTTAGTAAAATTATTTTCTTACTATGCTGCAAAATTCTGTCATGTTTACATCATAAAATCAAGTGATTGAAAATTAGAACCACAGTGTTGCAGTTACTCTTTCTGAGTCTGTTATGAAGACATAATTTGTAATCTCTCCAGAAAATAGTTAAATCAAAATCAAGCGATCTGACAGTAACAAAATATCCATTACAGCTAACATCTTGCAGATTTTTTAAAGACAACTGCTTCTTGTACTGCTGATTGTAATTCAGAATTGACTCTCTGACCATGACCTTATAGATTCGTTGGGGTGAGTAGATCACAAGGGAATATAAATCTTCACTTACGTTGGCTGAAACACTTAAAATTAGGCCAAACAGATTGCTCCCATATGTAACTGAATCTTTGTACATACGCAGAGCACACAGTTGTTGCTACAAGACGTGGCTTGACAGATATTTAGAAAAGTCATTTCATCAACACAACACGAAAAGCAAAACACGCAAAACGAAACTGAGGTATATGGAAATCTCTGTCATCATGAACTATCTCCAAAGCATCATGTAACGTGTCATGAGTTAACACATTATTGATTGTTTTGTATTAGTAATCCCTGCACCAGGACCCTGAGTATGACTCAGGGCCAATGTGTTTGTAGTCTTGTTATTATTGTTGCTGTTTACAGGCTTTTCTGGAATGGGTTAGATAGGGGAAAATTAGCATATAAAGAAACATGCATTTTTTTCTAAAAAAAAGTTAGAGCAAATAAGCTATGTACTCTGGCAGCGATATTATGTTTTTTCCTTCATTGCCGGCATATATGAAAAGTATCTACCATGAAAAACAGCCATTCGAGGTACCTTATTACCAGATAGTTTCTCACTTCCATGTGAGAAAAATTAATTTCCTAATTGTTTGCTTTTAAAGAATAACTCTGCTCTCTGCTGGCCTTCTTGCCGGCCTGTCTGGTTTCTTGCCTTTCCATCTGCCTTCACTTCTTCCTTACTGAATGGTTTAGTCTAAGAGTCATTAGATCAGGTTCAATAAGGTGGGAATCTCCCTGCGCTTGGTGTTAGAGAGTTTAGCACATTGCAGGCGTGAGGAGAAAGCCTAGGCTGTGGTGAGGTAACAGGAGGTAGTCCTCATCAACTGTCAGAGCCATGAGGGTGCTACCAGCTGTGAAGTGTTAGAGGCCAAGTAGGGCGAGAACACCTGTATAGGAGGAACTGCAGTGATGACTGGGTATTTGTTGCGTGTCAGGGGACCTTGTCAAATAAAATAAATATATTAAAGGTGATGAGAAACAATTTTATCTCTGTCAAAGAAGATACATAAAGGAGGAGAAAAGTCTAGAATAATTTCTGTAACGTTGCATTCAAATTAGAGATATTAGTGTCCAATTCTGGTTTTGAATATGTATAGACAGACATAAATGTATGAAAGAGGAATAAATATCTTCTTTAACTCGGTCTTTTCTTATTTACACATAATAATTCTAAGTTATCGTAGGGTACAATGTGATGTTGCCATGCATGTATAAATTGGGTAATGATCAAATAATGGTAGTTAAGATGTCCATGACCTTATACATTTATAATTTCTTTCTTTGTGAGCAAAGTCAAGATCTTTCTTCTGGCTATTTGAAATTTCCAATGCATTTTTGTTAGCTATAGTCACTCTACTGCAAAACAGAGCATCAAAATTCATTCCTCTTTTCTAACTATAACATTGTAAATGTTGACCAAGCCCTCCCCTTCTCTCCATGCAATCATTTCCTTGCAAAATCCTTACAAGGGCAAAACTATAGTGCATAATATAGTGAATAAACCTGGCAGAGAACACTTTAATCAAGTTATCAACTTTATATTTAAATGTTTTAATTTTTAGATACAAAATTATATTTATTTGCAAGGTACGTGTGATATTTTGACACAAGTGTACAATATGTAATGATGAAAATCAGGATAATTGGGATATCCATCACCTCAAGAATTTATCACTTCTTGGAATTAGAAACATCCCATTTCTACTTTTTAGTTATTTTGAAATATACAATCAAATATTATTAACTAAAGTCACCATATTGTGGTACCTAACACTAGATTTTGCCCCTTCCACCTCACTGTATTCTTGGATCCATTAACCCATTCTTTTTTTTTCTTTTGATTGTATTTTAGATTTTGGGGTACATGTGAAGAACATGCAAGATTGTTGCATAGGTACACATATGGCAGTGTGATATGCTGCCTTCCTCCCCTTCACCTTTATCTGGTATTTCTCCCCACGCTATCCCTCCCCTACTTCCCACCCGCTGCTGTCCCTCCCCTATTTCCGCCCAACAGACCCCAGTGTGTGATGTTCCCCTCCCTGTGTCCATGTGTTCTCATTGTTCAACATCCACCTATGAGTGAGAACATAACAGTGTTTGATTTTCTGTTCTTGTGTCAGTTTGCTGAGAATGATGGATTCCAAGTTCATCCATGTCCCTACAAAGGACATGAACTCATCATTTTTGAATGCTGCATAATATTCCATGGTGTATATGTGCCACATTTTCCCTGTCCAGTCTATCATGGATGGGCATTTGGGTTGGTTTCAGGTCTTTGCTCTTGCCAACTGTGTTGCAGTGAACATTTGTGTGCATGTGTCCTTATAGTAGAATGATTTATAGTCCTTTGGATATATACCTAGTAATGGGATTGCTGGGTCAAATGGAATTTCTATTTCTAGATACTTGAGAAATCACCACACTTTCTTCCACAATAGTTGAACTAATTTACACTCCCACCAACAATGTAAAAGTGTTTCTATTCCTCCACATCCTCTCCAGCATCTGTTGTCTCCTGATTTTTTAATGATCACCATTCTAAC
>CM052667.1:5822096-5844320 GCA_028533165.1 Leontopithecus rosalia | reverse complement strand
AGTGATGATGAGCATTTTTTCATATGTTTGTTGGCTTCATGTATGTCTTCTTTTGTAAAGTGTCTGTTCATATACTTTGCCCACTTTTGAATGGGCCTTTTGTTTTTTTCTTGTAAATCTGTTTGAGTTCTTTGTAAATTCTGGATATCAGCCCTTTGTCAGATGGGTAAACTGCAAAACTTTTTTCCCATTCTGTTGGTTGCCGATTCACTCTAATGACTATTTCTTTTGCCGTGCAGAAGCTGTGGAGTTTGATTAGGTCCCATTTGTCTATTTTGGCTTTTGTTGCCAATGCTTTTCATGTTTTAGTCATGAAGTCCTTGCCTACACCTATGTCCTGAATCGTTTTGCCTAGATTTTCTTCTAGGGTTTTTATGGTATTAGGTCTTATGTTTAAGTCTTTAATCCATCTGAAGTTAATTTTAGTGAAAGGTTTCAGGAACGGGTCCAGTTTCTGCTTTCTGCACATGGCTAGCCAGTTTTCCCAACACCATTTATTGAACAGGGAATCCTTTCCCCATTGCTTGTTTTTGTCAGGTTTGTCAAAGATCGGATGGTTGTAGATATGCTGTGTTGCCTCCCAGGCCTCTGTTCTGTTCCATTGGACTATATCTCTTTTTTTGTACCAGTACCATGCTGTTTTAATTACTGTAGCCTTGTGGTATAGTTTGAAGTCCAGTAGTGTGATGCCTCTGGCTTTGTTCTTTTTGCTTAGAATTGACTTGGCTATGTGGGCTCTCTTTTTATCTCCCCATCCCCAATACCCTTCTAGCCTCTAACCGTCATTCTAGTCTATATCTTCATGAGTTCAATTTTTAAAAATTCTCACAAGTGCCATTTTTGTTTTTCTGAGACTAATTTCATTTAATACAGTGTCCTTCAGTTTCATCCAAGTGACAGACTTTCATTATTTTATGGCTGAATAATATTGTATTATGTGTATGTATCATCTTTATCCATTCATCCAGTGATGGACACTCAGTTTGATCCCATATTTTGACTATTGTGAATAGAACACCAAAAATCATGAGACTGCGAATATCTGTTTGATATACTGATTTCCTTTTTTTTTTAGTTACATACCCAGCAGTGGGATTACTGTTATATAGTAGACTGGTTTTAGGTTTTTGAGAAACTTTCACACTGTTCTTTATAGTGACTGTACTTATTTACATTTCCAACAACAGTGAACAAGTGTTTCCCTTTCTTCACACCCTCACCAGTATTCACTGTTACCTGAATTTTGAGTAAAAACCATTTTAGCTAAGGAGAGATGATATTATTGTAGTTTTAATTCACATTTATTTTATTATTGATGGCATTGAATGTTTTAATGTACTAGTTGGTCATTTGTATGTCTTTTGAAAATGTGCATACTCAGATACTTTGCCTATTTTAAAATTTGATTATTATTATTATTTGCCAGTTGTTTACGTACCTTAAATATTCTGGTTACTAATTCCTTGCCACATGGCAGTTTGCAAATATTTTCTTCCATTCCATGAGTTGTCTTGTCACTTTGTTGATTGTTGCCTTTGCTGTGCAGAAGCATTTTAGCTTGATCTAACCCAATTTGTCTTTTTTTTTGATTACCTGTGCTTTTGAGATCTCATACAAAGAAATCTTTACTCAGACCACTGTTCTGGAAAATTTGCCTTTTGTTTTCTTCTAATAGTTTTACGCGGGTCGTACATTTAAGTCTTTTATCCATTTTGATTTGATTTTTCTATTTAATAAGACACAGTTAACTACTTTCATTCTTATACATGTGGATAGTCTGTTTTCCTAAAACCACTTTTTTATTTACTTATTAACTTTTATTTTAGGTGTAAGGGCAAAAGTATGGGTTTGTTATATAGGTAAACTTATATGATGGAGTTTTTATGTGCAGACTATTACTCAGCCAGCAACGAAACTTAGTACCCAATAGTTATTTTTTTGTTGTTCCTTTCCCTCCTCTCGCCCTTCACCCTCAGGTAGACACCACTGTCTGTTGTTCCCCTTTCTGTGTCCATGAGTTCACATCATTTAGCTCCCATGTATAAGTGAGAATGTGGTATTTGGTTTTCTGTGCCAGTGTAAGTTTACTAAGGATAAAAGCCTCCAGATTTCTATCGATGTTTCCAGGAAAGACAGACCTCATTCTGTTTTATGGCTGCATAGTATTCCAGAGAGTATGTGAACCACAATATCTTTATCTAATCTGCCATTGATAGGCATTTAGATGGAATCCAGGTCTTTGCTGTTGTAAATAGTGCTGCAGTGAACATTCACAGGCACATCTTTTTGGTAAAATGATTTATATTCTGCTGGGTATGTACCCAGTAATGGGACTGCTAGGTTGAATGGTAGTTTTGTTTTCAGCTCTCTGAGGATTTTTCACACTGCTTTCCGTAATGGCTGAACTAATTTACACTCCTACCAACAGTTTATAAACATTCCTTTCTCTCCACAACCTTGCCAGCATCTCTTAATTTTTTGACTTTTTCACAGTAGCCATTCTGACTGTTGTGAGATGGTATTTCATTGTGGTTTTGATTTGCATTCCTCCAATGATCAGTAATACTGAGCTTTTTCATATACTTATTGGCTGCATGTATGTCTCCTTTGAAAAGTGTCTGTTCATGTTCTTTTTTTTTATTATTATTATTAATTCACGTTCTCCAGATCTTGCAGGATTGTTACATAGGTATACACATGCCATGGTGGTTTCCTGCCTCCATCCTCCCATCACCTACATTAGGTATTTCTACTAACGTTATCGCTCCCCAATCTCCCTATCCCCTGCTATCCCTCCCCTATCCCTCCACCCGCAACAGACCCCAGTGTGTGCTGTTCCCCTCCCTGTGTCTATGTGTTCTCATTATTCAACACCCACTAATGAGTGAGAACATGCAGTGTTTGGTTTTCTCGTCCTTTGTCAGTTTGCTGAGAATGATGGTTTCCAGATCTATCCATGTCCCTGCAAAGGACATGAATTCATTCTTTTTTATGGTTGCATAGTATTCCATGGCATATGTGTGCCACATTTTCTTTATCCAGTCTATCACTGATGGACATTTGGGTTGGTTCCAAGTCTTTGCTATTGTAAATAATGCTGCAATGAATGTATGTGTGTGTGAGTCTTTATAATACAATGGTTTATAATCCTTTGGATATATACCCAGTAAGGGAATTACTGGGTCAAATGGTATTTCTGTTTCTAGATCCTTGAGGAATCGCCACACTGTCTTCCACAATGTTTGAAATAATTTACACTCCCACCAACAGTGTAAAAGCATTCTTATTTCTCCACATCCTCTCCAACATCTGTTGTTTACAGATTTTTTAATGATCACCATTCTAACTGGCGAGATGGTATCTCAATGTGGTTTTGATTAGCATTTCTCTAATGACCAGTGATGATGAGCATTTTTTCATATGTTTGTTGGCCATATAAATGTCTTCTTTTGAAAAGTGTCTCTTCATATCCTTTGCCACTGTTTGGTGGGGTTGTTTTTTCTTGTATATTTGTTTCAGTTTTTTGTATATTCTGGATATTAGCCCTTTGTCAGATGGGTAGCTTGCATAAATTTTTTTCCCATTTGGTTGATTGCTTGTTCACTTTACTGATTGTTTCTTTTGCTGTGAAGAGCTCTTAAGTTTAATTATATCTCATTTGTCTATTTCGGCTTTTGTTGCCATTGCTTTTGGAGTTTTAGTCATGAAGTTCTTCCCTATGCCTATATCTTGAATGGTATTGCCTATGTTTTCTTTCAGGATTTTTATAGTGTTAGGTCTTGTGTTTCAATCTTTAATCCATCTGGAGTTAATTTTTGTTTAAGGTATAAGTAAGTGGTTCAGTTTCAGCTATCTGCACATTGCTAGCCAGTTTTCCCAACACCATTTATTAAATAGGGAATCCTTTCCCTATTGATTGTTTTTGTCATGTTTGTCAAAGATCAGGTGGTTGTAGATGTGTGGCCCGACTTCAGAAGCCTCTGTTCTGTATCATTGGTCTATATCTCTATTTTGGTACCAGTATCATGCTGCTTTGATTACTGTAGCCTTGTAATATTATTTGAAGTCAGGTAGCATGATGCCTCCAGCTTTTTTCTTTTTGCTTGTGATTGTTCTCTTTGCTTATGATTGCTTATGCGGACTTGCTTTTTGTTCCATATGAAGTTTAAGGTGGTTTTTTCCAGTTCTGTGAAGAAGGTCAATGGCAGCTTGATAGGGATAGCATTGAATCTACAAATTACTTTGGACATTATGGCCATTTTCATAATATTGATTCTTCTTCTTTCCTTATTGCTCTGGTTAGAACTTCCAATACTATATTGAATAGGAATGATGAGAGAGAGTGAGTTTTCAAAGGGAATGCTTCCAGTTTTTGCCCATTCAGTATGATATTGCCTGTGGGTTTGTCATAAATAGCTTTTATTATTTTGAGATATATTCCATTGATACCTAGTTTATTAAGAGTTTTTAGCATAAAAGGCTATTGAATTTTGTTGAAGGCCTTCTCTGCATCTCTTGAGATAATCATGTGGTTTTTGTCTTTGGTTCTGTTTATGTGATGAATTACGTTTATAGATTTGCATATGCTGAACCAGCCTTGCATCCCTGGGATGAAGCCTACTTGACTGTGATGGATAAGCTCTTTTATATGCTGTTGTATCAGTTTGCCACTTTTTATTGAAGATTTTTGCATCCATGTTCATCATAGATTCTGGCCTAAAGTTTTCTTTTTTAGTTGTGTCTCTGCCAGGTTTTGCTATCAGGATCATGCTGGTCTCATAAAATGAGTTAGGGAGTATTCCCTCTTTTTGTATTGTTTGGAATAGTTTCAGAAGGAATGGTACAAGCTCCTCTTTGTACATCCTCTTTGTACATCTTTGTAGAATTTGGCTGTGAACCCATCTGGACCTGAACTCTTTTTGGTGATAGGCTCTAATTGCTGCCTCAACTCCAGACTTTGTTATTAGTCTGTTCGGGGATTCAACTTCTTCCTGGTTTAGTCTTGGGAGGGTGTAAGTGTCCAGGAATTTATCCATCTCTTCTAGATTTGCTGGTTTATGTGCATAGAGTTGTTTGTAGTAATCTCTGATGTTTGTATTTCTGTTGAATCAGTGGTGTTATCCATATTCTCTACCAATTTTTTAATGAGGTTTTTTTTTCTTGTAAATTTCTTGTAAATTTCTATGTAAGTTTCTTATATGTGCTGGATATTAGACCTTTGTCAGATTCATAGTTTGCAAATATTTTCTCCCATATGTAGGTTGTCTGTTTACTCTGCTGATTGTTTCTTTGGTTGCACAGAAGCTCTTTAGAACTTGAACCCCACTTACCAATTTTTAGTTTTGCTAAGACTGCTTTGGGCATCTTTGTCATGAAATCATTGCTTATTTCTATGTCCAGAATAGTATTGCCTAGATTGTCTTTCAGGGTTTTTATGGTCTTGGATTTAAATTTAAGTCTTCAATCCATGTTGAGTTTTTTGTACATGGTGCACTGGATGGTTCACTTTCAATATTTTGCATATGGCTAGTCAGTTATCCTAGCAGCAAATATAAATTCACACATTTACATGACTGTTGTTCCCAACCTCTTCAATGCAAGTTTTCTTGATATTATGTAAAAACCAGGCACTGAGATAGCACAGCTGATTTTTTGGGTTATTATGAATGTGGTTTCTGGTGTCAAAAGTTGTTCAATTTGGTGTTACTGTAGGGGGCAATTGCTTGTTGGGGGTTCAATTTGGCTACCAAACTCTGTCTCTTCCCTCAAGTTCCCCACCTGAATATCAAAAGCAATAAAACAAATTAAAATTTGTACCATCTGATACAAAGGAATGAGAACACATCCTTATTTCTGTAATATTCCTGTGAAAAACAAATAAGCTAAATTTAACAGTATCAAAATGTTGCATTGAACTTGAGCACAGAAAGCCAACACCAGAACAAGAGTATGCCAAATTGCAAGGTTTATTGCCGGCGACCACGGAGGACTCAAGTCTCTCCAACCCGTGGCAGAGAAAGAAGGTGACAAGACCTTTTTATACCCGTAAAATAACCTTGGGGGTGAGGGGAGAGGATGGGGTGAGGGGCTTCAGACATTCCGAGGGCCAGTGGATTCAGATCACCTTCTGGGCGGAGATGAGGGTGAGAGGGCCAGGGGACTATTCTGATTGTTATTTAAGGAGTTCACAGATGCTAAGATTAGCATTTGTTTACACATCCTCTGGGTAGGGGTGGGATCCATAGATTTTCAGTTGCTTGGCAACAGGATGGGATTATCTGAGAGTGCTTACTCTGGGAAACAAAGGCCAGCAATTCTGGCAGATAAGAGAAGGTATGCAGCTTTACCTCTTTGCATCCTGCAAATAATCTAGCAGTTTACAGAAACCAAGGTTAGCAGTCCTTGTGAGGAGAAGGGAAACATTTTTGTCTTTTATAAGATGGCAGTGTACAGGTTCCAGCTCTAAGTTAGCTATATCACAATATCACAAATATATTCTATAAATGCAATTTGAGATGCATTCTGTAAAATGTTATATCCAATAATATTTAAAATATCAACTCCATGAAAGTCAAAACAACTGCTACAGAATTAAAAAAAAAGTTCAGGACAACCAAGTGTAAGAGGTGATGAAGTATTTGTCCCTTCTACCATAAAGAACCTTATTAAGAAAATTTGCAAAATGTAAATAGAGTCTTTGGACTAGACGCTAGAACTATATACATGTTAATGACCTGACTTAATGGCTACATTTTGTGACTATACAGGAGAATGTCCTTGTTTTTAATTGATACGTATTAAAGTATTCAGGTGTGAGTGGGCATCACTGAGAAAACGTACTCTTAACAGATTTAGGAACAAAAGGATTCCTTGCCATAGCCTTGCAGGATCAATAGCTTGTGGTTGTGCCAAATTAAAAAGAAAAAACATTTTTGATAATTATAATTTTATACAACTGGCTACAATATTTTAACTGTGAAACACTCAACCCACTATTTTCCATAAAAACCTCTCTTGGAAGTCAAAGACAATAAAATTGCTCTAAAATGATCATACGATAATTGTGTCTGTAAGAGACTAGGCATAGATACAGAAAGCTTCTAAGGAGCTTTCTGTTTAAAAAATGTTTAAAATGTGTATTTCTAAATTACCCTAATATTATATCTCCCAATTACTGGTACTTATTTCTTTATAACTTCTAAAATTAATTTAGTTTCCCATTACTCTATTTCTTTTCTTGGCTGAAATCCATGTTTCCATATCTCTCTAGGCTGTTTAAAATGAGGTATAGTTTATGGGATTCTCTTTCAGATTTTTTTCTCCGCTGTCTCATGGGACAAGTTTTAAGAGGGTAAATTTGCTTACATAAATTTCAACGTAGTTAGTAGGTGAGATTGTAGAAAAAGATAAGACAAAAGAAAGTCATTTTCTGGATAAAACTATTGACATAAAACACTAAATACTCTAAACTGCTGGAATGTAAGTTAAAATTACAATTAAGTTTTTAATTATTTAAAATAAATTATAAACCATATAAATATTAGCACCTATATTACTTTAAATAATTCACAATTTGGCTCAAGAAAATGCATGAGAACTCCTGATAGAAATATAATAAATGTTATTTCCATGTAATAGTACCTTCTTAGGAGAGTTACTTTAGGCTTTGTTATTGGAGTTGAGTGCTGCATTTTAGCAAATTGAAAGTTAAAATAGTTTATCCTACCATCAATCCTGCTTGTCTCCTAGAACAGTATAACTAAAATCAACTGTAAAACTCTAATGGAGTGGACTTACAGCTAACAATGTGCTCTGTTGCATCAATGACTTATTTTGTGTGCGGTATGACAAAAATATGATTAATTCACTCTCTGTATAAAAACTTCTCTGCTGGTATGGCTGTGAAGGCAAAGGTGCCTTTGAGGATGAATGAGTAGAGTTCCAGAGAGACAAACAGTCTTGAGGGCAACAGGTTAACCCACTCAATCTGCAGTGAAGTGGAGCTTCCCTGGAGATGGTCCAAAAAGTAAAGAATCAAAAATAAGGAAGCTTTTGATTTTTGTATTCAAATGCAGAAAAAGGTCAATGTTTGCTTTTTGCCATATTTTGAAGTTTAAGTGACCTAGAAAAGTAATGGTCATCTTATGATAAGATGTTATATAACTATTTCCAAATTTAAGACAAAATCTTAGAAGCATTTGAGGATATAATTTTCTCACTTTCACTCAAAATATTTTACTACATAATATTTCCTCTAAATACTTTGAAAGCATGATTCTAAAGGGAAAAAATATCTTTAAATCTATAAGCTAGACTTAACAGAAATCTCTTCTGGTGAGCATGTCATGTAATTTATTAGCATGACACAGAGGTGCTGTGTAATTAGATATGTCACCATTATTTTGGATGCAATATGTCTCACATTAGTTATTTAAAATCAGAATTAGTTATTTAGGCCTGGGGCATGGTGCCTCACACGTATAACTTCAGCACTTCGGGAGGCCCAGGCAAGTAGATCACTTGCAGTCAGGGGTTCAAGACCAGCCTGGTCAACATGGTGAAATCCCAACTCTATTAAAAATACAAAAATTAGTCGGGTGTGGTGGCAGTCTCCTCTAATGCCAGCTACTTGGGAAGCTGGGGCAGGGGAATGCTTGAACCCAGGAGGCAGAGGTTTAAGTGAGCAGAGATTGCACCATTGCACTCCAGCCTGGCAACAGAGGGAGAATCAATCAAAAACAAAAAATAATTAGAGATTTAGAAATTATAGATCTCTCAATTGGTAAGTAATTTAATGTTTCAGAAAAAGTAAAGATTTCAGAACTCAAAACCTAGTAATACAACCCAGACCAGTGTAACATGCATAGTAAGAATGCCTTTGGCAGTAGGTCAATTCTTGGGAGCTAATGTGGCCTCTTTGCCAACTAGGCTAGCTAAGGCAGGGAACCTGCAGTTACTTGGTCCTCTCAACTCAGAGCATCCCTGGGTTTCACGCTGACTACAGAACTTCAGGCATCCTGCGTGAGAAACTGCATCCCCTCCCTGTTATCCTTCTGTGTTATCCTCCTGTTATCCTTCTGGCTGTGTGTGTCTCCTACACTAATTGTTTGCTGATTCGGTGTCAACTGAAGGAAAACAATCTTGGAAATGGTCCAGACTCTCCATGTTCTCAATTCTTAGACTGAGACCAAATTTCCTTTTGTGATTTAGCTCATTTAGAATAAGAGACAAGACTTTTTGCCTACTTTCAGTTTTCTTATCTTTAAAGTAGGATAACAAGATTTACTTTTCAGAGTTGTTACAGATTTAAGTAAGATAAAGCAAATAAAAGTCCTTTGTATTTTAAATCGCAACAATTGTTAAGGATTATAGTTTTATTCTTCAGCTTTTTTTGTTTCCTTTGAAAGGTGTGCTGTAAATTTTAAGTAATATTTTTCGTTTTTATGTTTGCTTAAACTAAGACATTTTATACTGCAAGAAAAAAAGACTCTAACATGTAGATGTTTTTTAAACACTTCAAATGAAGGTTTAAAACAATCAGTTTTTCAAAGAAATGGAATCTAGACTCCCTGCTCTCTAAATAGCCTGCCTATATGAATTGTTATAACACATATTGCCATATTTTGGTCATTTAAAAAAATTGTCCTCCAGCCTAGTACACACCCATTTTTTAAAAAACCTTTTCCATTTTGCAGGGGCCTGTCCATCTCATATAATGAGCCTTCCTGCCTTGGGTCTGTCACAGTGACATTCCTGATACACTGGGCTATAGCGGCAGTGTTAATAGATTGTTGACAACGATGACTGCAGTAATTTGTTTCACACTCACAGGGAAAGAGACTTCATTGCTTCCTAACCAAGACATGAAGCCCATTTTTCCTCCCTTTGAGTTTGTCTGGTTTGTTAACATGCTTTGGGTAAAAATGGCACTGGGACCTCTGAGAACTTGAGTCTGCTATACTGTGAAAAAGCCAGTCTAGCTAGCCTATTGGCAAGTGAGAGCCCATAGAAAAAATCTAAGATGTCCACGCTGACAGCCAGCACCAACTGGCTGAAAGTTGGTGAATGAGATCACCTGAACTCCCTAAATCCAGTTATAGTGCCCACGGCTGCAGCTGCATCAGGGAGCCAGATGAGAGGAGACAAGAATTGCCCAGCCAACTCACAGCATTATGAAAAAAAAAAAAGTCATTGTTATTTTTAAGTCACTAAATATTAGAGTGGAATTTTCAGCAATAGATAACTAAAACAAGGTGTTCATGAGGAAAACAAGGAAAAGATGCAAGTACTCATCCCTATTCTTCAATGTATAGGTCTCAGCATCTCCAGACTACTTTGTTTCCAGGAATCTCATCCTGCTTTCTACCAAAGCCCGTAGGTGTAAATTATATTCCTTTTGCTTGGAATGCATTAGTCCTTTTCATTCTCTATTTCCACTTCTTCCATTGTAACACCTTACAGTCATTTTCTCTCGGGAGCATTACTAACCTCACCCCAGTCTTTCTGAATATTCCTTGTTCTTTATTCAATTTACAATGCGCATGTCACTCTAACATTTTGTGGATTACTTTCTTATCTCTTGCGACTAGATTATGAGGTTTGGGGAAATGCCATGCTATATCTACCTTTTTGCCACCACCACTCAGTCAGTATTTACCACACGGCAAAAATGTTCATTTGTGGAGAAAATAAATTTTTTTATGAAACAGGTGGATTCTAGTAGGCTTTATGTGCAAAAACTACCATGTCTCATATTGTCGTAAAAGTGAAGTAGGTAACTTTACCTGCTACAGGATCTTGTTCTATAAGCAAGTCATGGTTTATTTTATTTTCTCATTCACAAGTCAATTTGTTCTTTAAAAGAATGGTACTGCTTTACATAAATATTTTAAGTAAACTGAGAAATTAAGGAAGTAAAGTGAGAATTAGTTAGGTATGATCTTTGCCCACAAAATCTGTTGGGTGATGTGCTGCTCTCTTCTAAAATATGAGCCAAAATATGGCTTCAGAGTTTCTTGCACACAATTTAAAGAGAGACACATTATCCTAAATGGGCATGGGGTGATACAATGACAAACATTTTTAAGTATAAATACGGAAAAAAAGAGTGACAAATTTCCAAGGACTATTCTTTCAGTGTTCCTCAATTTAATCTGATTCTGTCATGGACAAAGCAAAACGGAGTTAAGATAATCTTATGGGAATTTCCTAATAGTCTGATTTAATCTAAAAAAAGATTTTAGAGATACTTAATGATTGTATGGACTGCATATCCTTCAGGCTATGCTCTAGAAATATATTTCTTATATTGAATTTTTATTACAACTGATAGACTGGGTTTTTTGGAGTACATCCTCTGACTGACATATACTTGGACTGTAGATTTTTTTCCTGCTATTAAATATGTATCTTAAATTAGCACAACATTTCAGGAGAAATATTGAAAAAAGATTAGGTTGTATTCATGAAGTCTGATCGTGGTGACAGAAAAATCAGAAAGTTCTTAGGGAACTGGGGAGTGTAATTCAGAGAATAAAATGCAGAAAATACAGTATATATCCAAATCCTCAAATATTTGATAAACTTTTACATACAAGATGCATTGGACTTGTGGGATCATAAAAGTTAAAACTCAGAATAATAATTGGAAGTCATTAGAAGTTATACTCCATATATATGAAATAAATTTTAACACTCTATGTAAATTTGATCAGCACTACTTCAGAATACCTCAATTATTTACAGATGCCGGTCTTCAAAGAGATATAATATTGAAATAAATTTACCCTCAGTGAGGACAAAATAGAACAAATGTGGAGGCGTGTGTGTGTGTTTGTCTGCATGTGTGTGTATATATAATTGTTTATGACAGCTCACCAATATTTGCCAACTTCTTTTAGTAAATAACTGGTCACATTCATCTTAACTTTTTATTTTAATAATGTCCCCATTTTATGAATTTATACTTTTTTTAACTTGGATTTATCTTTGATAGGTTTTAAAAAGTAGTCTTGAAGTTAAAGTCTACGAACTCTGCAGTAGATGACAATTAGGTGCTAATGTTCCTGAAGAAGTTCAAGCAAATAACAATTGAAATAAATAGGTCATAGCATCACTGTAATACAGATTTTTTTCTCTAACCCAAAACCAGTGTATTGAACTGATAGTGATCATTTTTGTACTGTGATCACACATCTATATTTTCAAACTCTTCCAGATATAAGCTTCTGCTTCATCATGTCACACCACCTTTCTCTTCTAGACTTAATAGGCTCCAAACTCCATATCATAAATTTCATACCCAGTGGGATGGAAATAAAGCAGTATAAATGGAATTTGAAATTTTACAATTCAAGATAACTTTCACACTGATAACATGTAACTTCCATCTCCTGAGAGGAATTTTTATTTTATATTTTCTAATATAAGTACATGCTTGGGACACAAGATATATGAATTCATTTTTTTTTTGCATCTGATAGTAGTTTAGTATCTTAATGGCATGTAGTACTCTGTATATTGAACAGATGGCCATTAAAACGTTGACATCCATGATAAATAATGTAATGGTAGTAAAAATGTCTAGACATGATCTGATATTAATGTTATTTTCATTGTTATACAATTATGTTTTCATATTTTCTACTATACTGTTAATATTTCATCAGCTAACATTTGTTTTTCCTGTAACTATTAGATAACTATTTAAAATTTAACACAGAATAGAATTGAAATACACAGTTCATTAAGTTTTTAATCTATTTATGGCTGTTGAGTCTAAGAATTTGATCAAGCAAGAGATACTCATATTAATAACTAATGTAAGACTAAAATATACTAGACATCTTTATTCTAACAGAAAAGAGAAGGAAAGAACAAAGTAAATATCCATTTGCATATAAAAAGGAAAGCACCAGTGTTATTTAAACAATAGTAATATACTCGCATTTTGAAAAGTGCTTTTAGAATAACACATCTTTGCTTCATTCTAAAATATGGTGTACATATTACTCTCCAATCTCCTTTTTCTCAAACAACATCACTAATCCCCCAAGGCACTCTTCTCCAGCTGAACCCATATGTAACTTTAGAATATTTCGCATCTTAATGTCCTAAACAGCTACTACCAATCCATAAGAACTGGCACTCAAGTTAAAATCAATTTGCTTTTCTATTTCCTCTTCCAAATGGATCAGTAGAAGCTGGAAATTCATGCTGGAACACTAACATGAATTTGGGAGACAGCCAAATCTTGGATAGTGAAGTTGCATGTAAACTACAATAGGGGAATTTTTGAGGCCTAAAATCATCCATCAACCGTCTATAAAGATAAAGGATATTTTTGGCATTTAGACTTATGACACTCAAAATCCATTGTTAGAAACATTTAAGGAAATTCAAGACATTTTTAACTAATCCAAAGTAAGCATTATCTAGGTCTTCTGCAATAAATAACGGATAGGATACCATTATAGGTGAAAGAAAAATAGATGATAGCTTCCTTTAGCAAGTTTAGAATTTCCTTGAAATACCAAGTACATGCCAGTCACAAGAACACTGTTTTAATAAGACAAATAATAATCTTCCTCATGGAACTTACATTTTAGTTGGCAGCAGTAAGCTACACACAATTAAACAAGTAAGATGGTTATATATAAGAAAAAATGCTTTGGTTGAAACTCAGCTAAATCATTGAGCAACTGAGGATGAACTTCCAAGATTCCATGAAACTCTCTGAAGTTCAGAGAGCTGATGTCAAAAAGGACAGTTAGGATATGATATCAATGTCAATGTTATTGTCATTCAATTGAGTTCTCTTTTTCCAATTATGTTAATATGATCATGGTGTCATGCTTTCATAGAAACAATTGAAGGAATTGACATCCAGGAAGATAAATAGTATGTGCAAAGCCATGAAGGACAAATGGCACAGTACATGCTTTTGCATAGTTCGTGATTGACATAAATCAATACATTCAAAAGTTTTCAGCTGCCTACCATTTATACAAAACATTTACTCCAGATAGAATACATTCATGATGAAAGGGAATGTAATACACAGCATGTCAAGTACCCATATGCTATCACTAGTTTTCTCACTGCAATTATTCAAACTGCTATTAGTAGTGAAATATATTTATTCAGTTAAAGAGCTCACATGTTTCTTTGTTGTCCCTCATAACTATCGTCGTCTTCATTGGGATAAAAATTTTATTCTCTCTGTGAGATGTCAGTAATTCAAACATGGTTACGGGTTATTAAACATCAATTATTTGTATAATAATTTCTGCAAATAAATTTGAAACATTGGAAAAAATTCACAATTACCATAGTTACTGCCTAAATCAGTGGTCAGCAAGCCGCCACCCATAGCCAAATCTGATTTCCTTTCTGCTTTGGTAGATAAAGTGTATTTGGAACACAGCTATTCATTTTTGTATTGTCTATGGCTACGTTTTCTGCTGCAACAAGGAGAGTAGAACAGTTGCAGCAGAGATCCTATGGCCATCAAGCCTGAAATATTTACTACCTGGCCCTTTACAGAAAAGGCTTCCAAACACCTTGTGTGGAGGAACTCGGTAGTATCAGAGGACAATTAAACATCAACTTGCTTTATTGATAATTTTGTTTCTAAATTATCTTCATGCTTATTTCCATTTATTTCCATAATTTAGATTCACCTAAGCCAATTCAATTAATTCTATTTTCAGTTAATGAGAAATGGGACCCTTTATAATTTGTTCTACAAAAAATATTCCTTTTGTTTAACTAGGTCAAAATACTGCCTGATTCCTTTACCAACTGGATTAGTCCTTTTGTTTTGGTTTGGTTTTAATTTTATGGAGTACAATGTGATGTTTTGATATATGTTTACATTGTGAAATTACTAAGGCTAATTAACATATCTATAACTTCAAGTACTTATTATTTTTTGGTGAGAACACTTAAAATCTTTTTTTTAGCAATTTTGAAATATATAATGCATTATTATTAACTATAGTCACCTTTCTGTGCAACAGACACTAAAACTTACTGCTCCTTTTAACTGAAACCTTGTGCCTTTGACCTTGAAGAATTCTTCTCCATCTCTCCTCTGGCATATTTTTAGAAAATATTATTTCAGTTTATGCAATCGAATGCCCATATCCGTGAATTAGTGCTGACAAGATGGAAGAGAAGCCTTGGTTAAGCCAAAGGCACCCTACTTCTCCCAGCCAAAGGCTGGGAATCTTACCAAATTAAATGACATCTGTTCCTGAATAGGTACTATTGCTGTACAGTTCTCATTGGCAGTTGAAGAGTGATTTGTTTCATCAGATAATTCCTAAGAAAAAGAAAAGCAAATGCATATGCTCTTTATTTTCCCTTTTATAGTACTACATTAAGGGGTTCTATATTGGGAAGACTGATATTTGAAAACAGGCTTAACATCTTGATTTATCAATGCACTTTAACTCACTGTTGACAGAAGTGTGGCCACTTGACAGGCAGCAAATAGAAGCCAGAAGTCCTCTAAGTAACACTTTATAGCATTCACAAATCGAATGATTTCACTTGATCATTTACTCATTCTTTGTTTAAACTACTTCTGCCATACTTGAACTCACTTTGCTAGTTGTTTTTAAAAATGAATGCCAATATAAGGTCCCATGATAGACATGTGAATTCTTGTCACTAAAGAAATAACATCTCTTTTGCTATATATTTACAAAAAGATGTATAATATTACAGGTGTTTCAAAAAAAAAAGACACAAAAATCTTACATGTTCAACGAAAGGAGAAATCACTTCTACTCAGTTAAAAATTTGTGGGATTGGCACTAATCTTGTAAAATTAAGATGGCAGTGATAACTCACAATGGAGTACTAAGTATTTCAGGCCTACAATCATATTTTTAATTCACTTATTCACTAATCATTTATTGAGCAATTTTTATGTGTAGCCTTTGTGCTTCATTGTGTATCAACAGTGGTAAACCACAGTATATGCTAATATCCTTAATAGAGTTTATTAAGTTGAGCAATTGGTCAATAAATAAAAATAAGAACAAGGTGTAATGAGAGGGAATGTAGCTGAGAAGAAAATCATTTAAAAAAAGAATGAACAAAGGGGAAAATTGGTTCTGGTCATACATTTATTTTATTTTGAATGATTTATTTTAAGGATTTTGATTTTTAATATTAAAGTTGCACAGCAACTAAAGATATTGCCACACAAACAGATATAGTTTTCCATCTTACAAGAAACAGTTCATTTCTTTCTCTAAATTTTATTGATAATTCATTGACTTTTCACTGGAACTTTTATCTTGCCAATTATTACACAAGTATTTATTTTAAAATAAAAATCATGGTAATTATTTTAAATTACATATCTCTGCTCTTTGAAAATTCAGTCACTATGTCTGTGAATTCAACAAAGATTTTTGGGATCCTACTATGTTCACATGCTGTTGGTACAGACCAGGACAGACATGAAATGGCCCTTGCTTTCCTGGAGTAGACATTACAGTGGATAAGAGAAAGAAAATAAATAAGTATTCAAGAAAATTTCAATATGTTTTTGGCTAATAGAGAAAAAAGAGAGTGATATAATAGTGTTTGAGATCTAGGTATTGTAGATCTCAAACACTATTTGATGGGTATTGTATTTTAGATATTGGATGTTAAAAGAAGTTCACATTGAGAGAAGAATATGAAACTTAAGATTTAATGATGAATGAATCAGTTTGTGGACAAATCAGAGGAAAGATTCCTAAGAAGAAGAAACAGCGTGAAAGCTCCAACATAAGAATGAGTTTAACACGTTTCTCAAATGGAAAAGAAAACCATAGTGGATACATGACAGTGTGTGAAGGAGTAAGTGATAATGCCTGTTATGAGAGGTGCTGCTAAAAGCCCAATCATGCCAGCCGTTGTATTCCCTGACAAAGGGATTGGGTTTTATTTCAAATGAGTAATAAGCTACTAAAAATTTCCAAACATGTAGTTGACAAATCCAATATACATTTTAATAGATTACTTTATTTGCTTCATCCAGAAAGTATTTGGGAAGAATAAAAGCAGAGACACCACTTAGGAGGTTATTGTACTGTTACAGCAAAGAAAGGAGAATCACTGGGGCTAGAGAGTCACAAAATGTGGAGAAATATGGAATTTGGTTAAGTTGTAGAATTTGCAGGATCTGATAATGGAGTACATGAAAAAGGGAGGAGAATGGAAGAATTGAGCAGTTGCTAATTTTATTCTAACTACAAAGGAGTCACAGTACAAATTAATGAGAAATGGAAGACTGAGAAGAGCAGACTTGCAGAGACGTCTGCCTACATAGATGCACAGCATTTGAATATTTGCCTTAGTTTGTTAGCTGTTATGACGAAATGCCTTGGACTGTGGTCATTTATAAACAATAGAAATGTATTGCTCGCAGTTCTGGGTGCTGTGACGCCTAAGATCAAGACACCATAAGATTCAATGTCTGGTGAAGGCCCATTTCACCCAGATAGCACTTTGATGCTGTGCCTTCACATGGCAGAAGGAACAAGTCAGCTCACTTCAACTACTTTTATAAGGGTACTAATCCCATTCATAAGGGTAGTGCCCTTGTGATCTAATTACATTCTGTAGTCTCCATCTGTTAAAACCACCGTAATGAAAATTAAATTTCAACATACATTTTTGCCAGACACAAAGTTCAGATCATAGTTACTTTTAAACCAAGAAAACACAGATGAGGTTAGAGTTGGAGACATAAAAATATAAAATTAATCAGTATGCAGATTAATATTTAGGATGTGAGTTCTAAAAAGATCATGCAGGTTAGGAAGGGAAGCCATTCCAGGACAGAATCTTGAGGCATTTCCACATTTAGAGACTGAATGAAGAAGATGAGACACACTACAGTTGAACAAAGTTAACACAGTTTCTTAAGTTTGACTAGTGAGGAATAAAAATCAGAAGAAAGACGTGTAACAGAAGCCAAGAAAATAAAGTATTTTAAGAAAGCTCTGTTATAACAATCACTCCTGAATCGTCTACTGAAGTGAGGTTATTGTAAGGGTCATTGAATTTGGCAACATGGAGATTAGGTATTAGGAAAGATGTCAGGGAAGTGATAGGAACAAAAATCTATTTAGGGAAGCTGGATGAGACAATGAAAGGCGAGAAAAGAAAAATACAGGAAAATATTTAAAAAATTTAGAAATATCTTATTATTTAGTTTCATAATTTTGTCCTTGACAATAGGTCTTTTGTAAGTTGTATGCACATTCAATGAAGTTATAATACACAACTTATTTATCATTGTGTAGATTATAAATCAAAGTTACTAAGTACATGCTTTAAAATATTTATGGCAGCGATAAAGAACTCTATATGAAAATGAAAGTATCTTACCATTTTGATCTGTTTTCTGCTAACATTTCTTTTCTTTTTGTCGTGGAAAGTGTTCTAGTTCTCAAAGTTTATTTTGTAAAGCATACTTAAAAGGATATTAAATATGATTTCTTAATTTTAGAATTGAGTTTTATGTTCATAAGAATATGGAAATATACCTAAAAGAGTTATAATGATTCACAATTTACTGAGTACTAAATAAAAATATGCAAGTGGATATATTAGTACTAGATTTACATTGTTGCCTTATAATACTGCCTAGGATCATTGATTGCTTTAGATGTGATTATGACTTGCATTTATAATGACTCTATGGAATATGAAATAGAGAAGGTAGAAATACAGTTTTAAAATGTAAATAAAAATAGAACTTTGATTTTAGGTTATTTAAGTACATTTCAAGTGTTAACTGATATTTATAATTTTGAGATATTTGTAAAATATTAACTGTATAATCGGAACTAATCCTATCATCATGCAGGTATTTAAAGTAATCAGAATTATAGTACTGTACCTTATTTTATTAATATTCACAGCTAAACAACTGAATGTAACCTTTTTATATTGCAGAAGACTAAATTTATTGCATGATTACAGCTGTTTTCAAATCAGGCATTTCATTTTAACATTTTTAGTTTAAAAAAATTCTTTCTGGGCCTTGATGGATTTCCCATCCTGCTCTACTTACAAAATAAATAATAAGTGTTTTGATATTAGAGTCCTCTGAAAGTAATTCAGAACATTTGAGAAATGTTAGTATAATATTTCTAATTGGTTGCTTTCTGTTAATAACAAAAGGGGTGTAATAATTGTGAGATAGAATCTCTAGGCTACAACTTGCAAATGGAGCTGCTGTTTTTTGGTTTTTTGAGACGGAGTTTCGCTCTTATTACCCAGGCTGGAGTGCAATGGCGCAATCTCGGCTCACCGCAACCTCCGCCTCCTGGGTTCAGGCAATTCTCCTGCCTCAGCCTCCTGAGTAGCTGGGATTACAGGCACGCGCCACCATGCCCAGCTAATTTTTTTTTTTGTATTTTTAGTAGAGAATGGTTTCACCATGTTGACCAGGATGGTCTCTATCTCTTGACCTCCTGATCCACCCGCCTCGGCGTTCCAAAGTGCTGGGATTACAGGCGTGCGCCACCGCGCCCGGCCCTGGGGCTTTTTTATGTGATAAAACTGTGTTTGAGCACAACTTGAAAGGTTACTATTTGCGGAAAAATAACTTTGAGTACCCAAAGACAAGATTGCAAATAGATCATTTCATATTCATGGCCTCCCTATTAACAAATGACTCTATTTAGGAAAAATGGAAAACAATATTTAAATATATGCCAGAAACTGTGAAAAGTCCGAAATATTACACCACTTGCACAGTATATATCAAGCACATAAACGTGATCAAAGAGCTTTGTTATACTCACAGCTCAATCAACAGTCCTTTGAAGTAGCAATGTCTGTCCACCCACACCCAAAAACCGTGAACAACAATATTATTAAAAGCCAAATGGAAAAAGTATTGTGGGCTCGCTCTATAGGCGAGGATTGGGAAAATATTAATTTTCTCCATTTATAAATGGGAAAGATATTATTTTCTCCCCTTCCCTTCTGAGAGAAATTTCTCTGATAGAAAAACAACGTTCTAACCTAGTTGCCTATTTGGGAATGTAAACTTTGGGCTCTTAAAGAGGTAAGAGAAAGCTTTTTGAATGGGAACAATTAGCTTGCCCATTAGGTGCAGATCTAATTCTCATTACATGGGGAAAAAAATGTTTCTAAGGGAACAGAAAGCAAGTATTATCTTTCTTTATGCTGTATACACTCTGATTGCTCAAGAAACAGAGTTTTATAGAAACACTGAAAAAGCCATAAAAATTTCATTTTTCCACAATATATGTACCATAAAACTTTAATTATTACTTTATAATAGAAAAGCCGTATCAAAAATCTATAGTAAACCTCAACGTTTTTGTCAATAAAATTAGATTAATATGTATATACATATAATGTTATTCTATGAGTGTGCTGTAGCATGGTATACTATTTTTTCTTGGTTTAAAATTATGTAGTTCAGAAAGTGCTTTTAGAGTAGAGTTTTCACTTTAAACTATGATAGGTATAAGTTTTTATCACTATTAATATAAAACGTAATAAAGTTGGATAAAACAAAATTGAGTTTTCAATTTTTTATTTTTTAGAAACTTTAATTTTAGTTTACCTGGAAGAGTTCCTCTCTCTCTCTCTCTCTCTCTCTCTCTCTCTCTCACTCACTCATTTATTTATATATATAATTATTTCTTTGTATGTAGCTCATATTCACTTGAAGATTCTTCGGAATGGAATAAAGCAATAGTCACAACGGGGATAGTTTTTATTGCCTGTAAAGGCAATGCAATGATTTCCTATTAATTTTTGAGATGTTGGATTTTTTTTTTAAGAAATGTAAGATAAACATGGAAATATCATGTGTAAAGATTATTAAAGTGTGATTGTTGCATATAACCTGGCTCGCTTCTACACACTGTTCTGGATAGGGTGCTAAAGTGCTCTACAATCTTGTATTCTCTTCAATAGAAGTTTCACACTAGGTGAAAATGCATATCCTGGACACTGGACAAATATGAGTCTTCAGTTGTAGGCAGTATTCAGACAGATACTGGAAGTCAAGATTTATTTATATACTTTTAAAAGTTGGGATCTCAATGGATTATTTTCAAGTAAAATTGAACTAAGCACATTTTCCCTTACTACTGCAGGGAAATCAGAGGTCTCAGGCAGTTCATGGAGGCAGCAGGAGTGCTGTTATTTCAAGGATTTGTGGTACTATTTTACTTTTCTGTCCAGAACTGCTTTAGCAAACACCAAAGAATCATATCAAAATATTTGAAGATTATGGGAAAAAAGAAGGTAAAGATTTGAACTTTGTGTTTCTAGTTGTCTTTTTCTTCTTACACTTGGTGGATACAGTTCAAGGAAATAAGATTAAATCGCTATATTAAAAGATGCTGTTTAATTTTTGAGATTATGAAATAATTCTTTAAGAAAATTAGAAAAATACATAGCAAATTTAGAAAACACAAAAAGGAAACTTTATCAATTACACCTTCACTATTAAAAGAAACTACAAGATAGCAACATATATAAAATATTTTATATACATATATTTATATATATACATATATATTCCATAATTTAGATTATGTAACATTATTGGATTGAATTGGATTTTAGTGTCATGCCATAATCAATATTTTGTTTCAAACAATGCTATTTCACATGATACTATCAAAGGCATTAGAGCATCCATTAATGAAAATATTTTCTTTTTATCAATTTCATGTTTATGGTATTTTTCAACATTTAAAAATTTTGAACAATGTTCTCATTCTTCGTAAATGTTTACATTTTCAAATATCACTTTAATATTTGTATACATACATCAAATTTGGATTTAAATACACGCATTAACTAAATATTTTTCTACGTATACTATACCATTACTATGTTATTTTCTTGTTATTTCTTATATTTTGCTATCAAAATAGCACTGACTTGAGCATTCTCTTTTATAACTAATTACTTGCATCTTGATTATTTTCTTCCTTTCAATGCCTAGAATTCATCTATTAAAGGATCTGTATTTAAGAAGATAACTTGATAAATATTGTAAAATAGTACTGCAGACAGGTTATAGTGCTTTGCTATTTCGGGGCTGTGAAACTGGACATTTTATTATACCCTGATGAGTACTGAATGTTATTTTCTAAAACATTTTCTCTGTTTGGCAAGATAAAAGTGTCATTTAATCTGTACTATCATGTATCTCCC
>CM052667.1:5808166-5821596 GCA_028533165.1 Leontopithecus rosalia | reverse complement strand
AAGGATCTGTATTTAAGAAGATAACTTGATAAATATTGTAAAATAGTACTGCAGACAGGTTATAGTGCTTTGCTATTTCGGGGCTGTGAAACTGGACATTTTATTATACCCTGATGAGTACTGAATGTTATTTTCTAAAACATTTTCTCTGTTTGGCAAGATAAAAGTGTCATTTAATCTGTACTATCATGTATCTCCCAACAATGAATGTCATTCCCTGTATACTATAATGCGTTTGGATCAATGGTAATTTGGGAATTTTTGTTATATGCTATCGGCAGTTGCAGTTCTTCTCTTGTGGATTTTTTGGTCATAAACTTCCCCAAAGGAAAATCAGAGTAAATTGTTTTTCAGAATTCCCTAGAGTATTAACATTATTTGTTATATCTATATAAAATTTTTGTTGATTTGTTATTTACATTTTTATTATATTTGTTTTAAATATTGTACAAAATTGAAAGAAAAGTAAACTACATTGTAGATTTTTGTGGCTTATTTTGATTGTTTGATGGATATCGGATCCATCTTGATCTTGAGATGGGACAAATTTTTCCCTCATGTTTTCTATGTGTTTTATGCTCATGCAATGGTGGGTGGGGGTTATCCTTGTTTACGTGTTCAAATCATTTTTCTTTTTTCTTGGCAGTTTTTAACTAATTCTTATTTTTTCAACAATTCATGAAACCAACAATTTTCTACAAACAGTTTGTTAGCTTAAGGAGTTCCCTCAGTGATACTTCTGTTTTAACTGACTGAATTGTTCATTGTTTTGTATAAAATTCAACCCCCATTTATGTGAATTTAAAACATGTTTTAAAATATGTCAAAGCAAGTTTCCCTTTGTTTTTCTTGACTTTGAAAATCTTTCAGCTATTCTTTTTCTTTCTACCTTGATTTACACATTTTAGAATGTTTTTGTCATAGTTTCAAAATAATGATTATGTTATTGAAAAAGAAGTGTCTATAAGTTATGAAACAATCCTGATATTATTTAGAGACATCTATTAGAAAATATAATGTCTTTGAATTTGTTCTTTTTAAACCAATGCATATTATACAACTTTGTCTTTCATTCTTTTTTTAATATCACTTTATACCAATTACTGAATAGGCAAAATAAGTTATGTTGATTATTATCTATTGTAAGTGGGAAGGCTGTTGATAGTAAATATGGGTTTCAAATCCAGTCATCTTTCTGCAGAACTCCTTATTAGGCCTCAGTTTTTCACTTCTTCCGAGAGGCAGCTATTGGAGGAGGAGATACTAGAAGACAGTTATGCCATCATATCAGCTATTCAAATAATATTTATGTCAATCCAACATTCCAAATATATTTCATATATATATATATATGTACACACACACACACACATATTTGCCTTTTATGTTTTACCACATTGGCATAATTTACCATTATGAGAATAGGTAAGAGACATTTTCTTATGTTGTTAAAGGTAGACATTATGGTATACACATTCTTCATATTGTTGAAAAATATTTTCAGCTAACCAGTTTTTAATCAGAAATCAGTTTTTATTCTTTAAGTACAGTTATTGTGTATTTAAAAGTCTCCCAGTTAATCTCTGATACATTTTCTCTAGAATGTTTTACTTATCTTGTTTGGTTTCCAAAAAAAAAAAATCTATGTAATATAAAATTACATTAATAAGACATTTTTCTATTACTTCTTAATTAGAAAATGTTAAATCACATTGCATCCACAGGGCCTTTTTTATGTGATTTGTGTCCTGATTTTTTTTAATGTTCAAACCCAATTAAGACTTACTCATTATTCATATTTTATTTTGATTGTTTTTACTTCAGTGAAAATGTCTCTAGTAGTCTTGATTAGGTTGCACCTCTATCTTAGAAACATTATGTATATCTTAGCTCCAATATGTAAGGCACTTATATGCTATTTAGATATGTACTGTATTACAATTTCTTATTTATTTATGTGACATTTATTTATATGTGGAAGACATATATATATCTGTCTTCCACAAGAGGCTGCAAACTGTCTGGGGACCCTAAGTTTGTGTCCCCAGAATCATCGCAATGTCTGACTCACAAATATTAACTGAATAAGGAAATAAATAGCAACTGCTGTAATGAACGTAAAGTTAGCTAACTTGCCAGTGTCCCATGGTTCTCAAATTTAGCTAATTTGATACTAATTTCATGTAAAATTTTCCTTTTTCTAGTGTGTGCATCGTTACATTTTCTTCTAAATATCTCATGTGACCTGACAGTAACCAATGACAATGACAGCAAACAGGGAGATGTACATAGCAAGTGGTTTTATGCCAAGGAGAGCTGATAATAATAAATATTTGAATTTATAATAAATTAGAGAAATGGAAAGATTTTTACAGTAGAATTTGGATTAATAAATGTGGAAAAAATACTAGAAATGGAAAAGGGTCTTTAGGTAACCATTAGTATAAATGAGCATTGGGGGTAAGAATTATCAATAGATAGTAAATATAAGAAGAAACAGGAGAGTATCAGAGTCTCCAAGAATCTTTCCATAAGATAGTTATTAATTATAAGAGAAAAATAGTGACATTACATTGGGGAAACCTGGCAGACAACACATTTACTGGGTGATCAAAATTAACATCACCAATAGGAGAGGTACCTTTTTTTTCTTGATGTAATGGGCCATGGAGAGCACTACATTACTTTTTTTATTCTTATAAAAAATGTACACTCAATCTAGTCATGGGAAGACATCAAAAAATCCTAATTAAGAAGCATTCTACAAAATAACTAGCCACTAGTCTTCAAAAGTGTCAGAATAATAAAAAAAGAAAAACAGAAAAGATTGATATATTATCACGGATTACAGGAAACGAAATTGACGCAATAGCAAAATGCAATGTTGACAACCAGAAAAGGACAGTAGTGGGAGACTGGTGACATTCAGATTAGTTTTGGGTTAGTTAACAATGGTGTATTAATGTCGATCTCCAAGTTTCCATAATAGGACCCTGGCTATGTAAGATAGTATCTTTAGGGGAAGCTTGGTGAAGAGTGTAAGTAGCACTTTTGAGGTTTACTGTATTTCATTAAGATTTAAAGTATTTCTTACATTTTAGTTCTTTAATGTTAAGACATTTATTACGATTAAGCTCACTTAAGAGTTGAGGAAATAGGTTATAAAGTGACTAAGGAACATAGCCAACTTCATAAAGCAATATTTAAAACACAAGCAGGCAGTTGATCTTTCACATCTGTGCTCTTAACCAGCCCAGTGTATTTGTTAATAATTCATTTTCTCATGTGAATATACTTAGTATGTTGATCATATCTCATTGATAATTCATAATTTTATAGTTTTAGGTTCACCATGTTTTTGATCAACTACATTTTTAGAACCGCTTTATAATTACAGAAAGATTTAGAAGACAGTACAGAGTACCCATACACCTCACCCTCACTTTTCCCCACTGTTAACACCTTACATTGTTAATCATGGCATTTCCTATGATTAATTAACCAATAGTTATATATTATGATTAACAAAAATCCATACTTTATTCTGATTTTCTTAGTTGTATGTAATACTCTTTTTCTGTGTCACAATACCCCATTATATTTAGTAGTCACATTTCCTTAGTCTCCTGAGTCACACGTTTTCTCACATTGTCCTTGCTTTTGATGATTGTGATAGTTTGAGGAATACTGGGCAAATATATTACAGAATGTCCTTGATTAGTATTTATCTAATTTTTCTCATGATGAAACTGGGTTTTTGGGAGAAGGATGACAGAGGTAAGGAGCCATAGCCTCATACATATCACAGGTACATACTGTGGACGTGAGTTACCACTGCTGAAGTTGACTTGATCACCTGAGATAGTACTGACAAATTACTCTATTATAAAGTTGCTCTTCTTTCCTCTCTGTTTGTATACTGTACTCTTTGGAAATGTGTTATTAGGCACAACCCACACTTAAGGAGTGGAGAATCATGTTTTACCTCCTTAAAGCAGCGTATTTACGTAAATTATTAGTAACCCTTCTGCAGGTGAGATTTGTCCTTTCACCACTATATTTTTCATTTATTCAATTATCTGTTATTACCAATATGGAAAATTATTTTTTAATTAGTGTCAGTGTTATATTACAATTTGCTAAGATTTTTCCAGCTTTTGTCATTGGGACAACTTTTGGTTGATTCCTGTATACCCTTGGTATTCTCCCATCATAGCTGGGATTTTTGGTTTGTTTTGCTTTGACTTATTTAGTTCGTGCACTTGACACATTTCTTTCAGGCTCCAGGCTCATCTTGTATATTTCCTGACACAGTTTCTTAGAATCGGCCATTTTGCTAAAAGCTCTGTTTCCTTTTATTGGTAAATAATATTAGAAACTAAGATCTGGGTATTAGGAGTGCTTAGTGCTGGAGGAGAGTTGTTGCTTCTAAAACTTCTCAGAATATTGAGCAAGAAAATATATGAATATGTATGTGCACATGACTATACGTATTTTATATGTAAACATCTTTATAATAAACTAGATGTAAACTCATATTGATCTCTCCAACTGTAATGCACAACCACGTGGATATTCTAGACTCCTTTCCTTTCTTATCTGTACCTCTCACTTAGTGAGAACCCAGGCTCCCATCATACAACACTAATTTACAGAACTGATAAAGTCAAGTACACATGCATAGCAGAGTCAGAATTTTTAACCCATATCCCCTGAGAAGGGATTCATCAAGCAGAGTAAATGTTCTATACAACCTCTTCTATCTTTGTTAAGGAATCCACTCATTTCCAAAGTTATGTAGGTAGGCCAGGACCTTTTGCCTCAGTTCTCTTCAGTGAAGTTGTTTCATACATTGTAATACAGTTAAAGTGTTTTCATAATTCGTAACATTCTTCATTCCAAAGTGAGAGCCTCCACCTCCCAGATGATTTTACTTAGTTGCCTATATTAGGGTTCACTCTGCTCTATAAAGTTCAATGGATTTTGACACTTGCCTGGTTTCATGTAGTAGAAGTCTTATATAGCCTGTTCATATGGTTTCTTTCACTCTGCAACATGCATTTAAAATTCATTCATATATTTTTTGGTTTGATTTATTTTTATTGGTAAATAATATTCCATTGTACATTTGTACCAGAGTGCTTTTTATTCCAGCCACCAATCAAATAGCATCTTGGTTGCTTCTAGTTTTCTAAATACACCTTTGCATTTAGGTTTTTGTACAGAAAAAGTTTTCCAATCAGTCTGACACTCACCTAGGAGTATGATTGCTGGATCCCATAGTAAATGTTTCTTTAGATTTATAAGAAAGCATTAAAATTTCTTCCAAAGTAGTTGTATTATTCTACATTCCCAACAGCAATGATTGGTAATTTCTGTTGTTGCACATCTTTGGATTTCAGTCTTTTTTTTTTCCCCAAAAGAAAGAGGTTTATTGGACTTACAGTTCCACATGGCTGGGGAGGCCTCCCAATCAAAGGGAAGTTGAAAGGCACATCTCACATGTGGCAGACAAGAGAAGAGAGCTTGTGCAGGGAAACTCCCCTTTTTAAAATAATCAGATCTCTTGACACTTATTCACTATCATAAGGAAGCATGGGAAAGACCTGCCCCCATGATTCAGTTACCTCCCACCAAGTTCCTCCCACAACACATAGGAATTCAAGGTAAGATTTGGGTGGGGACACAGAGCCAAACCATACCATTCTGCTCCTGGCCCCTCCCAAATCTCCTGCCCTCACATTTCAAAACCACACAGAGCCAAACCATACCATTCTGCTCCTGGCCCCTCCCAAATCTCCTGTCCTCACATTTCAAAACCAATCATGCCTTCCCAACAGTACCCCAAAATCTTAACTCATTTCAGCATTAACTCAAAAGTCCACAGTCTAACAAAGTTTCATCTGAGACAAGGCAAGTCCCTTCCGCTTATGAGCCTGTAAAATCAAAAGTAAGTTAGTTACTTCCTAAATACAATGGTGGTTCAGGTATTGGGTAAACACAGACATTCCAAATCGGAGAAATTGGCTAAAACAAAGGGGCTACAAGCCCCATGAAAGTTAGAAATCTAGCGGGACCGTCAAATCTTAAAGCTCCATAATGATTTCCTTTGACTCCATGTCTTAATCCAGGTTACGCTTATGCAAGAAATGGGTTCTCATGGTCTTGGGCAGCCCCACCCCTGTGGCTGTGCAGGGTATAGATCCCCTCCTGACTGCTTTCATAGGCTGTCATTGACTGTCTGTGGCTTTTCCATGTGCATGGTGCAAGCTGTTGGTGGATCTACCGTTCTGAGATTGGAGGACAGTGGCCCTATTCTCACAGCTCCACTAGACAGTACCCCAGTACACACTCCATGGGAGCTCTGACCCCACATTGTCCTTCCACACTGCCCATGAGAGTACTACCCCTGAAACAAAATTCTGCCTGGACCTCCAGGCATTTCCAAATATCTTCTGAAATCTAGGTGGAGGTCCCGAAACCTCAATTCTTGACTTCTTTGCACCCGCAGGCTCAACACCACATGGAAGCTGTCAAGGCTTGGGTCTTGCACCCAATGAAGCCATGGCCTGAGCTGTACCTTGCCCCCCTTTAGTCATAGCTGGAGTGGCATACAGCACAGGAACACTGGGCCTGGCCCACAAAACCATTTTTTCCCCCTAGTCCTCTGGACCAGTAATGGGAGGGGCTGCCATGAAGACTCTGACATGCCCCAGAGACATTTTCTCCCTTGTCTTGGTGATTAACATTCAGCTCCTCATTACTTATGCAAATTTCTGGAGCAGGCTTGAATTTTTCCTCAAAAAGTGGGATTTTCTTTTCTTTCCTTTTATTATTATTATACTTTAAGTTTTGGGGTACATGTGCAGATCGTGCAGGATTGTTGGCCATTTTAATAGGTGTGTAAACATATATCATGGTTGGTTTAATTTGCAATTTTCTTATGAAAAATATCTGAACACCCTTTTATGTGTCTATTTGCAATCTGTATTTCGTGTTTGGTGATTTGATTGTGCAGAATTTTGCCCATTTGAAAAAAAATGATTTTTGTTTTCTTATTGTTCTTGTAAAATTCAGAAACAAATCCTTTATCAGATAGATATCTTGCAAATGTTTTTCTCTGCCTTTGCCTTATCTTTTCATTCTCTTAATAGTGCCTCTCATAGAGAAGTTTTAATTTATTTCTTATTGTTCTGTGTTATATCTAAAAGTTTCATCATAAAATCAAGGTCACCTATTTTTTTTTTCTCTGTTTTCTTCTAGTGGTTTTAGTTTTGCAGTTTACACTTACATCTATGTCAGGTTGGGGGTTAATTTTTGTGAAAGATATAAGGTGTTTTTCTACTTTTTCTTTTTTTTAAAGTTCCAGCACATTTGTTGTAAAGACTGTCCTTTTTCCTCTGTCAAAAATGAGTTGACTACATTTCTGTAAGTCTATTTCTGGGTGAATGTTCAGTAATCTATGTGTCAATACTTTTGCTAATACAATACTACCTTGATTACCACACCACTGAAATTGTATTTTGAATTTGGGTCTGTGAAGTTTGCTTGACTTTCCATATTGCATTGGCTAATCTAGGTCTTGACCTTTCTTTACAAATGCTGGGGTCTGTTTGTCAACATGTAGATACTACTTTTCAGGATTAATATTGGGATTATTCTATATCTATAAATAATATTTGGATAAGCTGACATCTAAATACTTTGATTATTCTATAAATGAAACAGATTTCATTTATTTATATCTTTAGCTTCTTTCAATAAAGTTTTGAAATTTTTTGAATATGCTGTGGTGTTTTACTTATTTTTTATTTTTTTTATTTATTTTTCTTTTTGAGACGGAGTTTCACTCGTGTTACCCCAGCTGGAGTGCAATGGCACGATCTCGGCTCACCGCAACCTCTGCCTCCTGGGTTCAGGCAATTCTCCTGCCTCAGCCTCCTGAATAACTGGGATTACAGGCATGCGCCACCGTGCCCAGCTAATTTTTTGTATTTTTAGTAGAGACGGGGTTTCACCATGTTGACCAGGATGGTCTCGATCTCTTGACCTCGTGATTCACCCGCCTCGGCCTCCCAAAGTGCTGGGATTACAGGCTTGAGCCACCGCGCCCAGTGCACTTTTTCACTGGTTGCAATAGATTATCTTGTTTTGTATCAGAGTAATGCTGGACTCATGAGTTAAAACATGAATTTTTGCATTTATTTTCCAGTACAAATTGTGTTGAACTGGTGTTATTTTTCCAGTGAATGCAACTGGGTGTGGCACTTTGTTTGGAAGGTAATTAATTGATTCAATTTTTTAAATAGATGCAGTCTATTCAGATTTTTTTTTTCTCTTTGCATGAGTTTGATAGTTTGTGTATTTCAAGGAAATGGGCCATTTTGTCTACATTTTCAGATTAGTAGCAAAAAAATTTATTAACAGTATTACTTTATTATTCTTTTGATGACTGAGATCAGTAGTAAATACCCTGTTTTATTTCCAGTATTGGTAATTTGTGTCTTCTCTTTCTTTCATTTTTTTTCTTTTATTTATTTATTTATTTTTTGCTAAGGCTGTATGGTATACCAATTTATTAATCTTTTGAAAAAACAACTTTTGATATTGTTAATTTTACTCTATTATATACCTGGCTCCTTTTTTAAAACTTTTATTTTACATTCAAGGGTTACACGTACAGGTTTGTTATATGGGTAAACTCATGACAGGAGGTGTTGCTGTACCAATTATTTCGTCACCCAGGTACTAAGCCTGGTACCTGATAGTACTTTTTCCTGATCTTCTCCCTCCTCCCACCCTCCATCTCACATAGGCCCTGGTGTCCATTGTTCTCCTCTTTGTTATCCAAGAGTTCTCATCATTTAGCTCCCACTTATAAGTGAGAATGTGTAGCATTTGGTTTTCTGTCCCTGGGTTAGTTTGCTAAAGATAATGGCCTCTGTCTCCATCTGTGTTTCTGCAAAAGACCCATTCCCAGTTTTTTACACCGCATAGTGTTAGTATTCCATGATGTATATTTACTGCGTTTTATGTATCCATTCTACGGTTGATAGGCATTTAGGTTGATTCCATATCTTTGCTATTGTGAATAGTGCTACAATGAACATATAACATGTGTCTTTTTAGTAGAATGATTTCTATTCTTTAGGGTCACTAAGAATCACTAGAGATTCCAGGGTTAAATGGTAGTTCTGTTTGTGCTTCTTCAAGGAATTGCCACACTGCCCACCACGGTGGTCAAACTAATTTACATTACCACCAGCAGTGTGTAAGCATTTCTTTTGCTCTGAAACCTCGCTAGCATCTGTAATTCTTTTGGCATTTTAATAGTCGTCATTCTGACTTGTGTTAGGTGGTGTCTAATTGTTGTTTTGATTTTATTGGTTTTTGCTATAGTTTGTATTGTTTCTTTTTTTTTCTGCTTGCTTTAGGTTTATATTGCTTTACCCTGTTTAATTCTCAAAGACAGAAGCTTGCATTATTGATTTTTAGATCTTGCTTGTTTTCTTACATACACATTTAATATTATTAATTTCTCCTAAACTTTGTTTTACAGTATTACAAATACTGTGTTTTACAGTATTACAGTATTAAATTTTAAATTGCATTTTCATTTTGCTTAGTTGAGTTTTTTAAAATACATTTTGAGTCTTATATGACCTGTGTGTTAATTATAACTGTGTTTTAGGATTTTCAAATATTTGGAGATTTTCCAGCTATTTTTGCCAGCTATTTTTCTAGTTTAATATAATTGTGGTCTGGTAATATACTTTGTATGATTTCTATTTTTCGTTAATATGTGAAGGTGAGCCTTATGGCCCAGTATGTCAAACTTTGGTGAATATTCCATGCTACCTTGAGGAGAATATATATTCTGATTTTGCTGGAGTTAGTATTTCCTGAATGTTAATTAGATCTGATAGTGATCTTCATGTCAACTATATCCTTACTTATTTTCTACCTTGTTTGTCTATAAATTATTGAAAGAATGGTATTGAAGGTTTCAACTATAATAGTGGTTTGGAAGTTTTTATTTTTCGTTATATCAGTTTATTATTTCCCCTGCACATATTTTGAAACTCTGTGTTAGGTTCATACACATCTAGTATTCTTATGTATTCCTAGAGAAATAATGTATTTATTACAATGTAAATGACCCTCTGTATGGCTGATACTTTTCTAAAGTCTGATTTGTATGAAAGTAACATAAATCATCCAGCATTCTTTTTATTTTATTTTTAATTTTTTCTTTTTATTTATTTTTCTGTGAAAGTAACAAATTATCCAGCTTTCTCTTTACAAATATGCTATGTTTTAAAATCTTTATACTTTTAATCTATGTAACTTTTTACCTTTAAAATGAGTGTCTTGCACAGAACATATATATGCATCTTGCTGTTATATTCACTCAAAAGATTTCTGTCTTTAAATTTAAGTATTTAAACTAATCACATCTAAAGTGACTATTGATACAGTTGATCCTAACCTATTTGTAACTGTGTTTTTTTTAATCTTCTTCTCTTAATCTTTTTTCTAGTTTTAATTGGGCATTATATGTGATTTAATATTCTCTTTTCTCTTAGTATATAAATTATCATTTCCTTTAAAATAAATTAGGGATTATTTTAGAGTTTGCAATATACATTTTTAACTACCTAGTTGTACCTTTAAATATCACTCTACTACTTTATATATAGGACAGGCATCTTAAAACAGAATATTCTCAATTCCTTTATTCATTCCTTTTGACATTGCTGTCATTCATTTTGCTTAACCATAAACTATAATGACTCAGTACACTGTGACTATTATTGCTTTAAATGAACACTATTTAAAACTAGGAATATTAACATTATAAGTTTTTCTCTGACATTTTGTTTTTTCCTTGTTGTTTTTCTCTGTTAAGAGAAATCTCTTGATTCACATCCAATAGA
This sequence comes from Leontopithecus rosalia, assembly GCA_028533165.1. Classification (NCBI taxonomy): domain Eukaryota; kingdom Metazoa; phylum Chordata; class Mammalia; order Primates; family Cebidae; genus Leontopithecus; species Leontopithecus rosalia. The sequence continues at coordinate 5,810,659 of CM052667.1, read as the reverse complement.
TGCAAGTTATATATATATATATATGATTTTATTCTTCCTGAATTTTTTTCTTTTAATTTTTTTTTGCTGTTGGCAAAAAATAGTCTTTTATTTTATTGCCTGCTGGCCATAAATAGTCTTTCTTTCCTCATTTTGTCTGAGATAGTATTTATTCAGTTTAAAAGGATGATTTTACTGGATATACAATTCCATTTTTTTAAAAAAAGTTAAACTAGTTAAGGATTTTATTCCAGTTTCTCCTTGCTTGCATCATTTTCACAAGCAATCAATTGTAATTCTTACCCTTGTGTTTATTTATTTATTTATTTTTACAACTAAGTGTTTTCACTGACCTCTACCCCTGGCTTCTTAGAAGATTCCTATTTTGTTTTTGGTTTTGTGCAGTTTGAATATAGTTTTAGGTGTAGTCTTTGGAATTTATCCTACTTGTTCTGAAAGATTCTCAGATCTGCAGTCTTTATCTGTAATTAATTTTGGAAAATTCTTAGCCATTGCTGCTTCAAATATTTCTTAGATTCCATTGTCTCTGTATCTTTTCTGATGTACCACTTATATATTTGTTACAACTTTTGAAAATTCCCCACAGTTTTGGGGTGTTGTGTTCTGCTTTTAAACATTTTTTTCTTTCAGTACTGGAAGTTCCTATTCACCTAGCTTCACACTCACTGATCCATTAATCAGCCATGTATAGTCTCCTGACGATCTCTTCAAACATTTTCTTCATTTATGGTACAAGGTTTTTAAAAAATCCTGGCAGTTTTCTTTGACTAATTCATAGTATTTCCATCTCTCTGCTTACATTATTCTGTTATTTCTTGTCTATTTTTGCCTTGGAGCCCAAAGCTTATTAATCACCCTTATTTTAAATCCCCAATCTAATCATTCCCAAACCCCCATCATATATGAATCTGGTACTCGTGCTTGCTTGGTCTGTTTAGGCTGTTTTTCTTGCCTTTTAGCATCCTTATAATGTTTTATTGAAAGCCAAACACAATGGCAGTAAGAACTAAAGTAAGTAGGTCCTTAGTGTGAGGTCATAGGTTAGCTAGCCAGCAGTTGGGCAGTGTTTAATGTTTTCTGTAGCTGGTCAAAGCCTTCAATTTTTTTTTTTTTTTGCTTTTTCTCTATTTTTATTACATGTGCTTTGTTACAAACTTCTGTGTAGACTCATGCGCTCTAGAAATATAAATTGTAATCCACTGTTTTACTGGTGCCCTATTTTTTGTGATGGTAAAATATTGGGGAGTAGAAATTATGTAATCTTATCCTTAAGTCTCAGTTTTCCAGCGAGCTTAGGTCCCTGGGTCATTGCCTTCATAAGAATTTCTTAGCTTTCCTTCAAACCCGCAAGCAAAATACGCAAACTAGAGGGAACTGGGGTCAGAGAAAGATCCTTCCTCCAGGTGGGATTAGATTCTGGAAAGTCTTTGCCCCTGGAGATTAGGTCTTTATTAAGATGAATGCTCTGGACACTCATAGTTGACAATTGTTACTTTTCCCCTCCTCCTACTAAATGACAAGGTTTTTTGGCTTTTACTGTGAGACACTGGAAGGGTTCCTGGAGGTCATAGCCAGGATGTTTGAGGATTCTGTTAAAACTGTAGCCCAGAGCAGTTTTTTACTCTCAAGGTAGCCCACCCTCAGGCTCCGGGTATGATAGAGTCTTCAAAGTCACCATTTAATGGTGTTTATCAGCTTACTGCTCCAGTGGCATCTGCTCCAGTTAAGCAAATCTCAACTGTGACTTTCTGGATTCGCCTGTCTCCCCAGATTTCGGAGTGACAATTTGCAGTGGAACTCCAGTTCTTTCCTATGTCCAAGAAGAGTAACTGATCTTCAGTCTGCACCGTGTGTTTCTTGTTATAAGAGCAAAAGTGATGACATCTATGCTTTTTACATGCCAGACATGAAACAAGACGTCATCTCCCTCATTGTTCATGAGCACATTTGCAATCTCTAACCGCTAACCCTCGATTCGGTCAGTATTATACTAAACAATAAAGCAAATTCAATTAGTGCTTTTAAGTTCCTACTTTTCATAAAAATACTTCTTTCCTTGTCATTTTATCTCCACACCTGTAGCATATCTATGTACTATGTGGTAGGCACCTACTGAATGCCTACAAGTGAGGGGGTGAAATGTGACACTTTACATACCTTCCGTTACCAAAGTACCTATTTGTACACTGTGCTTATTTCAGTCTGCACAATGGGCTCATCATCTCGTGCATGAAAGGCCGCCTCCTGTGATGCAACCATCCTTTAAGTTGACTAATTTAAGACAAAATGCTTTGAAAGTAGTAATCATGTAGTTATATTAATAACTTAACTTTTTGTTGATATTCACTGACAATATTTTGATAAAGTGTCAAGGACATTTCTGCAACTATGGATCCACCTTGCAGGCTAGCATTGTTTCTCTAACAGAAAACACAGCCATACCCACCTTAATTGTTCTTTGACCTCTTTTATATAAAATAAAAACATAATGAC
>CM052667.1:5760331-5808066 GCA_028533165.1 Leontopithecus rosalia | reverse complement strand
TGAAACCCCGTCTCTACTAAAGATATAAAAAAAATTAGCTGGGCCCGGTGGTGCGTGCCTGTAATCCCAGCTACTCGGGAGGCTGAGGCAGGAGAATTGCCTGAACCCAGGAGGCGGAGGTTGCGGTGAGCCGAGATCGGGCCATTGCACTCCAGCCTGGGTAACAAGAGGGAAACTCCGTCTCAAAAAAAAAAAAAAACATAATGACATAAATCAGAATGAATGCACCCTCTTTCTACATTTTCACATAAAATTTTCTACTGTTACTGTCATTTGAAAAGCGAATTTACAAAATATTTGTATTAAAAAAACTGAATTCATAAGACCTTTTCAAACAAAATATTTTTAAAGCATTCAGGCTTAAAGAGATTACTTTCATTTTGCTCTCATATTTCTTTGGTGATATTTAAGTGCTATAACTAGTATACATAACTTGGTGAACAATTGTCCTTAATTTGAGGGCAGCAAAATTTAATTCCAGAAGAATGAAAACTCTATAGTGTATCCCCAAAAGCCACAAACACTTCACCATGTGAGTCCGTTGAGGAGTATGTCCAGAGAGGAAATGGAGAGTAACAGTCTATGCCGTGTGTTAGTTAAGTAAACAGTGGTAAAAAGCCTTCCTCCATTTTTCTCCAGTAGTTCATGTAACAAAATCATTTTATTCCTAGAGTAGAGACTTACAGATTTGAATATGATAGCAAGAGATTCATTGTGATAATTATTTTCCAATCACTTAACTTGTGTTGAGTTCTAGAAAATAAAAGCATTTTCAAATTCAGAAAGATGGCCAGTGCTATTAGCAATAAATTATAATTCTGTTTCTTAAAATGAAGATTAAGTAATAGCTATTCTTTCTTGGATTTAAAAAAAACATTGTTTAAGGATGAATATATCCATGTAACATTAGATATCAGAAAGAAGTAAGATTCTTACCAAACAAGCAGATAACACCTTATGTTGATAATTCAATATATAATACCTTTTAAACACCAAAAGTAAATAAATTAATAAATTCTTATTATCTAATTATTGTTAAGCTTTAAATATTTTATTGAAAAAACTGTTCATTTATATTTGTTTACCCTGCCACATATAAATTAGGATAACATCTGAAAAAAAACAGACTAACTTTTCTCAAGAAAACATGATGTTTTTTTCTCATATTTTGAAAATAGAGAATAAGTATTAATTAAAATAATATTTACCACAGAAATGAGCAGTTCCAGAATATTGAGAAACAAACTGTTTAAAACAGTTTTAATTGAGAGCTCATTTAATATGAAGAAATTCAGGAAATACGTGCACTCTTGTGTTTGAAGACATTAAAATGTGTAAGAAGAAAGGTTATAGCAACTCTCATTTTGATACATTTGGCAAAACATCTAACAGATGTTAGAAGACTTGCAGTTTCCAATTAAAATTTCTTAAGCACCCTTAAAGAGGATAACAAGTTTTGTTTTTAATTAGTTGGAAAGTCATTATTTTGGTTGAGTTGTTTTGTTTTGTACAACTTTAAAGGCAAACCATTTTGTGTTGCACAACAAAGTGTCTCCTGTACCATTAGCAGTGTCGTTCCAGTTCTGATGATCTAAACGGTGTCTTTTGACCAGACTCATGTTTCTTCCTGCGTTTCTCACATCTCCCCAGACTGCCTCACTCACCCATCATGGGGGGGGTGGTTTGTCCCAACCCCCAAGAACAATGGTTTGCTTTGGGCCATATTGCCTATTTATTTCTTACATCACCTGATGTGCTCAAATACTGTGTTCATTTCCATAAGTAATTTTGTTCTTCCTAGTTCAACCTAATTCTTACTTCTTTTGGGCTTCAGGGAGGAAGCTCTCCTCTAAATGAAAAACATTAGTTTTCAAACTGCTGCTTGTGAATGCATACGTTTTCAGGAGGTAAAGTGGTGTTTTAAAGTACGAAGTTAATTTAAAAGGATGAAAAGTTGGTATCCCATTTAATGATTTACTCTCATCAAGTAAGGGTATTCCATTTCTGAAACCTTAAGGAAAAAAAATTATTCTTTCTTTGCTGTATTTGTGTTGGGTTTCTCTATTCCTCTGCTCAAATAGTTTCTATTACTTTGAAAAACAAGTACATTGACATAGGATTGAAATGAGAAAAGTTGCTCGCTGCTCAAGCCTGTAGTGGAGCACACAGATGGGCAGGCCGTGGGGCTGGAAATGCAACATTTGGGCACTAAGGCAGGACTGCCTGTCCTCAGCTAGGTCCTTGGGCATGGGCACTGACCAGAGACCCCTTCCCACCTTCTGTATTATTTGAAGGGTCCACGCTCTTCTTTTCCCAGCACTGCTGTATCAGTATCTTCAGAAATATAATCCAGAAAAGTATTTTCTCAATTTCAGTCACCAGTCACTGGGCTTCTGTGTTCTTTTTCGATTAGAGAAAAATGTGTTGCTTGCTACAGACCTGTTTAATTTGCTATTTTATCAAGTTTAGTATTAACTACATAAATAATAGATAAATAATAGCTTAACTTCTGAATTTATACATATACAATTTAATTACTTTCTCATTAATGAAACTTTATTCAGATTTTTTTATGTGCTAGGCACAGTTTTAATTGTTTTTGTGTACAAGTTCAATTAATCATCACAAAAACATAGTTTGGTTAATATCATTATCCCCACTGAATAAATGAAGAAACTGGGGTGGAGCACTCCTAGGGAGGGGTAAGGAGGCATTGCAAGGGTAGATACACATCAAGAAAGAAAAGAACATGAAGCCTATTAACAAGAAGGAAGAAACTCATCCCCACTCCCCTTCTTAGAGCGTTTATCTTAGAAAACATGGGAGTCCACTCTGCCTCTTTAAAATGTATGTGAATCTTTTAAAAGCTAAACATCTTACCTGCTTTAAGACCTAGAGAACATTTCTTTTGAGATGTCTACATCAAGGAAGATAGCTCCCCATCTTCCAGTTTTCTTCATAATAGGAACCTAAGTTTGACAAGCTTATTTTTCCTTTGGATTAAACCTAGCCAACACAGATGCTCAATCCCATTATCAATTGGATTTAGGATGAACTACATGTAACAAATTGTACCATCGATCCTCTAACATGAGGATAAGTTATTGTTTGTCTCGAGAATATGTATGTATTCTAATTATATCTGCTTGGCCGTATGACAAGGGGATTCCTTTCTGTCTTTACAATTATTAGCAGATTGTGAACTGGATCACATTCTGGATTAACGCTTATTGAATAATACAGTTTTTTTCTTTATCTTCCCCTTTTGTGTAGAGGTTACTAGGTAAGCAAGAAATTTTGTTTTTATATTTATCTTCCCAAATGGAAAGAGTTGCGCAGGAGCAACTGCCAGACCCTCATATATTTGAAATAAGACTCGTCTCCGTCTTCCCTCTTGACTCCCTAACGTTCACGAATACTTTCCTTGTTCAGTTGCCTTTATGAAACCCAAGACTTTTTGCTGTTTTCGACATCTTCGTGGTTAATAAAAGTTCTCCTAACTGCAGCAGCCTGAGTAAAATCATCTCCTTGACGGTTCGGTGCATTTTGTGTTTTTAATAATGCTAATCTTTTACCAACCCAGTGGACAGTGGTTTTTGTTTGTTCGTTTCACTTCGTTAATCATTTTTCCTCAGTGTACTGAATAATGTGAACTGGAGTGGTGCAGCAATGTGTAGTTTCTCTTCTTCAGAATACTGTATCGAATATTACATTGTCTGTTAGACAGACCTACCTAGAGGTCTTAATACAACACCTGCTCAAATCTAAGTGACCTCATTTCCTTGAATTCTTTTTCTAAACTCCGCCACTTTCCTCTGTAGTGGAAATAAACAAGGATTACCCAAATGAGAACGAGCAACAGCAATTTTTTCAGAGCTTGTGGAGAGTTAGGCCCTCACCACTTGCTATGGTATAGAGGCAAAGGCAGGAAGAGGAATGGGAAAGCTATATTGTGGGAACAGGGGAAGGATTCAGGTTTGCCCTGCCTGGAGGTTGTTTGCATGAGAAAGCTGGAGGACAGCTCACTAGAAGTAAGATATTTTATGTGATTTTTTTAGAGCAGCATATTTAGTTTTTTCAGTTAGTCCCTACTTGGGGCAAAAATAGGGAAGCTGTCTATTATTTATCAAGTCTTGGCCATTGAGGCTAATCGCTGCAAAGACTGCAGTTTGGCTTCCTTAACTGCTGCAGATTTGGGGTCCTGGTTCTGTTAGTCTACACAACGTGACCACTGCTTGTTTGTATATTATCTCTCATCATTAATGTTCTTGACGTTTTTTCTGTTACTCAGCTCAAAACAAGAGTCATATTTTTTAAAAATTTTCCTCATGAATTTTACCTTATTAATGATATTACTCGTCTTTCTAAACTATGAGCTCTTGATAGTCAGCACTGCCCAGCTCTGTTGCAGGTCTTTGACTTCTTCATCAAGAAAATGTATCAGAGTCCTCATGGGTCACCTGCTTCCAGCAACTTCTCTCAGCAGTCTCTTCTCTACACTGTTATTAAATAAGTAAAGTTTATGCTGAATCACGTTCTCTCCCCTGGCCCCAGTGAGTCTTTCCTCTTATGGTATAGCTGTCAATCCTGGGTGATCTTCCTCAGCCACCTCCCTTACACATCATGAAATCAGTCAGTGACATTTATTGAATGAGTGCTATGGAAGAAAATGAATTAACCACGAGTGACACTTTTTTTCCTCTCTCTCCAAATCAGTACTTTCATAATAATCAAAGCTTTTTTAAACTAAAATGTAACTTAGTTTAAAACTCTGATTTTTTCAAATGGAATAAACTTTTTGTTTCTAAGATTTTCTTTTACCTAACTTACTGACAATTACAGTTTTAGAAATAATTACAAGTCAGTAAAATATTTTGCCCACATAGTTGAGTAACAATTATTGGATAACAATGACAACAATGCCAGCAGCAACGAGGTCCCATTTCCTGGATTCCCGGAGCTAGACGTAGTCACTCTGAGGCATTAGTCCAGAGCTGCTGTCAGTCATCCCAGTGCTCCCATTAAGAACAGAATCCTGTCATTACCTTGGCAAGGAAGGGCAGCTGCCATGCTGTCTCTGTTTAGTAGCACCCCAGGACTACTGCCCTCACCTCAGCAAGGTTTCATTTAACAAATTATACTTGCAGTGTCCTCTATCCTATCAAAAGACCCTCACTTTTAAAAAATAAATTCAGTAGTGCACCTGCAAAGTAGCTGTTAAAACTAGGTAGTAAGTTAGAAAGCATGCCCAGCCATTTTACAAACCTTGTTACATTTTGGATTGTATTTTGCTCTAGAAACAAACTTGTTTATTTCAAATATCTGCCACGAAGACTATTCCTATTGAATAATTAAATAAAATATGCAAGTCAGTAAGGAAAAACTAAATGTTAAACTAATTTTCCTACCTTTTCCTATAAATAAGCAAGTTGAGGTTAGCCAGAGGAAATTCTCCCATTGGATTTTATGCCTAAAGTAACAGGCACAATCATTGCTACCTCAGGTTGTGTCTTGTCAACTCTGCCGTAATGCTTTGAAAATAGCAGCTGCACATATTTTCTCATTAAATCTAGTCAAATATAAGTATCAACAATGCTGAATCTTTGTGGGATACATAGAATAGCTCAAAGTAGTCACTGACAGAACTCAATAACTCAAATGCTAGAAAACTTGAATTTAGAAATCTCTAAATTCTTATCGGGGTTATTTCAGGATTTAATCTTGGTACAACATTTTGCATGGGCAATGGGAGGAGACTTGCATGACTGTATGAACTCAAATCACATCATATATGACTACTTCTAGAAGCATCTCCTGCCTCCATACTCCTCCGCATCAGTCAGGTTAGGAATCCTTCCTGTCCCAGACACTTTGCTCGTAACTCTGTCATTTATCACATTAATTCATCCTTCTCACTCTGCTCTCTGTAGTTCCTTGAAAAAAAGGACTATATATATTTTTCTGATTTTAATTGATATTATTTGCATGTAGATTACAGAAGACACTGAATAACATTAACAGTAGTGCGTATCTAATACATAAATGGAAAAGGAATTATGGCAGGTTCCATAACTCATTGCACATATGAACATTTGCAAAAACATGGTTTAATTTATATAGAACATATGTGAGGCATGTATTTTTTCCTATTTTTATCTCTAATACTCATCTATTTTATTCTACAAGGGTATAATTAAAGAAAAACCAAACAACATTCAAGAAGATTCTTGGATTAAACTTTGCAAAAAAAGTGAATATTGAAGAAGATTATGGTTTACATGTCTTTGTTTCAAAACTGGGAATGTTAACCCTAATACAGTACATAGACTACAATGTAACCCTTAAAACTAGGAAAGACTCACGCCTGTAATCCCAGCACTTTGGGAGGCCGAGGCTAGTGGATCACAAGGTCAAGAGATCAAGACCATCCTGGTCAACATGGTGAAACCCCGTCTCTACTAAAAATACAAAAAATTAGCTAGGCCTGGTGGCGCATGCCTGTAATCCCAGCTACTCAGGAGGCTGAGGCAGGAGAATTGCCTGAACCCAGGAGGCGGAGGTTGCGGTGAGCCGAGATCGCGCCATTGTACTCCAGCCTGGGTAACAAGAGCGAAACTCCATCTCAAAAAAAAAAAAAAAAAAAAAAACTAGGAAAAAAAACACGGGTAAATTCAATAACAATAAATAAATGAATGTCAAGTGTAGCCATGGCACACATTAATCCTGTCATGATTCGTAGCACTGTTCAAATACACTTTCTGGATGACAAGAAGTCCGTCACACTGATGAGGTTTACCATCCTTTGTGCTCTGCTCTTTCTAGCTGTGAGAAAACAACTATTATGCTTTATAATGCAATAATTACTCATGTATTTAAAACATATATTGAATTAACTAAATGTAATGTCTTCCACCACCATGGCTAGCTATAGTGCTACAGTTTTAATCATACTGGTATCATAAGTTGGAACTCAAAAAGCATTTAATCTAAAGGAGAGAAAAACGAAGCAAAAGAATATGACAAAAAAGTTAACATTTTCTTCTCTGGTCTTGGCAACATTAGGGTTGAGAAGAGTTGAGATTATTTGTGGATTAAGTGAAAATAATATTTATTTAATTTATTGAAAATTCAAAGCAAGACTGTTAGAATTGGTAAAGCTCAGAAAGAAAAAGAAAAACAAATGATATTATGTTGCCTTTAGAGAATTTCAAAATTATTTCGGTGGGGAAGACATGCTTGCATGCAAAAATTTGGTGTGACTTGATGTGTCAGTAGACAGTGAAAGTCTGTAGTGTATACTAAGAAAATGGGCGAGAGGCTGACAAGGTGTAGAAGAAGCACAACACCTGCCTGAACGAGCTTGTAGTCTGATAAGGATGATAGACGTATATTTATGACAGTAGCTAATTGTCAGACAGAAGACAACTGGGGTGCTACAAAGACATATAAATGGAATATTTATGTTAATCTTTTTATATTGAGAAAAATCTTCTCTAAGGTAGTATCAAGAAAAGATCTGAAAGAGGGCAAAGGGAATAGAAGCAGAGAGTAGAGCACTTCGTTTCAGGTTCAGATTAGAGGATGTGTAAATGCTCTCAAGCTAGAAAGAACGTGAGTATTTCAGGCAAGTGAAAATAGTTTGCTAAAGAAATCAATGTAAGAATCAAAGGTAATGGAACTAATATGCAATTATAGAAAATTATAACAAGGTTATGGGATACAAGATTGACATAAAAGTTAATTTCTTTCTCATGTATCAGAAAGGGACAATTGAAATTTAAAATAAAAAACACAGTCTCATTTAAATTAGCAGTAACAAAACTGAAATACTTAGACACTTTTCTAAAAACATGTATATGAAATATTTCAGGAAAACTGTAAAACTGTGATTATGCAAAGCAAATATCTAAATAAATAGAGAGATATTCCATGAATACGTTTAGGAAGATTCAATCTTGTCAAGATATCAGTTCTTCTCAAATTATGTCAAAACCCCAAATTACTTTGTGAATTTAGACAAACTGACTTAAAAGTTTTTGTGAAAATGCAAAAGACCCAGAATGGTCAAGAAAATATTGAAGAAAAAGAACAAGTTTGAAGGACTGACATTATCCATCTCCAAGATTTGATGTAAAGCTAGAGTAATCAAGACAGTGTTGGTAGGGGTAAGAAAATAAGCAAATCAATCAGTGTAGCAGGAGAGCCAAGAAATACACCTACACAGATATGTTCAACTGATTTTTGACAAAGAAGCAAAGGCAATTGGGGAAAATACTCTTCTCAAGAAATGGTTATAAAACAGCTGGACATCCACGTGCCAAAAATAAATCTAGATACAGATACTATGCCTTTCACAAAAAAATAAAATAAATATCTAAAAGCAAAACACAAAACTATTCAGCTTCAAGATTATAACATAAAGGTCAATCTAGTTGAACTTGGGTTTAACTAAGATAGTCTCAAGCAAAGATGACTTCTTAGCTACAACAACAAAATCACAATACCAATCCGTGAAGAAAAAATGGTTTACTTGGATGTCATAAAAATCAAAAACTGCTTTGCAGAGGGCCCTGTTATAAGAACAAAAAGACAAGCCTTATACCGAGGGAGAATGTTTGCTTTTGCGAAGTGCAAATCTGTTAAAGGACTTGCGTCTAAAATACACAAGGACACTTTAAATTTAGCAACAAGAAAAGAGAAGACCCACTTTAAACATGTAAAGAAACTCTTAACAGACATCTCACCAAAAAGATAAACAAATGAAAACCTTTGAAAAGATATTACACATTATAAGTCATCGGGAAATATCAAATCAAAACAATGAGATGCAACTAGATACCTATTAGAATGACTAAAATCTAAAACTCTTGCAACCTCAAATGCTGGTGAGGATGGAGAGCAACAAGAACGTTCATCCGCTGCTGGTGGTTACGTAAAACGGTACAATTACTTTGGAAGACAGTTTGGAGGTTTCTTACAAAAATCAACCATGTTGTTAGCATATGGTTCAGCAATCATGCCCCTTAGTATTTATCTAAATGAGTTAAAACTTTTTGTCTACATAAAACCTGCACACAAATGTTTATAGCAGCTTTATTCATAATTGGCAAAACCTGGAAACAATAAAAAGGTCTTTCAAGGTGGAAAAACAAACTGTGATACTTTCACATAATAGAATATTCATCAATAAAAAGAAATGAGCTATCAAGTGAAGAAAAGACAGAGTGTTCTAAATGCGTATTGCTAAGAGCACCAAGCTAATCTGAAAAGACTATTGTGTACTGCATAACCTTAACTATGCAGCCTTCTAACATTCTGGAAAAGACAATGGACAAAGTAAATACATCAATGGTTAGCAGAGGCTCTGGGTAATGGTGAGAGGGATGAATTGGGGAGCACAGGGCATCTTTAAAGAATTGAAACTATTTTGTACGATACTGAAATGGCAAATATGACATCAAACATTTGTCAAAGCCCATAGGACTGTATAACACAATGAATGAACCCACTGGGAACTCTGACCTTTAGTTAATAAAAATGTTTCATCAGTTTTAACAAATACATCACACTAATGCAAGGTGTTAATAAAAGGGAAAACTTGGGTGAGGGGAGTGATAGGTATATGGGAACTTTCTGCACTTTCCACTCAATTTTTTTTTCAGTAAACCTAAAACTGCAAAAAAAAAAAGGTATATTAATTAAAAATAAATTAAGCTTTTAAAATGATATGAGAGTGAAAGGAGATAAACTAAAAGGAATATGAAAGCCTGTGATGTTCAGGCCAAGGGGATCATGCTAAGGAACTGATTTGTTCTCCCAAAACAATGTGAATCCATTGAAATGTTTAAAAAGAGGGAACACACATTAGATGCCCAAATAAAAATGTATTTATTAAGATATGGCTAAATTTGACTTACCTAAATTAGAGATCTTGTGAAGTTTAAGTTTTACCTAGTAATTCAAAGTTCAAGTAAATATAAACCACTGGCAAAGTAGGGCATAGGCGAAGCACTTAGTCTAGGACGAACTTTGCAATGCAACATATGTTTTTCTTGCTACATCTCAGTAAGTTTGACATATGATCTCCCCATCATTTATGCAGTTACATTGCTTAATCACCAAATATTTGCTTCCCTTATTAAGCACCTCCGATTTAAATCTGAATGCTCTTGAAATCTGAATGCTCACAGAGAGAATTGTGGGGAGCTTATTTCAGTTTGGGCTCCAAAGCAATAAATAAAGGTTTATGTGAGAAAATCAAATAAAAGTAGGAATGAAGTTTGTTGGTCCTCATTCAAAAAAGAACTACGTTAGTCTGTCAAGAAAACAAACTGTTAAATTAATATATTTTTATTTGTATCATCCTGAATTTTAAAAATATTCTTGATTTTATAAAGATAATTTAGATGTTGAAAAAAACAATATAAATGTACCCTGACATCATTTAAATTATAGCATTCCTTAAGTTGTACTTGTGCTGGAAACTTGGTCATCTTTAATTACCAGTGCAGTAAACTTAAGTTTCAGATTTCCATATATGTTAATCTAAGGTGTTTATTTGTTCATTATATTTTAGGAAAAATAATTAAATATGAAGAATTTTTATATTATTTTTATAACATTCAAATGCTTTTTAATCATAAATAGGTTCAATGAAATTTATAAATGAGTTTATTATGAGTGAAAACACTTTTACCATTAATATTTTGTGCATTAAGTTTATATTGTAATAAGCACAACTGACTTTTATTATCCAAAGTCCTGATAATATGTATCATAATGCAAAAAATGAGATGCATATGTTGTATCAGAAAAAGCCTAGGTATAATTTCAAGCTTAAAGTCTATATTTGACTCTATTTTTTATATATACATATTTAGTAATTATCTATTTTTATATTTGGTAAATGCAAGTACAATTTTTCATCTGAAAATGATACTATTCTCTGATTGTGTACAAATGAAAAACTTTATAATTTACATGTTTAACCCTGCAAACACAATTTACTGCAGATTTTGTTGTTTTGATGCTGGCACAGCCTGAAAAGCTGTGAGCCAATTAAACCTCTTTTCTTTATAAATTGCCCAATCTTAAGTATTTCTTTATATCAACACAAGAATAGCCTAACACAGTAAGTAACCCTATAAAGTTGTTTATGAATTCGTGGGCTCATCTGCAAGCTTCATGAATGGATTTCATACTAAGCAAAATCACAAAAATGCTTTAGAATTGAGCTAAAATCTAAGTCGCTGCCCAGGTGTCAGACTGGCAACTGAGTATGTCAGATGCAGACCACATTCAAACAGAAAAGTAAAGATTTTGAAAACTATTATTGTAAACACAGCACAACAAAATCTTGACAGAATTTACAGCCTGATTCTAACTGGGTTGACTGACTTCTAAAACAGAAATAGAAGTCTCCACAGAGTTAAGGGAGAAGCAGAACCTCATAACATTATGTACAAAATATCAACGTACCGTCCATAATTACTTGAAATGTGAAGAGTCAGAAAAACTCCAACTGATGTGAAAAAAAAACCATCAATATTTGCCAACACTGAAGTGACGTAGATGCTGTATTATTACAAGGGTTTTATAGCAACTATTTTAAAATGCTCCAAAAACCAAGAATGAATAAAAAATAACAACAATAACATAACCTTCATTGTGTGAACTCATTAGCAATGTGGAGATGAAAAAGGAAAGTCAGTGAACTTGAAAGTAAATCAATAGAAATTATCCAATATGGAGAATAGAGACAGATGATCAAAAAATTAAACAGTGCTCTCACAGACATATGGAACAATTGTAGAATTTCTAAATTCTGTATCATCAGAGTCCCAGAAAGAGGGGAAAACAGTACAGAAAAAAAATAAAGAATTGCCAAAAAATTTCTCTACTTAGTGAAACATATAAACATATAGGTTCAAGATGCTCAGAGAACCCCTAAACAAGTTAACCCCAAAGAAATCCACATTCAAATGCACTTAATTAAACTATTGAAAACTGGAGAGAAAAAAGTCCCAAAAGCAGCCAGAGAAAAGTGAGGCGTCTAGAGGCAAAAACAATGGGGAAAACTATGGATTTCTTATCAGAATTCACTAGAGACAGAAAAAAGTGGAGCATTCTTTTTAAAATGCTAATGGAAAGAATTTCAATCTAAATATTCAGTGAAAATATTCTTCAGGAATGAACAGGAAATCAGGGCATTCTCAGATTACAGAAAATCCACTGAACAGGCTTGTTCTGGAAAATTACTAAAGAATGCCTGTAGGCAGAAAGGAATGGTACCACCGGGAAACATGGAACATCAAGAATGAAAAATAGTAATAAAAATTGTAAATGTATGGCTATAGGTAATAAACTCTTATTCTCCTCGACTTATTTAAATATGTTGTATGTTTGTAGGTAACTATTATAACTTCGTTGAATGGGTTTTCAATGTATGTGGATGTAATCTATAAGAGAGCAGTAATCTAAACTAGGGACAGTAAAGTTACCTGTATGATGATAAGCTGTCTATATTGTCCTTGAAGTGGTAAAATATTGATTCTAGTTCAATTTCAGAAGGTTAAATATGCATATTGTAATCATATCAAACACTAAAAATGAATTATACAAAGAGATATCTTAGAAAATATAGTTGATAAATTGAAATGAGATACAAAAGAAGGTTGAAATAATCCCAAGGAAAGCAGGAAAGAGAAAATAGAGGAACCAAAACAACAGAAGAAACAAAGAACAAGAAAGAAACAAATAAAAAATGATAGACCTAAATTCAAATTAATGATATTAGAAGTTTAGACTGGGCGAGGTAGCTCCTGCCTATCATCCCAGCACTTTGGGAGGCCGAGGCGGTGGATCAAGAGGTCAGGAGTTTGAGACCAGCCTGACCAACATGGTGAAACCTCGTCTCTACTAAAAATAAAAAAATGAGCTGGGCATGGTGGCACATGCCTGTAATCCCAGCTACTCAGGAGGCTGAGGCAGGAGAACTGCCTGAACCTGGGAGGCAGAGGTTGCAGTGAGCCAAGATCATGCCACTGCACTCCAGCCTGGGCGACAGAGTGAGACTTTGTCTCAAAAAATAAAAAGAAGAAGTTTAGTTGCACAAACTAAAGCACAAAAATTACAAGACAGAGAGTGTCAGAGTAGATTTAAAAATGCTCAACTGTGTGTTATCTCTAAGAAACTTACTTTGAATATAATGATATTTGTAGGTTAAAAGAAACAGGTTAAAAATAAATACATATATCATGCAAACACTAACCAAAAGAATGGTGGAATGGCTATAGCAATATCAGACAAAGATTCAGGACAAAGAATAAACACAAATCACATCAAATTACTTTCTAGTTACAAACCTTTGAATAGTTTTCAATTACTCAGAATCATATTCAAATCCCTTATCTTGACCTAATAGAAACAATCTAAAAACCATATTTATACTCTACCCAGACACCTCTTAGCCATTTATAAACTGTTTCGCTTAATAGCTCTTAAAAATAGCTTTTTAATTCGTTGTGTTTGTTTATTCCCAGGAGAGTGTAAACTCCATAACAGAAATGTCTTGGTGTATGTTGTTCACTCTAATATCCTTGCTGTCTAAAAACAGTGCTTGATATAGAATAGATACCCAGTAAATACATTTTAGGTGCATACATTAATTTTCTATGAATTATTTTAAAAATGAGATTTTGTTAAACCATCATATAATGCTTTTAAAGTTCCCAAACAACCACAAATAAAATTTTACCACCAGTTCTTGATTTTAAACTAACTGTCAGAAGTTTCTATTTTATTAGTGTTCTTTAACAATAAAGATTTATTGACTTCATATGAATATCTATGGATGATGGAAGGAGATTTCTCAAATGTTGATGCTTTTTACTCTGGGAAGTTCTTCACATTATAACACTGCGGGTTTTCCAAATACGTACAGATCAAGCAAAAGATACGTAAGCGTTCCTGAAAATCAGAAAAAAAATCCTAAATTTTGGTTACCAATAAATTCCAAGAAAATTCAAGACAAACTAATCTAGTGTAATTAAAATTAATAAGGAGGACATAGAAGAGTAGGGGGAGAAAAAGGGGAAGAAAAGTTATTAATAGGCTTGTAATTTTAAGTTTGGAGAATTACAGAATCTGAAATGGAGAGAACTTGAAAGGCTAATATTAACCTGATTCAGTTATATTTTATTTGGTAAACATACTGAAATGTGCTTTCAGACGGTAGGAATTGAATGATTAAAGATATATAGTATCACAGGTCTGTGTGGCCAAGAATGAGCATCCAGACGGTCTTGGCATCCAGGTCAGGTTGAAGTGCAAATACTGTTAGATGGCAGAGCACTCATCAGACTCCAGGCAATCAGTAAATATTTGTTGAATGGATGAAAGTAAATTAAATACATGTTTTTAGAGATTTTTGAAGGCTGTTACACTGTGGACTAAGAACTGCTACTTCCCATTTTTTCCTATAAAGATATTCTGCTTCTCTTCTCTCAGAGGTAAACATGAAACCCAGTCTCACCAATGATAATTATCTCACTCAGATGTACACAGTGACTTTTCAAGGGATAAGCACATAATCCAAGTTAAGCAAATCAACATTTTCTATAGAAATATTTAATTTGGAATGGAGAAAATCACACTTCCTGATGTGTGTTTTGTTCTGCTTTGCCACTGAGTTTTGCGTTTGTGAATAGTGTGCTGTGAGTTGTCACACCTCCTGCAATACATGCTGATCTTCAGAGAATAAGCATGACATATGGAAATAAACCAAACGTAATGTGTTGGGGAACTACCTCTCCCAATTCACGTTCTTTTCATTTGAAAAAGAAAATTCAGTTAATGGAACTCAAGGGCTCTTTTGTTCTCTTTGTTCTCTTACACAGAAAAATAGAGTGACATCCACTGACACATTTGGAAAGACTAAATTGGACTCTACAACTTCTTCTGGAATGGAGCAGGTAAGAAGAGGTATAAAAAGAATTCTGACATCATTGCCTGTGACTGGAAGGTAAGTCTGTCTAAATCAGTGGTTCACTTAACAAGTCCTCTGGCTGTGCTATCTAAGCGATATCTTTTCAATATTATCAGTAATCATGTTGACTGCCATGACTTATTCTCTATTGATTCCGTAACTTGACTGACAAGAGGAATAACAAGTATTTGGTCTTCTCAGAATACCAAAGAAGGACAAGCTTAGAGAAACAATTTTCTTGCTGTTTGAATTTTTGATCTTCTTTATCCTTTAGGGCAGCTAGCACCCTTCTCATAGGTAGAATAAATATGCTAATATATCTTTTCTCTTCTCAGTTGAATTTCATTTGTATTTCTGTCACATGCCAAATTGATAAACCTGAAGAATAGGATTATGCTTATTCATTATGTTCTCTTGCACAGAGTAGTTAAAATATTACCATATTTATATTATGAGAGTGATAGGGTGGCTTACTTTTCTCATCTGAACTCTAAATACATAATGTTATCAATGCCAAAATGTAAATCTGTTTTCTTTTGTGGGACTCAAAAATGCAGTATGCTCCAGTGCGGTGCTTACTTTATAGACTTTAATACCATTTATAGTATCATTTGAAAAACAAATATTTTATTATGTTACCATTTTCTGAGATACAGGTCCTTTTGTTTGATGCATCAAATGATCAGAACAAATATGAAGTGTTTGCATATTCACCGATTCTATTAATCATTGAAAATATGTGTATTTGTCATCACAGGAGGTTTTCTCAGACTCATTTCTTTCTAACCTTTTCCAGATGCTTTTTCTTTGAGTATAACTTGCCTGACACAATTTGCTTGTATATTATTAATGTGAATAAATCATATCATTGATCAATGTAGCATTTCCAGGAATTTTATAGTTTGATTGAAATTTTACTTTGGAGACATTATGAGCAAACTTACAACTTTTAGTAATCTTACTGTGATGTTTTAGATGACGTATTTGTAATTTTTACCAATAAAATTTCCTTAAATCTTCCTTAAATTCATGAAAAATTGTATACTGCCATTTGGCCAACATTAACTATGCATTCATAGTTAAAAATAATATTTGTATAGCTGTTCTTGGCCACTTTAGGAGTCATGGACTAATTTCAATATCTAGAGAAAGCTATGTCTCCCTTCTCTGCATTATTACACATTGATAGATTTTTTAAATATATTGACTTTCCTGATGCCCACCCATATACCATTTTCAATTTACACATCCTACGGTAAGGAAAGAACCTCAGCCAAGTGTGTGATGTGGACACTTGCCTTATTCAAACTTCAGCTTATATTAGTACCATCTTTTTTCTAATGTCCTTGTGAAACCTTTAACCAGTTAGCAAACATAGTGTTGCACTTTTCCTTTTATTCTCTTAGTTCAATTTTGTCTATATTCTTTAGGTTTTCTTATCTTTGTAACAATCAACTTACATCAGTTGCAAAAAGAAAAAAAAACTGTCTTTTGATTTGTAATGTCCCAAAGTTTACATTTTACCTTCAGAACTTTCACTTGCAGCGTTTCTGAAAAGTGAAAATTCTGGTTACAAGTAGCTATTGTCCTGATCCATGTAAAGCTGAAGCATTCAACTTAGAATCTGTTAAGTCATTACTTCTTATTTTGCTGTAAGAATGACTTTTCTCTCTGTAAACTTCTCTTCAGGACATCTTTTAATTATTCTGCATGCTCTAAGATACATGTTATGGAATGAAAGTGGATTTATTTTGCAGTATGAATTAAGGTAAAATGAGCGAGTCTTCAAATTGGTGGAATCTGAAAGTGTGCCTGTCCTGCATGATGATTCCTCCTGTCTTAGAATCATTACCTACTTAGTGCATCAGCCTGAGATTTTGCTACTGTAAAACTTCATGTCCAGTACCTTGAGGGTTACATTAACACGATGCTAATTTTACTGTTTTGAAATCACCCGTGGGACAAGCAGAAAGTTCTCCCTGCTCTGAACAGTTTTCAACAGTGAATTAATTGCCAAAGAATTCTTAGTGTAACCATCTAGTTATCGACAGTAATTAAGCTTAAGTATTTCTTGGATTTACTAAGCGCTGATTGTATGCATCAAAAAGTCCTAATTCCTCAGCCAAGATTTCAGAATCTTCATATTCTATTGCCAGCAAAGTTATCCAAACTTATTCTTTCCCTACTTAAAAAATTACCTTAAATCATCAGCACTATTCACACCTAATATTTATTAAATGTGTTACGTTTGCCTGGCACTGGGTTAAATGCTTTATTTTTATATTGTGTATACTCTTTGAAGTAGGAACTATTATTGTTCCCATTGTACATATAAAGACGCATAGGTCATATATGAGACACATTCAGGGTGGTATGGCTGTAGACAGGAGTGGAAATTAGGTCAGCCATTGTGGAAGACAGCGTGGTGATTCCTCCGAGACCTAGAGGCAGAAATAGCATTTGACCCAGCAATTCCATTACTGGCTATATACCCAGAGGAATATAAATCATTCTGATATACTGATGCATGCATATGTATGTCCATTGCAGCACTATTCACGATAGCAAAATCATGGAATCAACCTAAATACCTATTGATGATAGACTGGCTAAAGAAAATGTGGTACATAGACACTATGGAATACCATGCAGCTATAAAAAAGGAATAAAACTATGCCCTTGGCAGAAACATGGATATGGCTGGAAGCCATTATCCTCAGCATACTAACACAGGAACAGAAAACCAAAACCACATGCTTTCCCTTATTAAGGGGAGCTGAATAATGAGAATACGTGGACACACCAGGGTTGGGTCCTGTCAAAGGGTAGGGGGTGGGAGGAGGGAGAAATCTAGGAAGTATAGCTAATGGATGCTGGCCTTAAGAGCTGAGTGATGGGATGGTCTCTGCAGCAAACCACCAAGGCACAGCTCGCACATCCTGCTCACGTGCCCCTGAACTTAGAACAAGCGTTGGAAATTGAAAAATCAAAAGATACATAGGCCTACATGGGTAAAGTAAATTGCCTAAGATCACAAAAACACTCTTGTCCACTTCAGTACAAAAAAAGATGAAGGATTTTTGCTGGATTGGTTCAGTGATGGATCCTAAAAATGTGCCAGTTTGGGTGCGTTGGATAGTCTTGATTTGTTCTTCCAGATCTGGTATCCACCATTTTTTACCGTCCTTGTGTCATGGGAATGGATGGGGTGACTTCGTGAACTACATTAACTGATTTCTCTTGATTTCTAGCTTCCTGCTGTGCTCAGCTAATAGCATCACTGCAAGAAATCTAGGCTGCCATGAAATTATTCTGCCACTTGGTCACTGTGGCACAGCAGATCTAATGGTATTCAAAGTACCCGTTGTAGATCAGAATGCTCTTAGGAGCCATGAGAAGGACTCTATAAAGGAAATACATGTAAATTTTTAGGGTTTCAAAGCAAAGTTGTACCGTCCTCTGCGTTCTACTTTTACCAAAGAGCCTCTGGCTGGACTATGAGCCAGTCAGGTTACCATGGGACCTGATATGCTCAGCATGAACTGGGTGTTGTCTAATCCAATAAACTATAGGATTGGGAAGCAGACTCAGTAGCATTTCAGCATTAAGTGGAAGTGCTGTATATGCTATTGGGTTTGAAGAGATTCTGAAGGAATAAGTGAGTCACACGACCACACGGCACAGATTCCCCTGACCATTACTGTAAGTTGCCTCCTCCCTCTGAATTCATACCTGTGGACTCCTAGGTGATACCTATAGAAGGTTGGCTGAGGAAAAAATAGATTAGGTCTGGTTAACAGAGTCTTCTTTACAAATATGCTAGTCTCTCTTGTAAATAGATAGCTTAAGTATTATTTTCCTCTTCATCATGGCTCCAAGAAAAAGAGGCAGAGATTTAAGCCTTCTCAGACACAACTAGCAAATGAGTTTATACCGAGTATTGATAGTGGCTAATATTTTGGCTGGATAATCAGAGAACTGAAAAAAGCGACGTTGGAAAGTTTGGAGTTGTAGGAAAGAAGGTCTAGGGAAGAGGTACATGTTAGACATCTCCAAATGGGCATAGAATGGGAAGCTATTTGGGTCTCATGAGCTTCTCACCAAGAAGCAACTGTAGAAGAGTGAACTGTTAATAATCAGGTTGACAAGATGAAATGTTTTATGATAGGTGCTGATTTTTTCCTTGTCAAATAGAGTCGCAAACAAAGCATGATGTTGGGAAGAGAGGCTTTGCATGGGTTCACCCATAGAGATACTCACTTGCGAAGCCTTTCCCACACTGCCTGGGGCAAAGGCAAACACTGCATGCCCAACACGGCATCATTCTCCTGGAAATATGCAAAAGGTCACCCAGCCACTTCTATCATATAAAGAGAAAATCCATTTTCTGTGGATACAAATTTACCTTTTTTATTAGCAATGCTTATGCACAAATCACCTCTGTGGTCTTTGAAGTATCTTTCTCAACATTATAGAATTACACATAGCATTACTTTTGACTAAGAAACTTGTGTTAGAGCAAATCCTGTGTGGTGACAGACTCGTGATCATGAAGTTTAGTGGTCTTACCATGTTTCCCATCTCTAGCCTGAGATTGAGATAAAACGGCCTTAAGAAGGCATAGCTTTAATGTTAGTTTTATTGGCAACACCTTTTGGGGCTGAAGAACTATCAAATGTCCTCCCGGGAGAGTGATATGCTCCAAGTCAGCATCAAATAGAGAAAATTTCTTCCATAGACAGAAATTACAGGTGAATGAATCAAGATGTCACTATTCTCACTATCACTATTGGTGATTATTTTATTCTTGTGAAATATTTGCTTTCTATTTTCACAGTTTGGGTGTCTACTGATTTTGAAGTCACAGTTTCCAAAGAGGAATGCTTTAATGAAGGGAACAACCTTCAGGTGTGTATTTGCTGCGTTGCTGGTACAGGGAAAACAGTCAGCCGAGGAGTGTGAGAGCAACCGCTGATTTAAATGAAAGAGAGAGAGGGAAGAAATGAGGAAAGAAGGAAAAAAGAGGAAGAAAGAGGGGTAGAGAGAGGCAGGAAGGGAGGGAGGGAGGGAGGAAGGAAAGAAAGGAAGGAGGGAGGGAGGGAGGGAGGAAGGATGGATGGAAGAAAAGGAAGGAAGGAGGAAGAAGAAAGGAAGGAAAGAAGGCAGGGAGGGAGGGGGGAAGGAGCTTAAAGAAATAAGTGGTGGTCAAGTATGGCAGATTTTGTTTTCCCTACTGGACTATGATCCAGCGTTTTTAGGCGACAGTACCTACAGATTTTTCATTGAGAATGACCCTGCACTCACTACTGTACAGTCAGTAGTTAGGCAGTTATTCAAGGTGCTAGCATGCTCTTACTTTAGAAAATGTTTGGCTTCATGACCCAGACTGGATTATAACAGCTAGAAAGGTCAATTCAATCTTGCCCCTATGACTTTAAACTTTTCCAGAAAAAAAATGTAGATGCGAAATTGTCATTGTTCTTCATTATTTTATTGGCAGTGTACTGAACAGAGAACCATTAGTTTTTGTTACCTATATCTAACAAGCGTTCATGGTTTCACTTTTGTCCTGGAACATAGTTAACATTTACTTTCATTTTATGAAATATATTTATTTCTGCACTTTGCTGAAATCACCTGGGTAATTTTTTATGGCTTACAAATCCTGAATTAAAAGATTAACTAAAATGAGGATAATATATAGAATTTGACAATTGTAAATGATCATTGATCTTGAAAAAAAAATGTTTGATTTCTTTCCCGAGTACTGACATGAAGTTAGAAATTGAGGAAATGGAGACAGTGAGTACAGTGTTTTTGGAGAAATCTTTCTGTGAAGGAGAGTGTCTTGGTTCAAATTGTGCTGCTGTAACAGAACACCTTAGACTGGGTAACGATAAAGAACAGAAGTGGATTTAGCTCATGGTTCTGAAGGCTGGGAAGTTCAAGATTGGGTAGCAACGTTTGGCAGGTGGTGGTGAGGGCTTCTCCTGTGCCGAAATATGACAGAGAAATGGAAGGGGAATCAGCCACGTGGGAGAAGTAGTAAACAGGAGCAGCGAGCTTGCTTGTGACAAGCTGCTCTCACAGGAACCAATCTGTTCCAGTAAGAAGGAAAACTCACTCCCACCTGCCAGATGGCATTAATCCATTCAGAAGGGCGGTGCCCTCATCATCCAGACATCCCACACTCGGCCCTACCTTCCATCACTGTCAGGTTGGAGATACAATTTCAACAAGACTTTTGGAGGAGACACACTCAAACCATAGCAGGGAGCAAAGAGATTGGATGGGAGTTGAAGGGACTCCCCTAGTTCTTTTAATCATGAAGTTAGGGTATTGATTTTTGATCTTTCCTCGCTTCTCTGGTGGGCATTTAGTGCTATAAATTTCCCTCTAGACACTGCTTTAAATGTGTCCCAGAGATTCCAGTACGTTGTGTCTTCATTCTTATTGGTTTTGAAGAACATCTTTATTTCTGCTTTCATTTCATTATTTATCCCGTAGTCATTCAGGAGTAGGTTGTTCAGTTTCCTTGTAGTTGTGCATTTTTGAGTAAGTTTCATAATCCTGAGTTCTAACTTGATTGCACTGTGGTCTGAGAATCTGTTTGTTATGATATCTGTTCTTTTGCATTTGCTGAGTAGTGATTTACTTCCAATTATGCGGTCAATTTTAAAGTACAATGTGGTGCTGAGAAGAATGTATATTCTGTGGATTTGGGGTGGAGATTTCTGTAGATGTCTATTAGGTCTGCTTGGTCCAGATCTGAGTTCAAATCCTGGATATCCTTGTTAATTTTCTGTCTCATTGATCTGTCTAATACTGACAGTGGAATAGCAGTGGGTGGGGGGATCGGGGAGGGATAGCATTAGGAGAAATACCTAATGTAGATGACGGGGCAATGGATGCAGCAAACCACCATGGCCTGTGTATACCTATGTAACAAACCTGCACGATCTGCACATGTACCCCAGAACGTAAAGTATAATAAATAAATTAAACAAACAAGAAAGACGTTATATCGAGGAGAGATTTATTTCCCTTTTTTATTTCAAATGAAAGAGCAGAGTGTGTTTTTGTATGAACAAAAACAAATTTTAGCCTTTTTTCAAAATTAATAAACCTTGCAAGTTTAAAACCTAAAGGTCTATAATTAAACATACAAATCTTATTCTTAGATTTATGAATCTTACAAGTTTTAATATTCCCTGTTAACACTCACTGTTACTTTGAGGAAGCCTATTCCCATGCTTTTAATAATGAGACTGATTCAATTAGTGTAATAGGCCTGTGTGCTGGGTTTTTGCATCAGCTCAGATTTGCACGCTTGCTTTCCTTTCCAGCCTGAGCAGCTTCAACAGCAGTTTGTGCTGTTCCCATGACACTGAAACGTAGTCACTGTGTTGCCAGATTAAGGAGCCCACTGCTGGAGTGGCTCAGGCTCCCCTCAGTTCCTCCTCTGAGCTTACAATCCCCCACCTCTGTCGCCCTGCAGGCTATCCTTGGGCTGCAGCATCAGATGGCAAGAATACCCTCTAGAATCTATAAGCAAAGCTTCAGTAGAGTTCATGGCTGGTGGAGTAGACTTTGGGCTGTGAAAGACAGCAGTCTGGGGATAAATTCTTCTGTTTTCCAATTGCCAGATAGACTGGTTGGAGATATGGTAGTTCTATATGAGTCCATATAACGTTTTCTCTTTCTCAGTCTCACTCTTATTTTCCTTTATTTCTGTTTCCTAAATATTGCAGTCCGTGCCGCAAGGGTCATCCCTTAAGATTATGCACCATTGTGTTTTCTGGGAAATGAATCCTGTGACAGCAAGAATATCATAAACGTGACATGACATAAAATTCCATATTTGCACAGATTTCTAAAAGATTAATGTTTTAACTTTGATTCTCTTAGGTATTTATATACATAATTCTAAATTTTCTTCAGGATAAAATGTGTCTAATCACTACACAAGTAATTTTTATTGTCACAAACAATTTGAGGAACATTCCCCGTATATTTTTGGGAATTGCCTTCTAAATTTTCTAGACTTTGTTGAAGACCATTTTTGATAACCTTAATGAAGATTAAATTTTGGTTTTTGCAGTACTGATAGGATTTATTACCCAAATTTGTAGTCTATACCCAATAATGAATAATTTCAAGAAAGAAGTGGCCATATATGTACCCCATGCCTCTGTGTGTCATGTATGTATGCCGTGTCTTTTCTTCTCTTTACCCTGGCTGCTATATTATTTGATTGGACGTATGTTTCTTTAGATTTTTAGATATTTTAAGTCTTCTCTTATAGTTCAAAGACATGCTTGCTCTTGGTGAAAAAATTTTATTTTCTTACCTGTTACAGCCATAAAATCTATAACTCTTTGAGATTCTCACTTGATTTTGCCTGATTATGTAATTGTAGAGTTCTAGTAAACTCATTCCTAAACTTAAGCATATATGAGAATCATCTGAGATTACTATTAACACACAGATTGCTGAACTTTGTCCTAGGGTTTTTGAACCAGTAGGTTAGGGAATGAGCCCAAGAATTTTAATTTCTTACAAGTTCCAAGGGGATTCTGGTGTTTCTGGACTGCCAATTTCACTTTGGGAACTACTGTTCTAAAATAAAATGTCAATGACATATACCTTAAGAAATCTTATTATAGAACTTTAAGTTGAAATCGGCCATAGACTCCTGTCTGTCACTGACCAAAGTTTATACCATCAGCCATGAACTCCAGCGAGTCTCTGCTTATATAGGGATATTGATATGGGATAGTCAAGTAGACAAGCAAAACAGAAAAATCGATGGAGAAGAAACGTAGCAGAATATTTGATGATAAAAATATGTTTTTTCTCAAATAAGACACAATAAATGTAAAGACTGACCAATGTAACCTTTTAATTACAAGTATTCTGTTTGATAAAAGTTTCCATAGTTAAATTGAATTGACCTATTCAAGTAGTGAGTGAATATTTGCAACACATATAACTAGAATAATATTAAAAGTATAGAAACAACCTATATGTCACAAACAAAACAATTAATAGAAAAATAGAAAATGAATATAAAAATGAAATGTATAGAAGTGAATATCCCAAGTTTCTATTAATCTAAAGAGATAATGATATTAAGAAAAAGGCAAACTAAAGCAGCAAGACACTGCTCCACACTCATTCGATTAGTGAAAAATTCACAATTTTTTTTACATCAGGCATTGATAAAAATAAGGAGAAACTCTTTAATTTTACAAGTAGGATTATTACTTGAATTATTACTTGAATGGAATGTACGGGTTTTTTAAATTTATTTTTTAGCCATTTTGGTGGGTGGGTAGCGGTATCTCATGGTGGTTTAATTGTTAAGTTTTGATGCCTATGTTTCAATTTTTAAATAATTTGAAATTTGCCTCGATGTACTACATTTATAAAATAAGCATAGCTACATATATTCAATGAACCAGGTTAGTCTTTAGGTCAAACTCTGTGGTGAAAGTTGAACTCTAAAATACTAAATAAAACATGGTAGGTGCCCCATTCATTATTACTCATACACATTTTGGAATAATCTTGTGGGTGTCTTGGAAATGCATCTGTACGGAGGTTGAGATCATAATTCCTGTTGGAGGTGCTGAATTTTCTTACATGAACTGACACAGCTAGATTATCTTTATGAACTACAATGATTTAAGTAATGTAGTTGTTTTACTAGTAACAATATTTATTGAGCATTTACAAACTGCTACTAAGTTGTGTGATTTTAATGATTAGTTTGTTTATTTCTTATAACAACAGTCTTAGGTTTCATTTTCTTTAACAATTTATATAGAACTGACCATGTGCTAGCCACAGTTCTCAGAACTTTAGGCCACTAAACGCCTTCAGTATTCATAACCACACTGTGTGTAGTACTGTAATATGTATTTTGCAGCTTTGTAAAGGGAGCCACAGAGGTTTGAGCAGGTAACATGCTTAGCATACTATGAATAATGTGAGAGCCAGAGTTCAAAACCAGCAGTCTGGCTCCAAAATCTGAACATATAACTCCTATGCTGTACTGCCTATAAAGAAAGAATTCTAACACAAATGAAAAGAACAAGGCCAAGATCAATCCGTCATGGTAAAAGCTAACACTAAAGCAGGCAGTTTCATTCCCAGATCTGTTCTTTTAACCATTGCACAGTGGCTAATAACGGTTTTCATAATAATAACTGATTTATAATCAGAAGTAATGATGCTCCGATCACTGCAATCAACACTTTATGTGAATTACCTCATTTAATCTTAAAAAGTGATGTATGTTTAATACTTAAAACATTATTATTCCTATTTTGTAGATTAGAAAACTGCGTGTTAAAGCATGTTAAGCAATTTATGCAGGTTATAAAACTGGTGATTTTACAAACCAAATATAGACCCAATTATGCTATATAGTTCAAAATTTAAAAAACAATGAGTTCGTGTCGTTTGTAGGGACATGGATGAACCTGGAAACCATCATTCTCAGCAAACTGGCACAAGAACAGAAAATTGAACACCACATGTTCTCACTCATAGGCGGGTGTTGAACAATGAGAACACATGGACACAGGGAGGGGAGCTTCACACACTGGGGTCTGTTGGGGGGAACTAGGGGAGGGACAGTGGGGTTGGGGAGTTGGGGAGGGATAACATGGGGAGAAATGCCAAATATAGGTGATGGGGAGAAAGGCAGCAAACCACATTGTCATGTATGTACCTGTGCAACAATCCTGCATGTTCTTCACATGTAACCCAAAACCTAAAATGCAATAACATATATATTAAAAAAAATTGTACAACCCTAATTTCAGGTAAAACAACAACATTAATACAAAAAACATTCAAAAATTCCTCTTTTAAAACTTCTGTTGACAACTCCTTTTTGTTGGATAGATCATAAACAATGTGTTACGGTGTAAGCTTCATGAGCTCAAAAGATGTTATCCATCCAGTGATTCCTCCATTTATTCAACAATCACTTATTGACACTTCATATTCATTATTTCATTTATTCTTCAACATAATTTTCTGAGTGCCTAGAATATCCAAGGACTCTTCAACACATTGTGGATGTGCAGTGAATAGAAGAGAAAAGGACCCTGGTTTTGTGGCATTTATATTGTAGTGAGTGGTTTCAAAGAGAAGACTGATAAATAAATAACATCTAAATAAGCAAGGTCATTTCAGAAAATGGTAGTTACTACAAATTCAGCCCAAGCGGACTATAAAATGAAAGTTGTGATGGCAGTTGTAAGGAAAAGCCTTTCCAAGACACCATTTGATACAAAGCATGGATGCTGGGAAGGAACCAGACACTTAAAGATTTTATTCCAGGGCGAGGAAACATGAGGAAACAGGTTCCTGCAAGCACTGTGAGGATAATTTCTTTTTATTCCCATTTCCATCTTTCTCATCCTGGACTTCATTGTTGGAATGTAATCTACTTGTAGTTCCCTTACTGATCTCTCTGCCTTCATTCTTTCATTTCCATTTTCGCATTTATTCATCTGACATTTAATTTTTGAAGCGTGACTATTACCATTTAATTCACCTGTTTGAATATTCTCATTATTTTCTGTCGGCATGTAGTATCACAGCCAAATTCTATAGACTATCTTTATAATCTGTACTTGTTCTCATGGCAATCGGCATTTCCAGGCATAATTTTTTTAGCATTCCCTTTCATATCCACTTACCTCGGTCAGAATAATGCATTCACCGTTCTTTAACATTACCTCATATCTTAGATTTCACGCCTTTTGTTCTGTTATCCTGAATTCCCTTCTTCCTTGAATCTACACATGTCCAAAATGTTCCCGTATTTCAATAGCTAAGAGTTCTGACGCTATTCTAAGGTTTTCCCAAATGAGGAAATTATCTGAAACATTCTGTCACGATTTCCATTCCAGAAACGTAAAAAGGACTAGAGAAATGATTTTTTGAAAATAGACTTTTTAGAAGAAACATGATATAATGCGTATTTGTTAAGTTTTCTTTCTGCCCAGCATCTCTTTGTAATGATGGAGGATTTATCTCTTTATGAATAATGCATCTTCTCGGCAGGAGCCTTCATCCTCACTGCTGCGGGTCCTTTGAAGCTAGAGCAAAGGCTTATGACCTTTGCCTTCAACTGAGGAAGCATTTGATTCTAAATGAATGGGGTATAGTTTCTGGGTGGAAAAAGAAACACACAAACTTAAATTCTTATTGCCAATTTGACACCCTTCAAAAACTGTAACAGTCACTTCCAGCTTAAGGAAATGCGTATTATTTCATTTATTCTCCTACTGATGTCACACACTAAAATTCAAAGTAAAAAAAAAAATTTTGACATCTATATTCTCATCTTTGTACAAACTGTCTTAATGCACCACACTGTCTTCATGAAATATGGGGAATTATACAAAGCTTTAACAGCCTACTACTTTTAAAATTAGGATTGACACTGAATGAAGCATGATCTTGTTCTCTGTGAAACTGCTTTGAACTTACTCCACTAACGTGGATTCTGCCGCTTCGTCGCTAGGCAACCGAGTTCAGATTGCTACTTTGCCTTGGTGCTAACGGTAAACAGGGCCACATGATCACTTTGCATTTTTTTAAACATAATGCATATTTTTCCCCCTCAAGATCTGTTTATGGAAGCATAAAGAATTTTAAAATTTTTTCTCTTTAAAGCAGTTGTATCTATCATATCTGTGGTCTTGAATCTACTTCATAAACTATTTACGTTCTATGTCTTATATCTTACAATTTTTCTACTTTGTAAACTTTAGAACATGGCACTTATATCTATTTTTGATTCTCAGTTTAGCAGGATTGTAGTTGTTTCTTTTTGGGTTGTTTTTGCTCGTTTGTTTTTTTGTTTTGTTTTTTTTTTGAGATTGAATCTCGCTGTGTTGTCCAGGCTGGAGTGCAGTGGCACGATCTCAGCTCACTGCAACCTCTGCCTCCCCGGTTCAAGCGATTCTTCTGACTCAGCCTCCTGAGTAGCTGGGACTACACGTACGTGCCACCACTCTCGGCTTATTTTTGTATTTATTTTTTTCAGTGGAGAAGGGGGTTTCACCATATTGGCCAGGCTGGTCTCAAACTCCTGACCTAGTGATCCACCCACCTCAGCCTCCCAAAGAGCTTGGATTACAGGTGTGAACCACCACTCCCGGCCAGTTGTTTCTTCATTTAATAATAAAAATCACAACATTAATAATGGAGATAAGTTTGAGAAACAAATAATTCAGCAAATGTTTACCATATTCAGTTATTCCTTGTGAGACTGAGAACAGAACAGTGATTAAAGCAGACAAGAATCCCTTCCCTTATGATATGGTTTGGCTGTTTCCCCGCCCAAACCTCATCTTGAATTGTACTTCTTATAATCCTAACATATCGAAGTGGGAACCTCCTGGGAGGTGGTTAGAGTGTAGGGATGGCTTCCCCATGCTCTTCTCAGGACAGTGAACGAGTTCTCACGAGATCTGCTGGTTTTATAAGGGGTTTTCCCCTACCCTTTCCTCTGCACTTCTCTCTCCTGCTGCCTTGTGAAGAAAGATGTGTTTCCTTCCTTTTCTGCCGTGATTGTAAGTTTCCTGAAGCCTACCCCACCATGCATAAATGTGAGTTAATTAAATCTCTTTCCTTTAGAAATTACCCAGTCGCAGACAATTCTTTTTAACAGCATGAGAATGGACTATTGCACCTTATGGAGCTTGCATTCTACTGAAGACAGTATGTATGTGATAAAACAAAAAAGAGATAACTATATAGTTGGCATTGATAAGTTTTAAGCCGAGAATGTTTTGCACCTATTTCCTGACAGTAGTATTTCCTTATGTTTGTCCTGGGTAAACTTAACTGGCAATCTTCAAATTATTTCAAAATTCAGATCTTCAGAGTCCCTTTGGGACTTTGACCTGTTGTGTGAAATCCTTTTGTTCACAGGTAGGATGCCTTCCTACCTGTATACAGAAGCTTGTGCCTCTCACAACAGGAAGCAGAGAACAGCTTCCTTACCAGTGTCCTGTCACTAAAATAGAGCAACTGAGTACAGTAGTGGTCCCTTGTCCAGGGAGGTTTCATTTTCCATGGTTACAGTTATGCACAGTCAACTGCATTCAGAAAACAGATGAATACATTTTATTAACGTATTTTGAATCAGAGACCACATTCATGTAGCTTTTATTGCTCTAATTGTGTTTATTGGTATTTAATTTCGTTCATCTCTTACAGAGCCTAATGTATAAATGGAACTTTACATAGATGTCTGTGCATAGGAAAATACATAGCATATATAGGGTTAGGTACTATCCAAGGCTCCAGGCATTCACGGGGGGTCTTGGGACATGTCCCTAGTGGATAAAGAGGGACTACTAAATAACTGAGATGGAAATCTATCGGAGCAAATAATGCTTCTGCACAATTGTAAATTTACATTCTTTTTCTCTCTGTATCAACTAAAAATAGCAAAAGACAGATGTTGCACATGAACAATGTTGATGGAAATCTCAAATCACCAACGTATGAAAAACAAAAGGCCGAATTTATTTTTCATTTGTTAAAATTTTTTCTTGAATGAGGGAGCAGTGTTTGTAAATACAAAAATCCAGCTTCTCACTGAACAAAGAAAATGAGAAGATTTTGGTGTTTAGGATTGGGGAGAAAAGCAGAGCTTTAATTTGATTTTAACAAAGTAGTATTCTAATTAGAGCTTATTATTGAAATAATACATTCTACAATGCAGACTGGTAGAGTCCTAGGGTATCAACTCATAGAGAAAAATTTAATACAAAACATTCTTTGAACATACTTGGAGCTTCCTGCGGATATGAGTCATATCCTTCAAGAAAGCAGCATTTATAGATTCCGATGTGTGTACAAAAGATGCCTTCAGGCAAGTGTGGAATTTCTTTAATTCCCTCCCTTTGTTCTTTCTTGGCCAGGTTAAAGGGGAGACCATTAAATATTGTCCAGAATTTTATACTGTCATGATTCTCCTCAGGAAATACCACTCAGAATAGAATACAGGTAGGACAAGTCATTCTGGAACTTTCGCTTGTATCCGTGAATGAAGGTGACAATGTGGAATGACAGTATTTCACCAAGGAAGAAAAATGTTATCACAACTTCATTTCAATTTACAATTCTGGGAGGCTCAAGAGTCAAATCAAGCTCTGCCCTGTTCCCTGCTCTGACAGTTCTCCGCTCTCCGCAGCATCAAACGGTTTGCTAAGAACTGTGTACTTATTAACTGATTTAAACCTTATAACAATTCTATTAGTGAAGGCAAGTTATTACCCTCCTTATAAATTAAGAATATTTTCCTAATTTATTGAGAGAGAGAGATTGAAGAATTTGTTGAAGCTAACACAGTTCTAAATCTTCAAGTAATATGTAAAAGTCAAGAAAAATATGAAAGATCAGTAAAAATCCTATGGATTTTGGTCCCACAATTTCTTTCAGGTCAACTGATTTTGGTGATTTATTATTTTTCTACAAGCTTTGGGGTTGGTTTGCTCTTGGATTTTCTAATTCCTCTAGAAATAACTAGTTCCTC
This sequence comes from Leontopithecus rosalia, assembly GCA_028533165.1. Taxonomy (NCBI): domain Eukaryota; kingdom Metazoa; phylum Chordata; class Mammalia; order Primates; family Cebidae; genus Leontopithecus; species Leontopithecus rosalia. Next base: position 5,777,506 of record CM052667.1, on the reverse strand, counting down.
TAGGTATGATGTGAAGTTATTAACTTGAGAATTTTCTAACTTCATGATGTAATCATGTAGTGCTATAAACTTTCCTCTTAATGCCGCTTTATCTGTGTCCCAGAGATTCTGGCATGTTTTATCTTAGCTTTTTTGTTTTAAATAATTATTTTGATTTCTGCCTCAATTTGTTTTTTTATGCAGAAGTCATTCTGGAGCAGGTTGTTTATTATTTATGGAATTGCATGATTTTGAGAGATCTTATTGGTATTGATTTCTATTTTTATTGCCTTGTGGCCCAAGAGTGCGTTTGGTATAATTCTGGTTCTTTGGTAAATTTGTTGAGAATTTCTTTATGGCCAATTCTGTAGTTAGTCTTGGAGTAGGCGCTGTGTGCAGATGAGAAAAAAAAATGTGTATTCTCTTGTTGTTGGGTGGAGTATTCTGCTGATGTCAATTAGGTCCATTTGGTCAATTTCAATTTTAAGTTCCAGAAATCAATGCCTTCTTTACAAAGATCTATTTGGAGAATGCCAGGGTACTAGATAGTCTGGTCTCCCTTGGGAGAAGCTCTTCCTGGCTGCATCTAGTTGGCCATTTTGGCTCCTACCCTCCCCATTTTTTCGGGAATGATATTGTTTATAGAGTGCTACATAGATTACCAGAAATAGCAACTATTTTTAGGGAGTTTTAAAGTCCACTGGTGGAAAAATACTCTAAAAATATATCCACAAAAGTAAAGTATACTTTTGCCTTTATTTCTCAAACATATGTGCTATACAGCATAGTCTTTCTTTAATGAAAAAAATACATATATGTATTTATATACACATACCTATGTGTAAACTTGCATACTTCTTATCTTGAATTAAATTATTCATTTTATAATTGCTTAAGAAATTCAAAACATAGGCCTATGTATAAACTCCCATTGCTCATAAAGCTATACAACCAAAACTAATTTAAAAATTAATTATAAACACTATAAAATTAATATTCAAATTACCAACATTAATTTAATGTCAGAAATAATATTTTATAGCAACATAATTGAAATAACCAACAGTGCTAGGTAAAGTTGATTTTATGATTTAATTTGCCTACAGCCTATGCCTTATGATAGCTAAATTTTCATAACCATATTTCTACTCAAACACTGGTGAAAAATCACTAATCTAAATCATTTGGCAAGAATGCAGAGTTTATGTTGTTTTTTTCACTAATAGTAGGGTGTGCTATCATTTCTCTCTCTTTGAATGGATACTGAGTAGATTAATAGTATCTTTAAAACCAAAACTCAAACTAACAATTTTTCAGCTTCTATTTTTAAAGGTATTTAAATTTTTTTGTTTTAAATTGAAATGTTTGTGAAATATTTAAATTTTAAATAAAGATATTTAAAAATTATTTAATAATGGCCTACTATATACCAACCACTGGTTAGAGAGGATAATTTATCCAATATCCCACTGGTTACAGAGGATAATTCATACAATGTCCATACTTTCATAGAGCTTACCTTCTGATGTAGGAGGATATATATGTCTTTAAATCTATCTATTTGTGTTTGTGTCTATGTATATCTGTATCCACATCTGTGGATGCTAGAATGAAAAAGTCAGGGTGAAGGGTGAAAAAGGGGAAAGAAGCCAGGGTGCAGTGTGAGAGAGGCCGTGTTAATGGTTATCATTGCCCATGTGTATGTGAATATAATGGTATTTCTCATAGTATTAACATTAGTAGCAAAATATGACCAACACCCTAAATGGCCATCAGTATGAGACTAGTTAGCTAAATGTCTGTCAATGGAATGGAATATAACACAGTCATAATAAAACAGTGAATTTGCTATTTATGTAACAAAACGGAAAGTATATAATCTATATTAATAAATAAAAAGGCAAAGAGCAGATTATTGAATATTGTATGCCATAATCTGCTGAAAAAGCTAAGATCTACTGAACTATTTTTCTAGATTTATACAGGGAAACATAAGAAATAAAATAATAGCAGTGGATATCAGCTTGCAAGATAAAGGATGACATATAGGTACCAACATTTTACTGCATATGCCTTTTTCTACTTTTTGATTTGCAAATAAGAATATTCTATTATACCTATTTAGAAAAGTGTATTAAAATGTTATTATGTCTTAATATAATGTCATACTGTTATATGCCATTCACATATTGTTATAAGGAAATACCTGAGACCAGCCAGGTGTGGAGGCTCACACATGTAATGCCAGCACTTTGGGAGGCTGAGGCAGTGAGATTACCTGAGATCAGGAGTTTGAGACTAGGTGAGAACACAGATCCAAGCCATGTCATATAAAAATCTTTCAATGGGCTTAAATTGGGTTCAGAGAGACCAGATGGGACAGTAGCATAGTGCTTTTTGAAATATGAGAAAGATAACCATGTGTATGTTAAGAAGAGGGCCAGGTGTTGTGGCAGACACCCGTTATCCCAGTTACTCAGGAGGCTGATTCAGGAGAATCACTTGAACCTCTAGGAGGTAGAGGTTGTAGTGAGCCAAGATCATGCCATTGCACTCCAGCCTGTGCTACAGAGTGGAACTCCAGTTAAAAAAAAAAAAAAAGGAAGAAAAGAAAGAAATACCTGAGACTGGGTAGTTTATAATGAAAAGAGGTCAGCTGGCTCACGGTTCCACAGGCTGTACAGAAAGCATGGCTGGAGAGGCCTCAGGAAACTTCCAATCGTGGCAGAAGGCAGAGGGAGGCGAGACATCTCACATGGAGGAGCAGCAGCAAGATAAAGTGAAGTGCTACATACTTAACACAACCAAATATCGTGAGAACTTACTCACCATCACAAGAACAGCACCAAGAGAATGGTGCTAAAGCATTCATAAGGAATCAACCCCCTGATCTAATCAGCTCTCTCGGGGCCCCGCCTCTAACGTTAGGAATTACAGTTTGACATGAGATTTGGGTGAGAACTCAGATCAAAGCAGTGTTATATAAAAATGTTTTAATAGGCTCAAATTGGTGTATTAGGTTCAGAGAGACCAGATTGGATAGTAGTGTAGTGCTTTTTGAAATATGAGGGAGATAACTTTGTGTATGTTAAAAAGAGATTTTCACCTCCAGGATACCTTTGAGAAGTCATTAAAGGAGTTAGCGAACTGCAGACCTTCGCTGAAATCATAATCTTGTCTAAATTTTGTAAATAAGAGTTTACTGGAACACAGCTATACCCATCCTTTTATATATTGTCTAGCACTGCTTCCACATTGTAACAACAGAGTTGAGTGGTTGTAACAATGGTTATATTACTTAGGAAAACTACAACACTTAGAATCTTTATTTTTAGATAAAACGTTTGCGGGTTCCTCATATAGACCAGAGGATTTTCCAATGAACAGCTTGTATGGTATTAAATAATAATGATAGTAAAACATAGCACTGCCTTTTTTAGCCTAAGCAACTAGCAAATTTGAATGGCTATTTACTGCCATTTATTGAAACATGGATCACTTAGAATGAAACAAAGTTAGGGTGATGAAGACCAAAACATTCCATAGAATTCCCCGAGTATGTCTGCAAGACCATGTGTCCACAGATCCCAGTTTGAGAAACAGTTCTCTAGTAGGATAGGAGGAAGGTAATTATAAGTTCTAAAACTAACAAACCTTTGACCAAATTGTTTAACCTTCTGATTCTTGATTTTCTCACATACAAAATAATATGTTCATCTTGGTAATCACTGGCCTTTTTCGAAACACTGTGAAAGAGTCATTAACGTTTTACTACATGCATACAAATTCATTAGGTGTTCCTATTAAGGCATTTAAAGTTAATGAACGATGCAGGGTAAACTACTTAGGCCAACAGGTAATCTGCCCACTGAAGGTCTTAAGGTAGATGTGAATAAATGATTGTGAAATGAATGAATCGGTTTGCTACAATTTGCACATTACATGCTAGTATATTCATAAAAGAATGGGAAATTAATATTCATATATGTAATTCACATCTTCTTTGAAACCTATATAATGCAATTCTATTCAGTATAAAACAGCTTAGTTAATATGTCATTATGTATATTATGTATTATATAAAGCGTAATACACATACAAATTTCACACAGACATTTGCTTTTGATTCAAATAAAGATATCATCAAAACTTTAACATTTTTGCTTATCAAATTGTATGGCATTGAACTTTAAGAACACTTACACGTCAACGCTTACTAAGAGGAACAATAACCAGTCTAGATGTCAAATAGATGGCCATCGAACTATCATCACACCTCCACTTTGCATTTTAGGTTGGTAATTTTGCATCAACATAGAGGACTTTGATGACAAACAATTTCAGGGAGTGCAACTGGCAAAGAACATAAGGTATTCCTTTTCAAGTTTAACACCTTACTGTGATGTTTGACTTCAAATATAAATGTAGCTAGAGTGTAATAAAAAAAAAAACAGATTTTTTTCGTTGTTTACTATCTTTTCTCTTTTTACATTAGAAACTTCCAATTTCTTTAAAGTAATTTCACATTTAAAGGAAATTTTGATATGAAGAATTGAAAATATAGATATGAAGTACAATAGTCAGTTTCAGCATTTTAAATTTCCAGTCTGTTTCTGTTATGGTACAATTGTCAGGCCATGTTTAGGCCTTTCCAAATATACATTTAAATATTACCTGCTCTTTTTAAGTGCTACCTGTTTTTTTTGTTGTTGTTGTTAGTTTGTTTGTTTCTTAAGTAATGCTGTCTTTCTGATTTCTTTTTCTTTGTTTTGCCCTGTGCATATTCTCTTATTCCACTATAGAAATACTGAAACTCTGGATCTAGAATTTAACTATATCCAATTTTCATGAGAGTAGAAATGAATATTCTTCTATTAAAGCTATGTAAAGACTAAATTTTCATCCCACCAAAAATATAAAGCAGCAATGTCATCATTCTTGCACATCCTCATTGAAACTTCATTTTCATTATCTGTAAGATTTTTTGCATTTGTTTTCTTTACTTGATCAAATTATGTTCTCAGGTCAGTCAATAACTGAAACTGCATGCAACTTGGCATGATCTAATCATATGAATTTTGAAAATGCACCTCTTTTTCTGTCTAAAAATGTGTTATGCATGTTAATTATATAAAACAAGTTTATAAACATGTATGTATAATTATTTGTTTTTCTAATCCATATATCTTACAGTATTTATGCTCCTATGAATTATTTAAAGATAGCATCAGAATATGTCATATAAATTTTTGAAAGCAATCTATTTTGATAGACATGTTTGCTGACACTAGAAAAGTGAGTTTGTAGGTATACTACTAAGGAAATACCTGTTCTCTTCAACTTCTAGGTCCCACATGGAACAGAACTATATCTGTTACGATTTCATAAACAGTCTGTTTCTTCACATCTAAATGTCTTAGTTAAAGCATAATTGTCTCATATTTAAAATAATAAAATACTTTTCCCCATTAGTAAGCAGAAATATCAAACAATAATTTTTCTTACATTTTGTTTTTATTACAACATTAGAAAAAGTCTTTCTTTTTTATTTTAAGCCAAACAAAGTATAAGAGTAACATAACTCAGTTTCCCATTCCTCATTTGTCTTGATCTCTATACCCTAATTGAGAACCCTACTCACCCTCTTTCAGGTAGCCAGTATATCTTTCCAGAAATTTTGCTATGAATTTACATATTTACTTTTCATACATGTATCTAGTTATTTCCATTACATATGGCTTTTATTTTTACACTTAGCATTATGTCAAAAGTGTTTGCATGTGAGTACAACTAAGTCTACCACATTCAAATAGCTGCATGGTCTTTCATATTAAGGATTGCCTTCATCAATTTCTGCTGCTATTACAGGACACCGTAGACTAGGTGGCTTGAACAACAACGTCTGTTTCTCACAGTTCTGGAGGCTGGGAAGTACAAGATCAGGGTGCTGGCAAATGAGGTGTCTGGTCAGGACCTGCTTCCTAATTTGCAGGTTGCCATCTTCTTCTGGAGCCTCACATGGCAGAGAGCAGAGAGAGGAAGTAACTGTCTGCTCTCTCCTTATAATGCCACTGATATCACACATGAAGGCTCTGTACTCTGACTTAATTACCTCCCAAAGGACCACCTCCAAAATTCAACATGTGAATTTTGTGGGGACACAAAAATGCAGTGCGTAATAGCAATAAATCATAAGTAATTTGAGCTTTACTACTTTAGGGAATTTCAAAAATTGCAAATAATATCTCATGAATGTTCTTATATAATGTAGTGTGTTGAGTAGGAGTATGGGCTCCAGATTCAGCCTTCACCGTATATCAGTTTTCTCTCTGTTAAAAATCAGCATGAGAGTGTATACTTCATACTTGTTTTGGCAATTGGAAAATGTAATACAAATAAAGTACTTTAGCAGGGCCTGGAAGATACTACATTTCAATAATGTGAGCTACGGCTATGGTTATATTCACAATATTAAAACTATTTCATGAACTCAGAAATGCATAAACTATTAGAGTATTTCTATAGTATTTGGTAGTCATCGTTACTCTGAATTATACAAAGCCTTCCTGATTTTTTCAGTGGCTTCCATATCAGAAAGCACCTGCAAAGAACATTGCTTTCTTCTATACCCCCAAACTGCCAGCAGTCTCCAAAGCTCATGTGTGAGCCCCACTTCTCAGAGAGCCTCTCCATTGGAAACTGACAGAAGAGATGGTATATTGGTGGGGGCAAGTATCTGGGCTCTAATGTACCATCAGTCTCTTGTGGGAACTGCAGCCTCAATAGGATACTATTTTAATATTAAAGAATTGTCTAGAATCCCTCAAGATTATTATTATTATTAAATATAATATAAATGCAATTATTAAAATACTGCTATTATACATATTTTGCATAGACAATTTATATAATAAATTATACTTTTTAAAAGGATATTTTATAGATATATAATTATAAGTAGGCAGGTGTCTTACAGCAGTTTTAAGATACCATTTCATTTGGGGTGAGGACAAGCTTTCTTGTTTTTTCTCTATTGCAAGAAACTTTAACGTTGTCACATTGAAGTAACCTTTTTTTTAGTTGCTTTTAACCCTTTTAGTATTCTTTTTAAATCACTTTTACTATGATGTTTCTATTTGTTGCTTTTTAAAAATTTATTCTCACAATTCCTAGCTCTTTAAAAATCTGTGGATGGAAGTCTTTTAGCAGTTTGGGATAATATTTTGGCATCATGTTATCAGATATTTATGCTTCCATTCCTGTATCTTCCTACTCTGGGCTCTGTTTTAGGTAGAATTCTAAGATGGCCCCATGATATTTATTCTCTGTTGTTGCTACCATAATTATATAATGTATATGGCAAAAAGGATTTTGCAGTTTTATTTAAGCTTATTTAAGAGTTAAGATAGGGAGGTTATTCACATAGGGCAGACATTTACATTGACCCACTAAAAGCAGAGTTTTCTGTGGCCACAGAGAGGAGGGCAGAGGTAAAAAGCATGAGGGAAATTTGACATGAGGCATCCTGCTTCAGGCTGTGGCATGAGAGAGCACGTGAGAGAGCCGGTGAAAAGGCGTATGGCCCAGAACTGTGAGTAGCCGGAAGCTGAGAGTGTTCTCCAGTTCACAGTCAGCAGTAAAAAGGAGTCCTCATCCCTACCACAGCAAGGAACTAAATTCTGACCACTAGCTGAATGAGCTTGTTAGCACACTTTATCCAGAATCTCTAAGGAAGAATGCAGTTTGGCCATGTCATATTAACGTCAGCCTGTAGGACCCTAAGAAGAGGATCTTGTGGAGAACACCTTGATTGATAATCTACAAAACTCTAAGATAATAAATGTTTTTAAGTTTCTAAGTATGTGGTAATTTGTTATGCAAATTTGCAGCAATAGAAGGCTAACATAGAGTTTGGTACCAAAAGTTGAGTACTATGTTTAAGAATATCTAAAATGCGGAAATGGCTTTGAAGTCAGGAAGTCGGTGGACACTGGAAGAAAATTTGAAAAAAAGTTTGAGGAGACTACTAGAAAAGTCACAGATTACCTCCAACAGACTATTAGCGAAAAGTAGATGTCAAAGACCACGCTGGTAAGGGCCCAGAAGAAGGTAAAGGAGCATTATGAAGGAATCATAAATTACCTTACGGAAAGCTGAAATCACAGTGAACACATGACCATAAATCTGAACATTGAGAATGTTGCCAATGATGGCTCAGACGGAAGTAAGAAACATGTTATCAGAAACTGAAAGAAGGAATAATCTTGTTTATGGTGGCAGAATCTTAGTAAAATTATGTTCTCTAATTCCTTGGAAAGCTAAACTTGTGAGTGAAGAACCTGGGTATACAGCTAAAAAGATTTCTAAACAAAGCTGGTTTCTTCTTGCTGCTTATGGTATGTAGCAACAGAAGAGAGAAAATCAAGAGGACTTTTGAGCAGAAATAAGCCAGAATGTAATCTTTTATAAATCTCAGGCTTTTCTGATGGCAAAGGGGCCAAACGTCAGAAGTTGCTGCTGAAAGTTTGTCATAGAAAAAGGCTGAGTGTGTGACTATGATGATATTTTGCTGAGATCTCAGAAAGACCAAAAGGTTAGAGTGCGCACTCTGTGTTAAGAGGTTAGGATGTTTTTCAGAGTTCTTTTCAATGAAATCAGGAGACCTCTAGGAGAAGGTAAGGGGTGTTGTCCCTCTGCCAATTTAACAGAAGCCAAAAATAGGAGAGAAATTATCTCAAACAAACATGTAGATTTAGCTTTTGTCTGATAAAATAAAATTCAATGCAATTAATTCAAAATCTAAAAGTACATGTAGATGTAGCTTTTGTCTAATAAAATAAAATTCAATGTATCCCAAAAGTTTTGAGAAATTGATTGAAATGGAAATAGTGTCAGTGTAGAACGAAAGGGACAGAGAGAGTACCAACTGCAGGAAGGCTACTAGATACCCTGCATTCCACAGCCAGGAAGCAAATTGATAAAACCACTCAACTGCAATGCTACTTTTCATGAAAAAGGAAAGATGATACAGCAGATGGGGCCAAATCCCAGTGGCCGAAGACGAGAGCTAATGTTTGAAATCTCGTTGAGGAAATATTGCTGGAATTAGTCCAGCAATATTTTTTAAGGCTGAAAAATTGCGATGTACTTCAAATCAAATAAAAAAATGCGATGTACTTCAAATAAAAAAAAATAAAATTTTTAACACAATGCAAAATAATTGTGTTATTCACAAGCTGTAAATAACAACTTTTAAGAGAAAGGGCTCCTGTCACCTTAGGCATCTTCGTGAAAATAAAATTCTTTTCATCTGCTTAAAACAACTTAAGCAAAAGTTATGTGACATACACATCCTTTACTCATTTTAAATTAAATTATATGCAACATTATTTAAAGATAATAGCATAATCTAAATGTGCAGACATGCTTGCATGCCTTTGATAGGCTCAAGTAAGAGACTATTTATAGGAAGTGCCCTGGAAGTGCTCCTTCAGGTATGTAGGGCTCCAGTTTAACCTCAACCTACCATACATGGGCATCACTCAGAAATTAGCTCTTGAATTGGAAGGAGCACTGCTGGACGGAATAATTTTTTTCATAGAATATTTTAACTTTGTTTAATTTTGGTAAAATTGTCACAGTTTAAAAATGTACTATGGTAAGCATTTTTAACTGTACAATTCAGGGCATTATGTATATTCACAACATTTTTAAGTATACCATTTGTGAACCAGCATCCAACAGAATGGGAAATAATTCTGCAATCTACCCATCTGACAAAGGGCTAATATCCAGAATATACAAAGAACTTAAACAAATTTACAAGAAAAAAACAACCCCATCAAAGTGGGCAAAGGATGTGGACAGACACTTCTCAAAAGAAGACATTTATGCAGCCAACAAACATATGAAAAAAAGCCCATCATCACTGGTCATTAGAGAAATGCAAATCAAAATCACATTGAGATACCATCTCAAGCCAGTTAGAATGGCGATAATTTAAAAAATCTGGAGACAACAGATGCTGACTGAAGAGGATGTAGAGAAATAGGAACGCTTTTATGCTGTTGGTGGGAGTGTAAATTAGTTCAACCATTGTGGAAGACAGTCTGGAGATTCCTCAAGGACCTAGAAATAGAAATACCATTTGACCCAGCAATCCCATAACTGGGTATATACCCAAAGGATTATAAAACATTCAACTATAAAGACACATACACATGTATGTTTATTTTGGCACTGTTTACAATAGCAAAGACTTGGAAACAACCCAAATGCCCATCAGAGATAGACTGGATAAAGAAAATGTGATACATATGCACCATGGAATACTACGCAGCCATAAAAATGGATGAGTTCATGTCCTTTGCAGGGACATGGATGAAGCTGGAAAACATCATTCTCAGCAAACTGACACACAAGAACAGAAAAACAAACACCACATGTTCTTACTCATAGGTGGGTGTTGAACAATGAGAACACATGGACACAGGGAGGGGAACATCACACACTGGGGCCTGTCAGTGGGTGGGGGATTGGGGAGGATAGCATTAGGAGAAATACCTAATGTAGGTGTCAGGGGGATGGGTGCAGCCAACTACCATGGCACATGTATACCTATGTAACAAACCTGCACGTTCTGCACATGTACCCCAGAACTTAAAGTGTAATAGAAATTATTTACATTTTCCATTTTGCTATTTGTCTTCCATGTGCCATGTCTTTTTTAAAAATCCTACCTAACGCATGTGGAGCTTTTTGAATCCGTTGTTTGTTTTTCGTTAAATTTGGAAAATTCAAGGCCATTATTTCGTCAAATATATTTTCTGTCTCGTTATTTTCTCTCCTCTCATTCTTGACTCTCATTACCTGTATGTTGGTAGAGTTGTTGCCCCAAATCTCTTAGATATTAATTTCTTTTTAAATTATTCTTTTTCTGTTCTTTAAATTGGAAATTTATATTGACATGTCTGTATTTTTTATTCTTTCTTCTCACAGCTCAAATTATCTACTGGACTGCTCTAGTAAATTTTATTTAAGTTATTGTAATTTTCATCTACAGAGTTTCCAGTTGACTCTTCTGTATAAATTTCCATCTCTCTATTTAAATTCTCTATTTAATTAGTGTTTTTATATTTCCCTTTAATGCTTTATATAGTTTCTTCTATTTATTAGAACATATTTATAGTAAGTACTTTTTAATCTTCATCTAAGAGCTACATCAGGGACCTCTCAACAATAGTTTCAGTTAATGTTTTTTCTCCTGAATATGAGTCACATTTGCATGTTTCATTTCATTTTTCATAATTTTTAAACATCTAAAGTAAACACTTTTTACTATAGACTGATTTTTCTCTAAGGGGGCTGTGTCGTTTGTTTGTCTAGTAATTGGCCTGGATTCCATTTGTGGAGTGTGCCTTTCTCACAGAGTAAAAATGCTGATGTCACAGATTATTTTGTATTATTCTTGTTTTAACTTTAAGTTTGTTGTCCTACAAGTCACTCCAGTGTCAGTACAGATTAACAGTCAGTTCATGATTTGTGGTTGAATTTAATCACCATGAGCAAGTAAAGTTTCCATTCTCTGCTGATAAATCTTGTTTAGCATGGAGCTACAATCAAAAATTAGGAAGTTTACTTATCTAATTGGATGTTTACTTCCCTTCAGGCCCTCTCCATTCCCTCTGGGTATGTGCACGGCTTCAAGTTTAGCTGTGGAACTGTAGATTGCAAGACCCCTCCCTAATCTCTCCTGTGTGCCCTTATTTGATCATGCAGCATTCCAGACTGCCAGCAATATATGGCATCTTGTAGAGGCTCCTTTTTACTATTTCGTTTCCCAGATTTACCTGATAAGTTTCTGGACTGTCTGCCTGGTTTTTACTTTCCCCAACCAGGACTGCAGCTGGAGACTTACTGTGATGGCCCTTTCCCCATTTTTTGCCACTGATACTGTTACTTTTTCAGGCAATTCCTCAGCCATGAGATATTTTCATTCTTCTCTACAAATCAGGCAAGTGCGCTTCACCAGCAGAGGTGCTGGTTTTCAAAGCTTGTCCTTCCCTGGCAAGGATTCTAAGCACACAGAGTGAGGTGTAAGGGAATAAGGGATTGCATCATGTTGGCCAGGTGGGTCTCAAACTACTAACAGGTGATCCTCTTGACTTGGCCTCCAGAAGTGTCGGAGTTAAAGGCCTGAGCCACCATGCCTGGCCAATTTCCAGAATTCTGAAATGGTTGTTTTTGACAGCTTCATCCAGTTTGATTTGAGACACAAAATGGTCAAACCCTTCACCTCACTAATCCAGAAGTCTTGTCAAAACACCAGCTAAAACACACTTGAAATATTCCATTTCATCACCAAATAAAGGGAAATAATCTCAAATTTGTATCATCCTCAGCTTCACAAAACTAAAGTATCTTATACTAAGTTAATACATCTGAGTACTTTTAATCATAGGTGAGGGGTTCATGACAAAATAAGGATTTAGTAATATTAAAGATAAAACAAATATCGCATTATAGTATTGTAAACAACTATTATAATAAATATTTTTGCTAGTGCTCAAGTGTACTTTAACTGAATCATGTTATTGGCTTAGGATATTATTGAAATAACATGAAGATAGGAATATAAACTACATAGAATGTGTATTAAAGTACCAACTCGGCCGGGCGCGGTGGCTCAAGCCTGTAACCCCAGCACTTTGGGAGGCCGAGGCGGGTGGATCACGAGGTCAAGAGATCGAGACCATCCTGGTCAACATAGTGAAACCCCGTCTCTACTAAAAATACAAAAAAAATTAGCTGGGCATGGTGGCGTGTGCCTGTAATCCCAGCTACTCAGGAGGCTGAGGCAGGAGAATTGCCTGAACCCAGGAGGCAGAGGTTGCAGTGAGCCGAGATCGCACCATTGCACTCCAGCAAAAAAAAAAAAAACAAAAAAAAAAAACACCAACTCAAAAGTTTTTTTGTTTTTTTGGGTTTTTTTTTGAATTTAGAAAGCAAATCTCAGTGACTCAGAGACAATAAAAGAACCAATCAGGCAATCTTCTTGATCTTACTTTAAGAAAAGTAAATAAATTTAAAATGCAAAACTAGTTGCTTTAGCATTATATAGTTTAGGAAACTCTAATTTTAAAGTTTACATGGTTTAACTTTGTAAGTAAAATAAATGATACTAAACACAGAGGGTACTTCCTATAAAGAGCAGCTGCAACTCAGCTCTGACTACTTTTCCTCAGGCAAGAGGCCTGTCACACTGTTAGAGAGATCTTCTGATTGTTTTATGAGAAGCCAGCAAGTCAGATCTTTAAAATGTAAAATGTCCTGAAAAAATGCATTATATATATATTCATAAGTCCATATATATATATATATACACACATATATAAACGTAACCAGATTTTACACCTCTAATATAAACATCATATATTTTTTTCAAGCAGCTTCAAAACATGTGTCCTCATGAATATTTCAATTTTATGTAATCAATGAAATCGAACTGTAACATTTTAGACAGCTGTCAAAATCAGCTCAATCCAAAGTATGAATTAGCATAATATTAAGTTTTACAGTATTCAAGAAATAAAGCAGAATGAACTTTTTGATAAATAAAAATTAGTCAGTTTTTGTAACCAATTTATAACAAGATTGTTAAATGGAAGAGTTTTTTATAAAATCATTAGGATAAATACCATTTAACTATACCATCTCCAATATATAGATTTAAGTTAAAAAAAAAACTAATAAAACAAACATTTGTTAAACTTTACCATATTCAAAGTACTCTGCTAAACAACAGAAATATAAACATGAAAAGGCCCTTGTTAATAAGATGCATAGTGCTTATTTTTTTTTTCTTAAATTAGTCTTTGGTATATACATATACTACAGATAGGAGAAGAAAGTGGTTTAAATTTTCAATAGTGTGATTAGCCAGGGCATTTCAGGAACAATTCTATTTCTGGTAATTTATTTTTTATTGATAATTAGAGCTATAGACAAGAAAATTGTTACAAGCAAATTAATCCTAATATAGATATATATTTTAATATTTAGCATAGAAAAATTTATAAATTACATAAATAAGATTGGACATGCTGACATTAAAATTATGCTTTTTGGTATGTTAAATGTATATTAAATGATAAATATTCACAATCATATTGTGAGGTGAACACAGTGTATAAATATGTAGACAGTGTGATTCCTAATAGATGTTTTTATAGTAAACTAGATAAAGGAGTATGAAAGATGTGTGGGTGGAATTCTAGATAGATAAGAAACATATATATATGGATAGAGTAAGCAGCCATTACAAATATTTTGTTGTATATCTGATTTATGGGATTATATAAGACTTCTTTCACTATACATTTCTGAAATGTTTAAATGTTTATATGGAGATTTCATACCAAATTCCTAATCAGAACCTAAAATTAAAGAGCTTTCTCTGACTACCTACTCTCTGGTCCACTTCCTCATTCTGTGAGTGTTATTCAGTACTCACATAAATATTTTTTCATGAAAAATAATCATAAGTAGATCATGATTTTATCACCTTTAATAAACCATAATCTCTTGAAAAGTAGGAATCTTTTAAGAAGTGTCTGTTAATTTACTTTGCCCACTTTTTTATGGGGTTGTTTGATTTTTCTTGTAAATTTGTTTAAGTTCCTTGTAGATTCTGGATATTAGACTTTTGTCAGATGGATAGATTGCAAAAATTTTCTCCCATTCTGTAGGTTGCCTGTTCACTCTGATGATAGTTTATTTTGCTGTGCAGAAGCTCTTTAGTTTAATTAGTTCCCATTTGTCAATTTTGGGTTTTGTTGCAATTGCCTTTCCTGTTTTTGTCATGAAATCTTTGTCTATGCTTATGTCCTGAATGGTATTGCCTATGTTTTCTTCTAGGGTTTTTATGGTTTTAGGTCTTACATTTAAGACTTCAATCCATCTTGAGTTAACTTTTGTATAAGGTGTAAGGGGTCCAGTTTCAGTTTTCTGCATATGGGTAGCCAGTTTTCCCAACACCATTTATTAAATAAGGAATCTTTTCTCCATTGCATGCTTTTGTCAGGTTTGTCAAAGATCAGGTGGTTGTAGATGTGTGGTGTTATTTTTGAGGTCTCTGTTCTGTTCCTTTGGTCTATATATCTGTTTTGGTACCAGTACTATACTGTTTTTGTTGCTATAGCTTTGTAGTATAGTTTCAGGTCAGCTATAGGTAGCTTGATGCCTCCAACTTTGTTCTTTTTGCTTAGCATTGGCTTGGCTTTACAGGCTCTTTTTGGTTCCATATGAAATTTAAAGTAGCTTTTTCTAATTCTGTGAAGAAAGTCAATGGTAGTTTGATGGGAATAGCATTGAATCTACAAATTACTTTGGGCAGTATGGCCATTTCACAATACTGATTCTTCCTATCCATGAGCATGGAATGTGTTTCCCCCATTTGTTTGTGTCCTTTCTTATTTCCTTGAGCAGTGGTTTGTAGTTCTCCTTAAAGAGGTCCTACACATCCCTTGTAAGTTTTATTCCTAGGTATTTTATTCTGAACAATGAGAACACATGGACACAGGGAGGAGAACATTACACACCAGGGCCTGTGGGGCTGGGGGTGGGGGAGACAACAGGAGGGAGAGCATTAAGACAAATACCTCATGCATGTGGGCTTAAAACCTGGATGATGCATTGATGGGTGCAGCAAACTGCTATGGCACATGTACGCCTATGTACCAGACTTGCAGGTTCTGCATATATATCCCAGATCTTAAAGTATAATTTAAAAAAAGAAAGAAAGAGCATGTGAGAGAAATAGGCAAAAAGGGAGTGAAGGGAAGATCTTAGTTCTCCAGGTATTTTCCATGAACTTTAAGCATGTTTCTGTCTTTTTTCAGTTTTTCTACATGGAAAAGTCTGAAAGGTAACCTGGGCATATAATCTACAAGGCAAAGCTCTCATTTAGTGACCCATCCCACAGTTGCTGGCCTGTTTGTGATAAAGAATCTTTATTCTTGTATTATCATCTTTACAATAAATTAAAATTTGTTAAGGTTTCTCTTTTTATCTTATTGAAATAATGCTCATTTTATTATTTTTTTAATGACAAAATGGTGATACGTTTCTCATTCTGTTTCCCTCTGCAGTCTCTTTGTAGACTCATAAGTATTCAGATGCCAAACCCATGTCAGGCCAAAAGAAAGCCTCCTTGAAGTGAATATACCCTCTAAAGCTGAAGAGATACTCACATGTTCTCTTGTACAACTGGAGATTTAATTTAAAAAAAAAAGTAGAAACCATGATCTTCAGCTTTTCTTTGGAAATAAATATCCACACTTCGCTATAGAAGAACAATATTTAAATGAGGTTTTCTAATTCCATTACAACAAAATGTACTGATATATTCTAACAGTGTCTAAGAGAAGACATTTTAAAGTGGTAAATTTTATGGCTAATGTAACCTGAAAATCTTCAATAATGAGAGGGTTAGCATATTCTGGGATATGTATACATTTAAAAATTGTGTTATCTTTCAACCTTTTAAGCATGCACACATGTATATGTACACACACAAATGTTCCAAATAATTTTCATTGTTATTGTATAGATTCTACAGTAATTCTTGTCATTTGTACTGCAGAAACATTTGTTAGTTTCTACTTTAGAATTTTATTTTCATTTGACATTTACTAACTGGCTATTAGTCATTTTTTTAATTGCATTTTAGGTTTTGGGGTACATGTGCAGAACGGGCAAGATAGTTGCATAGGTACACACATGGCAGTGTGTTTTGCTGCCTTCCTCCCCTTCACCCACATTTGACATTTCTCCCCAGGCTATCCCTCCCCAGCTCCCTCCCACCCCTGCTCTCCCTCCCCTGTTCCCCCTAACAGACCCCAGTGTGTAGTACTCCCTTCCCTGTGTCCATGTGTTCTCATTTTTCCTCACCCGCCTATGAGTGAGAATATGCAGTATTTCATTTTCTGTTCTTTTGTCAGTTTGCTGAGAATGATGTTCTCCAGATTCATCCATGTCCCTACAAAGGACACGAACTCATCTTTTTTGATTGCTGCATAATATTCCATGGTGTATATGTGCCACCTTTTCCCAGTCCAGTCTATCATGGATGGGCATTTGGGTTGGTTCCAGGTCTTTGCTATTGTAAACAGTGCTTCAATGAACATTCGTGTGCAT
>CM052667.1:5693152-5759831 GCA_028533165.1 Leontopithecus rosalia | reverse complement strand
ATCGAGACCATCCTGGTCAACATGGTGAAACCCCGTCTCTACTAAAAATACAAAAAATTAGCTGGGCATGGTGGCGCGTGCCTGTAATCCCAGCTACTCAGGAGGCTGAGGCGGGAGAATTGCCTGAACCCAGGAGGCGGAGGTTGCGGTGAGCCGAGATCGCGCCATTGCACTCCAGCCTGGGTAACAAGAGCGAAACTCCGTCTCAAAAAAAAAAAAAAAATTAGAGAACATCACAGCATTTGCTCAATCGCATTTCAGATAATTCTGACTGCTCCCAGGGAGATAGCCTGCTCCCTGCTGATAACCAGGTTGCCTTGAATTTCTTTGCTGCTTTCCCTAATGTCTCATCCCCGGATACTTTACTAAGTGGGGAGACCGCATTAGGGTAAATCACCAAAGCTACTGAACAGAGGAATCTGACCTAGAAGTCAAACCCTTTCTACTTTATTCCCTATGGGAATTTTACCTAAAAAGTAGAAGATAAATATCTGTTCAGCTGTGGCAGTACAAGTTGTCTATATGTGATTTTAGATTACCTTTTGTATTAAACACACACCTCCTTCAAGTAAATATAACTCACAATTTTAGGGAACCCTACTAAATGTTCTATTTTTATTATCTTTGCCATCCATACATAATGGCTTGCTGTATGGTCTCAGATTTCCATGGTCAGTTATCAAAATGATAAACAAAACAATGTTCTAGTGAATAATTATTTTATTACATCTCTAGAGATGCTTTCAGGCGTTATTTCCCTAACAGTGACATACAGATAAACTTCAGAAATAGAGGTGAAAGAAGGAAAGAAAGAAAGAAAGAAAGAAAAGAGAGAGAGAGGGATAAAATTACTACCATAAGTAAATTATATTTTGGCTCTTTAAACTTATATATAACATAGATAAAATCTATATATATTATTTAAATTTAATTTTTTTGGTTTCTTGATAATCTGTTAAATAGCAGTATGACTCTAAACTCTGTCATCTGGTATTTGAGCAAAGTCTTATATAGGGAAATAGTGTACTAAGCATTATTGCTTTAGTGTGAATATTTAGTGAGGACATGAAAATGGAAAAAGAGCTGAGCCAAGAGATAGTTTTTCTTAAGACATTCTACCATCCCTAGGATGATTTTTTTCATGTTTTAATTTTATAATCTACCATTTTAATTTCTTCAAGTACTATTAAACCATAGAACATAATTTTATGAAAAGTCTTAAACTTGTAACTATTCTGGATTTTGAAACACTGTCATTTCCACTGCTCTGCCAGAAAAAAAATGTTTTGTTCACATCTTGTCTACTTAACTTCCAGTTATTACTGTTTCATAGATGTGTTTAATGATAATTAACTTCCAATTATTCAAATTATTAACTTCCACTTATTACTGTTTCATAGACGTTTATTGATATTAGGGCTCTAGATAATCTGCATGTATCTTAGATACAAGAATGACCAAAAACTGGAGTGTTTTGACTTCTATATGGAGGAAAAGAAATACATAACATAGGAATGTTCCCAAACTTAGAAAACTATTTGAAAATGGTGAACATCCGTGAACATAAATCTTTCCTCTATCTGTCACTTTATAAATATTGCTTTTTAAAAAAGGCTACATGAAATTAGCACCTGCATGCCAAAGCCTTTGGTACTATCAACATTTTCACTAAATTTGTAAAGATATTTTAAATGTCTCTATATTTCCCTGCATCTTGGATAAATTCAGCATTAACTCTTCGTTACTAAAAATACGAATTTTCAATGAATCAAAGACATGGAATGAGTAAAGAAGAAATATTTCTTTATAAAAAGAAAACCTTTAGAAACAGTAGAAATAGAATGTAAAGCAAAGAACACTAATTTTAAGTTTATTTTTTAAGTTTGGAAACAATAAAATTCCATATTTGTGATGTATAATTGTACAAATTTTGACAAGAGCATAGAATCATATATCTGCCTTCACAATCGTGATGCATAACTATTTAATTATTCTAAAAGATAACCTTATGCTGCTCTTTTGTAGTTAACCTCTTTTTACATCCTCAATCCCAAAATTAACTAATATGAACTCAAAATCTACAGTTTTTGTATTTCACAAAAGTCATATATACAAAAATTATATTGCATAGCTTAATATTTTTTGATACTAGCTTTTTTTATTATAAAATATAATCCCTGCTGCTGTGTGTATCAATAGTCTAGTGCTTTTTATTGCTGCATATTTCTTTTCTGGGTTTCATGGATCTGTACTTTGGTACCATTATTAATTTGTAAAATTCTTAGACCATGTTATTCTAATATTTCTTTTTCTATGCTCTCTTTCTCTCATTCTTCTGGAACTCCAAGTATAAGTATACATGCTAGTTCAGTATACAAACAATTATATGATATATAATGTTCAGATGGTTCAAATTCCTTAGGACTATATTATTACAGCAGTCTAGAGAGGTAATACAGTCCTGGGGCAAGGTAGAAAACATATTTTTGCTCTTATCCTATGCATACAAATGGTTTCTGGTCCTTCCCTTTGATTAGGATTGGAAGAGTGCATTTGGCTGTTCAAAGGTGCAAGCATTATAATGGAGGCTATGTTAAGTCTGAGTAAGTCTTCTCATCTCTGACACCATAGCTCAAATTGGGCTGCTAATTATTTGAGTTAACCTACTCTAATCTTCATGTCTTGTTTTTGAAGGCCCAGGACTATTAAATAAATTGGGATGTGATTGGTGCAAGTACTTCTGATTCTTTCAGTTTTTTTTTCTTTCATGTTTTTAAAGGTGCTGTTAATCTATCCTATTCCACCAGAGATGTGACATTACATTTTGTTTTCTAACTTTTTCCAGGCTGCATGTATGTATGTGGGGATTGGGGTAGGAAGAGCGTCTTAGAAGTTTCCACTTGGCTTTCTATGCTATGACAACTCTTACCCTATGGACTAAGGAACTAAGAAATATGGGGTCTCGGCCGGGCGCAGTGGCTCAAGCCTGTAATCCCAGCACTTTGGGAGGCCGAGGTGGGTGGATCACGAGGTCAAGAGATCGAGACCATCCTGGTCAACATGGTGAAACCCCGTCTCTACTAAAAATACAACAAATTAGCTGGGCATGGTGGCGCGTGCCTGTAGTCCCAGCTACTGGGGAGGCTGAGGCAGGAGAATTGCCTGAACCCAGGAGGCGGAGGTTGCGGTGAGCCGAGATTGCGCCATTGCACTCCAGCCTGGGTAACAGCAGCGAAACTCTGTCTCAAAAAAAAAAAAAAGAAAGAAATATGGGGTCTCTATCAACTAACAAATATATCCATTCCAAGTATCTATTTAGGAACTAGTAAAATGCTATAATGGACCAACAGACTCGCCTGTAAGCCAGATATAAGGCAGGATTTCATTTACTACTTGATGCCTTCACTGTAAAAGAAGGTCTATGGTAATATGTGCCTGAATATCAGTGGCATCTCAGATTCTGGGCCAAATATTCTCAAAATGGTTTTCTTATAAGTACAAGAGTAAATAGCCATAAGTGTCTTTTATGAATGACCATTAGAATATTTACTGTACATAATTCCCACAGTGTTAGAAGGTCCTGCCCTCCCTTTGATGTAGTTCTAATAACTGACTCAGGTTTGACAGCTGGGCGAGAAGTCATTTCTTGTTATTCAGGAGACGGCCATTGGGCTCTGATGATACTTCCATGTATTATAACATTTTAACCTTTCATTTGTAAGGATTGAGAAATATTACTTGAGTTGGATTTCACTCTGTCTTGCTTCTGAAATGCTATTTTCTAAAAACTCCAAAATTCCATAGATATACTGTTACCTGATGTTAATTATTGATCTGGTGGCAAGGGAGGATAGTGAAAATAGATCCTGAGAGGTATATACATTGCAAGACAGAAGCTTCTGCAACATGTATAAGCAAGAGAGAGAAGTAGCTTCGTTTGTTGTTGTTTTGAGACAGAGTCTCACTCTGTCCCCAGGCTGGAGTACAGTGGTGCAATCTCAGCTCACTGCAACCTCCACCTCCCAGGTTCAAGCAATTCTCCTGCCTCAGCCTCCCGGGTAGGTGGGACTACGGGTGCATGCCACCACGTCCAGCTAATTTTTTTTTGTATTTTTAGTAGAGATGGGGTTTCACCATGTTGGCCAGGATGGTCTCGATCTCTTGACCTCGTGATCCACCTTCCTCGGCCTCCCAAAGTGCTGGGATTAGAGGCTTGAGCCACTATGCCCGGCCGAGAAGTAGCTTTTAACAGGAAAAATAGAAGGCTTCTTTTGCAGACCTATAGATCTCAGGAGGTTTGAGAATTTCAGGACTGCAAAGGGTACTAATTTCAGAAATCTCCATCCAGAGATTTTGTTTGCCATTCTTTCCCAGTCAAGCAGTAAAGACTTTGACCTTGATGTAGCAATCTGGTTAGTGTAGAAAATTCAATGCATTTCTGTTCCTTAGGCAACCCAGTTTGTGCTCCATTGTTATTAGAGCCCTAACAAACATGGAGGGAACCAGTTGTGACTGTTTACATTAGGATTCTGGGTTATAAGTTGAAAAATTCATTTCATCTACCTTAAAGACAAAATGCAACTTATAATCAAAGATTCAAGCGTATGTCATGGAAGACAAGAGAAATCAGGTGGGACATTGTGAGTGAATAGGTTCTGGGAACAAATACACAGATACAGGACTCTCTGATTCTCTTTGTCCACCTCTTCTGTTCTTTCACTGTCTCTGCCAATAGGCTTCCTGTGAACTACTGGCCCGCATGGTGGGAAGCATGGCATCTAAAGTCCTCTGGGAAACAGAATGCTGTCTCTCTGTCTCTCTGTTTTCTTTTTTTAAATTTTACTTTAAGTTCTAGAGTACATGTGCAGATCTTGCAGAATTGTTACATAGGTATCCATGTGCCATGGTGGTTTGCTGCCTTCATCCCCCATCACCTATATTAGGTATTTTTCCTAACATTATCCCTTCCCAGTATCCCTACCCCCTGCTATGCCTCCCCTATCCCCTAACCCCTCAACAGACCCCAGTGTGTGATGTTCCCCTCCCTGTGTCCATGTGTTCTCATTGTTCAACACCCACCTATAAGTGAGAACATGCAGTGTTTGATTTTCTCTTCTTGTGTCAGTTTGCTGAGAATGATGTTTTCCAGTTTCATCTATGTCCCTGCAAAGGACATGATTCATCCTTTTGTATGGCTGCATAGTATTCCATGGTGTATATGTGTCACATTTTCTTTATCCAGTCTATCATTGATGGGCATTTGGGTTGGTTCCAAGTCTTTGTTGTGAACAGTGCTGCAAGAAACACACAAGTGCATGTGTCTTTATAATAGATAGATTTATAATCCTTTGGGTATGTACCCAGTAATGGGATTGCTGGGTCAAATGGAAATCTTTCTATTTGACCAAAGGTATTTCAAAAGTTATTTCAATTTCAAATGCTATTTCTATTTGACCAAAGGTATTTCAAAAGGTATTTCAATTTCCTTGAGAAATTGCCATACTGTCTTCCACAATGGTGGAACTAATTTACACTCCCACCAGCAGTGTAAAAGCGTTCCTATTTCTCCACATCCTCTCCAGCATCTGTTGTCTCCAGATGTTTTAATGATCGCCATTCTAACTGGCGTGAGATGGGATCTCCATGTGGTTTTGATCTGCATCTCTCTAGTGATCAATGATGATGAGCATTTTGTCATGTTTGTTGGCTGCATAAATGTCCATATCCTTTGCTCACTTTTTGATGGGATTGTTTGCCTTTTTTCTTGTATGTTTGTTTTAGTTCTTTGCGGATTCTGGATATCAGCTGTTTGTCAGATGGGTAGGTTGCAAAAATTTTTTTCCCGTTCTGTTGGTTGCCAGTTCACTCTAATGATAGTTTCTTTTGCTGTACAAAAGCCGTTAAGTATAATTAGATCCCATTTGTCTATTTTGGCTTTTGTTGCCAATGCTTTTGGTGTTTTAGTCATGAAGTCCTTGCCTATGCCTATGTCCTGAATAGTATTACCGAGGTTTTCTTCTAGGGCTTTTATGGCATTAGGTCTTATGTTTAAATCTTTAATCCGTCTGGACTTAATATTTGTATATGACACAAGGAAGAGGTCCAGTTTCAGCTTTCTGCACACAGCTAGCCAGTTTTCCCAACACCATTTATTAAACAGGGGTGGGTCAGGGAGCCACTTGAGGAGGCAATCTGTCCCTTATCAGCACTCAAGTGCTGTGCTGGAAGCTTTGTTGTTCTGTTCAGAGCTGCTGGGCAGAGACGTTTAAGTCTGCTGCAGTGGAACTCAGAACCGTCTCTTTTCCCAGGTGCTCTGTCCCAGGAAGGTGGGGCTTTATTTATAAGTCCGAGACGTGTTGCTGCCTTTTTTCAGAGATGCCCTGCCCAGCATGGAGGGAGTCTAGCGTTAGTCCGCCTGCAGAGGTGCTGCTGAGCTGCTGCGGACCTGTCTAGCTGCTATGTAAATGGGCTTGCAGTTTTGTTTACACAGATAAGGTCAGAACTGCCTCTGTAATGGTGGAATGCCTAGATAATCATGGACTGCCTCAGTAATGGGGATGCCCTTCCCTCTGGAGCTTGACTGTCCAGGGTGGAGCTCAAACTGCTGTGCTGGCTGCAAAACTCTCAAGCCAGTGTGTTTCAGATTGCTGGGTCTTTGTGGGGGTGGGCTCTGCCAAGCCAGATCACCTGGCTCCCTGCCTTTAACCCCCTCTTTTGTAGTGGAATGTGTGGCTCTGTCTCACAGGTGTTCCAGGTGCCAATTAAAACGGCTGCCCAGATTTGTACAGTTTTTGTGCTGGAAACCCACAGTGCTTGTTGGCCTGCAGGAATCTCCTGCTCTGTGTCCATAAAGACTGCGGGAGAAGTGCAGTATCTGCACTGGAGTGCCAGAGTGGCCAGAAAAGCCCTTGACGGCCTCTGTTGGGTGTAGGGGGTCCTCCAGTCTACTGTACTTCCCGGGAGAGGCAGCGCCCCACCCTGCCTCGGCTCACCCTGCTTTGGTTACACCCACTGTCCAATGAGACCCATTGAGATGCACCTGGCACCTGGGTTGGAAATGCTGCAGTCACTCGTCCTGTGCATCACTCTTGCTGGAAACCGCTCCGGAGCTGTTCCTATTTGGCCATCTTGGCAGAGCTCTTCTGTCTCTCTTTTTCTCTCCCTCATTTGCTTTTTAAATTTCAATTCCAGAAAAAAGGGTTTTTGATTAAGCAAGTGCCCCTACCTCAGCCATTCAACTGTGCCCTGAGGTGTTGCCGGTGAGTCCTGTATATTATAGATTAAGAGAAAAGACCGGTCCTTTGAAAAGGGAGAGGGGAAGACTGGGGGTAATCTGGTAGTTGCACACTACTTACATTGAGTTTGGTTGAAAGGTTTATTAAGAGGCCATTTTATACTTATTCCCAAGCAGTAGCTTGAAAACGTTGAAAAATGAACGTTTAGAAGGCCATAGTAATAACAGTAGCAATAATGCTGAATCTTTCTATCTTTCATCTGTGCATCCATCTGATTATGTGATGTTTACTCACCGCAGTGCACTTGTATGTGTATCATCTAATTTAATTCTAGCTAAAACTGGTAAAAACTTAACAGCAATTACAATCATTATGCTGGTGAAAAGATTGGGCTCTTAATGCTATTCACACATATATGTCTACAAAAGACCATTTAGAAGGAGGCATTGTTAAGAATAAAGGTTTCAAATATCTTACTCAAGTAGTTAGCCCAGCAAAAGTGGAACTACACCATATCAGGAATCCAGTGACCTTGATAATGACACCCATCATTGAGTATTTATTAAATTGTAACCGTCTTTATAAAATAATGTCTGTTTCTGACTCTAAATCATTTCTATTGGATTTCTCACTGACACTTATATACCTTAACTTTTTTTATTTTGAAACACTAATCTAGTTTATTTTAAAAAATAATACCAGTTATCATCCGTGGATGCTTTTATACTATGATGTCTTTGCTGGAATTTTCTCATTTGTTTTATGTTTAAACAATTGTGTTCCTGTATCAACTCAAGAAAGATACATCTCCGTTAACTAATACTTTAGAGGTATTTGAATGCTATTTGAGTTTTTACTTATAAAACCAGAAAAGCCAGGAAAACTCAACCCAAATTCATGGAATATTTATATTCTCCATCTGAATGCCACTCATTGTGTAAACACAGAAATTGTCCGATGAAGCAGCAAAACACAGGACGTCTATAAAGTGCTATTCCCTACCGAGCAGATTCTTAGAAACGCTGGAAGTCTTGCAAGAAAAATGAAGGGAGTGTACTTTGAAATAAGCATGATATTCCACGCTGAGACAAATCACACTCACAGGGTGTATGAATATTGAAAGTAGAATTACAAACCAGAAACAAGAAACTCTAGCTAGAGATTCTACACCCACAAAAATAAGAAGAAAAATGTTAGTGTTTGGAAAAATGTATAAATATAAAGTTAAGTAAATAGAACAACCAGCAGCAAAAAAACCATTAACATACTACAGGTTATATATTATTATCTTAAAAAAACTGAATGATACTCTGTTTTGACTGTATGGATAAGTACACTCTGATCAAATGTGAATGCTGGAAAGCGTAACAGCTGCAAACCTAATTAGATGAACCAGATGTGAATATGGTAGAAGCCATTTCAGAAGAAGCTAGTTTGGGCATGCTGGCTGTTTAAATCTTCCTAGCTCGTCTTTGTAAAGTGAATGTTGAACAAAAACATCCTTCATATAAAAACGTATAGCTCATACCGTGTTAGAAAGTTTTTTGTTTATGGTTTCTTCATAGATTTGTATGCTTTGAAGTAACTGAAATTTTGTAAAACATTGTCTTTCCAGAGTTCTGTGTAACTTGCAGTAGTATTACACCCATACACTCCTGCATATGAAAGATGAAAAATCAGTGAATCGACAAAGCTTAAAAACTAATTATGACAAAATGGATTCCAAACAAAATTATTCCAAACAAAAGTTAGAAGATACATAGATGTAATAACTTTTTTTGTATAAAGCTTCTTAAAATAAAGAGAATGATATATTTTTCTATGTTATCCACAAGTATATCAAACTTCAGTGTAACAGATGGACTAAGTGGAACAAGTAGAATCCAAACATGTGTCTAATATGTTATATGTGACAAAGTTGTGAGAAATTAATTCTAGTATTGTGATTTATCTGGGAAATTATGCAGATCTTACTAAGTAGAATCAATTATCAGAAATATCTAACTTATAACCAAGGCAAAACAAATGTGGAAAAATAGTAATATAATTTAGTTTACACTTATGACATAAGATAGGCAATTAGGACACTTTATTTTCCTGTTTAATTGTGTGCTATTATTTTAGGATTGTAGGAATAAAGCAATAAAAATAAGATGCACTGGAAAATATTTCAGCTCCTAACAGAATATAAGAAATGTTTGCATACAACTTGAATGACTTAAAGGTAGTATTAGAGTGTTTTAAATATAATAGAGTTTTATATAATACAGGTAAATCAAAACAAATATTAAAATATGTGAGGTTACATTGTAAAAAATGCTTTATTGTTTCTGTTCACTTATCTGATCACTATAGACACTTTCACACATAATTCTTTTTAGTGACTATGGGAAATAATATACCATCTTGTCCTTGATGTATATGGTAAAGATAGAAAGATAATTTAAACGTTTAATTTCTGTGTTTTTCAGGCAGGGTCTCACTCTGACACACAGGTAAGAGTACAGTGGTATGAGAACTCTCAGCTGTGTGAATGCACTGATCACGGCTCACTGTAGCCTCAGCCTCCTGGACTCAGCTGTTCAACCTGCTCAGCCTCCTGGGTTAGTAGCTAGGACTATGGTGCACACCACCATGCCTGGGTTTTTTTTTTTTTTTAATTTTCTTTGGAGATGAGGAGTCTCACTGTGTCACACAGGCTGCTCTCAAACTCCTGTCCTCAGGCATTCCTACTGCCTTAGCCTCTCAAAGTGCTGGGATTATAGGCATAAGCCACCATGCCCAGCCAATTTATACAATGTAATTATGTTCTCTAGATTGCTATGAATAAGTGTTGTCTTGAAATCATACAATATTTAGGAAAGCACGAATAGAGTATGCGTTGTATGGGTGATAATGCGTAACGTTTACAGAAATAGTGCAGTTGGTGAAATAAAGCATGGAAAAGGCATTGGGCATAAGCGTGATGGTCTGGAAGATAAGTGATCTGGATAACACCAAAGGTTAGGTTAGACCAAAGTGTCGCACACCTGAGGGGAGAATAAAATGGCAATGTGGAAGACATAACGGTTATTCACGGAGGCTCTGAAAACGTATCTCCTGCTTTCAGGACTGGGCCTCCCTCTTACTGACATTGGTTAGTCTGCTTAAACTTTCTATGGTTTGGCTTTCTCCTGTATAAAACAGGGGTAATATTTTCTGTCCCATGGGATTGTTGTAAGGATTAAAATTTATATATATATATATATATGTGTGTGTGTGTGTGTGTGTGTGTGTTTGTGTATATATATATATATATACAGACAAACACACACACACACACATACACATATGTATATGTGAAAGGCTCATACCACTAAGGGACATTTAGAAGTATAAGTATTACTACTGTAATTATCTAGTAGTCTATAATAAATTATTATCACTATTTTATTTATTTATTTATTTTGAGATGGAGTTTCACTCTCACCCAGGCTGAAGTGCAATGGTGGCATTGCAGCTCACTGTAACCTCAGCCTCCTGGGTTCAAGAGATTCTCCTGATTAGCCTCCCGAGTAGCTGAGATTATAGGCACCTGCCACCACTCCTGACTAAGCTTTGGATTTTTAGTAGAGATGGGGTTTGGCCATGTTGGCCAGGCTGGTCTCGAACTGCTGACCTCAGGTGATCCACCAGCCTTGGCCTCCCAAAGTGCTGAGATTATGGGCATGAGCCATCATGCCCATCCTTTATTCTATAATAAATTACTAAATATAATGTAATTTGAGGGACACAGAACTTCCTTTAATGGCAAAATGAAGAGATCTATAAATTCTGTCCCCCATATTACTAATAAAAATTCTTAAAGAATTATCAAAGCCATTTTTTAGAACTCCAAAAATTAACCAAAGTTTAAAATAATTTTAAAAGAATTTATTTTAGAAAACAGCTGAACCACAGTATAAACAGGGGGATTTGTGATACTTTAACTTGGCCTACTACCACTTTCTGTTCCCAGCTCTCTGATAGACTTGAAAATTAGTAGTTGTATGACAAAAATAGCTAGAGAAAGCATTAGCTTTAGAGCCATAGGCAGGGTTAGGTCGGTTCACAGTTCTCAAAAACTCCGAGCCAGTATTTGACCTACCACACAGTTCCTGAAAAATCTCACTAAGAGAACACTGTGATTCTTTGACCTAACAGAGAGCTTGCTCAATGAGAAGAGCCCTACCCTCAGGGTGATAGTTGCAAACACTCAGCTGTAATTTCTTTTTTAATTTCCACTTTTTAATACAGTGGTGTAAGATGGTCAACTAGATATGGACAGGAAAAGTTTTTACCGCTAAGAGACAGCACCACCAAGAATACTGGCATAATCCAGACATATCTTTGGAACCAAGGCACTGAGAGTCATCGAAGGGATGAAGATCCCAGATTCAAAGGGGAAGAAGCTGGGAACCCTGCACGTGGTTGCCAAGCATGAAGCCTTGTTCAGAACCTTGCGCAGCTTCTGGGGAAGTCGTGAATGAAGGAGTTGTGAAGTGGCTCACTCTTGCCACGGACCTTCAGAATCTTAGCTTCAGGAGACCCCATGACCCCCATGAACGTTTGAGTGGGCAGGAAGAACTGCCCAGAGAATTGACAGAGACAGAACTCCAGCTAGAATAGAGCCACCAAGGTCTGTTGAGGGAAGGGCTGCAGTGGAGCACAGCCATGGGCATCCTGAAGGGTTCCCATACTCCTCTAGGTGGCTTTAGCATTTGTTGGAGGCCAGACCTGGTGAGAGCAGGGCCATCTTGCCTGTGGGGTGGGGCCGATCTGATCTGAGTGCTCCCCATGTCTGCTGGCCTCTCCAGGGGTTCCTGCTTGGCTGCTTGTAGCACAGTTTCAGCTACCCAGAGGAAGCAGGTATCAGAGGCCACCAGCATACCTCTTTCAACAGCAGACACCACCTAACAGTTGAAGACTTTCTGCATAGGGGCCGCCAGTGGCACCTGTGTGCCTACAGCCCTCTCCATGCTACTCTGCTAGTGTGGGCACATGAGCTGCCACCACCACTGCCCCCTAATGATGTACACACATGTGAGGGAATCCCCTCTTTCGTGCTGCTGCTCCACCAAGCACGTTTACAGGCACCTCTGATCAGAGTTTGTCACCAGTGGATTGGGAACACCTCAGCCTTTCAGCACATGTTTCACATGAAGGGACAAGAGAAAAAGCCATAGGCATGGTTCCAGTTCCCTGGGTTAGAGCACACAGCCCAGCAGCACCCAGCAGAGCCCAGGCTCCATCCAGAAATAAGGCAATCAAAAAGCATGGTACTGCGATAAACACAGACATATAGACAAATGGAACAGGTTAGAGGACCAGAAATAAGGTGTTACACCCACGCCGTCTGGTTTTTGACAAAAACAACAAAAAGCAGTGGAGAAAGAACTCCTTATATTAATAACCCATGCTGGAATAAATGGCCAACCATATTGAGAAGATTGAAACTGGACCTCTTACATTCACCTTGTCAAACGTTAACTCCAAATATATTGAAGATTTGGATATAAGACATAAATCTATAAAAACCTCACAAAAAAAAGGAAATAACATTCTTGCTATAAATGGTGGCAAATATTTTGTGAGAGAGACTCCAAAAACAATTGCGATAAAAACAAAAATCGTTGTGTAGGACTAATTAGACTAAAAAACCTTCGATAGCAAAAGACACTGTCACCAGAGTAAACAAACCACATACAGGAGGAGAGAAATTGTTTGCAAACTATGATCTGACGAAGGTCTAATATCCACAATCCGTAAGGAGCAAATCAGGGTGCAAAAAACCAACAACCCTATTAAGAACGGGGCAAAGGAGAGAGAGACTCCTCTCAGAAGAAGACAAACACATGGCCACCAAGTATACAACATGCTCAACTTCACTAATTAGTAGAAAAATGCAAATAAAAGCCACAGAGAGATGCCATCTCATACCAGTCAGTACAGCTATTATTAAATTTTTTTTAAATACCAGGTGCAGCCAGGTGCGGTGCTGTAATCCCAGCACTTTGGGAGGCCGAGGCGGGTGGATCACCTGAGGTCAGGAGTTCAAGACCACCAGCCTGGCCAACATGGTGAAACCTCATTTTTACTAAAAATACAAAAATTAGCCGGGCATGATGGCACATGCCTGTAATCCCAGCTGCTCGGAAGGCTGAGGCAGGAGAATCGCTTGAACCGAGGAGGTGGAAGTTGCAATAAGCTGAGATCACGCCCTTGCACTCCAGCCTGGGTTTCAAGAGTGGAACTCCAACTCAAAAAATTAAAAAATAAAATAAAAATAAGCCTCCAGCCAAAAATTTGAAAGAAACATCTAGGAATAACATTTTTATAGAGGGCTCTGATATGTTCTCGAGGACCTAGAAGGCTGAACACATGTTCAGTGCTGCATGCATGCTCCTGAAATACGTGAGAAGACCTTACTTTCTTCTGACTGGTCTTGAGATCTAGCTCAATCAGGAAACAAAGGCATTAAGTTCATGTCCTTTGCAGGGACATGAATGAAGCTGGAAACCATCATTCTCAGCAAACTAACACAGGAACAGAAAAAGCGAACACCCCATGTTCTCACTCTAAGTGGGAGTTTAACAATGAGAACACATGGACGCAGGGAGGGGAACATCACACACCCGGGCCTGTCTGAGGGTGGGGAGATAGGGGAGGGGAGAGCATTAGGAGGAATACCTAATGTAGGTGACAGGTTGATGGGTGCAGCATATGACCATGGCACATGTATACCTATGTAACAAACCTGCACATTCTGCACATGTACCCAGAACTTTATAATAATAATATTAAAGACTTCCAAAAGAAACAAAAGAAATATGAGTGATACATACACTTAGGAAATATTCATAAAAACAATACAATTACTTACCTTCTTCTTCCAGCTCAGGGTTGTGGCGGCGGGAGCCCATCAAGGAAGCTTGATGCAGTGTGGGTGCAGTGTGGGAACCCACCCGGAGAGATTGCAATTCCATTGCACGGCACGCTCACGGAGATGCCCACACTCACGCTGGCCAGTCACTCACTCTCTCCTTCAGCCAGCTGGCTGTACCTGCACGTTTGGGCTGTGGGAGAAAATCGGAGCACACAGAGAACATTTACACGTACATGCGGAAACCATACAAACTCTCCACAGATGGGGCCTTGGCTGCAAAGTGATTTTTATCTAACCAGCTTTATGAGGACTCAATATTTGAGTATAGTATTTGAGGACCTGCTGTACTTGCATAGCAGTCTTCCCATTTTGGGCACGGAATTTAAAGTTAACAATCCAATTGCAAACGGTTTTTCCAGGCTTTATCCCCTTCAAATGCTTTCTCTGAAGCTTATGCTCCAGACAGTCTAGAAAACTTGTTGTTACAAAAAGTGAGACCTTTCCTCTTTACTTGCCCTTGCTCAGAGTGTTACGTTCTCTTGAAGTAACTCTTTTTTTTCCATATTCCAGCTTGAAGAAAATTCAGCTCCTTAAATTGTAGCTGAAATGCCAGCTCTTTCTTCTCTCCCTCTCTAGATGTATCTCTATTCTCTTTTGTGCTACCAGATGCTTGTAAGCACTTAACATATTTGCCTTTTATTAGTCTAAGTTTACTGAATGCATCTCGACGTCTCTTTGCATTCTGACTCCATCATTTAGTTGTTAACACTCTGTGAAAATTATTTTTCTTTATGATTTATTTTCCTCAGCCATAAAATGATGCAAATAATAGTTCCTACTTCAAAGAAGCAGTGGAAGGAATCAGTAAAATAATTCATGTAAAGCATTGATTGTATTTAGTACCAGACATTTTAGCAAGCTTTCAACAGACATCAGCTATTACTCTACTTTTTTCCGTATTCATCTGTATCATTAGGTAGATTATTTCGCTTATAAGCTTCATAACATCAGGGCTCACAGGGCTGACCTGCAAAACTTGTAAATAATATTTATTTAACCCGTTTCCCATTTAGAAAAAAAATTGCAGCTTGCTGCCAATGCTCATTTAATTTTACGTAAACTCCATTTTGAGGCTTAAGCAAATCCGACTGATTTTTCACTGTGAAAATAAAATACGAAACTGTTATTGGAGCTATTTCTAAGCAGAACGTGTCTCTCTTTCTAACGTAAAGTTATATATATTCCTGTTACAGAATACTCTTGTCCTTAATCCTAATGTAACATCACATACATCTCTGTTACAGAAATTAACATGATATTGTGTCCCAGAGCGTAACATCACATACATTTTTCTACAGATACCACTTTAGGATTCGAGACAAGCGTATTCTCCAGGCAAACGGGAAATGGGTTAATAAATTTACATTAAATTTGACTGTACGGCCATATCCCTTTAGTATGTCAATCTTTATAAAATAATCATATTTTTTAAAAAGCACAGCCTTTCTCTATTCTTAATCTACTTTTATGTGACTTATTAAATGTATATAACTTCCCTATGTCTGAGTTTCTCACTGGTAATACACATACTGATAAATTACAATCTGTGATCAGTTTTGCTTCTCAGGGAAAATTCTTAATTATGTAAGGTAAAATTATGTAAGGTAAAAGTTCAGCAGATAGATATTTTCTCAACCCAACCATACGTTCCAATTCACTGTCCTGGTTATATGCGTGAGTAAGTGCATTTAGAGAACAAATTATAAAATTGGATTTCATCCTAAGACAAACATTTACAAGCAAGTGTTTTCCTACTAGATGAAAATAATATGTGGATTTGTACAATTTTTACTCTCAGGTAATTGTATAATTGTATTTGTTTTTATATCCAAAATTATAGGAAATTAATTGCATATTTTTGCGTTGCGGCCATCATAGATACCCTCGGCCTTTCTCCAGCCCTCAAGCTCTCCCCTGACTTGTCTGCTGTTTTTTGTTCATTTTTTTGTTTGTTTTTCACAAATTAAACATTTTACATATTTTTGATAACTTTTTCTGGCAAAATGTATTATTTTGTTATGTCCTGTCGTGTATTCTTTTCTGTTGCTACTCATTACGGGTTAAAGGAACGGACAGCTCAGTGTCGTGTGACTTCCGTGACAAAAAGTACAGATAATTTGCGTGTTTTCTCAGAGAAGCAGGCAGGCAGCCAAACTTCACAACCAAAATTAGTTCTAATTTAGTGTTCAATGTCATTTCACAAGGACTAGAATGAAAAAATGAGACATAGGACATGTTAACTCTGAGGGAAATTATCACTTCACCTTGTATAGGGCGTCTTTACGGGATGAAATCAGAGGAGATAAATCATCACACTCTGTGACAGATCTGCCTGTCATTTGGGGAAAGATGTCCCCCAGTGACAGGGCAGGCGCTGGGCGAGTTTCCCTCAGGCTATAACCAGATATATTTTATGCGTCAAACTAATTATAGAAATTTTAAGATGAAGATGATGTATGCCGGACACACGTCCCAAGTCGATTTTTCCAAGTAACATTTTAAGCATGCGTGCGTGTATATAAATACAGATAGAGATGCATACACATTTGTGAACTGCATATATCCTGGAAATGGTATCTGAGTAAAGAAAACGTTTACTGAGTGCCTACAACGAGCAGTCATTGTGTGGCTTGTGGTTATCAATATACATAAATGCATATGCCCAAATTTGAGGCATCGAGAATTTTGTTCTTCAAATTTTTCATCAGAAAACATGAAACAGCTTATATTCAAGTCCCTACAAAGTCAGTCATATTATAGCAAAATCTATCACATATTCTTTTTTGAAATCTTCAGTACTTATTGGAAAAAGCACGTTAGACATGATAGCACTCCAAATCACATTTTGAATTGACACAAAAGTAAACTTATACAATGTATCCAATTAGAGCCAAATATATTTTATGCAAATTTTGTGCTTATTCCATAGTCATATCATCACAATTGAGAATTTTGTTTAATGTTAAATTTAAAGTATTTTTAAAAGTAAGAAAGTGTTAAATAGTGGGAACTGTAAATATGAGCTTTCAGATAAAATGGAAAAATAATCGGCTAAATGTTCCATGAATAGTCTGTGAATGGGTCTCTGAATTGAGCGTCTGAAATAAAATGCTCAATGGCAGAATCGTAAATGTTTTAAAAGGGCCAGAGCAGACATTTTCAAGGGAATTTATAGTCTTAAAACTATAGGATAACGCAAAAGTACCTCTAGTGCTGATAGTATTCAAGTAAAAATGTACTAGATCATTCAAATGTAGTTCTGTATTCACAAATTTAAAGGCAAAAATCTGCTAGATTGACTCTAAATGCAGCTCTAGGTTTAACAAACGAAAGCCATATAAACTGCTACAAACCAAAAATATTCTGTTATAAATTTAAAGCTGTGCTCTGAAGGATGTAAATCTAATGTTTCAATTTCTTCTAAATCTCCGTTCTACTTTTACCAAAGAAAAAAAAAAGTTTAAATCATCTTTTAAAAATCAATCACTGTATATTTCTGGTTGCCTGATATTTATAAAAATAAAATTTTAGAAATCAATTAATGTTTATAATGGGAAACAATGTAATTCATTAAAATTATGCCAACTTTAACATTGGATAATATATGTATATATAATTAAGAAATTACAATTCAAAATAATAGTTTAGGCCTACCCTTCTAAGAAAATCAAATATATGATAAGCCTTTGATTTGTATTAATTCTTTTCTTTTGCATAGTAAAATAGATGAGCAAATATTCACTGACTTACTCATTGATTCATCATGCATTTATTGAGCACATCTCTTGCTGGGCACTAGAGGTACAATGTTAAATAAAGCAGATGACATCTCAGAGCTTTAATCCTGGTGATCATAGATTTAGTTTATATCACTGATTGTTCAGGACTGTTTTAACGATGGTATGTTAGTGCTACATGAGCCAGACACAGAGAAAGTTTGAACTGGGAACAGACAGCTATGCAGGAATAATGCAAATGATAAGAGGTGCTCAAAAGCTAAAACTAAACAGGCCATCAACAAAAGAAGGATTGCCACCAGTTTAAAAAAAAAATAGACAATCTGAAATTAAAGGTTGTGTTTCAGGGTGTGCATTAATGTCCACACAACTGATGGAGGAGGATAGTTCAGGAACTGGCTCAGAGATAACCTAGAAGAAAATAACGTTACTGGCTCTGCGGTCTGAGCAGTAATGAATGAAGAGAACTAGATAGTTTTTACTCTATTCATTCACTTATTCATTCATTCATTCATTATATTATTCATTATACATTATATATTATTCATTTATTCATTCACTCACTTATTCATTCATCCATTTATTAATTTATTGTGCACCCTCTCTCAGGAATTCTTCTATTTCGTGGATATAGAGTGGTAAAGGAAACTAAAAATAGTCCATGCCCTTATGAAGTTTATATTCTACTAGATAAAGATAATAAATGTCATGAAAATGGAATGTGTTTAGATGTAGGTTATGTATAGTGTCTATACTATACCTACATGTGAATGGTCTATTATATTTGTCTACATCTATATTTATCTACCTTCGTATCTCTATATAGTTCTCATCTCTTTGTAGGTACAGGTAAATTATAGAAAAGAAAAGTGGAAATTGAATGGTAGATGAGATGAAGAGTTAGGAGATCTAATAAGCTATTTCTGATTCACTTTGTACAAAAAGCTTCTCTCCTAGAAATCTTGAACATGGTGCTTCTCATGTTCCGGGTTCCTCAATACTCTCTCCGTCCTCCATGCCTTTAATTATACTGCTCTAGCTACTTGGATGTTATTCTCAAACTCCTGTAATTTGATATTTAAAAGACCTGTTTTTGTTAGAAAGCCTTTATTAATATAACACATTCTATAACTTTCTTATCCTCAAGGTAGGCTTACCAGCTCCTTTCTTTATTGTACCCAAGAGTAGAAAATGTGTTTGCGTATGATCACATATTTTCCTAACATGAGAATTCCCCAGCTCACTCTTTCACATTGAAGCAAAACAGTTTCAAAATTTTACTACATATTTATTGCCTGCCTTATATCGTCAAATCCTCTTTGAAATGTTTTTTTCTTTCATCATGTGAATTCTCTTCGAGCAAAATTAATCTTTGGAGAAGCTGGCTTCGTGTTTGAAGGATAGCTGCTTTACTCCAAATACCCTCCAAGTCGACATCCCGGTCCAGAAATCTGGAGCAATCTAGGAATCCTCTGTATGCCTAATACAGAGGAGTTTTCTAAAACAGAAGAGGGAGCTTACCTTCTTTATTTTTTAAAAGTAGTTTTATTACCATATAGTTATAGAAAATCTCAATTATTATGGATGTTGAAAAGATGTTTTTTAAAACATGGACCCACAGCTGTAAATATCCTTCTTAGCAGTAAGGCAATGAATATATAGTATGATGAGGCCATTTATGACCATCGTTAGCAAAGGCAATCATTAGTGGAAGTTAGCAGTATAGCTTCTAGCCCTAATTTGCATATATGCAGCAGAGAAATGTTTGCTGTTAGTTTTATTATCAACTTTAGTATGTGGGACAAGTGTTAACAGGGCTTTAAGAATGCTTTTTATATATAACATTTCATGAAAAGTTTTACTGCTTTGCATCACTCTGCAAGTAATATTCCACTGGCAATCTATCTCTGCCTTCTGAAGCATACCGTTTGAATCGGAAGTTCATCTAAAAGGCCGATCTAAAATGCAAATTTGATCATTGTTCAATTAAAAAAAATTCTTTTTTGGTTTCTCCAAATCTCAGAAAAAATATCAAAACATTTTTTTTCAATTCCTACCGACCTAACACTATCGTACTTACCTTGCCACCTGCATTTCTTTTCAATGAACTGGAAAGAGTTCTTTCTGCAGTCTTACTACAGTTATGCAACTGCATCTAATTAAGGTATTCATGTCTTTACATATGATACTCCATAGGCTTAAAGTGTATCCTCCATTTCTTATTAATCTATCTCCTAATACCCATATTTTAATATTAGCTGACATTTTTCTTATCTTCAGGATAAAATTCCTCCCCATTAGCAATCTGCCAGTCCCAGACTGGGGGAATATCAGACTCCCCTAGTATCTTGTGTATAAGTTTAATTTGACTTTTGTCACAAGTATGATTTCTATATTGGCTTAATGTATTTACACGTTCATCACCAGCATTGTTGTGTGATGTGCTATAGCCTTAGTTTGAGATTTTGGGGTTAAGATTTGTTTAGAATTTGTGCCTCTCTGCCATCCCCCAAATTTGTGATTAATCAGGTCTTAGAATAGTCCTAAGTCACGATTTTAAAAGAAAAGCAAAAGAAGAAAGGCAAAGAAGTACTGAAAGTAGTAGCCTAAGGTTTGTGTATGAAATGTTTAAAGTCACTGTCCTGGAAGGAATTCTGTAATCCTAATGCATTACTTTGTTCCTAGAACATTGAAAGAAGAGAAAAAAAAACCTGAAAAAGAAATTATGTAAGACTTCCTTCAGAATAAGCATGAACTTGAAAAATCTTGATTACGTTTTAGTTAAATCAGGGATATTCAAATATTGGATTATCTTGTTTCCCATCTTTATTCATAACTCTGTGACCAGCAGTGCCTACATTCCATGGTGTTTTCCAATTATGCCAATAAGGCAGGATAATCAAAAACAACAAAAATTGGCCGGGTGCGGTGGCTCAAGCCTGTAATCCCAGCACTTTGGGAGGCCGAGGCCTCCCACATCACGAGGTCAAGAGATCGAGACCATCCTGGTCAACATGGTGAAACCCCGTCTCTACTAAAGATACAAAAAAATTAGCTGGGCATGGTGGCGTGTGCCTGTAATCCGGGCTACTCGGGAGGCTGAGGCAGGAGAATTGCCTGAACCCAGGAGGCGGAGGTTGCGGTGAGCCGAGATGGCGCGGTTGTCCTTCAGCCTGGGTAACAAGAGCGAAACTCCATCTCAAACAAACAAAAAAGTTTTGATAAGGCCATCCAGGACGTGATTGTCATATGGATAAAGGGACATAGATAACCCCAGGCATAGCCTCTACCCTGCTTCCAAGACCATATAATTCTAGGTGTGCAGTGTTCACAGGTCTCTAGTACTGTCACCACAGGCCATTAGCAAGTCACATCTCTCTACTTCTCATCACAGTTCAACTCTCCTGTGCTCATTCCTCCACAGTTCTGGTCTCTGCTTTGATAAGCAGCTTGTGTAATAAATGTAGAGGTAAAGTATACCAAAGGCGCATGTAGGATACTTTCCTTGTCCTAATTTTATTATCTCCCATTTTTATTTTAACAAGAAACATCTGAAATTATAATGGCTCACTGGAAACCAGAGACATAAATGATAACAATTTCAGGAGTGAGTTAGGATATTGAGTTTTTTGAGAGGAAAAAACTCCATGTTGACTTAGGTGACTACCTAAGACAATGTATGTGGCCATAACAAAAATATTATTTGAATGTTCTTAATTATTTAAGTTTTGAAAAAGAATGAGATCAAGGTTAAATCACAAACCTTGTAGGATGACTTTGTGTTTCACATAATTAGATGTCAGCCTTTCTCCGTGGCACCATTGCTTGGTGTTTTGTTGAGCAGGAAAGTAACAGAGCACAGCAGGTAGTACACTAAAGAGCCAGTTACCTTTTAGCCAACTTATAGAAGTTAAATTTAATTTAATTCTAAGCTGGGGAACATTAAAATGTCTCAGTTAACTTAGCATTGAGTAATTAAGAATATGAATCTTTTTAATATAAAAAGCACCAGGATCCGTTTTATAAAAGTTGTTTAAATATAATAACAATCAACATAAAAATAGATTATTGCATAGAAGGCATGCAGAGCATACTAAACACTATAAAATATAATTATAAAATAATGACAATAATTACTGTTAGGCTAAAATGTTTTAAAATTAGGAACATAAATTTATTTTGCAATGTACAAAATTAAAGTATTTCATCATATTGTCATTGATCATTTACTTTAATTCAAAAGTCCAGCATTATACATAATTACAGCTATTCAATAAACATTGATACTAAAATGAATTGACTTATTTCTCTTTTGATAAGGTTATGATATCAACCAAATATAGCACGTGTCATAGATGAAAATTGAAAAAGAAAAAATGCATGAAAGCATAAAATAAATCCCATAATCCTTGAATCAAAATGCATTATGTGTCAGAGCTTGAGCAATAAATTTGTTTGTTGAAAACATATGAAATATACAGAAAACTATATAACTCTGCTGCTTAGTATTTTAACTAACATTTCATTATTCACTTAAAAAATTTTTTTTTTTTACAGTTTGCTTGTTGGCTTGTTAATGTTCTAGAAAGTACTGTAGACAGGTCATTACAGTTTTGTTTGGCATCTGGTAATCACATATTTGATCACTAAGGTCATTTTGCTTCCACCAGTTCTTATTAACTCATAAAAATGTTTCTTCATACATCTTTTAGCTCATATTTTTCAAATGCAGTAGTGAAGTTTAAAGCTATGACCTAATGAGTCTCTGATGTCAATCAGGAAACTAAATTTCCTAGCTATATAGTAAAAACATTTTCCACCAGCCTTATTACTTACAGCATCCTGACCTCCATTCAAAAACCAAACATTAATTATAAAGAATTCTTGCCAAATATATAAGTCAGCCTTAATTTGATTTCAATTGCTATACTGGATAGAAGTAATCTGTAGTTAATTTCTAGGTAAAGAACACTTGGGTACTTAAGGAATATTTGATTCAACAGGAGTTTCCTATGACTTATTTCTTGTTTATGTCTTACATGAAAATTTTCAACTTCCTTTCTTTTCTTTCATTATTAACAAATTTTTAAGTAAAATGTAGACCTAAATAGTTATTATAGTTTTTTAACTATTCTTTGTAATTCGATTATTTATAATTAAGTACTTTTAGCTTGGGCATTTTAGGTTTCAAAGTAACAGAAAATAGCATGTACTAGCTTAAAAAAACGGGGTACTTTTGCTCATCATCACTGGTCATTAGAGAAATGCAAATCAAAACCACATTGAGATACCATCTCACTCCGCTTAGAATGGAGATCATTAAAAAATCTGGAGACAACAGATGCTGGAGAGGATGTGGAGAAACAGAAACAGTTTTACACCGAACCAACCCAAATGCCCATCAGTGATGGACTGGACAAAGAAAATGTGGCACATACAGCCCATGGAATACTATGCAGCCGTCAAATCCGATGAGTTTGTGTCTTCTGTCAAGACATGGATACATCTAGAAACCACCATTCTCAGCAAACTGACTGAAGAACAGAAAACCAAACGCCGCATATTTTCACTCATAGGCGTGTGATGAACAATGAGAACACTTGGGCACAGGGAAGGGAACAACACTCACAGGGCTAGGTGGGGGGATGGTGGGGAGGGGAGGGGAGGGGAGGGGAGGGACAGCGTGGGTGCAGGAAGGATGGGGAGGGATAACACTGGGAGAAATGCCTGATGTAAGCGACGTGGGAGTGAGGGGATGGAGACAGCAAACCACCATGCCATGCCTGTACCTATGCAGCGGATGCAGGATGTGCACATGTACACCAGAGCCCAAAGTACCATAAAAAAGGTGGGGGGCATTTTTTTTAAAGTACAAGCAGATCTTCTACATCAGGACATTTAAGCAGCTGGGCCTTAGGAAGGACTGTTAAAAAACAAACAAACAAACAAAAAGGCCAAGCTCAGAGGTGGGAGGCAGAGGTGGGCAGATCAGGAGGTCTGGAGTTTGAGTCTGACCAACATGGAGAAACCCCATCTCTACTAAAAATTCAAAAATTACCCACTTGTAGTGGTGCATGCCTGTAATCCAAGCTACCAGGGAGGCTGAGGCAGGAAAGCTAAGATCATGCCACTTCACTCCAGCCTGAGCAACAGAGCAGTCTCAAAAAACAAACAAACAGGCCGGGCGCGGTGGCTCCAGCCTGTAATCCCAGCACTTTGGGAGGCCGAGGCGGGTGGATCACGAGGTCAAAAGATCGAGACCATCCAGGTCAACATGGTGAAACCCCATCTCTACTAAAGATACAAAAAATTAGCTGGGCATGGTGGCGCGTGCCTGTAATCCCAGCTACTCGGGAGGCTGAGGCGGGAGAATCGCCTGAACCCAGGAGGCGGAGGTTGCGGTGAGCCGAGATCACGCCATTGCACTCCAGCCTGGGTATCAAGAGCGAAACTCTGTCTCAAACAAAACAAAACAAAACAAAACACAGAGCTATAGAGCTATCAGAAACTTAGAACATGGAATTTTGTTTTGTTTTGTCATTTAAATTCACAGATCAAATTGTAAAACATAATTTTCTGAAATACATATACACATTGTGGAATGACTACATCTGGCTAATTAGCATACACATTACCGTACATATCATTTTTGTAATGAGAACATTTTAAATCCAGCATTTTTCAAGAATAGAATATTTGCTATTAACTATAGTGGCCATACTGTGCAATAGATCTCTTGAACTTATTCCACCTAAGTAAAATTTTATATCCTTTGGCCAAAATTTTCCCTAGCTGACCCCCACCGACCTCACCAGCACCTGATAACCGCCCTTCTACTCTACTTCTATGAAAACAGCTTTTTAAGATTTCACATATGATCGAGATTATGTAGTATTTGTCTTTAGGATCCTGATTTAATTTATTTCACTTAACAATGTCCTCCAGTTTCATCTAGGTTGTCAAACATTACAGGATTTTCTTCCTTTTTATGAGCGAATAGTACTTCATTATGCATACATAACACATTTTCTTTCTCCATTAATTGATATGCACCAAGGTTAAACACTTAGGTTAAACAAACACATATTTACAACTATTATAAATAATGCCATAGTAAACATGAGAGTACAGCTATCTCTTCAACATCCTGATTTCACTTTTTTTTTTTTTTCCTGAGACGGAGTTTCACTCTTGTCACCCAGGGTGGAGTGCAATGGCGGGATCTTGGCTCACCGCAACCTCCGCCTCCTGGGTTCAGGCAATTCTCCTGCCTCAGCCTCCTGAGTAGCTGGGATTACAGGCACGCGCCACCGTGCCCAGCGAATTTTTTGTATTTTGAGTAGAGACGGGGTTTCACCATGTTGACCAGGATGGTCTCGATCTCTTGACCTCGTGATCCACCCGCCTCGGCCTCCCAAAGCGCTGGGATTACAGGCTTGAGCCACCGCGCCTGGCCTGATTTCACTTTTTATTGGATGTGTGCCCAGTACTGGGATTGTGAGATCATATGCTGATTTTATTGTTAACTTTTTAAGGAACCGCATACTGTTTTCTCTAGGGGCTTACTAATTTACATTCCCACCAACAGTGTGCAAGCTTGTCTTTTCTCTAAATCTTTGCCAACACTTGTTATCTTTCACCTTTTTGATGGTAGCCATTTTAAGAGGTGTGAGGTGATATCTAATTGTGGTTTTTACCTGCATTTCTGATGCTTACTGATGTTGAGCATATTTTTATATACCAGTTGGCCATTTGCATTTCTTCTTTTGTGAAATGTCTTTTCAGTGCTGTTGCCATTTTCTCATTATATTATTTGTTTTCTTACTATTGCATTGCTTGAGTTAACTCCTCATCAGCTGTATAGTTTCCAAATATTTTCTCACATTCTTCTATTTGTCTCTTCATTCTGTTGATTATTTATTTTGCTGTGCAGAAGCTTTTTAAGTTCCTGTAATTTCATTTGTCTATTTTTGCTTTATTCCCTGTGCTTTCCAGGTAATAATTTTTTTTTTTTGAGACGGAGTTTCACTCTTGTTATCCACGCTGGAGTGCAATGGCGCGATAGGTAGTAATTTTTTAAAAATCAGCACCCAGACTAATGTCATGGAGTTTTTCTCTTGTGCTTTATTTTAGTAGTTTTAGAGTTTCAGGTCACACATTTAACTCTTTAATCTATTTCAATCTGATTTTTCTACATGGTTGGGATAAGGGTCATTCTTCTGCATGTGGATATTCAGTTTTCCAAATACCACTTTTTGAAGATGGTGTGGTTTCTTCCTTTATTTTTTCCTTTATTATTGCCTCCTTTATCAAAAATCAGTTGGCTGTAAATGCACAAGTTTATTCCTGAGCTCTCTATTCTATTCCATTGCTCTATGTGTCTGTTTTTTATGGAAATATTATATTGTTTTGGTTACTGCAGCTTTGTAATGTATTCTGAAGTTAGGTAATGTGGTGTGTCTAACTTTATTCTATTTTTCATGAATACTTTGTCAATTTGGGAAATTTTTAAAATTTATCTTATATAGTTTTCTGTTCATGTATAAAAAACTACTAGCATTTGTTGACTTTGTACCCTTCAACTTTGTTGAAATTTTTCATTAGCTCCTGTGAATTTCTGGGTGAGTATCTAGGGTTTTCTGAATATAAGATTATGTCTTCTGCAAACAGGGACACTTTAATTTCTTTTTTAAACATTAGGTGTCTTTTATTTAGTCCCCATTTTATATTATCATGGTCTTGTACATGGCATTTAATTTTTCTGAGCATCATTTCCTCAAATGTGTAAACATATCTACATCATACCATTGTTTTTTGGGTTAAATAGCATTTAAGTTATGTAATAGAGCACATCAGTTTGGTAACCCCTGCTAATGGTTTTGGTTTCTACTCTTATAAAATCTCCTTAGATAATTATTCCCAGATTATCTAACCCCTTATTTAATTTTATTTCACATTTTGTGATATTTAAATTAGTTATTTCTGTGTATATTCATTTATTACCTGCCTCTTCCATCAGGCTGTAGAATTCATGATAGCTGGTTCTTTGTTTAAATTGTTCACTAACATAGTCCCACTTCCTGAAACAATAAGTTTGTCTAATAAGTACAAATTTGTTTAATGAAGGAAATATTTGCTAAACTCATGGGAGCTACTATATTTCAGTGAAATGATAGAGCACATAATTTTACTCTATGTCTTTGAATATATTGTGGCATGACAAAAAATGTTTGTAAATTAATCTCTCATAAT
This sequence comes from Leontopithecus rosalia, assembly GCA_028533165.1. NCBI lineage: Eukaryota > Metazoa > Chordata > Mammalia > Primates > Cebidae > Leontopithecus > Leontopithecus rosalia. Next base: position 5,732,643 of record CM052667.1, on the reverse strand, counting down.
GCCTATTGAATTTCTTACCGTAAATATGCAGAGACTATTTCCTAACAAAAATTAAAAAAGAAATATGATATTGAAAGTAGTAACAGATTGGAAAATTAAATCAGTATAAATGTATTTCAAAGATGCAAGAAGTAGAATAAAATTCTCTAAAATTGCTCTCTTTGCCTGTCTTTGAGCCCCACGTAGATAACTTTGGATTGTGGTATAATGCAAAATTTTTGACTATTTGTTATAATCTTCTGAACTCTCTACATTTACAACATGGGAAATGTGGAATTGCTTTAAAATGGATTGAAGTTCATTTTGTTTTAAAGTATAGTATATTTTAAATAAAATTTTTATTTATATTTATCTAAAATCAAAACTTTTTAAATTATCTGATTAATAACATTTTAAGGGATTAGTTGGACTTCTGTGACTCCTTGCCCACAGGATGAAATAAAACATAGACGAATAGAAAGAAAGAATCTTTGGCATTAAGAAATGTGTAAGCATTTAAAAATGGGATTTAAAAAAAAAAGCATAAACAGAAAAAATAAAAAATTAAGGTAGAGAAATGTAAGGCAAATACGGGTGCTGAGAAGTAAGTATTATCTATAATTGTGTGAAAGACTATTTAGCCTGATGTGAAATGGGAAAGACCTACCCTAAAATGTCCTAAACGTTTCTCAGTAGCTCGATTCTGTATCTTAAATGCTTTCAAAAAGTCGATGAGATTAGGATAAGCATCACTGAAGACATGGCAAATAATAAAAGAGTGTAATAAAGTAGTGTAGCAAGGTTTTCTTCAAAACTACAAAGTCAATCATGTGAAAATACTATCCTAAAGTAATTGTTATTGGTTATTATGGCACTCAGTATTTCATTGCTTTCTGACTCAGTATTTCATTTTGTCTGAATCTGACCTTCAAATACCATCTTCAGATTCAATATGGCTACCTGAAAATGTTCCCATGTTGCTCTCAGAACTAAGGCTTTAGGAGAAAATTCTTTGGAATGTTAGCCACAGTATGCAAAAGTGAAAGAAGAAATACTGAATGAAGAAAAGGACATGGAATTAGTATCTAGAAATATATGACTTAAATTGGATTTATCACAATATATACTATATAAAAAGTATGCATTGTGTAAATACACAGATATAAAATATAGGCATCATTTCTGAAGTCATGTAATGATATATTGAGGCTATTTCTTTCTAAATGAACTTTATGCTAACTAGATGAAGGAAAGAGGAACAATTGCAGAAGAAATACTTAATAATTTGCTTTTCTTTGGTTTTGTTAAAAATTAATTAATTTATAATTATATATTTTCATATAATTTATAATATATAAACCATATAAAGCAACAAATTGCTCTTATTTCTTAGCTATATTCAGTTTAATTAAAAAGTGTAGTACCCTTTCTGTAAAGAAAAATGTAATGTTATTGAGCCTTTTTTTTTTTCAAAAGAACAAGCTACTCTACCTAAGTTGAGTGATAATGTATGCTCAGGTTTGAAGATCAAAAGAGGTAATACATACAAACATGCTTTGAAAGGTGCTGTATAAAACAAAAAGTTGTATTATTATAAAAATTTAAGGTAGGGAAGACAGCTAAACATAAAAAATCTGAACATTGGCAATAAGAACAAAGATATACTATGTTTGGAAAATGGTTAATGTCCCTTTTGGATATCTATGTCAACATTCATTTTATGTAGACATAAACAGGTGTCAAAATTGTTTCTGTTCTGCCAACATTATTTTTCTGAAAATAATTGTTAGGGAGCACTAAACTGTATTTACATTAACCATCTGTTTATTCAGTTACCTTACAAAGACAGTATTAGAATAAAAAAGCCTCAGGCACTTCTATCATAATAACGAATGTCTCATGAGATGTGATGATGTGCAGGTTACAACATTCTGGTGGTAATTTCTAATGCATTACAGTAGAGCATGGGCTCCTGAGAATCAGATGAAATTTTCTTCTATCAAGATTACATTTTCTCACTGTCCCAATGTGCTTGATATGAACTGACACCACCATAAATACGTTTATCTGAACTGCAGCTCTGTCATAGTTAGACACAGAAATATACAGCATTGAGTGAAAAATAATTTTAGATACTTTCCAAGTGCTTTTTTGCTGTTGTAACAGTAATTCCTGCAAAGTACATACTAAACCATATGAAATTACAATCCTGACTATGATTTAGTGAGTTGTGTATTCTTTGTGGAAAGTGGAAAATTTGTGTTCAGATAGTATGTAAGATCACTTAACTTTCCGGAGGCTTATAGATCTCCATATTCCCCATGTAATGACTTGAGGAAGAAAACCAAGTGCTCTTGCTCTTCTAATGAATTTTGAATGCATCAGTGATCACTGCATTATGTATCTCCAATTAACTAGAGAAACAGGCTCACAATATTCTAAATTTATACGCTAAGGAAATACATAACACTGTGTTGTTAATTGAGAAAATACTCATTCCAACAAGGTTATCAACCCTAAAGGAGTTAAAATTCATCAAGTGCTTGAACAGTGCCTAGCACTTATTAAGTGCTACTATTTGTTGATGATTGAGTATTCACTGTATGAAAATTGTAAACTGCATTCTCTTCGTAAAGCACTGCATACATATGTCTCATTTTAAATGATGTCATTCCTTTTTTTCTTTTAATGAGTCTAAATAACATTGGTGGTATTAGATATGATTGAACTCTATTACTGATTGAATTCCAGATTTTTAAAACAGTCAGATGATATTTTGAGGACTTTGCCTTGTTGTATGATTACTTTAATTGCTTAAAAATTTTAGTAACATAAATACAAGTTCTAGCAGTAGTGAGGAATTGCATTTCCAGCAAGATGTCAATGTAACTTTATGTCACATCCTTGACCAATATGCTTTCTGTATTTCTAAACAATTTAACTTGCTTTTATTTAAAGCCTAATTAAAACATAAATTCCCTGATGAAGTGTTCCCAAACTCTGTACTAAATTTCTTCTTAACCCAGTGTGCCAAATGTGAAGGCAAGAGAGACATTTTGAAAAACTTTTACCTTTCCTCATCAATTATCTCTTCAATTATTTCTATGAATTTCCCATCTACCATTGCTCAAGAAATTTAAGAGCAATTATAACAAAAATGAGAAAATACATTGCAAATTTATATAACAATGCAGAGTTTCATCAGTGTCAAAAATCTTGATGAAAAAATAATTTTGGACTTAATTTACTAAATCCTTTTTTTTTGAGATGGAGTTTCGCTCGTTACCCAGGCTGGAGTGCAATGGCACGATCTTGGCTCACTGCAACCTCCACCTCCTGGGTTCAGGCAATTCTCCTGCCTCAGCCTCCTGAGTAGCTGGGATTACAGGCACGCGCCACCGTGCCCAGCGAATTTTTTGTATTTTGAGTAGAGACGGGGTTTCACCATGTTGACCAGGATGGTCTCGATCTGTTGACCTCGTGATCCACCCACCTCGGCCTCCCAAAGTGCTGGGACCACAGGCTTGAGCCACCGTGCCTGGCCAATTTACTAAATCTTGAGGTGTATTACATATATTCAGTTAAAGATTAACCTTGCCCAAAGAAAGGTTTGTTCTTTGCCTGTGATGTTCTGAGGAGTGATTTGAACTTACTCAAATGCACTGCCTGTTAAGAATGTCTTCATTTACTGGATGACCCTGTGCTATGCCACTTACCTTATGCTAACAATGTAGTTTATGTTGGGGGCTTTGGACCATATGGTGTCACCTCACTCTCTGGAGGGCCTGGAGACTAAATTCAGCCATATGTGTGGTCAGTTGTGTCTACATGATCGGCCCCCATAAAAAGTCTGGACACTCGTGCTTGTATGAATTTTCCTGGTGGGTAAGGCTCCATGTGTATTGCCACACATTGTTGCTGGAAGGAGTAAGGGATGTTCACACAACTCCTTTAAGAGACGACAACAGGAAGCTTCATGCTTGGTCTTCCCTGCACCACGCTCGATAAGCCTTTTCCTATTGCTTATTTTAATCTGTATCCTTTCATTAAAATGAAATGAAACCATGAAGATAACAACGTAGTTGAGATCTGTGAGCCTTTCCACTGATTTATTGAACCTGGAGGAGGTTTTAGAGATCTTTCTGGCTGTATTTATGCAACGATAACTTTAAATTTCTTTAGAAACACACAGAAATAAATCAATGGAAGAGAATGTACTGTGTGATACAATGCTGTTGCCACCAGCCATACAGTCATATGTCGCTATTTAAATGACATTTAAATAAATTAAAATGAAATAAAATTAATTCTTCAGTTCCTCAGACACATTATGTAAATATCCAGTGCTCAATAGCTATAAGGCTGTTGGCTATATCATAGAATTGTACAGATATAAAACACACTCATCGTCAAAGAAACTTCTGTTGAACAACACTTGAGTGAAAGTTCAACATAAGAAATGACAGGTTGATAAATGTTATGATAAGTGTTTCAGATGAATTTGTGCATTAATATTTAAGAGGTAAAAATACAGAGCATCTAAAAAATCATATGAAACAAATTAAAGGTTTATACATACATTTGGCAAAAAATACACATAAATCTAACTACAATAGTGGTATATGTTATGAAGCAGAAGTTGGCTCTGAAAGCACATAATAAAAAATGCCTAGCAATCCTGATGCTCACGTCACTGTTAATTCTGAAAAAAGAAACACTTCCCTGAATCTCCCAGGGCTTTTGTAAAAAGCCCCAGCTTCCTAGAACCATCTTCAAGCCATATGTGTGGAAGTTGGTCTAGTTGATTACTGTGACCCCAAAGGGCAGTAAAATGTCTCATTTCTTGGAGACACCCAATTACAGCACTGGACTAGGTCCCTAGGTTAAGCACCAAAGGTTCCTGGAAAGACTGAAGCTTTATCTTTCTAGGTATTTGCATATCAATAAGTAATGGGACTCACCACTCAGAGATAACTTAAAAGCTAAGGCGTGCAGAGCTAATAGACTCCTGCAAAGACTTTATTCACATCTTAAAGAGCTAGAAAATAAAAGTGGGACTAGTGCCTGGAGAAGATGCTTGAGAAGTAGCTACCTCTTTCTACTGTATGAGCACAGGAAAATCATCCTCTACACCTCTTATTTTTGGACCTCCAGCCGCTCATGCAGCAAATTTCCCACCATTGGATCTCAAGGTGTCACCCTAAGTGTAATGACTGGAACCATGAGGGCATGGAGATAGAGACACACGCAATTTATTGTAAAGTTTTAAAAACTCCATCTGATTCCAGAGATTTCATTTGTACTCCTGATAAAAAAAAAGTAAAGATGCATATTAAAAACCCAGCACTAACACTTATATCTAAAATTTTTGAATGATTTTTCTATGTTTTACTTGATAGTAAATGCTTATCCTCCAATTGACAAATGAAAAAATAAAGGCAGAGAGAAGTTAAATATCCTGCCTAACTACAATGACCTATCTCACAAGTGGTCAAGCTACGTTTTAATAAAGGAATTTGTTTCCAACGTCCACGTAATTAAAATCTATGATATAGAATGAGGAGACCTTCTTAAGAAACTTTCAATTAAGATGCTACTTGAAAACTTTAGGCAGGTGTAAGTGGTGAAGATGATTGTCCAAGCAGAGAGAACATAACTTCCACAAGACATTTGAAACATTAAAAGGAGAGAGAAAATGCTGAACTAAAGAAGAAAACTCATGATTAGTAGAGGCCTGACATGGAAGCGTTACAGTTTTTATTTTGTAGCCCCTTACTAAGGATAATGTATACATATTATTGTTATAATATTATATAATATGTATATTAATATATATTTTTCTATATATATATTTTATATATATAAAGAAAATATATACTTTTTCTTTATTCTATATATATTATATATATAGAATATATATAATATATATATTAATATTATATATTATATATATATATTCCTGAATAATCTAATAGTTTGCTAAATAGCCAGCTCAAATATCAAGGCTCATAAAGATAAAGCTAAAGGCAGATCAGTTAAAATTCATGCAACTTTTCAAGTACAGATTCCTTAAAAAGTAACCATCCAAAGAAAACCCAGTAGCATAGCTAGCCCTCCCCTGGCGTTCCCATGCAGAATCATATCCTCAGCTAGCTCCCCTCTGGCGTTCCCACTCAAAATCAGATCCTTAGCAGCCTTAAAACGTAAACCCTGCTTTCTTCATTCACTGTGGATCCTTACAGAGATTCACTTTCAAAAGAGACCAGTGTTACCAGAATCCTAAACTTGAAACCTTGGTGATGTGTCCTATTCTCTATCTTTTTTTTTAATTTCGAGGAAATGTTTTCATCTTTTCCTCATTTGTGGCTCTTGGCTTTCTGAACTAATTTAAAAGAGTAGAGTCAAAGAAGTTCATGAAGCAATAAATCAACTACTTTCATTAAACAAAGGCATTTTTGTTGGAGATTTAGTTATTCTTAAGGTTTTATGTTGCTAGATGTATCCTTCTGTTATCAAGCAAGCAATAGCCTTGCCTCCCAACATGCTTAGAAGCCAGTATTATGGCACAGGCTTTTGAGAAAAGAAAGATTTACTATGAATCGCCTGGAAAGGAGACAGAAGACAACACACAAATTTAACTTCTTCAGCTAGAGACTGGTGTAGGTTTCACAGACAGAGGGTAGTGATGTAGGATGCGATTAGATCTTGCAGTGCAGTGATATCTGGAGTCATGATCTAACTGGACTATGCCATGGTGTGATGCCGGGGATCCATCTAAGTAGATCATGGATCATGAGGTGTGTGCTTCTTTATTCAGTCCTTTCCTTGCATTGAGCACTTAGGTCTCCTGTGGTTGCACGTGTAGTTCATCTAGTTGCGTGGTTGCTTGGGTTACGCACCTTGAAACCTGGGGCCCTTGGCGACTGAAAAGCATGACACAAAGTTCAACCAGATTGTTCTGGTTCTGTGGTTACACTTTACTGTGAGAAAACTTGTCAACTGAAGCTTTAAAATATTAATGTACCTGATCAAAATTACATATAAAACAAATCAGCTTCATAGTTATACTAATATTGTTTCCTATTTACTGATATGGGAGCTAATATGCATTAAAGTAGAACATTTGAGACTCATAATGAAGATTAAATGTGCTACTTATCCTTTATGAAATAATTTATGTATTAAGAACTATCACCCCTTTAGTATTTTAGAGCTGACAGTTTACTTTGCGGTTGAAATTTGTGTCACTACTTTGAAATAGATCTTTCCTCAGTCATATGGAAGCTGTTACAAACAGCTTCAAGTTTTTGTTCTTATTTACTTCAGTGTGTATGGTAGTAAATTACATTAGCACCTCAGATCATCTATTAGTTCATTTGAAGTTGAAGACGTTAGAATTACTGCGTATCTTGTACAACTTGACCAACTCTACAGCAAGCTTTAGAGAAAATAAAATGTAACTTTAATTACTTGAGTTCATATTCTTTAGGAGAAAAAATTTCTAAGAGTTTCTCTCAGTTTATCTCTGTATATCTTTATATATATCTATAGTTTCCTTATATAGAGATACGTACAGATATATAGAGAAACCATAGATATATATATATACACACGCACATATACACAGACAGACATGTACATGCATATACACATATATATGTTTAGACAGTTTTCTTTTTTACTAAAGAATGTGTATGTATGTGTGTGAGTATGTGTGTATATATGCATGTATATTTGTTTATATGTTTCATCAGAAAAACAAAGTGGCCGATGCCCCTTCTGAGCAATATCCTTAAAATCTTTTATTGGTCTCTGATTTCGGTTACCTTACAATGCACACTCTTTACCATACCCTTGTTATGACTATGTGGACCGTCTCATATTAAGAAATTTTGACTTATTAGATGAACCACAAGAAACCCAAAAAGTATAAAAAGTCATAATATTTCTGGCATATTTTATTTTAAAAATAATTTTATAGGCTCACTGGGTTTATTTTCAGGTCTGTTACATGAATATATTTTGTAGTGATGAGATTTGGGATTCTAGTTCACTCCTCACCTAAATAGTGGATATTGTACTGAATAGATAATTTTCAATACTCATTCTTATCCCATTATCTTCCTTTTTGGAGTCCCCAGTATCTATTGTTCTTATCCATTACTCTGTATACCCCTTATTACATGAAATATTTGATTTTCTGTTTCTTAATTACTTCATTTAAGATAATGGCCTCAAGCTCCATCCATGTTCCTCCTGAGGGCATGACTTTGTTATTTTTATGGTTGCATAGTGTCCTGTTGTGTACATATAACACACTCTCTTTATCCAGACATCTATTGACATATACTTAGGTGGATTCCATGACTTTGCAATTGTGGGTAGTGAATGGTTTTGAGATAAACATATAAGTGCAGATGTCTTTTTGATATAACGATTTCTTTTTCTTTGGGTAGATATCAGTAGTGGGTTTCTAGGTCGCATGGTAGCTATATTTTCCATTCTTTGAGAAATCTCCATATTGTTTGCTATCATGGTTGTGCTAATTTGTATTCCCATGAACAGTGTGTATGCTCTCCCTTTTTCTCTTTATCCTCACTGACATCTGTTGTTTTTGACGTTTTAATCACAGCAATTCTGATGGCTGTGAGTTGGTATCTCATTATGCTTTTAATTTGTATGTCTCTGATGATTAGCAAGGTAGAAAAGTTTTTCAAATGTTTGCTTGACACTTTTATGTCTTCTTTGGAGAAGTGTCTGTTCATGTCTTTGGCCCATTTTTTAACTGAGTTTTTTTTTTTTAATCTTTTGAGTGGTTTGAGTTACTTGGAAATTCTGGATATTACTCCTCTCCAGATGCATAATTGGCACATATCTTCTCCCATTTCTTTTGTTGTCTGTTTACACTCTTGATTATTACTTTGCTGTGTACATACTTTTTAGATTAATTCTCATTTTATTTTTGTCACATTTACTTTTAATGTCTTATTTTTAAATTATTTGCCTTGGTCAATGTCCTGAAAAGCTTATTCTAGGTTTTTTTTATAGCTTTTTTTTTTACAGTTTCAGGTCTTAATTTCAATTCTTCTTCCTTCCTTTATTCCTTCTTTCTTTCCTTTTTTCTGTCTCTCCTTCCTTCCTTCCTTCTTTCCTTCCTCTTTCCTCTTCTCTCTTCTCTCTTCTCTCCCTCTCCCTCTCCCTCTCCCTCTCTCTCTCCCTCTCCCTCTCCCTCTCCCTCTCCCTCTCTCTCTCCCTCTCCCCCTCCCCCTCCCAACTTTTAGTCATGGACTATAAAGAAAAAGGAGCTGATGTAATCTCTTCTTTTATGACCATATAATTTCAAAATATTGAGAATACTAGATGATTGCCTGGAAATCATGAGAACCCTACCAGGAGCTGTGCTGGCTATGCTTTTTTGTATATCTGGTATAGTTTCTTCTGCTAAATAAAATTGGGGCCAAAGTCTATTGTGTCTCCTTATTTTGATTGTGATTTGAACCGTAATCACTGCTACCAGAAGAATTGAAACTAAGACCTGCATAGTATTCCATGGTGTAATCAATGCAAATGCCCATCAATGGTTGTCTGGATACATTTAAATTTTTAATCTACCTTGAGTTAATTTTTGTATATGCTAAGAGATAGGAGTCCAGTTTCATTCTTCTGCATATGGCTGTATAATTTTTCTGTCACCATTTATGAAATAGGGTGTCCCTTTTCCATTATTTTTGTTAACTTTGTCAAAAAAAAAGTTGGTTGTACCTATGTGGCTTTATTTCTGAGATCTCTGCCTTGTTCCAATGACCTCTTTTATATTTTTGCACTAGCATCTTGTCATGTTGGTTACTATAGCCTTATTGTATAATTTAAAGTTAGATAACATGATGCCTCCAGCTTTATTCTTTTTGTTTAGGATTGCTTTGGCTATTTAGGTTCTTTTTGGTTGTATATGAATTTTACGATTTTCTTCCTGAGTTATTCCCTCATATTGGTTTGTTAAACATTTTAATTTTTCTTCTTCTCCCTCAGAAATGTCTACAACTCATAGGTCAGGTCACTTTCCTTGATCTCATACTTCTAGAATGCTTTATCTTTAAATTTTTCAAAAAATTTTGTTGACTGGGTTCATTGAAAAAACCTATCTTTGTACTCTGAGATTATTTCTTCTCTTTGGTGTAGGCTGTTGTTAAAACTTTAAATTGTAATTTGTAACCTTTTAGTTAATTTTCATTTTCAGAGGTTATGTTGTATATTTTTTTAAAGGTATCTATGTCTTCTTTTACTCTTTGTACTATCTCTCTGATTTCTCTGTGTTAGGTTTTAACTTTTCTTGGATATCATTGAGCTTCCTTATTATTTTTATTTTAAGGCTTCTTTTGCATGTCATTTCAGAATTTTTATTTTGGTTGGAATCCAGTGCTTGGGGATTAGTGTGGTCCTCTGAAGATGTTGCAACTCTCTGTTATTTACTGGTACTGCCGTTCTTCCACTGATTTCTTCTCATATGGGAAAGTTGTCACTTCTGACTTTTACACTTACCTTCATTTCAATGATGCTTTTTCCCCCTGAGGTTGCAAATGTAGCATATGTACGAGCATCCCTTGGTTTGGCTTATTTAGCCCTGTGCACATCTCTCAGCAGGTTTTCTATTGTGTTGTACAGTTCAGCCTCCGAGCCAGCAGGTGATACCTGTGAATAACAGCAAGGTACAGCAAAAGCAGATGGATGTATGCTGGATCTTTGTTTACTAGGATGTACTCTCTGTTGTTTTAGGTGATGGGTTAGTCTCTGTATTCATCCTGGTGATGAGGTCAAAACTAGGTGGAGCTAGACTACCAGGACCACCTATGAATATCCCAGTGACCAGGCAGACAGCAGCCCTGATGCAAGTGTCTGAGGGAGCCCTTGGTGAAATGTGCTGAGGTCTCTGTATGTTGGGAAGGGAGCTGTACCAGTTCCATATCCTGTGCAGGTAGGAATGTGATCTGTTTTCCTATCACACCTCTGTTCCAGAGTTCATGACTCTCAAATGAGACAGTTTCCTGACTCTCCAGTCCAGAATGTAGCTAATAGTCATAGAAAATACCTGTCAAGTGGTAGTGGGTCAGGGTGGGACTTCTTCCCTCAGCCCAGTGCAGACAGCATTGTGGTTGCCTGTTCTCCGGTGCAGGTATGCTGCTACTCCATGTAGATAAAAGTAAGTGTTCGGCCTTGTGGCCCATATGGGTGCTTGTCAGCTATGGTGGTGTCAGCTGGTTGGACTGGCCCAATCTCAGACTCCAGGAGCAGTGATCATGTTCCAGTAGTGGTGGCCTGGACTAGGCAATCTCTCAATCTTTAGATTTTTAGATGGTTTCCTGAACATTGTAGATGAGTTCTAAAGTGTCCGGATGGCCAGTCCCCATGTTCCAGGTGCTGACTGTGACAAAGATGGGGAGGCTGGCTCCAAGAGTGCTGGCAGAATGCTCAGGCAGCTAAAGCCTGAAGGTAGTAACAGCACGGACAGCCTCAGGCACCTGGGATCTGAGGAGGGTGCTGGACTTCTGCTGAAATGATTAGGTAGGGGCAGGCCAGCTGTGCTGAGATCTGTCCAGAGGGAATACAGACACTCCCCTGCTCCCCAGTCAGTGAGAGCAGTGGAGGCAGCAGCTGTGAGATGCATGACCCACTCACACCTCCCTCTTGCAGGATCAGTGGTGGTACGTGTCATGGGAGTATGAGAAGGTGTCCCCACTCCTCTCTATCCCAGTGGTGGGAGACCCTTGGCACAGTTCAAGTCTCTGTGGGCTGGGTCCTCTGAAGGGTACCCAGCCACAGCCAAAATGTTTAGGCACAGGGACAGGGTGGCTGGGTGTCAATGGGGAGGGTAGTTCCCCTCAGCAGGAGCAATGGAAGCTGACAACTGTGGGGCATGTAGCCCGTTCACTAATACTGTTTCTAACTTAAAAGCTATCTCAAGATCAAGCATATATTTGCTCCAAAACTAAAATCTAAAATATTTTGGAGTATCCTGAACTTTTTTTGGCAAAAATGCTAACACATTACTTAGTCTGGAGTCCTTCTCATTATTCTGGGCCACAGTAATAAATTGTAAATCCCAAGTTATCAAAAATGAAATGGTGCTGGAAGATCTATCCTAGCAAATGATGCAAAAGACATACCTTGAAAATTCATGCTGACTTGTAAATGTCCTTTTTATTGCACTGAACATCATTTAACATATTCACTAAATGCCATCCAATTATAAATAATGGAAAGCGAAGAAGTATTCATTGTCAGTATGTCATTTTATGTACATATATATTTTTAATGATAAACATTTAAATACTTTAACTAAAACTAAGAATGTATATGATAATGTAGAATTTCTAATATGAGGAAATAAAGATAGCCATAATATGATACTTTGTTTTATATGTTAATAATATAGCATGACACTACAATATTATGACTGTGGTTACAGAAATTAATTAAATCTAATGTTACCAGTTGATTAAGACTATGGCTCTTTACATCTTAAATCATTCCCCAATTTTTACTGTCGTTTTACACAATGTTGTTATTAAGTACTACCTAGATACTTTTTGGGGAGGTGAATATATGTGAAGTAATAAGTAGAGTATGTTTCAAATATCATTGATACCAGAAAAATCATCATTGACATAGGATAGTGACATTACCTGCTACTTTTTATGTAATAATCTATTACTCGTCTCACCCAGCAATATTTAGTTCAAATACCAAGTTCTTTAGCAGCCCTCCCATAGGACTGAGAAGTCCTTATTGCGAATTAACATAGTACTCGTCACAGCTCTCTCATGCTACTTATACTTTATTGTGATTATGCGTTTATTTGTCTCTTTTGTCAAATCTCAGTTTTTGGATGCTAAAAATTAGCTACAGTATCTGATCATCATTAGCATTTTGATTCACTCTCTCTCTCAAAAAGCCCTCTCTTGCCCTCTTCCCGTCTCACTTTCATTTTCTTTCTCTCTCTCTCTTTCTCTCTCTCTCTCTCTCTCTGTCTCTCTCTGTCTCAGAGTAGTATACATGTGGCTATGTATGAAAATGGCATATTGCCATGGAAAGGAGTATAGGTCCAAGGTACATTCCAATACAGTTGCTCAGTGCGATTCTTGTCAAGTTTCTGAACTTCTTTCTGCCTGAATTATTAAATTTGTAAGTTATGCATAATGATATAACTGGCCACATATACTGTTTTGCAAAGATTAATCAGAGAATAAACATGTAAATACTTGTACTGCCTGACACTCAATAAGTAATTAGTAAATATTTCTACATTCTGTTATTCACGTCAGTATTATTTATGACCCTTGCCTTTGTTCTAAGTTTTCTATTCTAGTCTGATGCCTGTGCAAGTTCACAATTTCACACATTACTTATATGTCAATGACTCACAGATTAAGATCCTACTTTGTCTCTATATCACATGCCCAAATGTCCATTTGACATTCTCATGTAATAGAAATTATTCAGGCTTCTTAATTATTTCTCTCTGCTCTCCAAAACAAACCCATTTCTAATCTGAGTTTCTTCCACCTGAAATACCTCAACCGTCTACATATAAGTTCAAATAAATACGCAGCTTTGTCATGTCCTCATCTGCTATAACCAATTCATTAATAAACATTCAACATATATTTATTTATTTATTTATTCTGTATTGTTACCTCCCTGGTACAAGCCACCATTACTTCTCTAGACTACTATATGTAGGCCATTATTGTTCTCCTGGCTTTTTATTTCTCAATGCCTTATAATTATCCAATACTTAATAAACAATTAGAGTAAACTTTTAAACATATAAGTAAGATAAAACCCAAACATTGTTAAGTCTTTAAGCCCTTTTCAGGTTGAACTTCTGCCTATTCGCTGATCTCAAATCTTGTACTCCCTGTATCTCTAACCCATTAGGATCCAGTTACACTCGTGTGCTGGATCATGAACGCACCTAGGACTTTCTTCCCTTATACTTCCATCATATGCAAATGCGTGTGAACCTGACAGGGAACTATTACATTAATATTTATTCAATAACGGTTTACTAATAGCTTACAAAGAAAAATTGTGTAAGAAGTTTATTTTGAAATCATAATGGAACTTAAAACGTTAAATTTTGTATCAGTAAAAGTATAACCCAGAAAGTAAATACAAACATTGTAAAAGAGCATATCCAAATAATCCCAAAACATATGCAAAGAGAAGTTTAAACAATTTTTTAAAACTCAGAAATGAAACTGATACGGGAGTTTTTCACATGTTCCTACTAATTCCAGTCTTTCAAAGATAAAATACAAATAAAAAAGATACTTTTTTAATGAGGTCTAATTTTAAAAGAGATAGAATTATGTACATGCTTTTTAAAACTATACAGAGAGTAGATGTCAGAAGCGTCTGTAAAATTATATTAAATCTTGTCAAGTATCACATCGAATTTATTGATTAAATGCAGAAATGATTCAGGTCATTCTTTGTTCTTAAGACAACATAACTAGATTAAATTATAAAAGTTACAAAAACAAAAATACCTTTAATACATTCAATATTTCCACCTAAGATTTATTTCATGATAATATAAAGTTTCCTGAAAAAAAATCAATTAATCTCGCATCAAATCTGTAAGAAAAGTCACATGAAAATTCTAACAGAAATCTAGAAGTCACAGGGTGGGCGCAGTGGCTCATACCTGTAATCCCATCATTTTGGGAGGCTGAGACAGGCAGATCACCTGAGGTCAGGAGTTTGAGACCAGCCTGACCAACATGGTAAAACCCTGTGTCTACATAAATTATAAAAATAAAAATGAAAAATAGCTGGGTGTGGTTGTGGGTGCCTGTGATCCCCGCTGCTTGGGGCTAAGGCAAGAGAATCACTTAAGATCAGGAGGCAGAGGTTAAAGTGAGCTGAGATCAGGCCACTGCACTTCAACCTGGGCAACAGAGCAGGACTCCTACTTAAAAAAAAGAATTCTGGAAGCTATAATAAACATTTTTGCTCTCAGTTCTGATTATAGCCGTTGTCTAAAAACAGAATAAAAATGTACCTGCTTAGGATAATTCAAAGTATCTGTGGTGCACCAGAGTGAAAAGTCCACTGTTTGACTCATAAGTGCATTGCTATTCACACAAAACAAATCCACTGTCCTTAAAAACTAAGAACAGCATGGGCTTTTTCCACTGTTCACTCCTGGCTTAAAAAGATACACTGTGAACCATCTTGAAAACCGGTCTTTCTACATATGCTTGCTGTCCACTGAGTGCTAAAAACTGCTTATGTTTCTTTTAATGATTAGAAATATTTAAGATCATAATGCAAAGCCATCTATAAAGTACATAATATGCAGAAAAGATAGGAAGTTAACCTGGATGAATACCCCATCATATTTTACTTTAGTTAGTACAAACAGTTTAAATGTCTCACTCTTTAATATCCTTTTGTGACGGATGCCACCATGTTACAAGTTCTGTTATTCTGTATCAAACTGATCCTGCATAGAACAGGAAGGATGATTTTCTGCTGCTTTCTCCTTCCTCAATCATGGAAAGGGTCACACAGGGAAAATAAATCTTGGCTCTGATTTGCTTATTGAAATACATTCTCTATCCTAGAAAAGACTTCAGAGGAGCTCTGAAAATTCGGGGAAACTCATTACATTTCAAACAGGAATGTTTGTTAATTAAAGGTTATAATTCCTACTCCAGGAGTTACTGCAAAGGATGTTTAGGACAAATTCTCTGTAGCCTTTATTACAGTACTTAGGAATATAGGGAGAACCCCAAGTATAATATTCTGTTCTATTTCTCTATTATTAAAAGTTAATATTTTGTTTAATTTTTCATGTTTATTTTTATAATTTAAAAGTAAGGAAATAGTCCCTTCAAACCAGATGTGTTATAAAAAAGAGCTATTTAATTCCTTATTTCCTGAGAAAGAAAACACAGACACTTTGTTCAAATCACTTGCCCGTCCTGTTCTTATGCTTTGGGAAGAGAAGGAATCATTATAGCGGAGACACGGTTTACCCTCTGAAGGGGGACAGACTTCATCTGTAGCTTTATGATACACGAAAGTGAACTGCTGACACAGCCAGTTGCCAACTGACACTTTCCACATTTGTGGACCCCTAGATGAGAGATTTTCTTTTGCTCTCACTGAGCTTGAACGATCCCAACAGAGTAAAACATTGGTATGTATTTCAAAAGATGAATTGAGAAGAATTTTAAAATCAAGGAAGGATAGGATGACAAGCACGGCCTAGCTCATTTCCCCACGCCAACAAGAATGTTCCTATGATTTTATTGCTACGAGGTCACTTGGATCCCTGCTCTGATGGACAGCAATATAATCATTACAACATAGAGAACACAACAAGAATTTCAACTTAACCAACTCCTTTTGCTTGAGATACAACTTATGATGTATTAAATGATAGTATTTCAGAAAACAATGTCAAGGCTGATTATAAGTTCCAAAGGTATCTTTTAGTAGAGTACATATCATAACTAAAACTAAAGATTAGCATAACTCTGGACAGAACAGAGCTAGATTGTTTATGTTCATTAAGAAAGAAAAGCAACTAATGAACTACTAAAAGTGGGAGTTTCTCTTTCAATATTAGCAATCTGAGTTCAAGGAATTACTTGCTCTCTTCTTTCATTTGTTACTGAATTAGCCAAAGATACCAAAAGTAAGAGTGAACCTGAGCCTGGACTGGAAAGGAGGACAGCAAACACACCAAGAAAAGATGTGATTTCAATAAGAACATCAAAGACAGAAAGACCAGTGCTTCTAAATTAAAATCATAAGAGTTTTGGGGAGAGTTTTATAAAAATACATTAGAATTTGGTGTATATTATTTTATTTATTTTTGTACTTTTGCACTTTTCATTTATTTCAATGATCTGATAACTTTGAGAATGGCTAGTACAATATAAAAATTGATTAATAAATTTAAAGCAAACCCAGAAAGAGATCTTTAGCCCTAATTAACATGAAGTGATATAGGATATTAAACATATTTAAATCCTAAGGCACTTGTTGGGAAGGCAAAATTAATTCCATGGATAGTTTTATAAAGAGAGCCTTGTGCTGTTGTCAACACAGCTGTTTTCCCTTGAGGTATATGTTTTTAAGCCCTCCTTAAATTTCATGTGATTGGCAAATATTACTTGCTTTGACTGTCTAATAAGAAGGTAATCACATCTGTGAAGAGTAGCACATTCACCAAGATTACTGGGTCTCACAACAAATACAGAAATTAAATGTTGACAGAGGAGCAAGGTTGCTGGTCCTCTTTCTTCATTTTCTTTACCCCAGCACTTGAGTCTTTAATCTCTAATTATTAAACTGCAATAACTTTATTTACTTCCTTCATCTGCCCTAAAAGATTTTAAACAAGAATTCAGAAAATTACTAGCGTAGCCTACAGAGTCAATAGTGGACAAAAACATTCACAACTCACTCCAACGTGCTCTTTCCCAGTTTCTCAGAAATATAAAGTCATTAAGGAGTTTAAAAAAGAACCACTACTTTAAAAAATCAAACCAAGGTCCTCCAATTAAACAGTTACTGAAAAAGAAAAGTTAGTATCTAGAATTCCTTTTTCTATTAAGTTGTGAAAGAACATTAAATCTACTAAGCTGAGATCAGTAGGTTAGACTGAAATTAAACTCGTAATTTTCACATGTTAAAATATGTAAGAGTCCTTAAGTGGAAAATCGAATAACACAGGGGAAAACATCAGCGTGACAAGATGTTTGAAGAGTTCTTAGAGAACTCTGAAGTAATATAAAATGTTATACAAGAAAAGATAAGAGATAAGAAAGTGAAGGGAGAACCATTCATCAATTTCACAAGCGTAAAAAGTTTCACAAGAGAAAAAGGTGTAAAAACGGCCAGAATAAAACTTTACTAGCACTTCTGCTTTAGAGTGAGGTTTGCTGAAAGTGATAAAAGGACAAAGAAAATAATTAGCATAAAGATACAAAATTTCAAAATGCTCAAAGGATAGATCTGGAAGTTTTAATGTATGCTGGGACTAGTTTCAGGCTTATGTAGAGAGCAGATAGAGGAAAAAAAATAGTCTTTAAAATGTCTAGGGAAATTTCCTGAGCAAACAAAACAATGTCTTTTTAAATAAAATATTATGATATCAGTAATTTTTAAACAAATATTTATTTAATACTTACACACCACCGATAATGTTTTAGTCTCTTAGATCATAGCAGTAAAACAGAAATGTCCTTTGCTTTGGATGGTGGGGTAAGCAACTTACAATTGTGAATAAATGACTGTGCTGCTTAATAGCTTTGAAATGTTGAGCAACTTCACACGTTATTGCTTCATTCATAAAATAAGGTAGTTTGATTTCTTCTTGTGACATTTGACTATTGTCAATTCGAGATCATTACCACAGCTTTCCAAGGTCTCCTCTGCATTTCCCAAAACCTTCCCTCCCTATGTTTCTGTGTTAAGCTTTGCCAACAAAAACGCTTGCGTGAGCTTTGGAAGACAGAAAATCTGGAGAAGCCATTATTCTCTGAAGGCCACAGCCAGACAAATGAACAGATGAGAGATTTCATTGCACCGTTTCAAAGAACGCAGGGTAACTACCTGCTTGGCTGTTGCACACAAAGGCAATTAGTGAGAGTTTCACAGAGAACCTTTAGCACTGGAGCAGTTTCCAGGACAGTCACTGGGAGTTTCTGGCTGAGATCTCTGGTTGCTTTCCTGAAATTTTTGCTCAATTACTTACTATTCAGAGTTAGCTTTCCTGACCTTTCCTCTCGTAGTTCCTCTAGTATTTCTATAAGCCTTTAATTCCTATATTAACTTTCAAACCTGGAAAACCTAGAGTGGCTTTTGTTTACTGTCGGCTCTTTGACTATAGTTTTGGTAACAGGACTGAGGTTGATTGAGCACCTCCTGGCACACGTGTGCCGTCAAAGCATCCGAAGTATTTAAACCTTTATGCTTATAAGTCAGTCAGCAACTGTAGACAGGCATGTCCATAGCCACCCACTGGATATAAGGGGCCATCCAGACTTATTCTAGTAAAGAGGCTGGATTTGTAACAGTCACTTCGGTTTGAAACGACATGGAATAGTTCATGATAACTCACCAGTATCCTCCAGTGTCTCAGACCTCTGTTTCATTACTCTCCGAACAGGCCAAGTTCAACAGAGACATGATTAGACTCTTTACTCCTTCATCATTAATGACTTTTAATGTGGCACTGAGTTTGCTGATTTCTCTAGAAATATTATATTGCTTTGGTTAATATTTTGAAGAAAGAAGCAAGTCTGGGGTTTCACGTAGCCCGTTTTATCACCATCATCCTCTCCCTAGTCAGGTACCGACACGGGTGTTCCTCCAATGTTTGTTCCAACGACATCTTCAGAACCAGGTTGAAAAACACAGGTCAGGTCGATAGACTCAGTGGACCCACTTTGAGACAGACTTGAACCAACAATGGATTCTGAGCCTTTAAACAGATAAATTGATGTAGTACTGAATTATGCAATACAATAGTTTAAAAAATTAATCATGGATCCCCCTAATGTTAGCGTCGGCTCATAGCCAGTGTTCGGTAATCTCTCAAAATGCTGGTAGATGCCTACAGGTATCTTTGGAAAATATTTTTGGCGTAAGGTTTTCTGTTTGTTCATTTTTTAAGCATTTTAATGTAAGTGCTTTTCTGTATTACAAGTGATCAGTATATTCTTATAATCATCCTTATTATTTTAAATTTTGCAATGAGAAAGTAAAGCATTTATATATGTGTGTGTTTGTATATAAGAAATCAGTGGGTTGATTTTTATAAATTAAGGAAATGCAATGTATTCTACACATTCAATAACTTAATAAAATATAATTGGTTTAAAAGAATAAAAAATTTAAAGACATTAAATGTAAACATTTTCCAATTATACACAGAAATGCTATTTAACTGTAGAGAAGATTTTTTAAAACTTATTCAGTGTAATATAACAGTAAACAAAATTATCAGTTAAAACAATAAATATTATCCTTAATAATCATAAAAATTAAATAATACATGATGACCTTGGAATGAGTATTTCCAAAGTAGAAAAAATTGTTCATATATTTCACAAAGAATAGCTTTTAAAAACTAATAGCAAAACACTGGCACCCTAAAGAAACTTGGTGTTTTCTAAGAATACATTATAAAAGTAAGTGTGACTGAGAAATACACGTATGAATAAATAAGATTCAATTTCCAAGCCATCAAATGGTTGAAGAGCAGAAAAATGATAACACTGGTTTTTGGTGCTCAGTGAAGTGGGAGTTCTCATCTAACAAATCATAAGAGTGTAAATTAGTACAGACTTTGTTAAAAGGCCATACCGATGGTCTTACATTTTTAAATAATTTTTTTCTTTTAATAAAAGCACCCATATTTTCCAAAAGTATTAAACTTACAATTAATAAAGGATATGTATATTTTAAAGCAAACAAAAAAAGCCATACAAAATTCCCTCTTGGACAAAAAGAAGCAATAGAATTTATAATTGAAACTCCCAAAGCCAGAAGAGATGGGGAGAGAAAGAGACACAAAGGGTGTCCGTAGCTCAGCTGGGCTGGTCAAAGGAGATTGGGGCTGCCAGGTGCTGGAATAGCCGACAGAAGCAACAAGTCAAACAGAATTAAGCCCTTAAGCAGTTGCTGGGATGGTGTGAGCAAGTCTCTAAGACCAGGAGAAATACCGATCTACCCTGTCGCATTTCCTCCCAAGGAAGGGCATTCACAGAGGGGTCAGGAGGATCAACACACGGGGAGGTTGTCTCACTGCTAAAGGAGACCCAAACAGAGGTCTTCAGTGTTTCTGTGGACTCTGGAGTGGAAGGGTTGGGGAGGTAGGGGTGCAGAGAGCTTGGAGCAGACTGAGTTGGAGTAGGTGAAAGTGTTTCCAAGACTTACCCTTCTACTCTAGAAAGAAAGCTTGAGCAGACAGAGGCTCCTTGAAAAGAGTTCTATTCGAGGCCTCAGATAGAGACCTCAGAATAACGGTACCTGCCTAGGAATTCAAGTATGTGATGAGCATGATCTGCCTGACACACTGAATGTAACCTCTTCTTTCAAAGACTGCAGTGTATTGGCTGTGCACTAGTTCTGCGGTGGGAGGGTAGCTTCCCTCTGCAAGGTCTATGAGGAAAAGCCTTTGTATTTAATGGCCTGTAAGCAAGCCTATAAATCACACGTAGGTTTTAACCAGGAGCTCAGCTCTAATTTTGGCCCTTAGTATTTCAAATAATCTCAGTAGATGCCAGTGAATCATTTGACAGAATGTACCATATGTTCATGGTGACAGTTCTCAATAAACTAAAAATAGAACAGGGAGCTCAGAAAATAAACTCGGTAAAATGAGTAATATATTTTTGTCTGGGTTAACACCCCAAACTTTGGTATCAGTACTCCGACTCCCATCATACAACAGTACTTCTCAGAATTGAGGGGAAAGTGATTGCAGTTCCTGGAGACTAATACAGCTGCAATCTGTTGGGCATAATGCCAGTAAGAAGGGGGTTTTGTAAAGAAAAATTCCCGAAATTCACCCACAGGTTTCTTTGAGAGGTTTTTGTTTGTTTGTTTGTTGTTGTTGTTGTTGTTGTTGAATATACACTAATCTGTTTGTACAAAAGGTAAAACTCTACAAAATAAGGCAGGCAATAATATTCTAAAAACTATTAGCTGCGCAACACCCACACCTTAGACAGGGCTGGAAAATATTTTCGTTCTGATCAGCCAGATTGTGCAGTCCTCACTGAACACCGTGACAGCTGGTGAAGATAGTTTTCATAAGGAACAAGATATTGTAGGGGCAAATTATTTTACAGTTAACTCTACATCTTCTCCAGCAAAACAGAAAAGAATAAAGCAACAAACAAAAGCAAACTGAGAAAGATCAAGGGGATCCACAACGGATCTAGAATAGCTAGAACAATTTAATTTTTTTAAAGAAAGGACTTATACTACCTAATGTCAAGATTCATTATTAGTTAACAGTCATCAACACAACATGATATTGGCACAAAACCTGAAAAAAATCGATGAGTGAGACACAAGAGAACATCCAGAATTAGGTCTATATGTATTAGTCAATTAATTTTTGAAAAAGTCACTACATCCATTCAAGGGAGAAAAAAAAGATTTTGAATTCACTTGCAATGCAGAAAATTTTAAAACACGGGTAAAGAAATGAACCTTGGCACTAACTCACATTAAATGTTTAGATGTAGTTACATTTAAAGCCTCTGTGCAGCAATGGAGAGCCAGATTTTATCCATGTCTATAAATCAGTAATGACAAAGCAAAATAATGTGAATGGGATTTGATTAAAATTAAAACTGCTAATGTCTAGATAGTTCTCAAAGTGCATGAAATAGTTGTAATACATATGTCTGAGAACTATAGTGTTTCAAATATAATAAATAATTTTTATAACTGAACGATATAACAATCACACAGGCGTAAGATTTGAAAAAATACTCTCCCAAGAAAACATTCGAATGCTCAAGACAAACATTAAAAGATTTTTGATATTGTTCGTTCTATGGGAGATACCAAGTTCAGCCATAGGGATTGATTCCACTTGATTCCACTCAAATGGATGCAATTAAGAGGACTGTGAATACCAAACATTGTGAAAACGGTAGGTAGTGTTCACTTCTCTGAAGGCCAAGAGTGACCTGGGCAAATCTATCACAGTTGGCTCCTTTCATTCAATGACAATGATGGGATGCTGGACAAGCGGAGGCCAGGCGGCAGCACCTAGCTGTGGTTGCAGAGGCAAGCTAGTTACTCTAATGAGGATAATAGAGCTGGAGCAACAATCAGAAGTATTCTCCTCCACAATGATCTTTGGAAGTTACCAGGACTGCGATAGGAGGGTGTCTTCCTTGAGGCTCACCTAATCGGTATCGTTAAAACTCTCTTGCAGTGGTAAACACAGACCATGCTTTAGTCACTCCCAGAGTGGTGACTGCTCATGAGATTGTCAGACATGATCTAGTTCACAGGAAAAGAACCCCTTGAATGAAGGGAAGGTAGACTGTGTCCTCGTGAGGTAAGACCCACCTATGCTACCAGAAATTCAAAGTGTAAGTCATATTTCATATGCTTCCCCAAAGGGATATGTGGCTGTTTACCAGGGTTATCTTTTGGATCTGGGGGTAAAAATGTTCTGCCTATACAAACTCACACAGACACACACACACACACACACACGCACGCACGCACGTATACACTATATACACACACAAAACCACACACATACATGTATACACTAATGTGTATGTGTTCATATATGTATGTGTATACATATATGTGTGTGGTTTTGTGTGTGTAACATATATATGAACTACAAACTTTATAGTCATGTAGAAATGTAAACTTTATATATTAAAATATTATATAAATTACCCTTACATACACATATATGTATAAACTGGCAGGATGTGTGTATGTCTACATAGATACAGAAGCCAGCAGTTTCTTAAGCAGGCTACATTACATCACAGGAAAAAGCTGTGTGGCAGATCTGGGCCACAGGATCATAGCTCCGACACTTACCCTGATGTCTCCAGTCGATTCAAGGCACTTGCATATCTGTTACCAATACAGATGCTGCATGCAACCTTAGGCAGTCCGGTACAGATAAACCACATACCAGAACTTCAAGATTTTAAAGTGCATCTTGCTTTCTGAAGAGAATTATCCTTACCTTTAAAAGCATCTTTCATCCTGCTGGGCCCTGGTGGAGACCGCTTGCTAGATTTTAGCCTTTCACCTGCAATGAGACCTGAACTGCCATGATTAACTGGCTGTTACCTGACTCACCAAGCATGCATCAATGAAAGTCATATATTGGAGATCAAGCTCGAGCAAGTGGAAGCACTAAAACGTTACATCAGCAAATGATTGACACTTCCAAGGCGCATATCTGGATGACTCCCTCTTTCTCCTCAAAATTATAGTCATATGGGGAAATCTATATGACTAGTTAATTGAGGAAGAAAGATAATTTGGGACTGTTTCCAAATGTTTTTTGTATTAATGGAAAATTCGGGGTATGCTAAGGCCAACAGATCAGGAAATGGCAGCCACAGACATATACTTTATTATAATCAGACTCCAAAAGAAGGGAATGCTCTATGCCATGCGATCATATAGGGAAGCCCCAAAGTGATAACTCTAGTAATATAGGAAAAGGGAATTTTTTGGGGCAAGAGCTGGTATTGTGGTTTCCATGGAAAGAAACAGGTGAGACTGAGGCAGGAAGGCAGGTTTAGGATTGGCTAGTTTGAATAATTCCAGCAGGCTCTATGGAATGGAGGCTGTGCCTAGTTGTCTGTTACCTGGCCTGGGGGTAAGAAGGACAAGTGTATGAAGGTCTAGGGTGTGAACGCCAAATAAGGAGGTAGTTGGGGTGGTAGCAAAGCATGCCCACAGGAGGAGGACTGCTCCTGAGGAGGAGTAAGGCAGAGACAAGGAGTCAGGAGTTCCCAGCAATGTGACTCAAGCATATTACTAGGTGTCCAGAGTCAGACATGTCAGACATATGCATTTCAGGGCAGATATTAAAGCATCAAGTTTTGAGAAGCTAGACCCATAGTGGATACACACTATTCTAGAGAGTGTTTGAGTTTGTTTTTTTTTAACATTTACCCATTAGCTGGGTCACTGGCCCATAGAAAGAAAGAGCATTTGCCCGTTGAAGGGTGCCTCTGAAAAACGGTGTAAAGGGAACCCTAGTTTGCATATCTTTGTGCTGTGTACCACGTTTTCTACTTTGCCTGGAAAAGGAGATTGCTTGATGTACACAGATCCATGCTGATTCATTAGTTAATAAGGTTTTCTAAATGGGCAGGAATTTGTCACAGAAAAATAATGCTATAGCTACACGGCAAAGACTTGAGAGTAACAAATTACAGGATGGATAACAAAAGAGTCTGGGAAAGATATATGTGGAACTTTGGGAGTGGTCAGAAAATGTGAAAAGAATCATATCTCATGTAAGTGTTCATCAAAGATCAGGGAATGCTCTCAATAATCAGGCGGACTAGATTACTTGTACTGGGTGTGTTGGCGAGTTTCTCTGTCCAACGGGCTGAGGAAAGCTGCCATGGCAATAGGGACGGACGTTTTGTGTGGGTTCAGCAGCATCATCGGCCATTCAACAACCCTAATCTGGCTCTAGGCACTCTTGCGTGTCTTTATCAATTATCCGTTACTATGAAAAGTAACCATCCCAAAACTTGGTGCCTCTATAATCCCCACTTACTTAACTTCTGATTCTGTGGGTTAGATGGCACTTCTTTTTGTTTGAGATGATTTGGCTGGTTCTGCTTGTCTCTCTAAACTCCTGGTGCTCTGACAGATCAGCTGGTGTCAGAAGATCTAAGACGGCCTCATTCACATTTCCAGCAGTTGCCAGGATGTTGGTTGAATTAACATGGGCAAATGGGCTACGTGCCACTCATTGCCTGCAGGCTATTCTGGGTTTCTCCACAAGGTGGCAGACATGTTCCAAAGTAGAAAGTGAGCAATCCTGAATTTGTTAACATCCCTCTGGCCTAAGCAAATCAGAGAGTAAAGAGAAAGACAATAGACTTCACTTAACGTATATGAGGCCAACAAACATATGAAGAAAAGCCAATCATCACTGGCCATTAGAAAAATGCAAATCAAAACCGCATTGAGATACCATCTCAAGCCAGTTAGAATGGCAATCATTAAAAAATCTGAAGCCAACAGATGCTGGAGAGGATGTGGAGAAATAGGAACACTTTTACACTGCTGGTGAGAGTGTAAATTAGTTCAACCATTGTGGAAGACAGTGTGGGGATTCCTCAAGGACCTAGAAATAGAAATTCCATTTGACCCAGCAATCCCATTACTGGGTATATATCCAAAGGATTATAAATGGTTCTATTATAAAGATGCATGCACATGCATGTTCATTGCAGCACTGTTTACAATAGCAAAGACCTGGAAGCAACCGAAATGCCCATCGATGATAGACTGGACAAGGAAAATGTGGCACATATACACATTGGAATACTATGCACCATAGAAAACGATGAGTTTGTGTCCTTCGTAGGGACATGGATGAATCTGGAAACCATCATTCTCAGCAAACTGACACTAGAGCAGAAAACCAAAAACTGCATGTTCTCACTCGTAGGCTGGTGTTGAACAATGAGAACATGTGAACGCAGGGAGGGGAGCATCACACACTGGGGTCTGTTGGAGGGGCTAGAGGAGGGACAGTAGGGGATGGGTAATGTGGGGAGGGATGACATGGGGAGAAATGCCAGATATAGGTGACAGGGGGATGGAGGAAGCAAACCACCTTGCCATGTACCTATGCAACGACCCTGCATGATCTTCACACGTACCCCAGAACCCAAAGTACAATAAAATTATTTAAATTGAATCTACAATGAAATTTGAAATGATTTGAGATACAAAGTACAATATTCTCTTCCAGTCAATGTATATGATATTTCCCTCTATTTATCCAGGTCTTTTAATAATTACCTTTTCCTCTCTGTTAGAATAGTAGTCACACATAAAATTGTATAAGTTTCTAGCATTAATTGATATGCTTCCCCTTATTCAAAGACATGAGCAGACTAACTCCCTTTATCATTTTCCAAGCCTATATGCTGCTGTTTTCTTTTCACATTGCATAAGCTATTACTATTGCTATTTTGTATGAAAAATGATCATTTAGATTTATGTGAGTATTGGCTGTTTTATTTATTTTTATATCTCCAATTTTTTTTCAGGCTACATACACATACACATATGTACACACACACGTATATTTTTACTTAACTGATGCACTTTAGTATTTCCTTTAACAACTGGTGATAATTATAGTTTGCATATATAAATTTTGTCTTTAAAATGATATGTAGTTTAATTTTAGGGCATCATATGTTATTTGGTATAAATTCACAAGAGGGACTTATTCAGCCAACCCGACTTTTAAGTAGTTTAAGTTATTCTGTGTTCTGCCAGCAGATCTACATCAACATTAACATTATTATTAATATAGATTATTCCGTTTTATTGATTGATCTTCCTTTGAAATATTGATTTTATTCTGTCTTAAAGATGTTTTTCTTTCAGCAATTTTACTATGATAATTCTAAATATGGATTTCTTTTATTTCTCCTGCTTGGATTTCATGTGACTCTTTTACTCTGGTTCGGTATCTTACTTTTTAAAAAAGTACACACTATAATTTATATGTTCTAATATTGCTTTTCTCTTTTCTCATTCTGCATCTTCAAGTAAATATATATCCAAGACAAATATATCTTGAAATCTCTCTTAAGAACTTTTTCCTTTTGTAGTTCTTTTGTTCATTCTGGGCACTTATTTTTCTTGACCATCTTTCTGTAAATTCATTACTTGTTCAGCTTTGGTGGGCACTGTATTTGCAATATTCTTTTTTTTTTTTTGAGACGGAGTTTCGCTCTTGTTACCCAGGCTGGAGTGCAATGGCGCCATCTCGGCTCACCGCAACCTCCGCCTCCTGGGTTCAGGCAATTCTCCTGCCTCAGCCTCCCGAGTAGCTGGGATTACAGGCACGCACCACCGTGCCCAGCTAATTTTTTGTATTTGTAGTAGAGACGGGGTTTGACCATGTTGACCAGGATGGTCTCGATCTCTTGACCTCGTGATCCACCCGCCTCGGCCTCCCAAACTGTTGGGATTACAGGCTTGAGCCACCGCGCCCGGCCGCAATATTCTTTCCACAAATAATTTAAGACCTTAAACCATTTATTTTCATACGGAGTTTATGTTTACTTTCACCAGAGGATACTAGAGTTCAACTCAATCCAATTTCAGGAAATGGGACTCATTAAAGCAGACCTACTTCCTGATTCTCTCTTTTGCTTACAAAGGAGCACGTTTAGATCTCAACATGTAGCAATGTGGTTACCTAAGTATCATCACTCCTTAATGATTCCTGGGCTCCTATTTCTTTCCTCCTAATCCCAAGAGTCTCAGAGTGCCTCTATCTTTCTCTCAGTGATCTTTCCAGAGTTGGAAAATGTTCTCAGAAAAATGTATTCCATTTACTTGTTGCCCCTGACTTCTGTTGGATTCTGGACCAATAATGTTTACTGTCTTATAATCTCTCTGACACTTCCAAACTGTTATCCACAGCTGTTGATTTTTATATGCGTGGTCCAGTTTTTTCTAGTTTTTCTCTGGGAGAGATTAGTTTTGGAATATCTTTTCTACTGTTTCCAAAAGTGGGTGTCCTTATTTTAAATCTATAATAAATAATATTATTTGTACTGGAGTTTAAAATATATATTTTACTAGAATGTTCATCGATAAAGAAATGAGATTTCAGAAAACATAGATTGAATGTGCCAGAAATGATGGCTGTTTTGCAAATGCAGCTGGGTGAGAATGGCCATCAAGGAATGTATGAGGGTCCTTGGGAAGAGGCTCGAAATGGGGAATGTCACAGACATAGAGAGGATTAGGGTAATGATATTTAATTTATACAGCTGCCACAAAATATGACATCAAAAGGGCTTGTTAAAGTTGGTCACATTAAAATACTCTTTTAACAGCCTTTATTCTCTCTGTTGTTAAAATTTTTAAAAAATCAATAATCACCCTTTTTTCGCTGTCCAAGAGTAATTAGTAATAAACATAGGGATAAAGAAGAACATAATATCATCTATGATTCCAAATATATTACTTAATAATTATCTCTGCATTAGAGAGTCAGTGACCTAGCTGAACAATTGAAGTTCTCTTCCCATAGGGATTAGCCCTAATAAAGTTAAAAATGAAATTGTAGGGAATGTAAGCTCTCTCCTTTTAAATCTCAAATTTTATGAAAAGTAGAAAAAAGCCCTTGACTAAGTGGGCCAATCTCCACCTCACACCATCTCCATCATATGCATCAATCCTGGGTCGGAGAAAACGTCAGAGTGGAAATAAACTGTAGCGTTAGTCTAGTGAGGTTCTCCACGCGGTAATGTGAAAAGGAGGATTAAGTGTTCTCCACTAACATCTTTTAGAATTTTTTTTTTCAGAAAAAAATTGGATTTAGTCTGTTTCTACCAGCAGACAAATTATTTGAATATTAGAATAGCCATAAAAATTCTTCATCTCTTACTCCTTAAATTGTTTAGTACTTAATATGATAAAGACACGTTTGTTGAAGTGTGGAAGGAAAGAAGAGTTTAGTGCAGATTAAGGAATGAAGAAGAGTGGAAGGAAGATAGATTAAATTACACAATGTGTAAATTACACATCTACAGATGATAGACTGTAGAAAGATAGTATTGAATTATACAATGTGTAAATTACACATCTACAGATGATAGACTGGATAGTATTAAATTACACAATGTGTAAATTACACATCTGTAGATGATAGACTGTAGAAAGATAGTATTAAATTATACAATGTGTAAATTACACATCTACAAATGATAGACTGTGGATAGTATGAAATTACACAATGTGTAAATTACACATGTACAGATGATAGACTGTAGAAAGATAGTATGAAATTACACAATGTGTAAATTACACATCTACAGATGATAGACTGTGGAAAGATAGTATGAAATTACACAATGTGTAAATTACACATGTACAGATGATAGACTGTAGAAAGATAGTATTAAATTACACAATGTAAATTACACATGTACAGATCATAGACTGTGGAAAGATAGTATGAAATTACACAATGTGTAAATTACACATGTACAGATGATAGACTGTGGATAGTATTAAATTACACAATGTAAATTACACATGTACAGATCATAGACTGTAGAAAGATAGTATGAAATTACACAATGTGTAAATTACACATGTACAGATGATAGACTGTAGGAAGATAGTATGAAATTACACAATGTAAATTACACATCTACAGATGATAGACTGTAGATAGTATGAAATTACACAATGTGTAAATTACACAATGTGGAAATTACACATGTACAGATGATAGACTGTGGATAGTATCACACAATGTGTAAAGTACACATCTACAGATGATAGACTGTAGATAGTATTAAATTACACAATGTGTAAATTACACATGTACAGATGATAGACTGTAGGACAACACAGGAAAAAGTCTTGCCTTTGTGTAACTCACCGTCGCTCACCGTAACATAGATACAGAAAGACTAATACAAAAGGTACGGTGCACCTTAACTCCTTTTGCGTTTTCTTCCTATTCCCCAGGATGCATTCTCCTTCTTTGATCCTATTAATAGTGTTAATAATGCAGTCATTTGTTTTAGACTATGGGTTTCTTAATTACGGCCATTTATCCAAGTTTTATATTAGGTATTTTGGTGGCAAGGAGCAATTACACATCCACATTACCTTTAACATACTAAAACTGAGGTCCCAGCCATGGTTTTGGTGCTAAGGCTTGCATGGTTTAGTATCTCTCAGTCTCTCCGGCGTCTCCCAGCATCATTTCCAGCAATGCTCTGCTAATTCCCTCACCGTCTTTATTCTCCTGATCTTATTTCCACTGTTATTTCACGCCAAGCCATAACACAAAAGGCTGGATGGTTCTTCTTAGGCTAATTGTCCACTGGTGGACCAATCAAACCAGGGTTATGTGGGATTTCTGCTACTGTGCCGTCATCAATGTCAAAATACCTAAGACATCTTTTATACAATAAACTCATGGGACTAAGACCTCCACATTTATTAGGCAGCCGATAATTTCATGCAAGTCCAAAAGCACAGACAAAAAATCAATTAATAGTACAATGCAATAAAAATAGAAACAGGTCCTCAGGATTATAATGCAAATGTAACAAGAATCCTAAGGATGTTTTACGTATTTGAACCTGAATAACAGAAGGGCCAGTAAAATATTAGCATAGAGAAAGCAAATTGTTTGAGATAACTTTGCATAGCTGAAAAGTGTTTGAGGAATCTTTCCAAATGCACTGATTAGTGAAATTAAAGCTGAAATATTCTGTACTAAATGGATAATAAGCTTAAGGGTAAAGTTGTTCCTAATTGAAAAACTTACCCTTAAGAGAAAAGTAATACTTAATTAAGGAGAACACAGAGTAGCACAAAATTCTTAATATTTTTAGAAAACTATAAAGAAACATTATTGTGCTTTAAAACTGAACTAAAGGAAAAAATTTGACTCATGGGAACTACTATACTCAGATTCCTGTATTGTAAATGTGATTAAAACAACTTAGAAGTTTAGAGTGATTGACTTACAAACGAAGGTATCTCAAAATATTGTTTATTTTGTTTGTATGTTTTTGTTTTCATTTGTTGTTGCTCACAAACGATTATTAAGAATGCCGGGCAGGCCACGGTGCCCCACCCTGTAAATCCCAGCAATTTCGGAGGCAGAGGCAGGTGGATCAACTGAGGTCAGGAGTTCAAGACCAGCCTGGCCAACATGGCGAAACCCCAGCCTCTACTGAAAGTACAACAAACTAGCCGGGCATGGTGGCTGGTGCCTGTAATCCCAACTCTGCAGGAGGCTGAGGCAGGGGAATCACTTGAACCCAGGAAGCGGAGGTTGCGGTGGGCGGAGCATGATTGCACCACTGCACTCCATCCAGCCTGGGCGACAAGAGTGAAACTCTGTCTCAAAATTAAAAAAAAAAAAGCATGCCAGTTATTTGATTTTGCTTTATAAGCTATTTCTGATGATTATATTATATGTTAGGTTGGCACAAAAGTAACTGCGGTTTTTGTATTACTTTTTTTTTTTTTTTTTTTTTGAGACGGAGTTTCGCCCTTGTTACCCAGGCTGGAGTGCAATGGCGCGATCTCGGCTCACCGCAACCTCCGCCTCCTGCGTTCAGGCAGTTCTCCTGCCTCAGCCTCCCGAGTAGCTGGGATTACAGGCACGCGCCACCATGCCCAGCTAATTTTTTGTATTTTTAGTAGAGACGGGGTTTCACCATGTTGACCAGGATGGTCTCGATCTCTTGACCTCGTGATCCACCCGCTTGTATTACTTTTAATAGCAAAACCACAGTTACTTTTGCACCAACCTAATAATTGATACACATTAAGATAACCATGTAATTCCATATATTTTGTGTGTTATTTTACAGGTTATCTTAGAACATCTTCAAAAGTGCTCAAATAAAGTAAATTATCATAGAAAAGTAGTCATAGATCTTTGTTTGTTTGAGGCTTTCTCTGTTGCCCAGGCTGCTGGATTGCAGTGCTGTGATCCTGGCTCACTATTAACTTCTGCCTCCCGGGTTCAAGCAATTCTCATGCCTAGCCTCCTGAGAAGCTAGGATTACAGGCGTGTGCTACCGTGCCCAGATAATTTGTGTGTTTTTAGTACAGATGGGACTACACCATGTTGGCCAGGCTGGTCTGGAACTCCTGCCCTCAAGTTTTCTGCCTGCCTTGGCCTCCCAAAGTGCTGGGTTACAGGCCTAAGCCAACATGCCTAGCTGATCATACACCTTTATTAGGTAACATCTGTATTAGCTGAGAAAAAAAGACACAACAGACATTATCCAGTAAGTGCAACCTAGATATTGACTCCTATATCTGAGTTCATATTTATTATAAATGTCTTTAAATATGAAACCAATGCACATCGGTAGCTGAAAATCATTTTGTTCTTAATATTGCATATGTTTGTAATTAATTAGGAAGAAAAGGAATCAAGCACAGGAAAAAGTGTCACCATGCATGATAATAATGCCCATAAGCACACTACAGAAAACCTTATAATGTTCATCAACATTTTTATTTTTCTTTAATTTGGAAGTTTCTTTGAGCTACATAGATAAATATTGCTACAAACTAATGTAAATACTACTTTTGATGAAAATTCTTCATAATTTATTCAAGCTGCCCTTTCAGAATAGTAAAAATTATGGCCTCTGAAAATTATTCCCAGGCACTAGCGTGGAGAAAACTATCACCAGGTTATGAACAGTTGTTTAACAAATGAAAAGTTTGAGAACATACCCTCTAATGTTCTACTTTCATAATGTTTTTTACGTTTGATGTCAGATTGTGTTCTTTTGAAGTTTATAATCGCCAAAAAAAGTGTTTCTGGATTTTCTAAGAAACCTGGAAGAGCTTATATGAGATGCCAGCATCTTGAAAAAAAAAACAAAGAAAAAAATTAAACTAATCTCTAAAATAAAAATTTAAATACTGTGTTCTTCAGGGCTAGGGAGCCCAAGTGGGATAACCAAAGCTGCTTATATTTTACTTGCAAAATTTTCTTATTTGATTAAAAATTAGTAGATGATATTTTACCCGATATTTCAAAATAGATCAGATTGACTCTCTCAAAGGAAATATGAAACTTTTGAACTGTTAACAAAACTGTGATCATAAAATTCAGAGTGCTAAGTGTTTCTTTGCTTAGGATTCTATAAATATTTATGAGGTATTGTACATAGAACTATTCAACAAGAATTTCACATTTGAATAAACTAAGCAAATGCTTCTTCCCTTGTTCTCAAAGTATGAATAATCTGATACAA
This sequence comes from Leontopithecus rosalia, assembly GCA_028533165.1. Lineage (NCBI taxonomy): Eukaryota > Metazoa > Chordata > Mammalia > Primates > Cebidae > Leontopithecus > Leontopithecus rosalia. The sequence goes on along the minus strand of CM052667.1, from coordinate 5,699,098 downwards.
TAATGTATTTTTATGTAAAACATATGTTACAAATGTCACTTTCTTCAAGGTGAATCATATTCTTTATTATAGCTAAATTTTAAATTCTAATAAAAGAAAATCATCAAAAACTAAGAAATATTTCATACTTTTGTGTATTTCACCAAATTATTTTTACTTGGTTTATACTGCAGAGTTAAATATTTTTTAAAGGAAGAAATAAGCATTAAGAAGAAAATTACATTATTGTATTGTAAACAATCACCTCTATACAAGTATAACTGTTCACCCTTCCTGTTCATGAAAATCACTGTTTGTGACATGATATGCAGCGTTAAAATATGAGGAACTCAAAGGTATTATAAAATTGTGGAAACGATTTCAGTTTACAGTGTCGAATCTGTTTCTCAGAATGATCCAGCGCTAAGTGAATCCATGTTGCCTAGGCCAGATCCCAGTGTGTTTACAGAGAATACAGGAGAATGAAGTTCTAGCACACTTGGCCAAGAGGGCGAGTAGGGCTGAATTTAGCCTCCCCTTTGCCGAGTCCAGCACTCTAGAAGGGCCATGATCACACAAAAGGGATTTCCTTTTTACATTTACACAAAAGTGCTGTGTGAGCTGGGGGCATCTTTGTGTGAAATAGAGTTAAATAAGAAGAAAACTGCTTTCAATTAAATGGGCTAGGCAAGGAAATGCATATGAAATATATCATGCTGTCTACTAAAATATACTAAGTAAATATTTCATGTAAAAAAGATAGTGGTAGGGGAACTAATGATGAGACTGTGTCTAAAAGAAAGATGGTGTGCCTCTAGTCTAGGTATGAAACGGTGGAGCATACCTAGATTACCTAAATATCTTGGCAGGGCGTGAGGCAGTAAGTTAGCTAAAGACAGAATTCCACCTGTCCATCAAATGTCTTTTTTGAAGGGAAGATAAAGGAAATAAAGATATTTGACAGGAATTAGTGTTCATTAGAAAAAAAAGAATTTTATATTATTCTGGATTTTATGATTGATGGATCTTTAAACATTTTAATTTAATAAAATATTTTTTCATAGAAATTAGTATATATTGTGCAATGCATAACATATAAGTTGAAAAAATGTCTTCTATGAAATAAAATGCAAGTCATTAAATTGTTTCTAGATTTCCTACGACTTAAAAAAATAGCCTTTTATTTCTGCTAATCTTTGGGATTCTTGTCACACAGTTTTAATAATGTCATTTAGTTTAGTAAATAAATAAAATACTTTATTACAAAATAAAGATTTTTATTAAATAATGGATAAAAGGAATTTTTGATCACTCTTCTTAAAATCAATTCTATATTTCAATGACATTTTCTTTAAAGATGTTTGCATAACATAATTTAATTTTCGATTTTATTTTATTTCATTTATTTTTTGAAACAGAGTCTTGCTCTGTCACACAGGCTGGAATGCAGTGGTGCAGTCTCAGCTTACTGCCACCTCCTCCGCCCAGGCCCAAGCGATTGTTGTGCCTCAGCCTCTTGAGTAGCTGAGATTACTGGTGGCCGTCACCACTCCTGACTAATTTTTTTATTTTTAATAGAGATGGGGTTTCACCATGTTGGCCGGGCTGATCTTGAACTCCTGACTTCAAGAGATCCCCCCCCAACTCGGCCTCCCAAAGTGCTGGGATAACAGGCATGAGCCACTGCACCTGGCCTAATTTTCAATCTTAGATGTTTTCTATTAATATTTTAATACCTTGAATAAATTAACTAATAAATATTTCCTGATCCACAATAAATCTTTTTAATTAAGTTACCACTTAGGATTGTAATTTTTCTTTGTAATTAAATTCCTAGTGTCTTATTATTTTCTGTTGTTCTTCTAAAGATATGAGAAAGATGACTTGATTCTCTAAGATTATTTAAATACCACTTTCTCAATTTCTTATTGAAAAGTACTCAGAAATGTGCCTTTCTTTAATTTCTGAATATACAGTGATTGATTTGACCATATTAGTCAGAATGGTTCACTAATCCAACAGCATTCTGTGCATATGAAAAAAAACTTATCGGAAAACACGTTTATTGTTAAAATAAGACATTATAATATAATAAAAAATACATTAAAATAATATATTTTATCATATTTTAAAAGATGGTTCATCGCACTTTTATATTCAGAAGCTTTTAAATACGTTATATAAAGCAACACACTGTCAAAAATGAAATGAAAACAAATACTGAACTCTCAAGTAGATTTTGTAAACTTTTTTACTCTCCAACTGTGTGTGTGTGTGTGTGTGTGTGTGTGTGTGTGTGTGTGATTTTTTTCCCCCATGGACACTAAAAAAATTTTAAAATGTAGTAAGGCAAAAAAATAATTCCTCAAAGAGAAACCTAAACACCTTAACGAAAATTCTAAAATGAAACAAGATACGGGGAGCAGAATAAGGTAAAAATGATAACCATAACCAGATAAATGAGAACAATTCATCTATGTGAAAATTTTGATAAGCACTTTTCTAACGAATTCAGGCCAAAGTTTGATCATCCAAGGGGTGTCTGTACAGCCACGTTTATTGCAGCACTCTTCACAATAGCCAAGATTTGGAGGCAACCTAAGCGTCCATAAACAGACAAATGGATACAGAAAACGTGATACGGCAGCGCGCGGTGGCTCAAGCCTGTAATCCCAGCACTTTGGGAGGCCGAGGCGGGTGGATCACGAAGTCAAGAGATCGAGACCATCCTGGTCAACATGGTGAAACCCCGTCTCTACTAAAGATACAAAAAATTAGCTGGGCACGGTGGCACGTGCCTGTAATCCCAGCTACTCGGAGGCTGAGGCGGGAGAATTGCCTGAACCCAGGAGGCGGAGGTTGCGGTGAGCCGAGATCACGCCATTGCACTCCAGCCTGGGTAACAAGAGCGAAACTCCGTCTCAAAAAAAAAAAATTGATACATATATGCAGTGGAGTCCTATTCAGCCATAAGACACATAATGAAATCCTGTCATTTGCAACAACACGGACGGAACTGGAGGTCATAATTAGGTGAAATAAGCCAGGCACAGAAAGACAAACTTTTTCTAAATTATTTGTGAAAGCTAAAAATTAAAATAATTGAACCCATGGAAACTTTGAGTATTATAAAATGATGGTTACCAGATATTGAGAAGGGTGGTGGAGGTGGGAGAGGAAAGTGGGGATGGTTAATGCATAAAAAATATAGTTAGATAGAATAATAAGAACTAGTATTTGATAGCACAACAAGGTGACTACAGTCAACAATATATTGTACATTTTTTAATGACTAAAAGATTATAATTGGGTTGTTTTAACACCAAGAAAGGATACATGCTTGAGGTGACACATTTGCCCTGATGTGATTACTACACGTTGTATGCCTGTATCAAAATATTTCATGTGTCCCATAAATATATGCACCTAATATATACCCATAAAAATAAATAATAAAATAATAAATGCATATGGGAAACATATAAATTATCTTTGACACCCAAATTATGATGATGACTAATAGCATATGTATATTCTCCATCCAATGCTGGTAGGAATGGAAAATGGTGTAACCTGTTAGGAAAACTATGTTTTCTAAACATTTAAACAGATATGTAGCAAATCACGCAGCCATTCTACTTGTAGCATTTACCGGAGAGAAATCTGATGGCAGTTCTTACCTTCAAGTCATTTCCAGCCCAGCAGCCAGACACATAAATAAACACCTTTTCCAGCCCAAATTCTTGAGTCACCACCAGCCTTCACATTTTCTGAACTGAGTATCTAGACATTATGGAGTATAAATAGTTATTCTTGCTGAATTGTATCTGAGTTAGGGATTCACAGAATCTGTAAGCAGATACAATATTGTTTTAAGTCACTGGCTTTTAGGGTAGTTTGTATTTAGTAACATTAGCAACTCTGTATTATAGTGACTATTTTTATTTCAGTATTTATACTTTTTTTAGGATTTACAGTATTTAAAAAATAATACTCAAGATTTGGATTTAAATATAGGCAAAAATTTTTGGATTCCCAGATGTTTGCAACTCTTTAAGCATGTCAACAAGCATGATTAAAAATGGTAGGAATTATTTTCATAAAGTCTGTCACTGTGAAAATAATGGAAAAGTCTGTTTCTCTATGTGAGAACAGCTGCTGGCTTAAAGAAGTTAGGGTTGAACATATTTAATAGCAAAACTAATAACAGCTTATTTAAAATACATTATTGCTTTGTTTATTCTTTCCAATGACAGGTGCAAAACAAATATGCCTTTATTTAGAATTCAGAGATTAAATAGAGTATTGAATATGCTGTCTTGAACTGTTTTAGATAATAGCACTGTTCTTTCATGCACCGCAGATAACAAAATGAAAATACAGAGTTTGAGGATGTGTATAGGGAAGAATTCAAGTTCCAGTTTCTACAGTTTCCCTTCCTTCCTTCCTTTCCTTCTTTCCTTTCTTCTTTTTTTCCCCTCTCTTTCTCTTTCTTTCTCTCTCTCCCCCTTTCTTTCTCTCCCCCTTTCTTTCTTTCTCTTTCTTTCTTTCTTTCTTTCTTTCTTTCTTTCTTTCTTTCTTTCTTTCTTTCTTTCTTTCTTTCTTTCTTTCTCTTTCCTCTTCCTCTTCCTCTTCCTCTTCCTCTTTCTTTTTTTTGATGGAGTCTTGCTCTGTAGCCCAGGCTGGAGTGCAGTGGTGCCATCTCACAATCTCAGCTCACTGCAACCTCCGCCTCCTGGGTTCAAGCAGTCCTCCTGCCTCCGTCTCCTGAGTAGCTGGGACTACGGGCACATGCCACCATGCCTGGCTACTTTTTTTGTATTTTAGTAGAGGTGAGGTTTCACTGTGTTTCCCAGTCTGGTGTGGAACTCCTGAGTTCAGGTAATCAGCCTGTTTTGGCCTCCCAAAGTGCTGGGATTACAGGCATGAGCCACTGCGCCTGTCCGATTTTACTGCTTTTCATCAATTATGGTGGCATAGTTGGCTTAGTTAAGGACCGATGACATTACAAAATCGAGTATCTTTGACACCATATTAACCCATTAAGTAGCATCTGCTATATACTTTCATCGACAATCTAACAGTACATTGGTAAACCAGACCATTCTGGAAAAACACATAAAATCATAGCTGGTAACTTACTTCTTAATTGATTCTAAAGACCAAAATATAGAATTTATACAGCCACCAAAATGCATATTCTCTTGTTTAACGTTTTACTTTCACTAAAGCTTGAATACACACTTTATTCATAAGAACTGGTTCCAAATAGTTTTTACTCTATCAGAATTCAAATTCAGTGTCAACATATAACCCTTTGGAAACATTGAGAATTATTAAAAATAATTTTTAAAACATTCTATTTTTTAAAATTTAAAACATCTTAAAATTAACGAGAGTACTTACATAAGGGCTTCTAAAGGAAACAACTTTGAAGAGGAAGCCTTACAGTACATTTTTCTTTTTTTATGAGATGGAGCTGATTGTAGGGAAAACTGTGGGAAGAGTAGGAAGGAAAGCATGTGCATAGACCTTAAGGTAGGAAAGGGTTTGTGACATGGAAGGAACTCGAGGAGGCAGATACTGCTGGAGAAAAGTGAGTAAGAAATAGAGTTGATAATAGAGTGAGCACTCATCTAACACTTAATTTTTAAATTTTAATTCATTTTTACTAATTTTGTATTAACATTAATTTAAGGAATTAAAAATTACTCATTTGGCTAGAAACTTCTCTCTTCATTTTTTATTTTTTATTTATTTTTTATTTATTTTTTTTTTTGAGATGGAGTTTCGCTCTTGTTTACCCAGGCTGGAGTGCAATGGCGCGATCACGGCTCACCGCAACCTCCGCCTCCTGGGTTCAGGCAATTCTCCTGCCTCAGCCTCCCGAGTAGCTGGGATTACAGGCATGCACCACCATGCCCAGCTAATTTTTTGTATCTTTAGTAGAGACGGGGTTTCACCATG
>CM052667.1:5670901-5692652 GCA_028533165.1 Leontopithecus rosalia | reverse complement strand
TGGGTTCAGGCAATTCTCCTGCCTCAGCCTCCCGAGTAGCTGGGATTACAGGCATGCACCACCATGCCCAGCTAATTTTTTGTATCTTTAGTAGAGACGGGGTTTCACCATGGTGACCAGGATGGTCTCGATCTCTTGACCTCGTGATCCACCCGCCTCGGCCTCCCAAAGTGCTGGGATTACAGGCTTGAGCCACCGCACCCGGCCCTCATTTTTTATTTTTTTAGAAAGAAAGAGAAAGAGAAAGGGGGGAGAGAGAACAGGAGTCTTGCTCTATTGCCCAGGCTGGAATGCTATCTAAAAATAGGTATTTAAAACCTCTTTTATGCTGATAATTGTGCTTAACAATGGAGACAGGAAGGATTAAGGGAAGAAACTAACAAAAAACAGTCAACCAATATTTCATTTAAGTCTGTGAAATGCTATAAAAATGCTGAAGAGCGATTTACTTCCAATTATGTGGTCACTTTCAAAATAGGTGTAATGTGATACTGAGAAAAATGTATGTTCTGTGGACCTGGGGTGAAGAATTTTATAAATATTCGCTGAGTTTACTTGTTCCAGGTCTGAGTTCAAATCATAGGTGTCCCTGTTAATTTTCTATCTCGTTGATCCATTGAATATTAACAATGTGGTGTCAAAGTCTCCCGCTATTATTGTGCGGGAGTCCAAGTCTCTTTATAAGTCATTAAGAACTTGTCTTATGTATCTGGGTGTTCCTATATTGGGTGCATATATATTTATGATCATTGACTCCTGTTGTTGCATTGATCCTTTTACCATTATGTAATGTCCTTCTTTGTTTCTTTTAGTCTTTGTTACTGTTAAAGTCTATTTTGTCAGAGACGAAAGTTACAACCCCTGTTTTGTTTTAGTTTTGCTCTCCATTTGATTGGTGAATCTTCCTCCAGTCCTTTGTTTTGAGTCTTTGTGTGTCCTTGCTTTTGAGATGGATCTGGATACAGCATACTGATGGGTTTTGACTTTTTATTCAATTTGCCTGTCTGTGTCTTTGATTGGGGCATTTAATCCATTTAAATTTAGGATTAATATTGATATTTGTGAGTTTAATACTGTCATGTAATGCTATCTGGCTATTTTGCCCATTAGTTGATATAGATTCTTCATTATGGAGATACTCTTTACCTTTTGGTAAGTTTCTGGAATGACTGATACTGGTTGTTCCTTTCTGTGTATAATGCTTCTTTCAGAAGCTCTTGTAAAGCAGGCCTGGTGGTGACGAAATCTCTGAGTGCTTGCTTGTTCGCAAAAAAATTTATTTTTCCTTCATTTATGAAGCTTACTTTGGCTGGGTATGAGATTCTGGGTTCAAAATTCTTTTCTTTGAGGATATTGAATATTGACCCTCACTCTCTTCTAGTTTGTAGGGTTTCTGCTGAGAGATCTGCTGTGAGTCTGATAGGCTTCCCTTTATGGGTAACCTGACCTTTCTCTCTCACTGCCCTTAGAATTTTCTCCTTTATTTCAACCCTGGTGAATCTAACGATTACATGTCTTGGGGTTGTTCTACTTGAGGAATATCTTTGTGGTGTTCTCTGTATTACCTGGAGTTGAGTATTGTCCTGCATTACTAGGTTAGGAAAGTTTTCCTGAATAATATCCTGAAGAATATTTTCAAGCTTGGATGCATTCTCTTATGACAGTTAGATACACCTATCAAATGTAAATTAGGTCTTTTCACATAGTCCCATATTTCTTGGAGACTTTGCTCATTCCTTTTTACTCTTTCTTCTCTAGTCTTGTCTTCTCATTTCATTTCACTAAGTTGGTCTTCGACCTCTGACATCCTTTCTTCTGCTTGATGAATTCGACTATTAAAATTTGTGCATACATCGTGGAGTTCTCATTTTGTATTCTTCAGTTCCATTAATTCACTTATATTCCTCTCTAGATTGTCTATTCTCGTTAGGATTTCGTCAAACCTTTTTTCAAAGTTCTTAGTTTCTTTACATTGGGCTAGAACATGTTCTTTTAACTCACGGAAGTTCTTATTATCCACCTTCTGAAGCCTAAATCTGTTAATGGAACATACTCGTTCTCCATCAGGCCTTGTTCCCTTGTTGATGAGGAACTTGATCCCCTGTAGAGGGAGAGGCATTCTGGTTTTGGGTATCCTCAGCCTTTTCACCCTGGTTTCTCCCCATGATTGTAAATTTATCCATCTGTCATCTTTGTAATTACCGACTTTCAAATTAGGTCTCTGAGTGGATGTCCAACTTGTTGATTCCCAGTGCCGGAATCTGAGCAACCCATTGCACCGGCTAAAACAGCAGCGTTAAGATTCGTGGTACTTTTCTACCCGGGAATCTCCGGTCTGGCTTCCCTCTTGAGTTCCTTCTTCAATTAGCTGAATGGGCGACTCTGCCTTTCCAGAGCTCCAAACATTGACCAAAAGGGGACCCAGTCCTGTGTACTCTGCACCAAGAACCGCCATGCTGAGGCGCTGGCAAATTGCCATGCTGGCCACAAGAGTCGCGCTGGCGACCTGTAGGGCTCCTCTGCTGGGTATCTCCTGGTCGGTGAGCAACAAAAATTCGTCTCAAAGTGTGGCATCCTCTCGTTCTCTGCACTTTCACTGGGAGCTACAATCCTGAGCTGCTAGTAATCGACCATCTTGGATCTCTCTTACAGTACATTTTAACAAAAGCAGTGATGGTAACTTAAGCTAAACATTATTTTTGGTATTTGAATTTCAGTTACATTTCTATGTTGTAAAACCTTGAAAATATTACTCTAATAATTAACTGCAACCTTGCTTCACACTGATTTCAACAAAGATATCTAATTGATCAATGGGCTAAATCACATCAAATATGGCACATGACTCAGCCTCACAGGAAGAGAATTAGGATTAATATGGTAGTATCAATGTTGGCAACGGAGATGGCTTCAGCATCGATGCTGGTAGTTACAGTCTCATCAGTATCGCTGGGTAAACATGCCAGTTTATTACCAGTCCTTTTGACTGTACTGATAGATAACATATGTGCAAGAAATCTCATAAAATTGCTTTTAAGATTCAGGAGATAATAAATATTAGTTTTTTTGGAGGGGTTATCTTTGGAATCAAACAAAAATATAGGAAAAGAAGAGTTTGGTATGATTATGACTATGTTGATAATAGGAGGTTTTTTTTTTGAACAAAATCACAAAATAATTTCTAAAAGGATTTTTTTTCTTGCTATCACTTTTCAGAAAGCATTACAGAAAGAAAAGCCAAATAATACCTTTCAAACTGAGGTTTATTTCATGTTGCAAACCCTGAAACTCCTTTGGAATTAGATCTATAATAGTGTCCTGGTATTTAATGTTATTTTACTTTTCCTTTCTGTCTCTTCTGTTTTAAGCAGGTTTTGAGACTAGCATTCAAAGCCAATTGAACAAGGAGATGAAAGTTTACAGAGATACAGAGGGAAGGAAAGAAAAGCTTTGTTGATAGCAGTTATAGAAAAGAATAGATTGAAACAACTAGTCAAACAGAACTAAAGAAAAGAGAAACCATCAGCCTGGAGTTGAAGGGACAGTCAGTAATATTGAGTATATATGGCTACCACTATAGTGGCTCAAAGTTTGACTATAAAGTGTTTAAAAATGAATATAATATTGTCATGTTTAGAAGTTTTAGGACAGGAAGAAGAGGGTTTTTAAAAAATTGTTTCTGATATTATAGTATATCCTCAAATATTCAGAGGGACAAGGCTTTCTCCTCTTCCCTCCTGCTGTCTGCCTTCAGGTTATTTCACTGCTCATTAGCACCTTCACCAAAGAGTGGGCCAGGAAATAAAAGAGCTGAAACAGGAGTCAGTCAATTACAGTTCTCATTAGGGGCTCTGGCAAAAAATCTATGGGTGGGCGGAGTCTGAATCTAACAGCTAAAGAGAGATGTGGGGATTATCCATGGTATTCTCTTGTCCAAATCATTCTGCTCCCTGAATATCAGAGATAATTGCATGTTGACTGCATTATAATACATTTCCATAGCAATTACTGACATGTTTGCAGAAGGGAAACAAAGCAAGAGGGTAAGGTAATTATCTAGGTCAGTGGTTCTCAAACTTGAGCTTCCATCAGAATCACCTGCAGAGCTTTTTTTAAAAAAGAAAATTATTGGGCTCCACCCATAGAGTTTCTGATTAAATAGGTGTGGGTTAGTGCCCAAGAATATGAATTTCTAACCAGTTTCTTGGTGATTCTGCTGCTGCTGATCCAAGGACTATATTTGAAAGACCAGTGATCTACATAATTCAAAAAATGTTACCCAGTTGCTAACAAGCAATATAATTGACTGATTTTAATTTTGCCTTCTCATAGGATTTATGAACCATTATGTGATTTCTTGCAAGAATTCTGGCAGCTATGCCATCATTTTTGGACTTATCCTGAATTATACACAGAAAAAGAACGCTGAGTTTCCATTCACCTACTACAATCACATCCTAAAGTATAATGGCAAAAACATGTAATATTTAGATATTTGCTTTCATTTCCATTCTATGGGGACATATTGTTTTCGACCGCAAACTGTTAATTTATCAATTAAGTCTCTTGAAGGAATACTTTTCCTTTTTCTTTGTTTTAAATTATCCAAGTAGCATATAATATTTGAAAAAGAAATGTATAGAAGTCAAAAGAAAAATGTAAAAGTCTCGTCTTCCACCAAACGCATCTTCTTATTCTGCAGACATGTAAATGTATACTGCTACTCATATGGAAACATATGTTCAAAACTATAATCGCATATATTGATTTTTAGTAAATTATACATGATTATCATGTATTACGAATATTATATGATCTGACATAAATTACTTTATCTTTTATTAATGTTACCATTCTGTTGTGAATGTAGCAAACTGTCTATTGCCCCCTTTATTCATTCTCAAATTTCATTAACATACCTGTAAGATAAGCTTTTCTTGTGGCTACCCAGAGTAGATTTTATTTTACTTTTTATCCTGATTTGCAGTTTGTCACGATCATATGACAAATTCTGAATAATTGGAAGGCATTCTAAGTGTATACAATTTCCCAGAACTATCTTTAGAACGCTAAAAATATTACCTGTATCAGAATAATCTGGAAGGCTTGTTTAGACAAAGTGGAAGGCCCCAACCCCAGTTTCTGATTCAAAAAGACTGGTATGCGGCCTGAATATCTACATTTCAGACAAGTATCCAGATGATGCTGACTTGCTGGTTCACAGGCTTGGAGAACCAGGGACTCTGAGGAAGAAGATGTTACTTCTCCTTCCCTTGTTTTTCCCGATGCCTATAATGTAGCTGCTACTGTGTAAGCACAAGCAGCCAGTATGGTACATGTGATGAAACCCACATTTCGAGGATGGCAGAACAATAAGATCTCTTGTTAATGGGACCTCACTACCATCTCTGCATTCTCTGCCTTTAGGTGAGAGAAGTAAATTTTATTGTGTTCTCTGTCTTTTGCAGTCATACGTATGTGGATTGTGTGAACTTTGGTTAATGTAAATACACATAAATCTAATATATTATTTTCAATGCTGCTTAATATTATAGATGGATAATTTTATGATTATTTTATTTCTTTTTTAATTGACAAATAATTGTATATATTCATGGAGTACAATGGAATATGTTTTTAAATGTGCTATTGCTTTATAGAGACAGGCTTTCTATTTTTTCTATTTTTTTCTAATTACACACAATTTGCCAATAAAGATTTTAAAATATTACTTTGAGTAACTTCAGTATGAATTGTAAACGTGAGCTGAGAAGTTAGGGAGGGTGCAGTTTTATTTTATTTTTCTTTCTTTCTTTGTAGAGGCGGAATATCACAGTGTCATCTGGGCTGGTACAGTGGTGCTATTATGGCTCTCTACAGCCTTGAATTTCCAGGCTCAAGTGATCTGCTTGCCTCAGCCTTGCAAGTAGCTGTACCCACAGGTGCACACCACGAGCATAGCTTTTTTTTTTTTTAGTTTTTGTAGATAGATACATGGTCTTCCTACGTTGTCCAGGCTGGTCTTGAACTCCTGGGCTCAAGTGATCCTCCCGCCTCTGCCTCCCAAAATGCTGAGATTATAGGCATGGGCCACCACACCCAGTCTGGCAGTTAGATTTAAGATACAAATTGCCAAATACTTCCCATATTTTTGTACTAAATCGTACTACCAAAGAAAACTATGTATTAACAATTGTCTCATAATTTTGCCCAAATTATAAACATCTACAAAAGGAGTATTTCATGACATTTAACTAGGCAGTAACTGGTGTCAAAAGACTCAGGTTTAAATCCCAAATTTAAATCCCAATTGTACCAGTTTCTAGTTATATAACCTGGGAAGTTAATCTCTCCATTCTTTAATTTCTGCACCTCACTCATTTACTCAACAATCCAAAATATGTTGAGCAACCTTTTTAGGCCAAACTCTCCCTTGAGAGTTGACAAGATACTTGAGAACAATTAAGGCATCAATTTTGCTTTGTAAAGACTAAACCAGATAATCAACTGAAAGGGCTTTATAAAGTACCTAGTTGTACAAAATCAATGCTAGCTAATATTGTAGGACTGTTTCGCAGCTTTTGTGTTTATTAATATTTAGTTTCATTTATTTAATCAAAAGTGAGATTACACATGTTTTTAACTTTTATTTTAGGTTCATGGGTACATGTCCCAGCTTGTTATATAGGTCAACTTACGTCACAGAGGATAGTTGTATAGATTGTTTCATCACCAGTAACTAAGCCTAATAGCCAGCAGTTATTTTTTTCTGATTCTCTTCCTCCTCTCACCCTTCACCTTCAAATAGTCTCTGTTGTTCTACCCTTTGTGTCCACGTATTCTCATAATTTAGCTCCAACTAATAAGTGAGAACATGCAGTATTTGCTTTTCTTGTTTGTTCAAGGAAATCTGTTTCTTTCTGGTTCAGTCTTGGGTGGATATATGAGTCCTGTAATTTTCCCTTATCTTTTAGGTTTTCCAGTTTATGTGCATAGAGGTGTTCATAGTAATTTCTGATGGTTGTTGTGTTTCTTTTTGATTAGTGGTAATCCCCTTTGTAATTTCTGATTGTGTTTATTTGGATATTCTCTCTTTTCTAGCTTATTAGTTTTGCTAGTGGCCTGTATCTCTTATTAGTCTTTTCACAAAACCAAATCCTGGATTCATTGATCTTTTAAATGGTTTTTCTTTTCTCAGTCTCCTTCAGTTCAGCTCAGATTTTGGTTACTCTTTGTCTTCTGCTAGATTTGGGGCTGGTTGGTTGTTTGTTCTCTAGTTCTTTTAGTGTGATGATAGGTTATTAACTTGAGATCTTTCCAACTTTATCATGTGGGCATTTAGTGCTATAAATTTCCCTCTTCATAGTATCTTAGCTGTGTCCCTGAGATTCTGGTGTGTTTTATCTTTGTTCTCATCCCTCCCTCCCTCCCTCCTTCCCTTCCTTTTTTCCTTCCTTCCTTCCTTCCATTTTATTTATTTATTTATTTTGAGATGGAGTCTCTCTTTGTTGCCCAGGTTGGAGTGCAATGACATGATCTTAGCTCACTGCAACCTCCACCTCTCGGGTTTAAGTGATTCTACGGCCTCAGTCCCCTGAGTAGCTGAGATTACAGGTGTGTGCCACCACTTCAGGCTACTTTTTGTATTTTTAGTAGAGAGGGGGTTTCAACTTGTTAGCCAGGCTGTCTCCATCTCCTGGCCTCATGATCCACTGACCTCAGTCTCCCGAAGTGCTGGGATTACATACATGAGCCACCGCACCTGGACTTGTTCTTATTATTTGCAAAGAACCTTTTGATTTCTACCTGAACTTTGTTTTTCCTCAAAGGTCATTCAGAAGCATGTTGTTTGATTTTATTTAATATATCTGTATTTTCTAATTGAAACTGACATTTTACAATCTTAAATTCCATGACTTGTTCATCCTATTGAAGAATTTTTGTATCTATTTTGTGCATTTTATATCTCTTTTTATTTACTTTAGTTTTCTTTTTTCAAATTGACTCTAGTTTCGTTCTAATATTGAGAAACTTTCTTTGCAATTGTAAAGTTTTTTGCATACTTTTATAGATAATTTTAAATGTAACTTTAAATGATTGATAGTAACTGACCACTGATGTCTCTCACAAAAATGTCTCTCAAAAGGGAAGAGTATAATTTTAAAACAGACTGTGAATGGTTATTAAAATATTAGGTTGAACTATATAAAATTACTGATAGTCAATTGTTTCTGATTAGCATAAATGGAAATTTTATGTATCTAGCATATTTAATTTATATTTTATAGATGTTTATGTCAAAATTGTGTTCTTACTAGTTTATTTTCATTAACGAATGTCTCATGTTTCTTGTTACACAATATCATAAAATTATTTTCAATCTGTTGGGAGAGTTATATATACAAGTGAGTATCTTTTATTTAAAATGTTTGGGGTCAGAGGTGTTTCAGGTTTTAGAATGTTTACATACATACAGTGAGGTACCTTGATATATTATGTGTTTAAATCCTAAGTCTAAACATAACACTAATTTGCATTTCATAGGCACCTCAAATTATGCATTGCCTGAAGGTAATTTTATATTGTATTTCTGTACAATACATATTCTGTGGAACTGCAGATATGCAGAATATTGTTGGTTTGTCTGTTTCTTACCTAAATGGTGTTATGTTTAATCTAATGTTCAGTGATTAATTTTTTTCATTTAATAAGATCTATGTCCAGCAATACAAAGCTATCACGTTTTTAACTGAAGCATAAACTAAACCTGAGTTTATACCACACTTCCTCAATTTAGGGACATTTAGATTTTTTCCAGGTTTGTCATGATTAGGAAATATACTGCAATGAGCAACTCTGCACAAATATTGTGCAAGTATTCATTTTCTCCAGTGTAGATCCCACTAAAAGACTTTCTATGCCATAATGTGCTTACTTTTCTCAGTTTTATGCAAGTAAGATATATCCTCCAAAATAACTATAACAAGGTATAAGCCTATAAGCTACATGTACAATTTCCTTTTATTCCCATATATATACTGTATGATAGATGTATCTGATAGCAATGACTTAAGCATACCCTGAGAATGACCTTATACAGCAGATGCACCCGAATGTGTGTTCAAAGTTAAAGAATTGGGAGTGGCCAATCTAGAAATGTGTTCCTTATCTATGAGGAAGGTGTGAGGCCTGGTCTGTCCCATGGAATATGAGCTGTAGAGGGGATTGAGGCCCCAAGTTTTGGGTTAAATAAAGGTTGCTGATATACTTTAGATATTTGTCCCTGCCCAAATCTCAAGTTGAATTTTAATCCACAAAGATGGAGGTAGGGCTTGTGGGAGGTGTTCCGGTCACAGGGGTTGATCCTTCATGGGTTAGTGTTGTCTTCACCACAGTGAGGGAGTTCTCGGGAGATCTGGTTGTTTAAAAGTTTGTGGCACCTTCCTGTGCTCCCAACTCTTTCTTGCTCCTGCTTTTGCCATATGATCTCTCTGCTCTCTATTTGCCTCTGTCCCAGTTGGAAGCTACCTCAACAGAAGATGCCACTGTGCTTTCTATACAGCCTATGGAATTGTGAACCAATTATCGCTTTTTTTTAAATAAATTACCCAGTCTCAGGTATTCCTTCATAACAGTGCAAGAGTGGCCTAATACATTTACCAAGAGGACACTGTTAGGGAAAGGGGGCTAAGTGAAAATGCTATGCAAATGGCATGCCTCCTGCAAGTGGTTGCAGTACTTCTGCTCAGCCACCACCACTGGGCCGTCCAGTAATACTGCTCAACCCACCAACACTGGACCGTCTGCCGTGTATGTAAGCTCTCCATAAAACTCCACATCTTGTCTGCTGCCTCTAGGTCTTTTTTTTTCCCCCTTTGAACCAGGTGTCATCTTCACTGGAGTTGATAGGGGTTTGACACAATACATACCAATAGCCATATCATAGTCACAATACATACCAATAACTTTTAACTTCTAATTTTTGACAATTTGATGGCAAATAATATTTCACTGCTGTTTTAAATTGATTTGATCAATAACAAATAGAATCAAACATATTCTCATGTATTTAATATACATTTGTGTTTCTGCTTCTGTAAATGTCTGTTTAAATCTGGGCTTACATTTCCCTTGAGAATATTACTGTCCTTAAATTTTTAATATTATTCAGCTATTATGTTAAAAGTACTTTCTAATTCAGAGCCAAGTCTTTAAAATCTGTTAATAGTAATTATTCTCATGAGGAGGTTTATAGTTTTGACATATTTAAATTTATTTCATTTCCCATTATGGCTTTTGTTTTTCATGTGTTTTAGAAAAAACCCTCTCCCAGTCTGAGAGCACATATTTGCTGTCCTATTATTTCTCTAATTTAAAAAAATATCTAAAAACTATTTGTGGTTTTAATATCCTATGAATTATCTGTAAAATAGTGTGAGGTAGGGATTTGATGTATACACTTTTCTAAACATTTTCCAACATTATTTATTGCGTATTCTTTCCTCTCTGATTTGAAAGGTGACTTTTATTTCATAGTAATTTTTTATGTCTTTCATTTTAACTTTAGGGTCCTTGCTTCTTTAAAGAACAACATATCAATATTAAGGTTCAAAAATTTCCCATAATTTTACAGATTTGTAAAATGTGCATTTCTTTCAGAGAGTAACCATACCTTTAATTAGGTCCTTAAACACTTAAACAGCTACATGCACACATGTAAACACATGTATACACACACACAGACACACACAGAATGGTACATTGACAGACACTTGACTTGTATCAACAATGTCTGTGGATCGTGCCACCAGAATTGTAATAGAATCATGTTGAGCCTACTATACAGGCTGAAATCAGAAAGTGTTAGAGATTATGTTGAAAGTACTCTTTGCTGTGCCAGCTTTAAAATGTTCTATCATATGTAAAGAAAGGCTTTTCTTAATGAGTATGCTAAACTTTCTTTAAAAGTTTTATAGTTTGCCCTATAGCCATCTGGACTCAGAATTTTATTTCTTTTAAATTACTTGATCATTACTTCTACCTCTAACACTGCAGGGGCAAGTAGGTGTTCTGCTTGAGTTCTTGAGCACTGATAAAAAAAACAGAATTAATCAAAATTGGCATGTTCTAACTAGTAAACTTTCAAGGGAGTTTCCTCTTTGTAAAGGGTTTGATAATATTCAAAACAGCATCTGTTACAGCTTTTGCTTTGTTTGCTGCTTTGTTGATGTGGGGGTATTGGTTCTTTGTTATTTTGTTGAGGCTTACTGTTTTCTTAATTGAAAGGCCAACATCTGGTTCTTTTTGTTACACTCTTTTCTTTACATTCTATTAAAATAATTCTTAATTTAAAATGCACAGTTCAGTTATAAATACCTAAAAACTATCTCACTTCTATGTGAATAACAGAATGTTCTCATGCAAAATATGAGAGATACATATTACATTTTGAATGACACCTAAATATTGAGCACAGATATTTGTTTGAAATGTTATAATAAAAACCCTTTCTAATTAAAATATTACAAAATGACTTCAATTGGATTATTAATTAACCTAAACCTTCTATCATATACATCAGTTTACCCCCAAAGTAGGTGTAATATGTCATGACAAATTTTCAGAAATTTTGTGTTTATGACAACATAAGATATCAGGATGATGCTGGCTTTATAAAATGAGTTGGGGATTCCTTAAAAATTGAA
Organism: Leontopithecus rosalia; assembly: GCA_028533165.1. NCBI lineage: Eukaryota > Metazoa > Chordata > Mammalia > Primates > Cebidae > Leontopithecus > Leontopithecus rosalia. Next base: position 5,680,947 of record CM052667.1, on the reverse strand, counting down.
GATTCCCTTCTTCTCAATTTTTTGTAATAGTTTTATCAGGAACAGTACCAGCTTATCTTTGTACATCTGGTAGAATTCAGCTGTGAATCTATCTGGCTCTAAACTTTTTGTGGTTGGTAGGCTACTTATTAGTAACTCAGTTTTGGAGCTCATTACTGGTCTGTTCAGGGACTCAATTTTTTCATAGTTCAGTCGTGAGAGGGTGTATGTGTCCAGAAATTTATCCATTTCTTCTAGATTTTCTAACTTATATTCATAGAGGATATTCACAATATTCTCTGATGGTTATTTGTAGTTCTGTCGGTTCAGTGGTAACGTCCTTCTTGTTTCTCATTATGTTTATTTGAATCTTCCCTCTTTTATTAGTCTAATTAGCAGTCTATACATTTGAATAATGTTTTTATCAAAGAAAACTGTTCGTGCATTCATTGATCTTTTGAATGTTTATTTGGTGTCTCAATCTCCTTCAGTTCAGCTCTGATTTTAGTTAACTTGTCTTCTGCTAACTTTAGCATTGGTTTGTTCTTGGTTCTCTAGCTCTTTTAGTTGAGATGTTAGGTTGTTAACTTGAGATCTTTCTAACATTTTGATGTGAACATATGCTATAAATGTTCCTCTTAACACTGCCTTAGCTGTGTCACAGATATTCTGGTATGTTGTGTATATAAGGCAGCATTATCTTTTTACCAAAACAAGACACAATAAAAAAAGAAAATTTCAGGCCAATATCCCTGATGAACATCGGTGCAAAAATCCTCAATAAAATATTGGCAAACTGAATCCAGCAGCACATGAAAAAGCTTATCCACTACAAGTTGGCTTCATCCCTGCATCAAGTCTTGTTCAACATACACAAATCAATAAATGTAATCCATCACATAAGCAAAACCAATGACAAAAGCCACATGATTATCTCATAGATGCGGAAAAGGGCTTTGATAAAATACAACATCCTTCATGCTAAAAACTCTCAAAAAACTACGTATTGATGGAATGTATCTAAAAATAATAAGAAATATTTATGACAAATCCCCAGCAAATATCATATTGTAGCATTCCCTTTGAAAACTGACACAGGACAATGATGCCCTCTCTCACCATCCTGTTCAACATAGCAGTAGAAGTTCTGGCTAGAGCAATCAAGCAAAAGAAAGAAAGAAAGCATATTCAAATAGGAAGAGAGGAAGTCAAATTTTCTCTGTTTGCAGGTGACATGATGTTATATTTAGAAAACCCCATTGTCTCAGCCTGAAATCTTCTTAAGCTGATAGGCAACTTCAGCAATCTCAGGATACAAAATCAGTGTGCAAAAATCACAAGCATTCCTATACACCAATAACAGACAAGCAGAGAACCAAATCATGAGCAAACTCCCATTCACAATTGCTACAAAGAGAATTAAATACCTACGAATAAAACTTACAAAAGAGATGTGAAGGACCTCTTCAAGGAGAACTACAAGCCACTGCTCAAGGAAGTAAGACGTAACATAAATAAATGGAAAAACATTCCATGTTTATGGATAGAAAGAATAAATATTGTTACAATGGCCATCCTGCCCAAAGTAATTTATAGGTTTGATGCTATCTCCATCAAGCTACCATTGACTTTCTTCACAAAAGTAGAAAAAAACTACTCTAAATTTTACATGGAACCAAAACAGAACCCATATTGCCAAGACAATCCTAAGCAAAAAGAACAAAGCTGGAGGCATCGTGCTACCTGACTTTAAACTATGCTATAAGACTACAGTAACCAAAACAGCATGGTACTTGTACCAAAACAGACATATAGACCAATGGAACAGAACAGAGGCCTGGGAGGCAACACCACACATCTACAACCATCTGATCTTTGACAAACCTGACAAAAACAAGCAATGGGGAAAGGATTCCCTGTTTAATAAATGGTGTTGGGAAAACTGGCTAGCCATGTGCAGAAAGCAAAAACTAGACCCTTCCTGACACCTTACACTAAAATTAACTCCAGGTGGATAAAAGACTTAAACACAAGACCTAACACCATAAAAACCCTAGAAGAAAATCTAGGCAAAACCATTCAGGACATAGGTATAGGCAAGGACTTCATGACCAAAACACCAAAAGCATTGGCAACAAAAGCCAAAATAGACAAATGGGACCTAATCAAACTCCACAGCTTCTGCATGGCAAAAGAAACAGTCATTAGAGTGAATCAGCAACCAACAGAATGGGAAAAAATTTTTTGCAATCTACCCATCTGACAAAGGGCTAATATCCAGAATCTATAGAGAACTAAAATGGATTTACAAGGAAAAAACAAACAACCCCATTCAAAAGTGGGCAAAGATATGAACAGACACTTTACAAAAGAAGACATACACGAGGTCAACAAACATATGAAAAAATGCTCATCATCACTGGTCATTAGAGAGATGCAAATCAAAACTACATTGAGATACCATCTCACGCCAGTTAGAATGGTGATCGTTAAAAAATCTGGAGACAACAGATGCTGGAGAGGATGCGGAGAAATAGAAACACTTTTACACTGTTGGTGAGAGTGTAAATTAGTTCAACCATTGTGGAAGACAGTGTGGCAATTTCTCAAGGACCTAGAAATAGAAATTTCCATTTGACCCAACAATCCTATTACTGGGTATATATCTAAAGGACTATAAATCGTTCTACTATAAGGACACATGCACACGAATGTTCATTGCAGCACTGTTTACAATAGCAAAGACCTGGAACCAACCCAAATGCCCATCGATGATAGACTGGACAGGGAAAATATGGCACATATACACCATGGAATACTATGGAGCCATAAAAAACGATGAGTTCTTGTCCTTTGTAGGGACATGGATGAACCTGGAAACCATCATTCTCAGCAAACTGACACAAGAACAGAAAATCAAACACTGCATGTTCTCACTCATATTGGGGTGTTGAACAATGAGAACACATGGACAAAGGGAGGGGAGCATCACACACCGAGATCTGTCAGGGGGAAATAGGGGAGGGACAGCGGGGGTGGGAGTTGGGGAGGGATAACATGGGGAGAAATGCCAGATATGGGTGATGGGGATGGAGGCAGCAAATCACACTGCCACGTGTGTACCTATGCAACTATCTTGCATGTTCTTCACATGTACCCCAAACCTAAAATGCAATAAAAAAATGTAATTAAAAATAAACTAAAATGAAGTGACAGATAAACAGATGTCATGAGCAATTACAGCCAAAAAAAAGAACTTCTTATGTTTTATAATTTACACAATAGTGAACTTTAAATTCAATAGAAATATTTTATTTAACCTCAGTAGTAACCCCAATTTAGGTTGATTCTATTTTGGATTATATTGACAGTTTAATTTTAGTTCTAGTAATACTTTTCTTATATCCCATCTGCCATAAATGCCAGTAGCTAATAAAAAAATACCACCTATTACAACACCTAGAGTCAATATTTAACCTTTATTATATTTATCATACATGTATGTATGTATGTGTCTGCTTTTTAAAAACTTTAAAAATAATTTTGTTTTTAGAGGAGTTTTAGATTTACAACAAAAAATTAAGCAAAAGGGGCACTGAGTTTTTGAACACCCCTATTCTCCTACACAACTTCCCTCACTATCAACATGCTGCAACAAAAGGATACGTTTATCACAATCACTGAACCTACGCTGAACGGTATTATGATCCAGAGTTTACAGTTTACATTAGGGTTTGCTCTTGGTGTTGTATAGTACAGCTATATGAGGTTTCCGCATAGAGATTTTGTACGTATTCTATTTATAGCAGTATGTTTCATTTTAGGGATGTTAACATAAATAGTAGTGCATTTTTTAACTTAAAATTTCACTTTTTTATTGTTGGTATGTAGGAACCTGATTGGCATTTGGAGAAATGGACAATGAATGACATGTATCCACCATTTCAGTATTATGCTGAATAGTTTCACTGTATAAAAATTGTGCTTTGCTTATTCATCTCATTATTTCCTCTAATCCCTGGCAATCACTGATCTGTTTACTGTTTCTATAGTTTTGCCTTTTCCAGAATGTCAGATAGTTGAAATCATACAAATACAGCCTTTCCAGATTGTCTTCTATCCTATAGTAATATAAATTCAAAGTCCCTCCATGTGTTTCCATGGCTTGATAATACATTTTTTAAGCACTAAAAAATATTCCAACGTCTGCATGTACCGCAGTTTGTTTATGCAATCACTCACTGAAGAGTGTTTCAGTTGCTTCCAAGTTTTAGCAATTATAATTAAATTTGCTATGCACATATGTGTGCAGGTTTTTGTATAGACATAATTATCGACTTCTTTGGGTAAATATCAAGAAGTGCATTTGCTGGATCATATGGTAGAAGTATGTTCAGTTTTGTAAGAAATTGCCAAATTGTCTTTCAAAGTGTCCACTTTGCATTCGCATTCCCATCAGCAATGAATGAGAACTTCCGTTGCTCCACAACATACATAGTCAGTATTTGGTGCTGTCTTTTTTTGATTTTGGCCATTTTAATAGATGTAGAATAGTGTCTCCTTATTATTTAAATTTGTAATTCCCTAATTAGATATGGCATTGAACAACTTAAAAAAAAACAACTTATTTTAGGTTCAGGCGTGTAAATGCAGATTTGTTACAGAAATAAAATTTGTGTTACAGAAGTTTCGTAGTCAGATTACTTAGTGACCTAGATAATAAGCGTAGTTCCCAATCGTCTGTTACTTGTTCATTGTGTGTATATCTTCTTTTTTTTTTAATTTTTATTGCATTTTAGGTTTTGGGGTACATGTGCAGAACATGCAAGATAGGTGCGTAGGTACAGACGTGGCAGTGTGTTTTGCTGCCTTCTGCCCCTTCACCCACATTTGGCATTTCTCCCCATGCCATCCCTCCCCCGCTCCCCCCGTGTGTATATCTTCTTCAGTGCAGTGTCTCTTAAAGTTTTGGACATATTTTAATGGAGTTGTTAATATTTCTATTGTTAAGTCGTAAGAAATTTTTGTATTTTGGAAAGCTGTTTTTTTTTTTGAGATACAATTTTGCTCGTGTCCCCCAGGCTAGAGTGCAATGGCACAATCCCAACGCACTGCAAGATAGGTATTTTGCAACTCCTTTCCCCCAGTTTGTGGCTTGTCTTTTCATTATCTTGTTATTGTCTTTCATAGAGCAGAAGTTTCTAATTTTTACTTTATCATCAGTAAAATTCCTCTCATAGGTAATTTTTTGGTGCCGTATCTAAACTCATTGCTATATTCTGGGTCATCTTGGTTTTCTCCTTTACTGTCTTCTAGGTGTTTTGTATTTTTGAGTTTACCTTTAGGCCTATGATGCATTTCAAGTTAACTTTTGTGAAGAGCTTAAGATCTGTGTCTAGCTTCACTTTTTTGCATGTAGATGTCCAGTTCTAGGAAAATTTATTGATAAGATCATATTTTCTTCAGTGTATTGCTATTTTTTTTCAAGGATGTCAAATTTCTGTGGGTATATTTCTGGACTTCTTATTGTGTATCATTTTTGCATTTGTTTATCCTTCTGCCAGTAGCTCACTATCTTAATTATTGTGTTTTACAGTAAGTCTTGAATGAGGGCAGTGTTAGTCCTAGGACTTGGTTATTCTCCTTCAATACTGAATTGACTTTGCTGGGTCATTTGCCTCTCCATATAAACATTAGAATCAGTTTTTCAACATCCACAAAATAAGTTGGTGGAATTTTGATTGGGACTGTATTGAATTGACACATCAGTTAGAAAGAACTGACCTCTTGAAAATATTACTCTATCAATAAACAATGTATTAATTCAGTTCTTTGATTTTTTTTCAGTAGAGTCATGTGGTTTTCTTTGTACAGATCTTGTACACGTATTATTAGACTTATGTCAATGTATTTCATTTTTGAAGTGTTGACATAAATAATGATATTTTTAACTTAAAATTCTTCATTTTTGTTGGTATATAGGAAAGTTATTGGCATTTGCATATTATTATTGCATCCTGCAAACTTAGTATAATTGCTTGTTAATCCAAGAGTTCTTATGTTGATTCTTTCAGATATTTTATATAGATGATTGTGTCATCAGATAACAAAGACAAATCTCTATTTTCTTCCCCATTTGCATTCCTTTTTCTTTCCTTGTCTTATTGTAACAGTATCATTGTCTGGGTGATACCTGAGGTTCACTTTCTCATGGCCATGAAGATCAAGGATATGGACACGCAAGAATGAGGTGAGGAACAGAAGTTTAATAGGCAAAAGAAAGAGAATAGCTCTCTGCTACGGAGAGGGCTCCTGGAAAAATAGGTTGCTGGATCTGCAGTGAAATGCAGCGCATTTTATAGATAGGCTGGTAAGGAGGTGCTGTCTGACTGTATTAGGTGCAAAAAACCAGTTGGACTAGGTGTGCCATTTGCATAGGGCATGAATCTCTGGTAGCCCCCAACCTAATCTTTATTATGCAGGTGGATTCTCTGCCTGAGCTACACCTGTTGCCCATTTCCTTATCACTTTACATACGGTAACAAAGAAAAGGAAGATGGAACCTCCATGTTGGACATGCCTGTCCCCCATTGACTTCCTGATAATTTAGTTTAGCCTTTGCTATTGGTACAGCTGCCAGCATTCCCACATGCAAGCTCCAGCTTTCTTATCTATGCTTGTAGGTCAATTTTTCAGGCCGCTCCTTATTAGAAAAATTATTTTGGGGACTGCCTTTTGTTAGTAAAGAAGTTCTGCTGAGGACTTTTTTGCCACCACTATCTGCCTAAATACTTTTTTCTACCTCCTGTATCATTATTACATTAACTAGGACCTCCAGTATAATATTAAAAAGCAGTGGTAAATGGGCACAGCCTTGCTTTGCCCCATCTTAGCAGGAAAGATTCTGATTTCTTACCTTTAAGTATGATGTTAGAGGATTTTTTTAGATGATATTTGTCAAGTTCAGGACGTATCCTTCTCGTTGTAGTTTGCAAAGAGCTTTTGTATTAAATGAGTGTTAGATTTTGTCAGTTGTTTTTTTCATCTATTAATATGATCTTGTAATTTTTATTTTTTAGCCTGTTAATATGATAACTGCATTAACTTATTTTCAAGTGTTAAATAAGCTCTGTATACCTGAGACAAATCACATTTTGTCACTATTGTAACTCTTTGCATACATTGTTAAATTTGATTTGCTAATATTTTGTTGTAGAGATTTGCATCTATGTTCCTTAGGAACATTGGTTTATAGTTTTTTGTTTTTATTTTATTTTTTTTTGAAACGGAGTTTCGCTCTTGTTACCCAGGCTGGAGTGTAATGGCGCGATCTCGGCTCACCGCAACCTCCGCCTCCTGGGTTCAGGCAATTCTCCTGCCTCAGCCTCCTGAGTAGCTGGGATTACAGGCACGTGCCACCACGCCCAGCTAATTTTTTGTATCTTTAGTAGAGACGGGGTTTCACCATGTTGACCAGGATGATCTCGATGTGTTGACCTCGTGATCCACCCACCTCGGCCTCCCAAAGTGCTGGGATTACAGGCTTGAGCCACTGCGCCCGGCCGGTTTATAGTTTTAATTTCTTATACTGGTTTTGTCTATTTTGCTATTCACATAATTCTGGCCCTCACAAAATGGTTAGAAAATACTCCTCTACTTCTATTTCCTGAAGGAGTTTGTATAAAAGTGTTATAATTTACGTTTTTAAATTTGAGGTACAATTAACCAGTGAAACTATTTGGACTAAGTAATTTCGGTTTTGGAAGATTATTAATTACTCATGCAATTTCTTTAAAAAGTAAAGACGTATTGAAAATGTCTATTTCTTTTTCTGCGAATTTTGGCAGACTGTGTATTTCAAGTAATTGGTCTATTTTTCTAGGTTATCAAATTTGTGGGCATAGAATTGTACATAATATTCCTTTATTATCCATTGAATGTCTGTAAGATCTGTAGTGATGTCGCATCACTCATTTCTGATATTAGCAATTTGAGTGTCTTATCTCACTGTAATTTCCTTATTTTCCTAATTTTTTCCTTTTCATTTCCTTACTTCAGATTTAATTTAGCCTACTTTTTCTAATTTCTTAATGAGAAGTTTAGATGGTTGCTTTTAGATCTTCCTTGTTTTCTAATATACGCATCCAGTGCTTATATAAATTTCATTGCAAGCACACTTTTATTGGATCCCACAAATTTTGTTACACTTTTATTTCTATTTAGTTAAATATTTTAGAAATTTGTCTTTAGATGTCTGAAATATTTTAGAAATTTGTCTTTTTTGATCCATCTTATATTGAGATGTGTGTCATTTAATCTTTAAATGTCTTATATTTTCCTAGCTACCTTCCTGTTATTATCTCTAGTCCAATTCCATTTTAATAAGAGAGCAGTCACTGTTGGATTTTCATTGTTTGAAATTGGCTAAGGTGTGTTTTACGGCACAGACTATGGTCTTTCTTGGTGAATGTTCCATATGAGCTATGAGCTTGAGAAAAATGTGTAACCTGATGATGTTGGATGATATAGTCTGCAGATTTCAATCATATCCAGTGGATCGATATTGTTAATGGTGTCTTTGCTGTTTTTCCGACTGTTAGCTTTTTATATTTCTGCTGAACAGGTACTAAAGTCTCCTACTAAATAGTGTATACATCTATTTCTTTTGGCAGTTGTATCAGTTTTTCCAACATGTACTTTGGTGATCCATCTTTAGGCAGCTACACATTAAAGATTGTTATGTCTCCCTGGAGTATTGGCCCTTTTACAGTTATGTAATGCCCCTGTATTTTTTTTTTTTTTTGAGACGGAGTTTTGCTCTTGTTACCCAGGCTGGAGTGCGATGGCGCCATCTCAGCTCACCGCAACCTCCGCCTCCTGGGTTCAGACAATTCTCCTGCCTCAGCCTCCTGAGTAGCTGGGATTACAGGCACGCGCCACCATGCCCAGCTAATTTTTTGTATTTTTAGTAGAGACGGGGTTTCACCATGTTGACCAGGATGGTCTCGATCTCTTGACCTTGTGATCCACCCGCCTCGGCCTCCCAAAGTGCTGGGATTACAGGCGTGAGCCACTGTGCCCGGCTAATGCCCCTCTTTATTGCTAAGAACTTACCTAGCTCTGAATTCTGTGCTATTTGAAATTCATACAACTATTCATACTTTCTTTTGATTTGTGTTAGCATAATATATTTTTCTATATTTCTTACATTTTAATCTCTGTTTCTTTGTACTTAAAGTGGCTTTCTTGTAGACAAAATATAGTTTGGTTTTTAAAAATACCCTAGCAATCTCCATATTTTAATTTAGGCCATTGACATTTAAAGTAATTATTGATATTGTTGGATTAATATCTACCATATTTTTACTGTTTTATTTGCTGCCTTTGTTCTTTTTTTATTCCTATTTTACTACCCATTTTAATGCCTTTTGTGGTTCTGATTGAAAATTCCATATGACTTTATGATCTTTTAATACACAAGTATATTCCTAAATTGCACCTGGTAATAATATTGTTACTGCACTGCATTCTGCTACCTGGCTGTGGTAATCTGAAGCCAGCCAGGATACTGAGATAAATGTTATTGGAAGTTGGAAGTTATTGGTGTTAGATACTTTTGGATATATTTATGTTATGTAGTAGCAAACATTTGGTAAACTACTTGTATATAATAAGCTTTTGGTTCTAGATCAAGAGTTGGAAAATATTTTTTATAAAGGGGCAGGTAGTAAAATATTCTGGGTTTGTGGGAAATACGTTCTCTATTAGAACTACTCAACTCTGCTGTTACAGCAAGTAAAGAATTATAGACAATATATAAACAAATGGGTGTAGATGCATACTATTAAGATATTATTTACTAAAACAAATGATCTGCTGGATTCAAAGGGTGGAAAAGGGAATTTAAGAGTGAAAGTTGTGAACTATCAGCTACATTAGACAAGTTTTTTTTTTCTTTTTTTTGAGACGGAGTTTCGCTCTTGTTACCCAGGCTGGAGTGCAATGGCGCGATCTCGGCTCACTGCAACCTCCGCCTCCTGGGTTCAGGCAGTTCTCCTGCCTTGGCC
>CM052667.1:5653278-5670801 GCA_028533165.1 Leontopithecus rosalia | reverse complement strand
GCAATTCTCCTGCCTCAGCCTCCTGAGTAGCTGGGATTACAGGCACGCGCCACCATGCCCAGCTAATTTTTTGTATCTTTAGTAGAGACGGGGTTTCACCATGTTGACCAGGATGGTCTCGATCTCTTGACCTCGTGATCCACCCGCCTCGGCCTCCCAAAGTGCTGGGATTACAGGCTTGAGCCACCGCGCCCGGCCCCAACAAGTTTTTATATAAAAAAAAATGAGTTCAGAAAATTATTAGCCATTATGAAAACAGACATCAGATATGTAGAGATTAAAAGAGGCAACTTGAATAAAGCACGGCTTTTCTGTGGAGAACTGATATGCTTATGTTAAAGAAAACTTCGTTACTCAGTACCTTGGTTTGTTTTGCAACTAAGTATCGTACATTTGGTGGCTTATAAGCAACAAAACTTTATTTCCCACAGCTCTGGAGGCTGGAAGTCAGAGGTCAAGATGCTGACAAGGTTGGGTTTGGGTGAGGGTGCTCTTCCTGGTTTCAGACTCTTGCTTCTCATTATATCCTTATGTGGCTGGAAGAGGGCAAAAGCCCTCCTTAGTGTCTCTTATTAGGATGCTAATTTCATTCATGAGAGCTCCAACCTCATAACCAAATTACCTTCCAAAGGACCCACTTCCAAATACCATCATACTGTAGTTTAGGATCTCAACATATACATTTTGGGGGAGGAACACATTCAGTTTCGTCATACTTAGTTACGTCTCCAAAAAATTGTGGCTGAGATTTTTAGCACGTGGAATGGAGGAGAGTCAAATAAAAATGCAGCCTATCAAGTTCCTGAAACATTGGTCTACTAAATAAGAAAAGAACAATTTAAAGCCCTCCCATGAATCCCCTGTATTCTATGTGCAGGAATGGGGCTTGAGAAGGCTGTTCAACCTGCAAGAAGATAATTTAAAAGAAAACAAAGAAACTGGATGATGACAGGCTGATGTAGACAATGAAGTAAGAAACTACTTTCTGCGAGCAAAATCTTAGCCTAATCTAAGAACATTCTCCATTTCCAGGATGTGAGATGTAGGAACTCACATCCTGGGAATGGAGAATGTATGGTTCTAATCCTTCCCTTTCAAAATGTGAGTGTTTATGGCAGTTCTCTTGTCCCAAACCTACCTCCTTTCATGAATTTGTGGAGAGTATACTGCTTGTCTTCTTGACACACAGATCTGAAGGCAGAGACCAGATCTAAGATATCATAAAGGCCAGATCACAGGGCGTGATGGTTATTGTGCTGGACTTTTGGCTTACGTACATTGGGAGGAGTAAGCATATTATACCTGAGTGAGAAACACATTTTTATGATAGATGTGAAGAATATTCTAGCCATTAGAACTAGTCACAGATATGTAGTATAATCATTCATAAAGGAGAAATATTCCAGCTACTTTAATTAAACTATTCCTATATGATTTTCTATGGCCAACAAAATGTGAGCTGAAATGTCATACAGTACTTCTAGACACAGTGTTAATATCACTGTGTAGCCAACCATCTTCTCTTCTTCTCCCTACCTCCAAAGTTACATTAGCATTCTTCATCATGGAAATTCTGTCAGTTAAAATCTGTAAAGTAACTACGAAGACCTGAGTCCCATTGACTGCCCTTAGTGGCCTGATAGCATCAGTGTCGGACAGCGGGGAAGCTGGGCTGTGGGAGGGAGAATTCTTTTTTTAAGCTTTAAATATAAGATGCATAACACCTTGCTACAATTGTGCATTTTCAGACTATACTGGCAGTTCTACTCTTAAATACTGCCCATTCAATGCCCTTTCATTAAGAACACCCACCAGCCTTTACAAATCTATTTAAAGTATAAAATTAAAGAATGTCTCCAATTATACAAATGTGATCTGGGTTGGAAGCATCACAGACCCTAGGGTAGTATGAAAAGAGACAAGTCAGTCAGGAAAGAAAGAAATAGGTTGGGATCCAGGCCTGAGTAATGAAGGCACAGAGAGCTATAGGAAGCCCTGAGGAACCATAAGCATCCAGGAGGAGTATGATTGCTCCAAGCACAATACCTGATAATTTGACTGCGGCTACTAAACTCTGGAAAACAACAAGGTAAAAAACCTGAACCTGAGAGAACTACTTAAGAGTCAATGTTAGAAGCAAACATTTTCTGGAGAAAAGCTTCAATACAGAACCCAGAACCAGTATAGAACTAGATGAAGCAATAAATTCACAGTCAGAGACTATTAAACACTCAAGAATCCCATCAATACTTAGTTCTGAAGAAACAATATGCAACTGATTTTAATCCTAAGGATTATGTTTTGAGTATCAATCACAGAATACAGAATATCTCTATATAAAATGTTTAAATGAACAATTTATGCAGTTTCTAAATAAAGTGTTCCACAAGGGAAATTTAGAAAAACACTTGGAAATAAAACTGTAATTGAAGCTTCTAGAAATAAAAAATAACTTTGTTACAATAAAGAAAATCAATAGATTGTTGAGTCAATTCCTAAATTATAAAAAGGATTGTCTCATTCTGTTAAAAATTGATACAATTTGATGCCTATTCTTTTAAAAAATGATTAGACAGAAGTCCTTAGGATATTTGAAATACATTAAAAATTATTTAACCTAATAAGTTAAAATGTTTTCATAAAGATAACGCTGAATGAGTATTGAGAGGTATCTCCTTCATAATCAAGGGAAGCCCATTAACACTATGTATATTCAACATTGTAGGAGGCAAGTGTTAAAGAAAAATATATAAGCATGAGTATTATAAAGACAGCAAAGAGTCATCACTTGCCATTGACATGATTGTTTAAAAGTATGAGTGGGAGGAAGATGCTACAGATACATCAGTATTAGCAAAAATAAGGTAAATAATAAGGTGGACTGAAGCAAGAATAATAAGCAGATTGAGCCATGGGCAAATTAAAATGCTTACAAGCAATATTTAGAAAATTAAATCGCAAGAAAAGTTAAAAGCATCTAGAAATTACTGTAATAAATGTGCAAGATCTGTGCATAGAAAATTATACAATTTATCTAAAAAATCAAAACTCTAAAATAATGAGATATACCCAATAACAATAGGTAGAATGAATATCAGAAATATCTCATTACCTTTCTGCAGATCCAAACTTGTCTATAGATTCAATATTCTAAAATTTACATAAAGTAACAAATGACTATAAATAGTTTAAACCTCTCTGAAGAAGGAAAATGTGGAAGAAATGCCTTTGCTAAAACCCAAGGCTTATTTTAAGTTATAGTAATTCAGACAGACTGTAAAAAGTACACAAAGTTGGACAAACTGACATACAGAAGAAGATAGTGAACCCTGAAATAGATCCACACAAATATACCACTTTGGTTTAGGGCTGAGGTGGCAAAATGAGCAGCAGAAATTTGTTATCCATATGGACAGAAAAATGAAATTGAATTCCTCTATCAAAACATATCCATAAATTGAAAGCCAGATGGCTGAAAATTTGAAATACCACAGAGAAAGCTTTAAAATGTTTGAAAGAAAATATAGATGAATATATTTTTGATACTGAGAAGTGGTAGATTTTCGAAAGTCTGCAAAAGTGTTCACTGTTAGAGTGAGCATTTTATATGTGGGTATATTAAGTTCAAAAACTATTCATCCAAAGATATGTTAAAGAGTTAAAAATCAAGCTATAAATTGGGAAAAATATTTGTAGTTTATATAACTCAAACACTGGCATGAAAAATGTAAAGAATGTATAATAAGAAAACAATATGTTTTCATAATCTGTTGCTGTGTAACAAACCACCCCAGCATTTATGGGATTAAAACAGAAACCATTTCTTTTTAATGGTTCTGCAATTTAGGCAATGCTCAACGGAAACAACTTGTCTCTGGGCTACATTGTATCCATGTGACGGGCAGACAAGGACAGAAAAGTCCAAAATGACTTGACTCACATTTTCAGCAACTGCTCAGGAGTAGTCAAATGCTTGAGAAGGAGTGGGGCTCTTTTTTTAACTTTTATTTTAGGTTTGGGGGTGCATGTGGTTTGTTACACAGGTAAACATGTCACAGGAGTTGTTGTACATAATATTTCACCACCCAGGTATTAAGCACAGTACCCAACAGTTACCTTTTCTGCTCCTCCTCCTCCTTTCACCCTCCCCCCTCAGGTAGACCTCAAAGTGTATCATTTCCTTCTTTCTGTTAACAAGTTCTTACCATTTAGCTCCCACTTATAAGTGAGAACATGTAGTCACATCTTTCAGGTCTTATCTCCATGTGACCTCTTCATCTAGCTTGCTTGTCAGGATTCTTTATTTAACTGATGGCTCAGGCTTTGTAAAAGTGAAAATAGAAGTACTAAGAGCTTTCTAAGTCTAGGCCCAGAAGTCACACAGGATCACTTCTGTAGCCATTCTAATTGTCACATCAAGTCACAGGGCCAGTTCAAAGTCAATGGGAGGAAATACATACCCTAACTTACGGGTAGAATTGATAAAGGACCTTTGTGATGAGAGAAATGACTAACACAATTTACTATGTAACCCTATAGAAAAATGAGCAAATATATGCAGTCATTCCCCAGTAGGAAAATAAAATCAAAGATCACCACAAAAAGAGATGCTCAGTATCATCAGTTTCATGATTAACAAGAGCAATATTTGACCACAAGGAAATTTCATTTTACAGTCTTAGGAATGGCAAATAATAATAATAATAATAATCGGACAATATCAAATACTTGAAGTATTGCACCAATGACATCTGGTAGTTTTGGTAATGAAAGTGCTGACACAACTTTCTAGTATAAAATTCAGCATTATCTTCTAAAGCTGAGCCCCATACTTAGGCCTAAAAATTCACTCTGTGTTCATACCCATGAGAAAACATTTCAGCAGTTGACCAAAAGACATGTATAAGAATGTTCATAGCAGCATTGATTTTAACCACAAAACCTAGAATCAAACCCCATGTCCACTGATGAAAAAAAATCGATAAATGAGATGTTGGTATCTTCACACGATATGTCTTAGTCGCTATGTGCTGCTAGAGTAAGAAAAACATAGACTGGGAGACTTAAAAGACAATTATTTATTTCTCAAAGCTTGAGAGGCTGGGAATTCCAACTTCAAAGCACTAGCAGATCCTGTGTCTAGAGACAACTGCCTTCTCATCGTACCCTGACACAGCCTGAGGACAAAGACACACACATAGCTGCACTCTCTTTCTCTTCTAAAGGCACTGATTCCGTTCAGGAGCGCTCTATGCTCACGACTTAATTTTCTGTCTCTCAAAGTCCCACCTGTAAACACCATCGCCTTGGGAATTAGACTTCAACATATGAACTTTGGGGGACATAAACATTCAATCTTTAGCATTACGGAATATTACTTAAGAGTGTAAACAAATATTATGATGCATATAATAACACAGATAAATCATGGAAACCTAATGTTGAATAAAAAGATCAAATTCAGAAAAACTACACAGAGTATGATACTTGTTTTATACAATTCCAGAACCAATAGAATATATCAATATGAATTTCTATACACACATATATATTAATCACTATATAGGGTAATAAAATTATATGTAAGGATATGAAATAAGAAGTTATAAGGACAACATCTGTACAGGATACAAGATGAGATTGGAGTCAGATATGTGTCATTCACGGGTCATCGCACGTCAGCCTGGGTGACACAACGAGACTCTGTTTCGGGGGGAAAAGGAGTTCTGAGTTTTATATGCAGGTCGCAACAAGAAGCTGTTGGAGACATTTCACAAAAAATACTAAATTGTGACCTTGCTGTCTAAGGATCATAAAAAGTCATTGAGAAATGCTGGCGTGTTATTTTCTTGTGGGTATATGTTAACTAAAAGCTTAAGCTTCTAGAAACTTATATTACACATTCCAACTCCTTAGACAACTTTAGATATAACACATTTTATAATTAACAGATTTATCTTTAAGATAGATATATGGATGTTATACATAGTATGTACCACATATATGTTGCACCTCTTCAAGAGAGACTTTGTCCATCACAAATATTCATATCACTGTTATTTTAATAAACCATCTTTGGAGCAATGCTGGTAGTTGAAATAATTACTCCCAAATACAGTCATGGAAGGTTCATTCTTTTAGTCTGTTGTGCAACTACTATGCGCCAAGGCAGAATCTAGGGGAAATGCAGTGGCTTTGGGAATATCCGTAGTGTCTCTGAATATACATTAGTGCACAAATCCAAGGAAGAGTGTGACTGGGTGTCATAGGAGCTAACTTACGTTTTTACATAGGAAGAATAGATGAAGAAGATTTGATTGTATAAAAAAAAGAAAATTGGAGTTAAAAGCAACTTACACCCAACTTTCCTCATCATGCATTCAACAGTTGGATGCAATATTTTGATTTAAAGTTAGAGGACTTTGGTTCTTCTCCAGGCTTAATCACTTCCTAAGACAGGGCCCTCAAAGAAATCACTTAATGTTTCTATTTCTGAAAATTAATCACTTTAGAGTATTTCTGGAATAATCAAATGAGGTTATATAAATAGTACTCAGCGTAGAACTCACTGCTCTTAGTACTGGAGATCTCTCCTAATAAACACATCTTTTGAATTTTTTCGTAATTTTAAGATTTTAAAATACACAATGATACTCTTTCTCACATTTTTTTCTGTTTAAGTCTTGTGGTTAATCATGGGCAGTTGTATGGTTATTGATTGAGGCTTTGACTTTCTGGCAACTGTTGCTCTAGAACAAGTTATAAATACTTTATCAAGGCGCACCTTTTCTATATGCTTCTACCTAAAGTGCAAATTAATATGATCTTCACTTTCAACATAAAGTGAAACACCGTATCAGTTATTTTATAGACTCAATGCCCTTTATTTACAAATGAAAATGTAGAGACTAAAGTAATGTTTGACACCTGCTTTCAGTGGCAAGCCATAGAGGGAAACTGGACACTAGGAGGAAAAGTTAATGCTTGACTTTATTATAGAGGAAAACTAGACAACAGAAACTATTCAGGTGAATGGAAGAGGATGTCCCTCATATATCCTAGTTACATCGAATACAGACTCTGAGGAGAAATAGCTCCAATTATTTGCTTCAATAATACTTTATTGAACCTTATCATTTTGGAAAATCGTAATGCACAAAAGCAAAGCAAAGTTCCCTGAGTTACCAGTACAGAGCCCAGTGTATTTTCATTGAAACATATATAGAGTAGATATTCACAGAATCAGATTTAAATTTGTGAGTCTCATAGAGTTAAGGGAGAAGAGATTATGTAAAATATTAATCATTAGTCGAGTTATAGGTCCCTAAATAAAACTATGGGAGCACATAAAATATAGCTGTGGTAAAAACTAGAGATCAAATACAGATAAACAGAGAGGTACTAGACCATTATTTCATGAAATAAACTAGTGATTTGAATACCATATTTTTCAAAAAAGATGAAAAACATCAAATAAAAAAACTGAGTGAAAAAATTTATCAAGTTACTTACTCATATATTCCATTTATTTATAGACAATGAATGAGCAGTTTTGTAATGCAGTTAAATAATATCATGCAATTTTATATTTAAACATAGTAACTGTAATGTGCAAATCACAAATAAATAATGCCACATCTAATATTTTATAATTCCTGTTTTCAAAAATATTTCAATATTATAGGAAAAATTTCTACTTCAACTTTGACATATTGTTTTATTTATGTACTATATGTTCTCCATTTTAAATATTTTACTAACATTTTTTGAATAATTAATGTTGCTATTAATGCATTTCATATATTTGTGCAATTGTGATGCATTTGTCTTACAATCTAAATTAATATTAAAATTGTATTTTTGATAATCATAGGTTCTTTCTTAAAGAATATAGTTTTTCTCTATTACCTTCTGATCCTTTAAAGACACTCTGTATGTATCGCTATAAGCTATTAATACTATTTTCTATAGTATCTATTCTGAATACAAATACCTCTTACCATCAGCAATTTTACAAGCACAGTAGCATATACATATATTATCTGAAGGAATGTCTCCATTGAAATATCACAGAAATAGCCCTGAAAAATAACCATGATATTCTATATTATTTGTTCCTGAGGATATTGTGCCAATTGAAGCAATTTTGTCAAAAGTTACATGTGCTTGGCAAACCTTTCTAACCATTAATATGCAGAAACCTTTTTGACAAATTACTACTTGATTTTAATGTGGTTTCATTGATTTCTTAATGCTGAGACTTTGGATATTTTTTCATGTCTTCGTTTAATTCCATTATTCCAGCTTTTCTTTCAGCAAATTTACAGGAAAATAAAAAAAGCAATGCATTGAGTAAAATGTTAAAAGCATTTAGATAATTAGGTATTTTAATCATGATGCTTGTTTCATTTTATGTTTTTGTTTACAATAAAGGCAAATAGAAATTGAGGCAGTTCAAGTTACCTGAATATAAGGAACCGAGACTATTTCAAATGTTCATGGTAAAGTCATGCATATATCTAGAATTTAGATTTAAGAAATATATCTGCAATTATGTTTGATTGGTTTATTTGTGATTTCCAGGCAATCCTACATAAATCACTAAAATCTAGTTCATCAATTTTTCAATATAAAATGATTCATGATTATAAAATATGATACCTTAAAAACATAGTTTCTCCGCAAATGATTACCTTGCAAAATAAAAGTGTTGCATCTCTTCCAAGAGCTCAATAATTCAAAGCTAGAAATGTAGTTTGCTTCCATAGCTGAATGGATTGAGCACACTTTTTTTTTTTTTGAGACGGAGTTTCGCTCTTGTTACCCAGGCTGGAGTGCAATGGCACGATCTCGGCTCACTGCAACCTCTGCCTCCTGGGTTCAGGCAATTCTACTGCCTCAGCCTCCTAACTAGCTGGGATTACAGGCATGCGCCACCATGCCCAGCTAATTTTTTTTTGTATCTTTAGTAGAGACGGGGTTTCACCATGTTGACCTGGATGGTCTCGATCTCATGACCTCGTGATCCACACGCCTCGGCCTCCCAAAGTTGAGCCACCGCACCCGGCAAGCACACTTCTTAAAATACTTCTGACACATAAAAAACAGGACATAGAAAATACACGATGGAAATTTATGTAGTACAGTATGTTCTATTGTTAATCTACCTTTCCAATTGTAAAGAAAAGTGACTGTAAGAGTTATTCTCTATAATTTCTACCTTTTAATTGATCGTATAACTGGTACTAATTAAAGAGCATGTAGCAGTCACTAATCTTTTTAAGTAATGAAATGAAGCACAGATGTAATCTAAAAGCATAAAAATAATGGACAAATTGATTCAGATTTTAATGGGAATTCCTTGTAAAGCCTTCAGTGAGTTTTTTTTAGTGAAGAGATCTCTTTCACACACACACAAAAGAGAGATGGAGCCTTCTCACTGTGTCGGCTCATGGTGGAAGGAGAAAAACAGTTCCCTGGGTCCTTCTTTTATAAGGGCACTCATCCCACTCAGCCTTCATGGTTAACCATCTTCCAGAGGCTTCATCTTGAGGCTTAGAATTTCAAATACAAATTTGCGGTGACATAAACATTCAGAGCATAACTACGTTCTCTACATTCCTTCTAATATGCAAGTATCAATTCATTCAAAACTATTTATGAATTACCTACTATGATTGAAGCACAAGTTTAGGTACTGGGAACACAGTGGTGAACAAGATAAAGAGAAATGGAGCTACTACTGTCTAGTGAGCAAGAAAGAAATCAGTAAGGTAAATAGGCTAAACACACTGTATGTTAGTGGTAAGACCTAAGAAGAAAATCATGAAGGGAAGAAACACAGGAAACATAAAACCCGTATGTGAGGAGAGCCAGAACCATGCATATAATCGAGGGAAAGCTGTGCCACACGGGAGAAACTTCTAAAACAAAGAATCTGACATGGATGTGTCCCTGCCAGACTCCATGAGGAAGTTAGGGGATAGGAGTTCAGAAAAGTGAGGGAAGTTAAGGCAGTCAGATTATATACTATTTTATATTGCTTTATTTTCCCTTGATGTAAATTTGTCTACTCTTTTGCTTTCCTTTAATTGGTTTAATTGGTTACCCTAAATATTATAATATACATTATTAATTTATTCTAACACAAATTATGACTTTTATCACCTCCAAAATGAAACTAGAACAGTAGAACATTTAAATTGAATGTATATTTAGGTCTTTTGTATAATTTTGGTTACACATTTTAATTTCATGTATGACAGAATCCCATAAAACCTAAGTCTAATTGTTTTATACAGTTCACATTCAGTACATTCTTAGTGCTGTTTATCCTCATTACCCTTCACTTAGTTCTTTGTTACTGTCTTCATTTGTTTCCCTCTCAGGCCATTTTTCTTTTGACTGAAGTTCTTCCGCTCTGGAGTCATAGTCCCTCTAGTTCTGCATCTTGAGCAGCTCTTAGCTTTCTTAGAATAATTCCTTTCGCGTGCGTGTGTGTGTGTGTGATGGCTGCTCTAGGTATGTACGGCCAATATACTTTCTCTGCTATTCCATTCCACATCTTATTTTAGAACTTTATATACATTATTTGTATGTATTTGTCACAGCAACCCTTCAAGAAAGGTAAGGTCAGTGTTTCTGTTTACTCATCAGGAATGCAATGTTCCTAAGACTAATCAACTTTCCTGAGATTACTCAGTTTATGAATTCTATAGTCAAGAATTCAAATGTGGGCTTGTAGAAATCCACTTCCCACACTCTTTCTACTTAGTAATGACATAGCCAAAGGCTATATGAAGCTCTTGATTAGCCCCATGAATCTAAAGAGAACTTACTCTGTTGCAGGCATCATACCAGGGGTTGAATATAGCATGCTCAGTGGAGATAGGATATGGAAAGGTATACAAAGTTAGTACACTTCCCATAATCTTGAGGAGCAGGTAAAATACACACGTAAAAATTACCAAGAAATCAAAGTGTTATATATATAAATGTAATCAGTGTTAAGAGTGGATTTTAGGGAAAAATATCTTCTTTCATGGAAAGAAATTGTATTTGATCAACTTCAAAGGTGAGAAGAGGTTGTCAAGGTAGCGAATGAACAGCAGATCAAAATACGACTGACATCCTGTACATGGTGGGAAACTTTGCTGACTTGGAACACAGGAGCAGTGTTAACAGCACCCGCATAATGATAGAAAGGAAATGGTTAAAAGGGAAAACCATTACTGCTTTAGTAGGGTAGAGACACTGATGAGAGATATTTAATAGTTTGAGCCTGCTCATACTAGATTTCTGCCTAATGGTGAGGAGAGCTATATTCTGGTTTTTGTTTTTTTTATTAGGAGAGTTTCCACCCTCTAAAAAAACACAAAAACCAGAATATAGCTCTCCTCATTATTACAGATTGACAATATTATAGACAAAAGTGGAAAGATCTCAAATTAGAGAAAAAATAAAATAGAAATCTAGGTCAATCATTTTAAAGTTAAAAATGCCAAGGGAATACTTTTCAGGCATATGAAGGAATCAAATTACGTATTTTGCAGCAAAATGTATGCCACAGAGGTCATTATCTGAGATGAAACCACTGAGACACAGTCAGATATCACGTTTTCACTCGTAAGTGGGAGCTGAAAAACAGCACACATGGACATAGAGAGTGGAATCACAAAGAAGACTTAGAAGGGTGAGTGTGTGAGAGAGGACGGATAATGTGAAATTACTTAATGGCTACAATGTACAGTATTCAACTGTTAGATATCCTAAAAGCCATGAACCAGTGTGCAATTTATTCCAGAAAAAAACTGCACTTGGACCCTATACATTTGTTTAAAAATAATAATAGCTAGTTTAAGTGTGCTTTCTTAAAATACCAAAGTGATATTTAAAAGAGCTATTGAAAGAAGCAACTCTCTTTAATAACAGTAGCTCTATACTTAAAAGTTAACTTTGAACAACTGTACACAGATTGTGAATACATTGTATATAGTACTAAAATCCCTGACAAAATCACAACTACACAATGGCAAAAATTAGCCCCTGTATCTATCTCTCCTCCTAAATTGCAAATCCAAGATCAGAAATCATATTACCATTTATTTTCTTACTCCTTTGGAATACTTAATGACCTAGTAATTACATGTTGAATAATTTACTAAGTGAAATACAAAAAAATGGAAAGAAAAACAATGACATAAAAGTTTGTACTAGAACTTGAAAATAAAGGATTCTAGAGTATATGAGAAAAGTAAATATTTTCCCAGTTAATATCAACTAAGGCGTTTCTCTAGTTATTTGTAAAGAGAAACTAGAGATCTGTATTTGAACCCAACTGAAATGCTTCAACAATATATATAGTTAAATGAGCAGTAATATGTAACTAATTTTCCCTTCCAAAGTTTGTTTATTCTGTTATTCTCATTATTTTCTTTATCTGTGTTCAAGTCTTGAGATAAAGAACCCTAAGCAATTTTTCTGGGTAGTTGTTTTATCTGTAGACAAGACACATGACTATTATAATCAGATATTGTTGTAAGAAAATAGACTAAACAGGGAAAGAAAGGATTGAAAATCTAGTAAGAATTATTTTTGTGTGTATGTGCTACACGTTGCTAGTGCAGCAGAGTAATTTTAAAAATAATCAGAAAAATTATTTAAAATGTTTAGTCTCTTGATTCATTCAAGATTACTTCAAATATTTGGTTAAAGAAGTTCTGATTCCACATGTGCATTTTAGATTCAATCCAATTTACACATTAGTTGTATTTATTTCTAGTGTTTCTTATGATATGATGATAAATGATGTCTTTCTTTGATAAAACTTTAATCTCTATCAACTTAGTTGTGCAGTAAAATTCTCATTTCTTCAAAAACATTTATTTTGATATAATTTGAAATAGTTTAAAAGATGCAAAAATAGTTCAAGGAACTCCCATAGACTTTTTACATAGTTTGACAAATATTCATACTTTTCTCCATTCACCATTTCATTATCCCTGTCTCCTTCTCCATGTATGCATGAGCACCTACACAGGTATGTATGTATGTAGATGTATAAATTTGTTGAACCAGTTGAGAGTAAGTTACACAATCACGTCCCTATAGTATGCTCTTACATAACTGCAGTACAACTTTACAAATATTGTTATAATATTACCTAATCCACACTTCATATTCAAATATCATAAATTGTTCCATGGTGCTTTAGAAATACCTTTTCCTGGTTCAGGATCCAATAAATTATCATGGATTACACTCTGTTGTCCCATCTTTCTTGATCCAGAACATCTCCTTGACCTTTCTTCGTGTTTCTTCCCTTTGGCATTTTTGAAGAGAAGTGGTGAATTGCTTTTTAGACTTGTTCTTCAGTTTGAGGTTTGCATGTATTTTGGTAGGAATACTAGAAAAGTGATGACTGCCTTTCTCAATATGTTGTATCTGGAAGCACATGATGTTTATTTGTCTCAGTATTGTCTTATGAATTTGATGGCATGGTTAAAGAATCTACCAAGTATTCTTACGATGAAATTATTATCTGTTGTAAGTAATAATTGGTTCATCAATTTGATCTGTTGGGATTATCATCTGCTGGTACTTTTCTGACTCTACTTCTTTTTATATTTATTAGTTAATCCTCTGTAAGGAAGATAGTTCCTTCTCTCTTATTTATTTCTTCATTTTTATGTCATTATGAATTCAGATTATTATTAATAACTGGACAGTGACTAGCCCTTCAAAATAACATTTTGTCTGCTACATCTATTTACTTTTGGGCCATTTCTTACCTTTGGTATAACAAAATAATCCAGGCTCAATGTGTACATTCCCTGCACCAGACTCAGAATCAACTTCTTCACTAAGAAGTCAAGATCCTTTTAGTAAAGGCTTCATACGTTTTTCCTTACTTGCTACTATTTTCTATGTCTCAAAAATAATTCATAGCAAAAAAACTGAACACAAAGTTTGTATTACATTTTTTGATTTACAATAATATAAACAGCAAGATTGTGAAAAAACGAACAGTACGTTTTCTTGCTATTGAATATATATATAATTTTTATCATAAAATTCTTCTGAAAGTAGTTTTTTGAAAAGATAATTTCATTATTTAAAAAGAGCTCAACTATAAAAATTGCATCCTTTCTTTTATTAAGTATGCACGATTTTAGTCAAGGCTACTGAGCTTTCTGGGCACAACTCGGGTTTGGTTCTGTAGGTAAGCAAACATAGAGAAAGGAACTTCAGTTTCCTTCCATGTTTTTCAATTCACACCCACCCTTTGGGTCAGCTTACTGCTCCCCAAGGTAATGCCACCGGCAGCTAAATGATGAACTTGCTTTCTCAGACTCCCTCAAAAGCACAGGAACTATTTTAATTGTTGATCCCTGTGGAGGGATGATTGATGTGAAAAAGAAATCAGAGTTGCTCACTATCACACTTTATAAAATTCCCTTCCATTTATCATTCACTATCTAAAAGCCCTCAAGATTAGTTTTGTTTAAAGATTATTTGCATGTAAATTGTAGAGATATAGTAGAGTGCTTAGATTTTATGACTGAGGTTAAAGCTGAAGTCATCAGTGGTTTAATGTTTTTTAAAACAACATTCCCTAAAGCGACCCAAAGCACTGAATATACTACAATATTTAGTGAAAAGTTCTTCAGTTATGGGGCTACTGTGGAGTCAATAATGTAAGAGAACAAAAAATTGTCTTTATTCTCTGCTAGGTTGGACCTACAAATACATTCCTGTGGAATAATTGTCCTTGATGTGAGCTACTGTAAAAACAAAAACGAAGCTTTTTATTTTCTGAAATTACAATTGTATAAAACAATTTTTCTCAAGTATCCTGCAGAGTTAATTGACTTCCAGTAACCTAAATTATGTTTTTACCTTACAGTTCAATTTAAAATTGTTGCAGAGAAATTTAGAAATGCTTAGAATGGAAACATTAGGCATAAAATAGACTGTAATATTATATTATAGCAATTCTAAGTAGATTTTACACAATACAGATTATAGCTGTGAGTATAAAACACAGTTATCTATATTCCTTCATTTCGAGAGTTCATGGGGTCATTCATATCAAGTAAACAATCACACTTTGGAGTTTTTACCAGTAAAGAAAGATGCCTTATTTGAATAATTCTCAAATGCCATTCATTTTAAAAGGCTTAAGATAACTATTTTATAGCATTTATGGAATTCTTTCAAAAGCACTGCTTTCATACTCGTAGTACTTTTTTTTGCTTTGATAAATGCAGACATGCTGATTTATATTTTTTAAAATGTTTAACGAGACCAGTTGGTCGAGGCCTAAACTGACCTGAAGGTTAGGACTATCTAAAGTGGGCTTGCTGAGGGAGAAACATGATACTTACTTACTCTGCCTGGTTCACACTGCCTCATGCCTCTCGACAGGAAACTTATGGACCGCATATCTAATCTAATGATGTGAATTTACAGTAAGATGTTTGGTGTGTCATGATTGATGATAGATTCTACTTAAAAAGCATGTATTATACTATATAATGTACAGAATTATTAGAGGTGGATCTGAAAAAATTATTTTTTTATATATCTTAAAGGAAAAAATGGAAAAGCTCTATGTGATTAAAAAAAATTATTTGTATACTTGTTAAATTTAATAACTAAAATACTAAGAACATCAGTTATCTATATCGATTTATTTTCATATTTAGTTACATAATTATTAATATTCACGGCCTTATTTAATGTAGCCTTATTTTATCTATACACACACATATTCATAATCTGAACAGAGATACAAGCAAATATTAAATTCTAAAATAGGTATTTGTATACAGTATATATTCTTACCTGCCCTGAGAATAAAGCATAAAACAAGCAGAATACTATAAATAAAAACATTTGTAAAATATGAAAGAAAGTCAAAATAACACATATAGGACAATATGATTTTTCAATGATCACCCCTGTCTCCCAGTTTTCACCAGCATAAATTGCCATCCTGATGTTCCTGGATACAGGATAAAAAATTATCTTTCAGGAACATGATACATTTTGATGTTTTAATACCTCCTTTCCTTAATTCAAATATATTTATTATTATGCCTTTAAGTCTGTAATATCAGATATTTTCAGATTTTAGTCGACCCAAAAATGGTACTAGTTTGCAGGTTCCAGAGCTAGTAACCTAGAAAAATTATTTTAGAGCAGTCTTCTAAACACTCTACATATTAACCCTTAATATGATTATGTCCCCTCAGTTTTCAGAGTATTGACACACAATAGATATCGAAATGATGATGATAAAATTATAATTATTACCAGAGCTTAATCTTAAATGCCAGATATTCTAAAAGAGTAAGAGTTTGAATTTCAATGGAATATAGCAGATGACAATTGTTCGGTTAATACTATTCTGTATTACAGCTTTGGTACAGAGTTAGACATTTCCTTTTTGTCTTTGTTTCCTTGTGTTATCTCAACATTGGTGTAGTTTCCTAGTGGTGGTGTTTTCCTGTATCTTCCTGGGCATTTTGGATATTATGTTATGAACCTCTGTGTTTTCTTTGAATCCTCTTTTTTATCAGACTTCCTGTGACACTGCACCTGTTGAGGAAGGAGATAATGCATCATTACTCCAGGTAAGGGTGGAAGTTGAAGTTCCCCACTTGACTTGTTTGACACTACAGAAGGGAAAAAGTTGCCTCCTTATTTCTGGGCAGGGTATAATTTAAGCTTCCTCATTGGACCTCTGCTGACACAATTATAATGGTCTTTGTAAGACACAGTAAGCATCAATAGTTCAGGAGTGTCTTTTAGGAATGGTAATCAAGATTTAGTTGTAAGATAGATACACTGAAGAGTTAGAATAAACCCTTGGGTGCCATGTGGAAGATAAGGAAAGAGGAGTCAAAGATGGCATCCAGATTCATGTTATCTGAATTATAAAATGGAGATATTATGACAAAAACATGGTTTTTAAATGACCTTTTTTAGTAATATTTAAAGCTTATATATGAGGATAATCTTTAATGTGTTTTTTTTTGCACGAAGAGTTGAATTATGATCCAAGAGACTGTTCAAATACTGTACATATATATAATTCTGCATATGAATATACTCTGGGTACATATATATTCCACATATATATATATAATTCTATATAAAATGACAATATACTGTATATATATAACTATACATATATAGTATATATTCTGTACATATATACTGTAGATATATAAAATGTGTATATATTTTTCTTATATTAAATGTTACATATATATTCTGTATATATACACTGTAGGCATAATTATATGAATATATATAAATGTCTAGATTGTATATATATGCAGAATACATATTTATAGACTTATATATCTACAGGATATATATAATTATATATACATTATATATTTGTATTATATAATGTAATTACAATTATATATAATTGGAAAGTATTATATATATTTATATTATATATAATGAAAATATATATTGTATTATATATGTAATAAAAATGTATATATG
>CM052667.1:5530023-5652778 GCA_028533165.1 Leontopithecus rosalia | reverse complement strand
ATTTACACTATATGATATTACATAATTATAATTTTTAAAATATATATAAATTTAATACATCTATTTAAATTTAATTTAAATATTTAATAAAAATATATACTATACATATAAATTTATATATTAAACTTTATATAAATAATTATGTATAATTTTATTGTATTTTATATTTTTACATCTATTAATATATATTTACATTATTTTACAATTATATGATTATATATACATAAATATATATTCATGTATTATATGATGTATATATTATATATACAGGATATATATAAAATATATTAAATAATATACAGAAATATGTAATTCTGTAAATTTTTCATATTATACCTAAAGAATTATGCCGCGTGTGGTGGCTCAAGCCTATAATCCCAGCACTTTGGGAGAGAGAGGTGGGTGGATCATGAGGTCAACAGATGGAGACCATCCTGGTCAATATGGTGAAATCCCGTCTCTACTACAAATACAAAAAATTAGCTGGGCACAGTGGTACGTGCCTGTAATCCCAGCTACTCAGGAGGCTGAGGCAGGAGAATTGCCTGAACCCAGGAGGCGGAGGTTGCCGTGAGCCGAGATCACGCCATTGCACTCCAGCCTGGGTAACAAGCAAAACTCCGTCTCAAAAAAAAAAAAAAATAAAGAATTATATATTTCTGTATATATACTGCATATATATAATTATATATACTTTTATGATATGTACTGTAGATATTTATATCAAAATATATATATTTTATATTAAATGTCAATATAATTACATAAAAATATATAAAATTTAATTACAAATATCCTATATTTATATACGTACATATATGAATTATATATTGTATATAATTACATATAATCTTTATATATATTCTGTGTATACAGATTGTATATAATTCAATCTGTATATTTATATAATATATTCCATTTAATTATATATACAATTGTATTCTCTCTATATATTTTTTCCATCTGTATATATATACACACACAAACAATGTATATATTTCCTTGCTAACATATAAAATTTATTAAATAGTACAAATTGAGAAGAAATTGAAATATTAGAAAACTATTTGACATTTTTTACTTTTTAAATTATTTATTCATATTAAAGTCTTTCAGGTATTTCCACACATTACAAACACTGTGAGATAATCCTATTGGAAGGTAAAAATAAAAATACTTACCCACAAATCACCTCTACTGTTTTCACCAATGTTTGTTTACCCTTTCAAAATACTTTTGCCTCATATATAAGAGGTTAAGAGATAATAATAAAATTAGGGATCAGTAGAATCAATGACTAGTGTCTTTGAGTATGTACTCCAATTACTTTAGGTAATATAGTGACACAGTGATTGGTGTGACTACTGAAAAATACATGAGGAGAAGCAGTGAAAAGCACGTTAATCAGACATTTTGGTAGAAATGGTCAGTTCCATGAGGCTGTCCTCCACCAGTATCCCCAGTAGCAATGTCAGCTCATCACCTTTATTCTATGTTCCCTCATCCACCAGTCAGCATCTCAGACTTTTTATCTTCAGTTTCATATCACAGGTGGTTAGAGCAACCCCTGAAAAGGGAGTTATGGTAGATCAATTGCAATAATGGCCCCAAGTTTGCACACCTTACCTGCATCTATGGCCTTGAATGGTGGACTCCCACATGGCCTCAGCACTTGACTTGTGACTTTTTATTCAATTCAGCAGTGGCAAACATGACCCGGAAATTTCAAAAGTTGTTTCTGCACTGTCATTTTCTTTCTTGGACACCGTCACTGCCCAGGACAGCCTGTTAGAAGAATGAAGACGTATTCAGGAAGTGCTGTTATCGCCCGAGAGGTCTTTGGAAAGCAGGCAGCCTCTTGCCATACTGCCACTCGAATGCATAAGCAAGACTGCTCTAGATGAACAGAACTGCTCAGCCAGCACACACAGCAGTGAGAAATACATGGTGGCTGCTTAAGGCTCTGCATTTCTGAATGGTTCATTGACAGCAATAACAGGTAATATACAGGAATTAAGTTTGTCTATTTGAGATAAACAGTGTATGCAAGGGGGAAAATGGCAGTAGAAATCTGATCTGTGCTGGCAATACATGCTGCATTGCTGGTAGAGAATTTAAAACAATAGAATCCAACTAACACTTATCTTTTAAATATCACTACAAACTGGTGATTTTCAAAACAATCAGTATTAAAATACTCAGCTCAGAGGAGATACTACTTCCACTATTACTCTCTCCTTCTTGGAATGCCATTGTCTAAAATTATATATACTAGAATGATGTTCTATACAATCCTATGGCAAGATTTCTTTCACATAACATCTTTGGGAGATTTACCCATGTTATTGTATACATTGATGGTTAATCCCTCTTTATTGATGAGTACATGTCCATTATTTAGTAAATCAAAAACTATATTTCTGACGATAGACATTAGATTATTTGCAGCTTGAGACTGTTATAAAGTTGCTTTGAAAATTGTTATAAAAATGTATTACTACAAAGTGTGTGTTTAAATTTATAAGAAAATATCAAAGAATTATCCAAAGTGGTTGTATCGTTTTACACTGTGATCACCAGTCCTTCCCAACATTTGGTTTTATCAGTCCTTCTACTTATAGAAGGACATGCACTTTGGTGCATGTATATTTGTACCTCATTGGGGTTTTATTTTGCATGATCCTGGTAACTCAATGATACTACTCTCTTAAATAATCTATTATTGGTCATTGCCCTAAGCTCTTTGCATAAGGACTATTTAAACATTTTACCAATTTTCCTAGTATGACTCTTCTCTATCACTGAGCTTCAGGAGTTCTTTATATGTTCTTTAACTACTTTGTAAATATTTGTATTGCAAATATTTTCTTTGCAAATTTGCATTATTATTCAATGTATTTTGAATTATATATATGTAGTTCATAAATACATTAATTTTTAAAAGATGCTTTTAATCAGATATTTTTATGATTAGATTTTTTGGATAATTTAGGGACAGCCTTTGTTAATCTCAGATTACAAAGATGTTTTCTTCTATTTTCTTTTAAAACTATACAGTGTTTGATTTAAAGTTTAAGTCAGTAATTCACCTCAAAATAAATTTTGTATATAGTGTAAGGAAGGTTCGCGGCTCATCATTTTTAATACAGATACCTAATATTCTTATACCATTTTTTAGAAAATGCTCTTCTTTCTGAATGGAACAGATGAAGATGCTTTGTCAAAAATTATTTGATCATATAAGTATAGGTCAATTACAGAAAACTACTCTATTTTATTGATTTCTCTCTCCTTATGCCAATGCCACAATGTCTTGATAACATTTATTATTTTAGACTGAAATTTAAACTCAGACAATAAAAGGACTCCAATTTTGTTGCCTTTTAAAATTGTTAATTTATGTCCCTTGCATTTCTGTTTAAATATTAAAATATTTTTCTTTAGTCACTATTATACATACTGAGGTACAATTAAGTAACAATTAAGTAACTTATCTAACAATATTCTTACATATAACAACTTGTATGTTATTTTAAAGTTTACTTCTATTTATACTAAAAACATACAGTACATTACTGTACCTTGTTATCACCAGTTCTATTTAACACAGTGCTCAAATTCTTACCCAGGCAAGCAGGAGAAATAAAAGGCATTCAAATTGGAAAGGAAGAAGCAAGATTATGAATGTTCACAGAACTCATAATATGGTATATAGAAACCCTAAAGATTCCACAAAGCATTATTAAAATAAAGAAATCTAGGAAAGTTCCATGATAGAAAATAAACACACAAAAATTCATTGGGTTCTTTTATACAATTATAAGGAACAATCTGGAGAGGAAACTCTCTCCAGATAGATAAATAAATAAAAAAAATTTCATTTATAATAGCAGCAAACAACAAAAAATTTAGACATAACCAGAGAGATGAAATACATATGCATTGAAAACACCGAAATACTACTGAAAGAAATTAAAGATATCAGTAAATGGAAAGACATTCCATGTTCTTGGATTTAAAACCTTAATATTTTTAAGAATTAATGCTACCCAAAGGTTTCTATAGATTCAATGTAACCTCTATCAAAATCCCAATAACATATTTTGGAAGAACAGAAAATTACATCATAAAATGTATTTGTAAACTCAAGGGACTTAGAATAGCCAAAACAATCTTGATAAAAGAACACAGCTGTAGGTCTCACACTTCCTGGATCCTCTTTCAGTGCTCTGGCAGACTACCCTATGTCAATGTCAATTTCACTGTTCAATGGCTCCTCTCCCCATCCCAATTTGTGTAAAGGTACAATTAAAGCATGAAGTCAACAGAAAGCACCAAATAATTAATAACTTTACCCTGTGACAATTACTTTAAACCAAAGACTCTTGAAAGTTGATGCAAAAATATCTCAGCTCCCTCATCCTTCTCATCTTTGGAACCAGATGAAACTGAAGCATATGCTGTGGGCCGTTTTCCAGGTTTTCCCATAAAGTAATCTCCAGGAGACAATAGAAAGAAAACACTGCCACAACAGAGCTCTCTTTATCGCTGACTTTCCTGCCCTCTATCATTTTTCCACCCTCATCCTATTGACCCTTACACTTCTACATCCTCTCAAATTCTTGTCTCAGGGATATCTTTGAAGAATCTAAGAGAACAATGACCTAACTAGCTACAGATAAGAGTAAGCCCTATCTATACCAATAGCTACAGTAATGTGTCAAGCAAATTAAGTTATAATATAAACCTCACAGAGTTAAAAACCATCCTCCAGAAAAATTGTGTTAATTTACAGTAAGTTGATTTAAAAAATCTTATCAAACTGTTACTGAAAGTATAGAAAATGTGTGATTGGCCGGGCGCGGTGGCTCAAGCCTGTAATCCCAGCACTTTGGGAGGCCGAGGCGGGTGGATCACGAGGTCAACAGATCGAGACCATCCTGGTCAACATAGTGAAACCCCGTCTCTACTAAAGATACAAAAAAAAAATTAGCTGGGCCCCGTGGCGCATGCCTGTAATCCCAGCTACTCGGGAGGCTGAGGCAGGAGAATTGCCTGAACCCAGGAGGCGGAGGTTGCGGCGAGCCAAGATCAGGCCATTGCACTCCAGCCTGGGTAACAAGAGCAAAACTCCGTCTCAAAAAAAAAAAAAGAAAATGTGTGATTATGTGGAATGAGTCTTTAGGAAAATACTTATTCGAGAAAATATTGTTTGGATTGTATTTAATTGTTAGATTCATTAAATTCACTTACAAGTAAACATACCTGGTTCTAAATAACTGCAAAAGAATATTATTATTATTTTATGTCCTAAAGAAATAATGCTATTGGTATTTTATCTAATCTTTCATGGAAATCTGGTAGCATAGAGTTCAAGCAATATAAATCATTTTACTATTTCAGAAATATATTGTTGAATCAATGCCTCCATTTCAAAATTCATCGGATTTTTTATGGTCAATTGAAAATAAAACATTTTCAATTAGAACTGATGTTCTTTAAAAGACAATTGTAGATTTATAGAAAATAAGTGTTTAGAGATGAATGTCATAAAATTTTCCAAAACCAACCTCTAGCTTTGGGAACATTTTTGGAAGTAAAGCAAATATGTTGATATAACTGACGGATTAAGAAGATGATAGAGTAAATGGAAA
Organism: Leontopithecus rosalia; assembly: GCA_028533165.1. Classification (NCBI taxonomy): domain Eukaryota; kingdom Metazoa; phylum Chordata; class Mammalia; order Primates; family Cebidae; genus Leontopithecus; species Leontopithecus rosalia. Next base: position 5,647,124 of record CM052667.1, on the reverse strand, counting down.
AGACATGCAATATATTTCCACTTCAAAAATCTGTCACGTGCAAAAATTTGTCTTTTCATTTAATTGTACTCTATCTTATATTTAATGGGTACTTTCTGAAATAGTGAAGGGTAAATAAGGAAAATACAGAATGCTCCAACTTTGCTTTTGCTTTTCCCCTCCCCCAAAGAGTCCCAAGCAAAGCTATTTTAAAGGCAACCCTGGCTTTTCTGTTTGTTGGCTTTGCCATCATTTCTGATTCTGCAATCACAACTCAATTTTTCCTAATACACTGGGCCAGATACTAAAATATCTACAATGTGTATACACACACACACACACACAATATGTATATACTGTGTATACACATGTATATATGTATATATCTACAATGTATATATGTATATCTACAATGCATATATATGCATTATGTAGATATATATGTATATATACACACATAGTGTCTATATATAGCATATATATACATTGTCTATATATAGTATATATAATATATACAGTGTCATATATATAAATACTCATTAAACATGTACATATATGACACTGGTACATATTCACATATATTAAGAAAACTAGGCGGTATCACCCTTTGGGTTTGCATGAATTCCATCCAGAATCAGAACCCTCTGACACAGCCAGCCAAAGTGGGCAGGGCAATATAGTTCTCTGCCTTGCTAAGGCACCACAGCCTGAGTCAGTGTACTCCATATATGATTTGTGTACAATATTTTCAACAACAATCTTACTGAACCTAGGTTTGACAACTTCAACCCATGTATCTTTCTCCTTTTTTTGATGCTATATCCTTCATGTGCAATATTTCCTGAGATAAATTTATTATAAACCTGTATTTATGAGGTAATTTATTTGGATTGCAAAGTGTGTGCAGATATAAACAAAGACTTCAGTTACCTATTGCATTCTAATTTTCTTTTAAATTTTCTAAAACCTATTTTGTCTACACATGTAAATCTGAGTGCTATTCATTTTAGTGTAATTAGTAGAAAATAGGATTGAAAGGTTTTCCCTGCTCTCATTTTCTTTCTAATAATAAAAATACCTCTATATGTTGATTTCGTTGCTTTAAAAACTTTTTTAATCATGAAAATTTGATGTAACAAAATGGCACCTAAGTTATACAGTGAACTATTTGAATGAACACACCACCTTTGACTGCCGAAATTATGAACTATTTTGTTAAGTCCTATCCTCTACTCAAAAGCAAGCGCCCTGCTTCCAGTCTATTTTCATTCTGAGTAATCTTTAAAATGTTGCATTTACCATTCCTTGAATTTCTGTGTAATTTTATCCTTAAACAACATATTATAAAATTTTGTTTGTTTTTGAACTTTTCCCTGAGATTCATATACCTGATTAAACAGTACCGATGAATGCAGCTGTAGATGATTTATTTTCTATGCTGTATATTAATATATAAATATACCACTATTTCCCATTCATCTTTCACCAAATATTCATCACATATATATTTGGGATATTTTCTTTTTTTTTCCATTATAATGTTATTATTGTAAAATTCTTAAGATTGTCTCCTAAAGTACATGTCTCTATAATGTAATACCATTTATATTAATTGCAAAGCAAACATTTGATAACTGCACTGTATGATGAAGAAAATTCTTTGTGGACAAAGGATAGACAGAACTCAAAGCCATCCCTCTGGTCATGTGAGACAAATATGTATCTAATTGCTTCCTCTGACCTATTGTTTCACTGAGCCACACTAATGCATAAGTGACTATTCTGTAAATTGTGTATTCAGTGGAAGGCTTATCAGAAACTCAAAAGAATGCAATCATTCGTCTCTTATCTACCTATGACCTGGAAGCCCCTTCCCTGCTTCAAGTTTTCCCACCTTTCCAGAATGAATCGATGTACATTTTACATGTATGGATTGATTTCTTATGTCTCCCTAAAATGTATAAAACCAAGCTGTGCCTGACCACCCTGGGCACATGTCCTCAGGACCCCCTGAGGCTGTGTGGCAAGGGTGCATCCTTAACTTTGACAAAATAAACTTTCAAAACTGATAAACCTATCTCAGATTTTTTGGGTTCGCACCTCAGACATGGTAGTTTCGTTTATTTTTTTAAACTAGTATGTGCAAAATATATATCATATTGGTTTTAATGTACATTTTCCTCTATTTGCTACTGTAACATACTATTTTTTAAATCACAGTTTAATATTCCTCAATAACCACATGACTAAACCTTGCTTATCACATTCCTAATTACTGAACTTTTGTATCTGGTGCACAAACTTACCTCAGTGATTCACAGAATGATTGTTTGTCCCTGCCTTACACTTGGCTCCTGGTTTCAGTTAAGAATGGCTTTTCTTTCTGTTTGTGGGTCAGGGAGGCTTAAAGCATCATTTCCCTTTATCTTCCCCACTGAACAGTTTCCTGCTGTGCTCTACCCCTGTGTCTGTAATGTGAAAAACATCCGTCCTACCTAAATTACCATTCAAGTGTAATACCTTTTTTATTTAACCCTGAGTGCATGACTGCTCCCTTTAATCCTACTCAATCTACCCTGAACAGGGAAATATCTAAAGGAGAATTTATGGTCCCAAGCTTCAAATGCTATTTCTCAGTGTACTTGGAAATGATTTCAAAATTGATGTTCACTGAAGTTTTAGATCAAAAATTGAGCATAGATAAAGCCAAGGTCATGACTAGTCAGCTCACAATTATTTCTGTAAAAGCTTACCTAGAGAGAGTAACACTGCTGTGCTTTGTATCTCAAATGATAAATTAACATTAGAAGCCAAATTAAAGTATTACAGAATAAGGGCTCATGATCTGGCCAAAAAAGTATTCAGGCATGACCTCACCAATTAAGCCACTAAAGTGATATGACAGACAGGTCAGACAGCTTTAAAGAGTGTCTAGAACTCAAATAGTAACTGAGCTCAGGTGAACACACACAGAGGAAAGTGACAGCTTAGAGCAATAATTTATGTATCCTAGAATAAAATAAAATTCAAAACTGTTTGCATGGACTCTCTAGAAAATGTTTAGCAATCATGACACTAGAATACTTTTTACAGATATGTGATAAACATTTAGCACTCATTTGTTTTCCACATCCACAATTTCCAAAGCTAGCAAAGCAACTGTGGTGATATACTAATTATACTATCTGTAAATAGAGAGAAGATATTATTCTTCAACCCCTTGTCTAATATGTAAAGAACCAACCAACAATATTTTATATGGTGCATTTATTATGTTTCAACTAACTTACCTTCATGTCTGTATAAAGATATAAAAGTCAAAAATTACTCCCAAATTTTAATGAGATGACAGAGTCATGTTTTCAAATTTAAAACAATCTATAATTTGTGAAAAGAAGGGAAATTGGTAGGCAATTTAATTATTGATTTTAAATTTTAACATTACTATAAAGAAAAAATAATTACTTTCTAAAAACCTCACATTGTATCAGTTTTCATCATTCTTCATCATATTTTGTCTTCAGAGCATACCTGACAGCTTCCTAAGATGCGTTTGGGCCTTGACTCATTGTGAAAACTTATCTCGCACATATTTGTCTGACCCATGAACTGTGAAAAATCATTTTTGACTTTTTAAGCCTAGGTTTGAGATATGGATCAAGCAGGGACAAGATACCGGCAAGCCCATAAATATAACCGCGCAAAGCATGAGGAGCAGAACCAAACTGAGAAAATGATCAAATCAGAGCAGTCCAACACTCATTTTATGCTCCTACATCACATGTACTCACATTAAAGCAAGGAAAACATGAATGCAAAATACTAATAAGGCCAGTGTAAAGGCAATGTTATTAAAGTCAGTTAAGTAGCAATGTTTTCAACTTCTTCTGAATGTTGAAATAATAATATATTTTTGTAATTTTCTTTACCACCTCACCCTTTTCTCTGCTCAGTAGAAGTAAATGAACCATTGGAAAGGTTAGATTCTAGCCCTCACACAACATGAGTGTATAAATGAATTCATATAAAGCCTCTTTGAGAAATGTAAAATGACTGCAAGATATTCACTAGTTGTAAGCTATTTCTTTAACTGTAAATAGGTTAACCAACATAATCATACTTTGTAACCATGTTTTTTCTAAAATGTGACTCCAAGTCAGCCCTGTTCCATCTCAGAATGATACAGTCAGAATTCCCCATCGCAGAAAAAACACTCTCCAGACTCTCTGGCACATGAATAGTGTTTACCAAGTGTTCCTGGTGCATCTCTCCAGCCTGTTAGCTCTCCACCCTACAACTGTGTTAGACTTCACCTTCTAACCTTTTGAGCTGTTTACTATTGCTAGGAGATGCCAGAATACCTCACTCAGTGCCTTTGCCAAGTAACTCAAGTCCATAAGTATGCATGTCCTTTTCGTGATCAGCTCACATATTACCTTCCTGATGAAACTCCTGATCATGCAAAGCAGACTTACTTTTCCCTGATATGCATCTTTACTTTCCCTTTATGTGCATCTTTGCTTTTCTCTGCACATTCTACAGCATGGAGATACGATATTTTAGCATTGATTTGTTATGATGTCTGCCTCTTTTACCTGGTTAAAGCCTTAAGGAGAGAGTGTTTCAAAAGACTTTTCTATATTCAATCCGCATAACAAGCCTGATACAAAGGTGTGTTTAAAATGGACTACGTCATCATTAGCAGTATTCTCTTTATTTGTATAAAATAGTATTATGGCTACTCTTCAGTATGGTGAATACATGAGAAAGTAGCCATGCAAATAAAACTTACTGTTAAATTAAAATTGTCTGTGGAATAACACGAAAATTTAGAGTACCTGATACTTACAAGAAGCTTTTGCTAAGGTAAATAGGTGATGTTTACATATACACTGACTTCAAGAGGCTTAAAATCTAGCAAATTAGACAGCTATGCAATTCTCTGTAAAATAAAACAGAATAATCAATCATGCACGAAGACCTTTGAAGTTAAAGATAATGAGAATATTATCAGTTTAAGGGCTTCGGATTAAAAGTATTCTCCTGAGTGGCATTTGAGATGAGATTTAAGAACCAAATTGATTTTTGGTGCATACAATGCATTTCATGAATATTGGGATATGTTGCAAATGTAGCTTGGGACTATCTTCTATAAGACTTAAAATGCCGAAGTGATATTTTGAATTTAATTTTATTAGTGTCAAGCTAGTGAAAGTTTAGGACTAGAAGAAATCAGGTGATTAAGAATACACATTTTTGAACAATTCAAACAGGTGACCACATATAGAGGCTTCTAATAGCATGTGAAAAATGTTCAGGACAGTCACCCATTCAGCTGATTGGGAGGGGGACTGAAGCCGGGAGCCAGACCAGGAGATTCCCGGGCAGAAAAGCGCCACAAATCTCAGCTCCGCTGTTTCAGCCAGCCCAGGTCGCTGCATGGGAAATTGCATAGATTCTGGCGCCTTTTCGGCGGGTGACCGGGGCACCTGGGAGAGAATCGACCAACTGTTCAATTAGGAAAAGAAAAAAATGGGGCTCAAAGGCTGGGAACCAGGTGATTGGGCTTGGCTGGTCCCACCCACACAAAAAAACAGAATTGGAAACGCTGATAGTTGAGAGTTTCACAACAAGCACAGCTGAACCCGGGAATGTCCAGCGCTGTGGGGGAGGGGCATATGCCGAAGGAAAACAAAGAAAAAGGAATAACATCACCACCAACAATCTGGACGTCCATTCAGAGACCCAATCTGAAAGTCAGCAATTACAAAGATGACAGGTGGATAAATCCACAAAGATGGGCAGAAACCAGAGCAAAAAGCCTGAAAACATCCAAAATCAGAATGTCTCTCCTCCTACAGGGGATCATAGCTCCACATCAGCAAGGGAACAAGGCCTGATGGAGAATGAGTGCAATGAATTGTCAGAATCAGGCTTCAGAAGGTGGATAATAAGGAACTTCTGTGAGCTAAAAGAATATGTTCTAACCCAATGCAAAGAAACTAAGAACCTTGAAAAAAGGTTTGACGAAATGCTAACAAGAATAGACAGTTAGAGAGGAATATAAGTGAATTAATGGAGCTGAAAAACACAACACGAGAACTTCCTGAAGTATGCACAAGTTTTAACAGTCAAATTGATCAAGCAGAAGAAAGGATATCAGAGGTCGAAGACCAACCCAATGAAATAAAACGAGAAGACAAGATTAGAGAAAAAAGGATAAAAAGGAATGAGCAAAGTCTCCAAGAAATATGGGACTATGTGAAAAGACCTAATCTACGTTTGATAGGTGTACCTGAATGTGACAAAGAGAATGAATCCAAGCTGGAAAATAGTCTTCAGGATATTATTCAGGAAAACTTTCCCAACCTAGCTAGGCATGACAATATTCAACTCCAGGTAATACAGAGAACACTACAAAGATATTCCGCAAGAAGAGCAACCCCAAGGCACATAATCTTCAGATTCACTGGGGTTAAAATGAAGGAGAAAATGCTAAGGGCAGCCAGAGAGAAAGGTCAGGTCACCCACAAAAGGAAGCCTATCAGATTCACAGCAGATCTCTCAGCAGAAACCCTACATGCCAGAAGAGAGTGGGGGCCCAATATTCAACATCCTTAAAGAAAAGAACTTTCAACCTAGAATTTCATATCCAGCCAAACTAAGCTTCACAAGCGAAGGAAAAATAAAATCTTTTGTGAACAAGCAAGTACTTAGAGATTTCATCACCAGGCCTGCTTTACAAGAGCTTCTGAAAGAAGCACTACACATAGAAAGGAACAACCAGTATAAGCCTTTCCAAAAATATACCAAAAAGTAAAGAGCATCAACATAATGAAGAATTTACATCAACTAATGGGCAAAACAGCCAGCTAGCATCAAATGGCAGTATTAAACTCACATATATTATTATTAATCTTAAATTTAAATCGACTAAATCCCCCAATCAAAAGACAGACAGGTAGATTGGATGAAAAGTCAAAACCCATTGGTATGCTGCATCCAGACCCATCTCACATGCAAGGATACACACAGACTCAAAACAAAGGGATGGAAGATTTACAAACCAAAGGGAGAGCAAAAATAAATAAATAAAAAGCAGGAGTTGCAATTCTCACCTCTGATTATTTTAAAATAGACTTTAAAGCAACAAAGATCAAAAGAGGCAAAGAAGGACATTACATAATGGTAAAAGGATCAATGTAACAAGAAGAGCTAACGATCCTAAATATATTTTCACCCAGTACAGGAGCACCCAGATACATAAGACAAGTTCTTAATGACCTATAAAGAGACTTAGATTCCCACACAATAATAATGGGAGACTTTAACATCACTTTGTCAATATTAGACAGAACAACAAGACAGAAAATTAACAAGGACATCCAGGACTTGAACTCAGACCCAGAACATGTAAACTTAATAAATACTTATAGAACTCTCCACCCCAAATACACAAAACATACATTCTTATCAGTACTACATCACACCTACTCTAAAAGTGACTACATAATTGGAAGTAAATCACTCCTCAGTAATTGCATAGCATTTCACAGGTTTAAATGAAATATTGGTTGGCTGCTTGTTTCTTATTTTCCTCCCTTATTCCTTCCTGTCTCCATTGTTAAGCACAATTATTGGCATAAAAGAGGTTTTCAATACCCATTTTTAGACTGCATGCTAGCCTGGGCAATAAAGCAACACTCCCGTTCTCTCTCTCTCTCTCTTCCTCTATCTTTCATTCTTTTTTTCTTTTTCTTTTCTTTCTTTCTTTCTTTTTCTTTCTCTCTCTAAAAAAAAGAAAAATGTTCAGGAGGCAGATAAAGGCAAATAAACAATGACAACAATACTGGACTATGACTGAATACAAGGTAGTGGCAGTGCCTTTGGAAATGGAATGAGAAAGACAGGAGTTTATATGAATGTAGAGTTAAATGATTCATCAGCTAACTCATTCATAAAGAGCAAGGAAGGCATTAAATATTAATCTGAGAGTTTGAGCCCAGATAATTGGAAGGATTATGGACAAATAAATAATAAAGAGAAAAAGATGTTTTTGAAAGAAAATGTATGCACAAGAAATAGTGCATTGTTATAGCATAAAGGGTGCTGCAGTAAAAATAACAGTTGTTGTTTCCATTCACATTTTTCTTTACCATAATCCAGAAAAAAAATGTTATCTCAGTCTGAATCTCAAACAATCCATGTCAATCATTGACATTTCCACTGCCATCACATGGCAGAGTACTATAACATTTCTACAAATTGTTTTTCCACTCCGCACTTGTCCTGTCACTGAGTTTACTGCCTAACTGGTGGCATAATAATAAATGTGTTAGGCAGCTGTCATTTGTTATAGACCAATAATTAAAATGTTAATTGTAATAAAACTGAAAATGTACTTTTTGTTCTGGAAAAAAAAGAAGTCCCTTACAACCACATTTTCTGACAATGAAACAATAGACATACATTTTTTTAAAGTTTCTTTTTCTGTTCTCTTTTAGAGACATAAATAAGATTTTTGTTTGATTAGATGGGTGGTATAGAACCACTTTCATGATAAACAACATAAAATCATTAAAACTAAAAAAATTTAGTTATCCTACATACTACTTTATTTTATTATAGAATACCAATCAATCTAATAGACTTTTTGTACCAAATGGACTGAGTTTATTTTATTATAATTGGGTAACTGAAAAGATTGGTTGAATGATTACTTTTGTTACGGTTGTATTATTGTTTTTATGTTGCTTGATGTCAGGCAAGTAAGCAATAGATAATAATGAATAACTACTACTGTCCATTTAAGAATAAAAATTGATGATGAAATACTGGGTAAGTTAGAAAACAAATTTTTTAAAATTTTTTGAAATTATGGTTACAGAATAGTTGTATATATTTGTTGGGTACATGTGATGTTTTGATATAGGCATACAATATTTAATAATCAAATCAGGGTATTAGAGTTTGATCATCTTAAGCATTTAAGATTTCCTTGTATTAGGAACATTTCAATTTCACTGTTTTACTTATTTAAAAATATACAATAAATTATTAACTATAGTCACCATATTGTGCTACTGAATACTAGATCTTCCTCATTCTAACTATATGTTCTACCCATTAACCATCCCCATTTTACCGCTTCCCCCATTTGCTATTCTTCCCTGCTTCTGATAACCATCATTTTACTCTATATCTGTATCTGATAACCATCATTTTACTCTATAGGTTAAATTGTTTTTACCTCCTATATATGAATGAGAGGTGTGATATTTGTCTCTCTGTGCCTGGTTTAGCATAATGTCCTTCAGTTCCATGCATATTATTGCAAATGTCAAGATTTCATCTTGTGAATGAATAATATTCCATTGTGTATTTGTACCACTTTTTAAAAACAATTATTCATCAACTGATGAACACTTAGGTTGATTCCCTATCTTGGCTACTGTGAATGGTGTTGCAATAAATGGGAGTGCAGATATCTCTTTGGTATACTAATTATCTTTCTTTTATATACACAACAGTGAGATTGCTGGATCACATGATAGTTCTATTTTTAGTTTTTTTGAGGAACCTCTATACTTATTCTTCATAGCGGCTATACTAGTTTACATTCCCATCAACTGTGTAGGGGCTGCCATCTCTCCACATCCTCACCAGCATTCATTACTGCCTGTCTTTTCGATATCAGACATTTTAATTGGGGTACAATTTACCTTGTTATGGTTTTGATTTGCATTTCTCTGATGGTCACTAATGTTGAGCATTTTTCTGCATCTGGCTTGATTTTTTCCTCAGAAAATGGGTCTTTCTTTTCTATCACATTTCAGGATGTAAATTTTCTGAACTTTTATGCCCTGTTTCATTTATAAAACTAAATGTCTCTAACAGCACCCAAGTCACCTCTTGAATGCTTTGCTGCTTAGAAATTTCTTCCACCAGAATACCCTAAATCATCCTTCTCAAGTTCAAAGTTCCACAAATCTCTATGGCAGGGGCAAAATGCTGCCAGTCTCTTTGCTAAAACATAACAGGAGTCACCTTTGCTCCAGTTCCCAAAAAAGTCTCTCAGTTGCATTTTAGAACCCTCATCCTGGACCTTAATGTCCACATTGGTATCAGGCTTTTGGTCAAAGCCATTCAACAAGTCTCTAGAAAGCTCCAAACTTTCTCACATTTTCCTGTCTTTGTCTGAGCCCTCCTAACTGTTGCAACCTCTGCCTGTTACCTAGTTCGAAAGTCACGTCCAGATTTTCCTGTCTTTCAACAATGCCTCACTATTGGTAAAATGGTACCAATTTACTATATTGGTCCACTTTCTCTGATAAAGACATACCTGACACTGGGCAATGTACAAAAGAAAGAGATTTAATTTGACTTAGAGTTCCAAGTGGCTGGTGAGGCCTCACAATCATGGCTGGAAGCAAGGAGCAGAAAGTTACTTTTTACATGATGGCAGCAGGCAATGGCAGAGACTGAGCAGGGAAACTCCCCTTTTAGAATACCGTAAGATCTCATGAGACTAATTCATGACCATGAGAATAGCACAGGAAAGACCTGCCCCCATGATTCAATTACCTCCCACTGGGTCACTCCCACAACACATAGGAATTCAAGATGAGATGTGGGTGGAGACACAGCCAAATCATATCAGGTATTTTATTTATAGCTATTGTAAATTAAATTCTTGTTTGTTTTTTAATTCTCATATTGTTCACTATTAACATATAGAAATGCTAGTGATTTTTATATGTTGATTTTGTATCCTACAACTTTACTGCATTTGTTTATCATTCTAATCATATTCTGGTAGATGTAGGTTTTTTTTTTTTCTAAATAAAACATCACAACATTTTCAAAAAAACAGAATCTGATTATATGCTCTCTAATTTGGACACCCTTTATTTCTTTCTCTTTTCTGATTGCTCTGGCTAGGACTTCTAGTATCATGTTGAATACATGGTGACAGAGGGCATCCTTGTCTTGTTCCAGATCTTAGAGGAAAGACCTTCAGTTTTCCCCATTCATCATGATACTAGTTACGAGTTTGCCAGATATGGCTTTAATCATATTGAAGTATGCCTTCAATACTTACTTTTGTGATAGTTTATAATTTATAAAGGTATGTTGAATTTTATTGAATATTTTAAAATATCATTTGAAATGGTCATATGGTTTTTATCCTTCATTTGGCCTATATGATGAGTAACATTGATTTCCACATTTTTAATTATCCTTGTATCGGCAGGAGGCAACACACTTGATCATGATGGATAACCTTTTCACTGTGTTATTTAATTGGTTTGCTAGTTTTTTTTTATGCTTTTGCTCTATGTAGATCAGAAATATTAACCTGTAGTTGTCTTTTATTTCTTGTGGGTTTGTCTGATTGCATCAGAATTATGCTGGGCTCATAGAATAAGTTTGGAAGTATTCCTTCCTTCTAGATTTTTAAAATAAGTATAATTGGTATTAATTTTTATTTAAGTGGTAGAATTTAGTAGTGAAGCCATCAGGTTCTGGGCTTTCATTTGATGAGACTTTTTGTTACTCCTTCTATATCATTACTTGGTATTGGTCTATTCATGTTTAGGATTTTTTTAATGGTCTAATCTCTGTAGGTTGTATCTGTCCAGAAAATTTAAAATTTATTCTAGATTTTTCAATTTGTTGGCATTTAGTTGATAATAATAATCTCTAACATTCTTTGAATTTCTATAGTATTAATTATAATGTCTCATTTTTCAGCTCTGATTTTATTTTTTGGTATTTTCCCTCTTTTATTCTTAGTCTAGCTAAAGAATTGGCAGTTTTCTTGATATTTTCAATAAACAAACTTTTCCTTTCAATGGTATTTTGTATTTTTTTTTAGTCTCAATTTCATTTATTTCTGCTGTGATCTTTATCATTTCTTTTATTCTATGAACTCTGGGTTCAGATTACTCTTACTTTTTAAATTTTTAACATGTAAATATAAGTAGTTTATTTGAAGCTTTGCTGCCTTTTAGATGTATGTGTTTAGTGCTAAAAACTTCCCTCCTCCTACTACGTTTGGTGGATTCCATAACTTTGGTATGTTATGTGTATATTTTTGTTTGTTTCAAAAAATATTTTTCACTTTCCTTCTTTCTTCACTATCCTAGTGTTCATTCAGAAGCTTATTATTTAACTTGCATGTGTTTATATAGTTTCCAAAGTTCCTCTTACTGATTTCTAGTTTTATTCCATTTGGTCAGAAAAGATACTTGACATCATTTCAATTAAAAAAATACTTTTGTGTAGCCTAACATATGGTTTATTCTATATTGTGTGTGCATTTACTATTCCCAAGTGAGTGGTGATTTCTTGTTGTTCATCGGTGTCCTTTTCTTCCAAACTGAAGAACTCCCTTTAGCATTTCTTATAACACAGGTCTGGTGTTTACAGAATTTCCCAGCTTTTGATTGTCTGAAAACGTGTTTATTTTTCCTTCATGTTTGAAAGACAATTTTGCTGGATATAATATTCTAGATTGAAAGATTTTTTTCCTTCAGCACTTTGGATGTTTTCGCACTCTCTCCTGTCATGTAAGGTTTCCACTGAGAAGTCTGCTGCCAGACATATAGGAGCTCCTTTATATGCTGCTTTCTTCTTTCTCTTGCTGATTTTAGAATCCTTTCTTTTATCCTTGAGCTTTGTGATTTTGATTAACATAAGCCTGTGACTCTTACTTGGGTAGAATCTTCTTGGTGTTCTGTGACTTTCTTGGACCTCAGTATTTATATCTTTCACTTTATATTTGGAAAATTCTGTTGTAATTTCTTTCAATACAACTTCCACTATGGTCTCTCTGTCTCTGCATCTTTTTTAAGGCCAATAATCTCATCTTTTCCCTTTTAAAGTTGTTTTCTAGATCTTATTGGCAATCATTTTTTCAATTTATTTTTTTTCCTCTTACTGTATTTTCATACAGCCTGTCTTCAATCTCACTAACTCTTTCTTCTGCTTAATCAGTTCTGCTGTTGATAGGCACTGATGCATTTTCAGAATGTCAATTGAATATTTCACTTTCAGGTTTTCTGTTTGCCTTTATTATTGTAATCTTTAAAAAAATTTCTCTGAAAGAATTCTGAATTGCTTCTCTGTGTTATTTTGAAGTTCATATAGCTTCCTCAAGAGAGCTATTTTAAATTCTTACTCTGTGAGGTCGCATACATCTGTCACTACAAGATTGGTAACTGAGGCCTTATTTAACTCATTTGGTGAGGGCATGTTTTCTTGGAAATTCTTGATGCTGGTGGATTTTTTGTTAATGTCTGGGCAGTAAAGAGTTTGGTATTTATTTGAATCTTCACAGTATGGGCTTGTTTGAACCCAATCTTCTTGAGAAGGTTTTCATCATGTTCAAAGGAATTGGGTGTTATGATCTAAGTCAATGCAGCCATATAAACACTAGGGAATGTCCTACATAGAAACACTGTACTGCTGATTTACAGAGGCATCACCTTGGTAAGCCTGGGTAAGATAAAGGAGAATTATTTGGGTTATCAGGTAACATCTCATTCTCTCTTCCTCCTCTTTCCTCCAATCTTAAGGAATCTCTCCAGGGATACCTGGAGTTGGGGGATGGATGATATGACTACTCTGATGGCAAGCACAGATGGGACTGTGCCAGGTCACACCTGAAGCTAGCACAGTTCTGGGACTCGCCCAAGGTCCATGGTGAGTACTGCCTGACTACTAGTAATGTTTGTTCAAGGCCCAAGGGCTCTATTTTTCAGCATGTGGTGAATCCTGACAGCACTGGGTTCTTCCTCAACTATAGTGAATTCCTTTCTGGCCCAGGGTAAGTCTAGAAATATAATTCATTTGCTAAGGCATGGAGAACTGGGGGCTTTAGGAGTTTGCTTGGTGCTTTATTTTACTATGTCTGAGCTGTTACCAAAGTTGCAAGACAAAGTCCTCTATACTTTTCTCTCTTCTGTCCTCAAGGAGTGTCTCCCTAAGCTCCTACAGTTGATGGAGGGGTGATATAGGCATTTCCTGAGCCACCACAGCTCGTCTTGCACTGACCTGTGTACACTCCAATTCCACAGCCTCTGAGACCAGTGAAGCTCCAGTGTTTGCCCGAAGTCTGTAGTCCTCGTGGCCTGACTGCCCAAATTTCTTCTGGGTCCTAGGCCACTTCAGTCAGCAGGTAGTGGAGCCAACCGGGGCTCAAATTCCTAACCATGGGGCTGAGAACTCTCTTGTGGCCCAGGGTTAGTCTAAATTCTCCCTCTGTGGACACTGGCAGAAGTCTACTCTGCTGTATTCCACTGTAACAAGGCAGCACTGAGTTCCAATGCACAGTACTACATTCACTTCACTCTCCCTCTTTCAAGCAGAGGTACTCTCTGTAAGCAGCAATGATGCGAGTTGGAGGAGGATGGTGTAGGGAATAAAAGATGTTCTTTTCCACCCTCTTGAATGCCTTTTTTCTTGACATTAGGTTAAAACCAGATCCTGTGATTACTCATTTGATTTTTTGGTTCTTAAGAAAGCTCCTTCTTGCATGGATAGTTGTTCAGTTTGTTGGTCCTGTGGGGGAACGATCACTGAAGCATTCTATTCAGACATCTTACTCTGCCTCCTGACTCTCAAAACTGATTTTTTAAAAATTACTATACTAAGTGAGAGAGTTTTAAAAAGCAATTTTCTTCCATGAGAAAAACATCTTGCTAAGTAATTCATTTAATACTCTAAACAGTGGTTCTTTCAGTTTCCACAGATCTAATTGTTATTTCACCTGAGTGTAGGTGACATGACAAAAAGATAAACAGTGTAATTGAAACTTAATTGAATGCTAATAAAGATGTGACCTGTGGTTATTATAATTTCTCACTGTTTTCTCTTGATACTTACATAAAACAACAAACAAAAAAGTAATACACGTGGCACTTATTTTCTATAGTTATATAACTTATAAATCCTTTTAAATATATATTTAGTCGTTGACATTACTTGAATAGTTTTGCACTCTATGTGGTAAATACAAAAACAGTAATTATTTTAACATGGATTTACTGTCTTTTAGCCTGTGTTTTGATGCATTCTTATACACAGTGGGACTATTCTGACTGACAAGCGTTTATCAGTAGGAATTTTACAACTGGGTTTGTGTCAGGACCTGCCTGATTCTTTAGATATGAACCCTTCCTCCCATTCCTGTGTTTATCTGTTCTACGTTAAGCATATATTTACTGAATGCTTATTCTAAATCAAACACTAATCTAGGGGGAGGGAGATACAGAAGTGAATAAAACAATAAATACCTCTACCTATGCCATGTGTAATATCACTTGCTATCCAACACTACACTGAAGGCCCTAAAATTATTCCTAGTATTAACCAGAGAAACTTAAAAATTCTACGTTAGACCCACTTTCTGACCCTTGCTTCTTGTGTAAGTCTACACGTATGCAGCAATTCCACTAGCTGAGCTCTTGCCTTATCCCTGAGATCAAAACCCTGATAGACGATAGCCAATTTATCATGACGAGCTCACATTAGTAGTCTCTGGTTTTTACCCTGCTTGGCACAAACTGCTTAGCAGTGCAGCTGCTCCAGTACTGAATCTGTTGTTTGTGGGAATGGAAATACTTTCTATATAATCACACAGTAGGATCAAACTACCAGCAGATGCATACTGCCAACATTTTGGCAACAATGACTTGGCTATTCCTTGATAAATCTGTGGATTTCATCTGCCAGTGGATTATCTGTAGTAATCTCCAGTGTGAATAGGGTCACAGTGTACTGGCCACCAAGGTCTGAGTCTGGGGAGCCTGAACATATTGCTGGTTTGTGAGCCAGTCCCCTAAGTCTCAAGAAAACTGCCTGGGGAGGAGAGGGTCTTACCTGCATGTGACCCATTATAGGACCTCAAAATGCAACCCACCGTGGGTTATATAGTTCAGGGGAACCTGACTCACTGAACAAAAACTTGGAAGCTCAGCTTGACTTCCACGAGAGAAGAACAAAGCGCAGGCTTTTTCAGGTAGTTTCTACCTATCTCAGGATACTGCATTCTGTAGGGTCCAGCCCTACAGGGTCCTTTGAGCCCCTCTCTGCTGGTGTGGAGAGGAGAAACTACAGAAATAAAAGACACAAGACACAGAAACAGAGAAAAGAGAGTTTGGGCCCAGGGGTCCACTGCCAACCAAAGTGTGGAGTCTGGCAGTGGCCCCGAGTGCCTGGACACTCTGACTATGACTGAAGACAAAGCTGGGGACAGGGTGGGTAGGACGTGGCATTGGTGGTCAGTGATAGGGTCAAGCACATCACGTGTCATACAGGTAGGGGCACAAGGCGTTCTAGTAGCTGAGATGAAGTAAGAAGCGTAAAGCATCTGCACTTTTCCGTACTTGTCAAGAAAGAACAAAGACATTAAGATTTATACTTTTAGTGTATCTCTTCTAAGCAAAATGGAACCAGGTGCAGAAGCGGAACATGAGGGTGGACATGGAATGTGACCACTGAAGCACAGCACTACCTAGAGACAGTTAAGCCCCCAGATGTTTGTGGGTCTACCTGACAACTGTCAGGCCTACCGCAAGAGCTTGGAGGAGAGGAGTTGTCTCCAGCTCTCTGGAGGAAGGAGAGATCTCAGCCATCTTGGACGTCTCCTTCACTAGATGGCTAAACAGCGGGTGTTTTCCAGGGCTGGCGCTACCCTGCCGCACAGCCGAGGCACCCTCCAGCAGCCCTTACACAGGCGTGACAGAGGGCTTTCAGCGTCTTGCCTCAGGGCCATTCCTTTCACAGTGTCACCCCAGGTTCACACTTCCCCACCTGAAAGGCATTAGTAAAAGGAATAACTAAGATCACCCATGAATAACCAAGATCACCTATGAATAACCAAGATTACCTATGAATAACTACTATGGTTATATCTCTAGTTATTTTCTGCTTCGTTATTTATATGGGAATAGGCTGAGGCTTCTGAGACCTCCTCACTTATGAGGTCTCCCCCACATGAATTCCTGATATATTCTGCAGTTATTCTTGAAAACTACAAGCAAGAAAGCGGCGAGAACTGAGTAAATCCAAGCCCACCCAGAGAACTGTGCTACACCCTGTAAGAACAACTATTCCTTTATTATTTTGCCAAGTCTAGTAAATGCCTACGAGTCTTCATGTCTTACCACCTCTGGCAGTGTTCCAACTTAACAATCAATACCAGTTCCAGAGTATTATTATCCTCATTTAGCTACTTTTGCAGCAAATTAAGTCATTCATGCCTACATTCCAATCTATAGCATCTTAGCATGGACTGCGGAAGCCTTTGACCAAGACATTGCGTTAGGCAAAGGAAAAGCTGCAATAGCAAACATGGACAATT
Organism: Leontopithecus rosalia; assembly: GCA_028533165.1. Classification (NCBI taxonomy): domain Eukaryota; kingdom Metazoa; phylum Chordata; class Mammalia; order Primates; family Cebidae; genus Leontopithecus; species Leontopithecus rosalia. The sequence goes on along the minus strand of CM052667.1, from coordinate 5,629,777 downwards.
AAGCACATCTTTCTAATTTGTAGGCAAAGTTGCAAAGCTATGAGTTCAGAAATTAGAACTAAAATTGTAGATCAGTTGAAGAAAGGTAGAATAGAGGAGATGTAATTAACATTGCTCAAGTTCTATAAAGAGTTTCAAAATTTAAGACTTTTTTTCTCTAGGCAGAGTGAAGGGTTATTATGGGGCCTGTTAGGTAAGCATAACCACCAATGAGGTTCAGCAGCAGCTATTACTGAGGTAGTATCTGCAGACAAAGTTCGTTTGGGCCTGAAGTGCAAGTCTGGGTATGGGAATTTAGACTTGAATTACTGAAATCAAAGGCAGAAGAAACCTAGGAGCAGGATATAATCAGCACTGAACTGGTAACTCAGCACTTGCCTAACAGGCTTCTTGGGTATACAGAACACTGGGGCCAAAAAACACAGGGCCAGTGATACCAAGCAGAGATGGATATAGATATTTTGATATATCATTACAAGCAAAATGTCATTTTTATGGGTTGAAATTTTTAGAAAATCAGAGACTATCAAGTCCTACAATAAAAGTCATATTTCAAATGGAATTGCTAGTAAAAATAAAATTTAAACCACATGAAATTAATATCTATCTAAAGTTATTACTAATTTTTTAAATTAAGCTTTTATGATTTCTAAGGAGTTTTATATTTCTTTGTGAATCCGATTTTTTTCTGTTAATATTTACACCTACCTGTAGAGGCAATACTACCTCTCTAAAATCACCGCTTTGTCTAAGCTATGTCCTAGCAAATAAAAATGTGATGTGTCACTCATTAGACTTAGAGCATCAGAGCATCCATATCTTCCAGGAGCATGCCTTACCTTTGAGATAACCGTGCCATCATAACACACAGAAACAGGGCAAGACAGTGAGTATCCAAGAATAAGTTAACTACCTCAGAACTTACATGATTTGGTGCTACTATTCTAAAAGGCAGAGCCAGCAAGCTGCAATTCATAATGTGTGACACACTTCCAAACAATTCTTCTGTAGTTTCTCAGACCAGCAGGGATTTCTTAGTTTTCAGACAAATTCATTTCATATTTGCAAGATGTATTTTATCTTGCACAGCAAATGCATCCAATTTTGTTAGTATAATTTTTATTTTTGTAGGTCATAGTAGGTGTACATGAGATATTCTGATGCATACAATGCATAATAATCACATCAGGATAAATGCAGTGTCCATTACCTCCAGGAATTATTATTTATTTGTACTACAAATATCCCAAGTATACTCTTTTATTTAAAAATAAACAAATTGCTATTGACTGTACCCTATTGTACTCTCAAATACTAGATTTTATTCATTCTATCTAACTATATTTTTGTATCCATCCATTAAACCAATCCCACTTCCACCTCCTCCCACTCCCACTACCCTTTGCAGCCTCTGGAAATCTTCATTTTACTTCCTGCTTCCATGCATTCAATTATTTTAATTTTCAGCTCCAACAAATTAGTGAGAAAATGTGGAGTGTGTCTGTCTGTGCTTGGCTTATTTCACATAACAAAACGTCCTCCAGTTCCACCCATGTTGTTTCAAATGACAGCATTTCATCATGTTTTATGACTGAATAGTACTCCACTGTGTACATATACCACATTTTCCTATCCATTCATATGCTAATGGACATTTATATTGCTTCTAAATCTTTGCTATGGTGAATAGTGCTGCAGTAAAAATGGGAGTGCAGATAACTGCTCAATATACTTATTTCTTTTCTTTTGTATATGTACCTAACAAACAGTGGGATTGCTGGAACATATAGTAGCTTCATTTTAGGTTTCTCAGGAACCTGCATACTCTTCTCCATGGCAGTTGTACTAATTTATATTCCCACCAACAGTGTATGAGGATTACCTTTTCTTTACATCCTCATCAGAATTTGTTATTGCCTGTCATTTGGGTAAGAGCCATTTTAATGGGGATGAGGTCATATCTCATGGTAGTTTTCAATTACATTTCTCTGATGATCCGTAATGTTGAACATCTTTTCATATTCCTGTTTTTTCATTTGTATGTCTTCTTTGAAATATATTTACAGACCTTTTGCCCATTTTAAATTCAGATTATTATATTTTTTTCTTATTGAGGTGTGTAAGCTCCTTACACATTCTCGTTATTAATCCCTTGCAAGATGAATTGTTAATAAACATCTTCTCTCATTCTATGTGCTGTCTCATCACCTTATTGTTTCCTTTGCATACAGAAGCTTTGTATGACCATTTTTGCTTTAGTTGCCTGCACTTTTGGTATATTGCTTGAGAAATCCGCAGACCAATGTCCTGGACAATTTCCTTTTTTTTTTTTTTTTTTAGTATTTTCAAAGTTTAGGCCTTAGATTTAAGTCTTTAATCTATTTTGTTTTTTAATATGTTGAGTGATAAGGGTCTAGTTTCATTTTTCTGCATATGGATATCTTATTTCCCCAGCACCACTTATTAAAGAGACTGTCCTTTCCCCAATGTATGTTCTTGGAAACTTTTTTGAAAATGAGTTTACTATAAATATATGAATTTATATCTGGGTCTTGTATTCTGTTCCACTGGTATGTGTGTATGTTTTTATGCCAGTACCATGCTATTTGGTAACTATAGCTGTAGTATAATTTGAAAATAGGTAATATGATTCCTCTAGTTATGTTCATTTTGCTCAGGATAGCTTTGGGTATTCTGGGTCCTTTGTGGTTTCATATATATGACTTTTAAAAAAATTTTTCTATTTCTGTGAAGAATGTCATTGGTATTTTGATAGGAATTGGATTCCATTTGTAGTTTGCTTTGGATAGTATTGACAGCTTAACAATATTGATTGTTTCATGAACATGGAATATCTACAATTTTTTGCATCTTCTTCAATTTCTTGCTCAGTGTTTTATGGTTTTCATTGCAGAGATTTTGCACTTTTTTGGTTAAGTTTATTCTTTTTTTTTTTTTTTTTGAGACGGAGTTTCGCTCTTGTTACCCAGGCTGGAGTGCAATGGCGCGATCTTGGCTCACTGCAACCTCCGCCTCCTGGGTTCAGGCAATTCTCCTGCCTCAGCCTCCTGAGTAGCTGGGATTACAGGCACGCGCCACCATGCCCAGCTAATTTTTTGTATTTTTAGTAGAGACAGGGTTTCACCATGTTGACCAGGATGGTCTCGATCCCTTGACCTCGTGATCCACCCGCCTCCGCCTCCCAAAGTGCTGGGATTACAGGCTTGAGCCACCGCGCCCGGCCCTGGTTAAGTTTATTCTTAGCTATTTTATTTGTAGCTGTTACACATGACATTATTTTTGTAATTTCTTTTTCAAATTGTTTGCTCTTGTCATATAGAAATGCTACAGATTTTTGCTTGATGATTTTGTATTCTGCAGCTTATTGAATTTGTTTATATGTTTTAATAGTTCTTTGGTGGAGTCTTTAGGTTAAAAACATAAAATTTCTCATTGATAATCAAACTAGAGACAAGGAATTTCAATGTTTAGACATAAATTGTGGAAATCTTAAAGAAGAGGTTTACAGGTTTGCTTCTTTACTTTTCTCTCCTCCCTCCTCTTGGCTCCTCTTTCCCTCCTTAAAATCATTTTTTTTTCTTTCTTTCTGTTTTGAATTGAGGTACATATTAGAGAGTTTATCATACTGCACAGTACATGGCATATCAAGTTTTGCAAGGTCTTTCCTTTATTTAAATTATTTTTTTACTATCATTTCTATTTCTCATTTACAATCTCTACTACCTTCCCTCATGGTTAAATGTGTGTGCATGCACATGTATGTGCTCATGCATGTGCACCTACATCTTAGTAAGCCAAGAAATGTTTTTGTTTCTGTGGTCATACCTGCTTATTTATGTAAAATAACATTGTGTTGTAAGTCTTATACTCTTTGTTAATATAACATTTAAACAAAAATTATTTCAGTTGCAAATAAGCACATATTTTCCTATTTCAAAATGTTCCACAATATTTCTATGCAGGCTTCCTCCATGTTTTACTGTCCATTTCCCATAAGTAGACATCTAAGTTGCCTTTATCTAAATGCTAGCAAAAATGCTGCTTTCATGAATGTTTCTATACATGATTCTTATGAAACTGGGCAAGCATTTCTGGGTATAAGGATTTTAACTGCAGATCACAATATATACTCATTTTCAATTTTTAAAAATATTTCCATAAGGATTCTTCTGATTAACTATTTCCAGCATTATACACTTGTTTCAAACTATCTACATTTTCACCAAAACATTGATACAATCAAATTTCATGTTTTGCTAACCATACAAGTATAAAATGGTTATTATTTACATTTTTATTTGCATAATTACTAATGAAATTGTCAGTCATGAGAAATCAGATTTTGTATTTCAGTTCATTGATTTGAGGATAGCTTTTTCTATCAATTAATCTTATATTATTTTAAACTATTTTAAATATAAATAACAGGTGATAGATATCACAGTCTATTATCTGTTAACTTTTTTGTAGGTATCCTGTGTTAAGCTGAACTCCTTGATCTTTATGTAGTAAAATAATAGGTATTTTTATCCAAATTTTTGAGATTAAGATAATCTGTTTTTTGTTCTAATTCAACAAATGCTTATTCAACCCATATAATGTGTCCAATATTTTCCTCAGCATTCTTTTTTTCCAAATAAGCCTTTGATACTTATCCATGACTCTGGAGAGTGAGCTATGGTAAGAATTATTTCTAGGGTGAACAGTTTATATTCAGTTAAGAAAGTTCCTCTGGCAAAATATTATTTCAGAATGAAAACCTCCCTCTTGTTTTGCTTTCTTCCCTGCTAGATATGCATTGTAGATTATCAGGTGGTCTGAATCCATCATGGCCAAAGCTGATTTTGCCAAATCTGCTTCTGCCAAATCTGCTTCATGTTTTCAACCAATTGGTATGGTAAAAGGAGACTTGTCATAGCTGCAGCTAGGGTTGCAATTGGGTCAAGGCAGCCAAATATTGCAACAAAAATAAGCATGTTTGAATCTTTAATACACAGGTAAAGCTGCAAGGTGTTGTCCCAACAGAGTCAGTTGAGGTTCATTTAGCTTATGAGCTCCAATTTTTTGGAGCAAATTAATTGCACTGCTGATCACTTGGAGCTGAGGAGGATCTAAGGCTTTGAAAGGAAAACTTCAAGAGAATCAAGATTACAATTCATAGTATGAAGGCATAATTTCTCTAAAGGTACATGTAAGATTTCTGGAACAGAATAATCCATAAAGCCTTCAGATTTTTCTCTTGTGTACACACGGAGCAGAAGCCATCTCTGACCTCTGACCTGCCCAGCTCTCCCCTGGCACTGCAAAGCACTGGCTTTACTGACAAATGTCTCAACCAAGTAACTCCTCGATCTGCTTTCATGGTGCTTATTTTCTTTTGTTCTTCCAATATCAATTACAAAGATAACATCTGAAATAGCACTACCTGTCTCTGCAAAATTTGTTGCTAAAACAGTCTGACTCCTGACGAAGGAAATTTGAGTGCTGCAGCTTGATCTTGGGTAGAAAGAATAGAAGGCAGAGCCACCACTTTATATCATTCAGAATAAAACCTTCTATCATTTGCTGGGAGATTATACAACTGCTGAATATGAACAAGGCCCGGTAAAAAGATTAATACTGCTCTTTCAATATTTCTAAAATGGGAACTTTTATCTAAATATGCAAGAAGTTCCAAAATGAAATCCAGGTTGATTTTATGAGGATTCATGCTGAGCGCCATTGCTGTACTTTCGGTAAGATATATTTAAATGAGCATTTGCTCTAGTATGAATTGACATGTATCCTTGATTTTTCTTCATTCTCCCTGCTTTGCTCATAACATTAATGATTATTTCTTTTCCTCCTCCAGAAATTTCTGACAATATCCTGACTCTTTTTCCAGTACAAAGCCTGTTTCTTCTATATTTTCACAGTGAAAAATCTCAGCAGGATAAATGCTTCCTGAAATTCGGAGAATGGGACAGTGTGTGAAATATGTAAAAATATTTTCACTGTCCACAGTGGCACTAATTAGAATCAAGTATAGATCAGAATGTTTCTGTAAAATTTCCTTTGAGATAGTTACTAGGAAGTCTGACTGGACACTTATTTTATCAATCTCATCTACAATAAAATGAGACACATTAGTAAAAAGACCATCAAGTTTCCTTGGCAAAACCCCTGTTGTACAACAGAGTAAACTGGTAGATTCACAATCTCAAAATAACATCTGGATCTGACAGTCTACACAAAGAATTTCTTCCTCCACGTCCATTTTCACAGCCCAATTCATCATACACTCTGGTGGCTAAACTCAACTGCTGAGATTTTTTGAGGTTGGTTACAGACAATGATGTTACATTTACTTGCTTCCCAATCATTTAGAGGCCAGTCTTCTGACAGAAAATGTGGTACCTGAGTACTTTTACCATTCCTTGTTGTACCTGCCACAACCACTACCAGGTGCCTTTCAAGAGTTTTGACACTTGAATCGCAATGTTTCAATGGAGTAAACTGTCATCTTTCCTTTGGAAGTCTCTAATACTTAGGTGTGCTTCACACCTTCCTAAAGAGGTTTCTAACAGGTTCCAAATCTTCTGTGTTTGCTGACTCCAAGGACAGTGCAGAAAAATCCTCATCAGAAACTAAATTTTCCCAAGATTCTTCAGGATCTTTAGAGCTTTCTCTCTTATTTTCAGAATGCTGTTGTTGCTGTTGTTTCAACGTATTCAAAAGTTTGGCAATAAAAAGTTCACATGGTTTACTGGTTTCCATTTTATTTAGTTCTTCCCTTTGGTTTTCTGTATCACTATACTCCAGCCAAACATCTTGGGAAGTGGGATGAAGTATTTTTTGGGGGGAGTGGGGTCACATTATCTTATATTTTTTTATTCTGACACATACCCTAAATAGAAAAGGTATGAATCATGTATCTGCACAACTTTGAATAAAACAAACATCCAATAATTCACCTCAAGCTTAATAAATAGAACAATACTCTTCATGATTGCATCTCCCCACTAACCACACAACCTACAGAGGAAACCTACTATCTCTATTACTGGGTTAGTCATGTTCTCACTTTTCTTTATGTTTCAATAATAATTAAACCTTTTCTTATGTAATATTGTAATTTAGTATCTTAATTTGTTTCACATTGAATTTTATACATTAAAACCTCCTTTATTTATTTTTCTGAGATTTTATTTTTTGCTCAATGTGAGAATGAGCTATGTTAATGTATATAGGTTTAGTTAATTCTTTGGTACCACTATAGAATATTCAATTGTCTGAATATACTGAGTTATTTAGAGTTTCTGTTGTTGATTGACATAATGAATTATTGTCAATACTTTATAATAATGACTGATGCTGTGATAAGCTTCCGTGTACATGTCTCTTGGTCCACATGTGCAGACTTTTGTTGGGAGTCGCTCTCACAATGTGAACCCTGGACTAGTAACAGCAATACCACTTGGGAACTTGCTAATCATACAAATTATCCAACCCCACCCCAATCCTACTGAAATCAGAAATTTGAGGTGTAAGACCCAGCAATCTGTGGCTGCTCTATTTTTTAATTGGTAAATGCTGTTTTGAAGAAACATTATTGATTTTGTAAGTTTATATCGTACTTGACCATCTTCCTGAACTCTCTTATTATATGAATATTGCATATGAGTTTTCATCTTAGTTTTTTGACAGAAGCACTACAGCAATTCTAAATTCTGCATTAACTTGACTTTCTGGATTACTGAATCTAATTTTTAATGAAGGCAATGAAACATAATTGGGAGTTCATATGAACGACACAAACTGAGCAAATGCTAGCATTCTTCTATGTCTTACAGTCCTTTCCTAATTTTCTGTCATATTTAACGTATGCTTAATTCTCTGTGCTTCAAAATGGGTCCCTTAAGACATAGCAAACATGAAATAAAAAATCACAATCTCACTTTGCCAGGCTTGTAATTTTCCACAGCTCTGTGTCTCCTACCCATTATTTAGCCTCTACTCTGTTTAACATTTATATAATGGACATTTCCTCACCCCATTTTCTATTTAGTTGACTTGTTAGCTCCAAGAAAATGACAATCTGTCATCATGATTTATAACCTACATTTTCTTTATGATTAAAATTATAAACATTTTTAATATTACTGTGAGTCCCAATTTTGCTCAATATATTAAATCAACTACTTCAATTTACTTTATAAAATGCTCACAATTTGTGGCTGATTCTTAATGAAAATGCATTCAAACTACACATTTAATTCTGAATAGACATTAAGTGGCAACTGTATCCTTACTTTTAGGAAATTTAAATTCATTATCAAATTGAATTTATTCTTTTTTTTCTAGCTTTCTTTATTATAATTCAGATTATTTTTCTCATGAAGTCTTCTTTTAGTATAAATGGTCAGAAGTTTACTTGTATTATAAAAAACACTATTTTCAAATTATTCAGCTTTTAGAAATGCACCAGAATTTTCAGTTATGCACTGAGTACATCAAATGATCAAACTCATTAAGATTAAAAGAAAATTGAAGCATCAAATAGTCTTTACAGAAAAATATGATCATTTTATTACATTTCAAGATGAGTGTGCTTATTTCATTTTATCTGCACTATTAAATCTAGTTAAGACATGAAAAACAAATCAATTCACTAAGTTGAGAAAAGTGCACAAGTGTTCCTGAGAAAGCTTATGCATGGAATAGTATTTGTAAGCTTTTTGATAGGAAAGAGCTTAAAACTGTAGCCACAGGAAGTAAAGGAACAATGGAAAGAAAAGACTAGAAATACCAACTAAATTAAAAAACAATATAAATTATTATAGAATTATTCCAATATTTTATTTATTATAAAGCATAGTCTTAAAATAATTCAGTTGCCTTGTGGTAAAGGTGATAGTTTAGAAAGAGCCGAAAAATCAACTTGAGCACTATTATTAAAAAAACTGTTTTTATTTTTCATTTGGGTTTTTATTGCTCCTTTTCTAGTGCTTCAACCTTAATATTCATTTTAAATGAAGAGATCAATTATTGTATATAATATTGTATATACAATGTACAATATATTGCATATAATATTGTATATACAGTATATTGTATATAATATTGTATATATTGATAATATTGTATATATTCTGTCTCCATCAACAGTGTTCATTCAAATCTTGATGTGTGAGTCTTGATTGTGGAAGGTAATATGTACTATTAAGTACACAGTCTATGATTCTTTATAAATATTATCAATCTGTTAATAAATATCTATGTAGTTATGTTTAAAATATGGTAACATTAAAAATAATTTTTTTGAAAAAAAAAATTTACTGAAAAAAATAGATTGTTGACTAAAAATAAAAGACATCCAGAACTTAGGTTGCTATTTTATAAACTTATTATGGTTGTTTTTAGAACACTGCAAACATCTTCAATCACAGACAAAGCATAAACAAAATATAGCAATACTCATTATAATACTTATATTTATATAAAAATGATAATACCACTGATTAATTTTTAAATTATTTCCATGTATTCTCATATCTTCTAAAAATTGCAGTGCAATCCATAATCACTTCTGTATCTCTGGAATTATACTAATCTTATCAGACATGAGTGGAAAAGACTACTTCTTCATCCAAGCCAAGGTTTTAAGTTCTGGGTTACTTAATAATTGATTCCTAGAAAAGTTGTAGGTTTGCTAGCCCTCCTTGAGTCAGTAGAGCAACTTGCTACAGTCAAACTCCATGTTTACTTCAATGAGTCTTTTCAAGCTCATCAATTTAATGAACATTTAATTGTCATGAAAGCCCGTTCTTTCTCCTTGTGTTCTTTTAGCTATGCTTTTCAAATATTACCTGGTCAATTGGCCTGTCATTTGTTTCATATTGACTTCATCAGTTAATACTATCAAAAAATTTTGCCTCTCTTTGTAAATAACTCATTCCAATCAACAGTATAATCTTGAAGTTTTAGTTCCCAGATCACAATGTATTACGTCTTGAGTCACCTTTTCCATTTACAGTATTTGATTAATCCACAATCTTTCAAAAATACAGTTTGACACCATTTTTTTCCTTGCCACATAGGTCATAACTCACAGGTTCTAAAAATATATCCGTATTATTTGCTACTTCTATCTTTCAGAGTTGAACCCAAATTCTTCTTCTGTTAGTATGGCTAAGACTTAATGATTATCTTGTAACTAGTAAAATGAAGTTGAAATGATGGTGAGCAACTTAGGAGACTAGGTTATAAAAAGGCTTCTTGTTTTTGCTTGTTTTCTGTTTTTGTTTTCGTTTTGAGCCAGGGTGTTGCTCTGTCTCCCAGGTTGGAATGCAGTGAAGCAATCATACCTTAATGTAGCTCAAACTCCTGGTCTCAACTGATCCTCTACCCTAGGCCTCCCAAAGCACTGGGTTTAGAGTGCCACCATACTCTGCCAAATTAGGACATCTATAGAAAATGCTATGAAGCTTCCTCAAAGAACTAAAATTAGAATTACCATTCAATCCAGCAATCTCACTACAGGGTATCTATCCCAAGAAAAAGAAATTATTATATATAAAAAAAAGCCGGCATTCATATGTTTATCAAAGTGCTTCTCACAATAGCAAAGTCATAGAGTCAGCCTAACTGCTCATCAATGGACACATGAATAAAGAAAATGTGGTATATTTATATACCATGGAATTCTACTCAGTCATAAAATTTGAAATTGTATCTTTTGCAGCAGTATGGAACTGGAGCCATTATCTTAAGTGAAATAACTCAGAAACAGAAAGTCAAATACCACATGTTTTCACTTATAAGTGGGAGATAAGAATGAGTACACAGGAATATACATAGTGGAATAATAGGTATCGGAGACTCCAAAACATGCAAGTGAGAGGAGGTTGAGAAAGGAGAAATTACCCATGTGGTATGATTTACACTATTTGGGTGATGGTTACAACTAAAAGCCCAGACCACACCACTGCATAATATATCCATGTAACAAAAAATGTGCTTGTACTCTCTAAATCTATTTTTAAAACAAACAAATAAAATGTAAAGCACTGTGGCTTTCATTCTAATTTCTCTTTTTCTTTCTATTTGGAAAAGCCAAGACCCAATAGTACCCGAAAGGCCTTCAGTAATGACCCATGAGGATCTAAAGCCTGCCAAGATCCAGGTGTGTTAGCTCAGTAGCAGATCGTTCAGCTATAGTGGAGCCTTGAGAGGACTGCAACCTGACCTTGAACCAAACTACCAGGTAAAACCACTCCCAGATTTTTACTGCTTTGAAACAGAAATAACAAATGTTTCAGTGTGTATTACATGTTAGATTTTCTATATTATAGAATATATTGATGTTTTTATAGATTCATATTATCAGATTCACAGGACTTCTTATGGAATCAACATATTCTATAAACCAAGCTTTATCATTCTCTTTTTGATGCCCAAATGATCACAACCTGGCCAAGGAGAGGTGCTTTTGGTCTTTCAGCAATAACAGATATATTTGGGTGTTAGTCCTCCAACTAACATTAAATCCGAAATCATTAAAACTTTCTGCCAACAGAATGTTTCATACACATCCCATTTTTTGAGAAGGTAGGGGTCATGTATAGAATGATATATATGCCTCCAAGCTGTATTTTTTAAATTGTTTCTCTCCACTCAGAGTACAGATTCCTACCCATCTCCCTCCTTGTCAGTTAAGTCTGCATAATGCTGCCTCCCAGGGAAACTTTCCTGGCTTTCCTACTGAAAGGGCCCTGGCACAGTACTTTCTATGCCCTTTTCTTAAGGCACTTAGCATATGGGATAAATTATATAAACTACCTGTAGCTTTTTGTATTTTAGACCATGAGAATTAATTTTTTTTTAAATTGATCTGTAGAAATGTATTACCATTTTTCTGAAATAAGGAAGTAAATTTAAATTTTGATGCAAATGTTTCAACTCTTTCACTAAAGTTTTCTAACAATAAAGTGGATGATTGTTTCACATTTAAGTATAGGTGCAGTTTGAACTTTTATAATTAAAAATCAAGAAAAAATCCCTGAGTCATTTTCTAACTCCTGGCCCAAGCTGAGAATAAAAATAGGTCAGATTTATTGAAGATCAGCAGTGTGCCCTACACAGCTGTATGTGTGTTATCTCATTTACTCCTGGAGATTACCCTGTGAGGTTGCTACCAGCATTACGCTTATTTTAGACCAAAGAAATTAAGTCAGAGGGAGATTTAGCAATAGGCCCAAGGTCACAGGGTCAGAGCAGTGTCAGAATTTTAAATTTAGTATTTGAATTCTAAAATCCATACATTGACCACTATGCCACAATATCAGACTGCTGACAGTTATAGAAAAATCTCTCTCATGAATATGACATAAAATTTGAAGATGCATTTTGACAGACATATTTTTATTGACAATTTTACAGAAATGTAATTCACTAAAAAATAAAGAGCTTAAAGAAATATCAAGTGAAAAGAAAGTTTTCATGATGCAGCTCTAAAGAAAAAAAATGTTCAAACTTGAGAATATATTTAGAAATATATAAATGTTTTAAGGAAAAAAATTAACGTTTGTCCCAATAGTAGAATAATGCTGAGAGGAGAATTTCCTACTACTTTTTATTATGTTTTTTGTTATATATGAAATAAACGGTTAAGGATTTTATTTTTATCCACAACTTCATAAAAGTAAACTTATGTATTTACCCCGCTCATTTTCCATATATGTGAAAGTCAGCAGCTGAAGGGAATAAAGTAAGTGTGATTGTATAATGTATTGCAAATTGCAAATATCAACATCACAACCCAGAAAATACAAATTAGCTTAAAGGAACGATCAGAGGTGACTTGGGTATAGGCCTTAAAAAGGCAAAAACCTGATTCAAATTTTGTAATTGGGTATCCTTAGTTGATACTTTTTAGTGTGCATGAAAGACTATATTAACCTTGAAAGTGTAAAATATTTTGTTTGCCCTCACAAAATATCAATCTAGATTTTAGACAGTTTATAAATTATGCTTTTCTTTTGTATTATTTTAAAGATACATTATCCTGTCAATTCTACACAGTTGGAAAGTTAGATTCCCAAAGTTAAGATACCTCTTTTCTTTTAATTAACATTTTTGTTTATCTTTGTGTATTTTTCTCTTCCTGAGCTAAAAAAAAATTCATCAGAAGTTTTATAGGAAGAATATGGATTCGATACTTTAAAGTTTTATCTTTGAAATGCAAAACATAAAAATAGAAATGAATAATTCAGTGAGTCATTCACATACCTTGAAGACATCTATTTGCTTAGATTTACTTGGCCTTCATTAAGTCATCTGCTAGCAACTTTCAGAAAAAGGGCATGCAAGGAAAAAGAAACAATTTCTGTTTCCCTCTCTCTTCCCTCCCTCCCTCCCTTTGCTTTGTTTTTCCACTCCCTCCTTTCACATTCTCTTTTTCTTCATTCTCTTCACTCTCTGCTCTCACTGTCACTTCTCTTTCCTCCCTCTGTTAGCTTTGTGAATATATTGTTTTCCCAGAATGTAAGAAGCTGATAATATATTTTTGGTTACATTAAATAATCAAAAGACATGTATTTAACAGAGTAAAATAAAGGAACCATTGGACAAATTCTCACTTCATTTACATATTTTTAAACTTTTAAATTGTTCAAAATATTTTGTTAGATTTCATACTATTCCTCCATATTATTATTCTTTCATATATAAAGGCAAGCCAGAGAATCCAAAGTCATCTTGAATATGTTGATTATTTTCTAAATTGTCTTATCCCCATCCAATTTTTTTAAAAAAAAATGGAAACAATTTTTCCATTGATGTCATTGAATTTATGGAAATTACACAAAAAGCAAAAGTAATTCATCATCTAGGCTTAATCATAGTAAGATGAAATATTTGAAAAAATTTTATTGTAGATCTTCCATACCATATCCCCTGTGCACATTTCAGCTAACCAGTGTTGTGAGAATGAAATTCATGAAGGATTTCATTCTTTTTTATGGCTAAAAAATATTTTGTTGTGTATATGTACCATATTTTATTTATACATTCATCCATTCATAGGCATTTAGGTTGCTTCTGTGTCTTGGCTATAGTGAGTAACATTGCAACAAACAGGGCAGTGCCAATATCTCTTTAAAATACTGATTTCCTTTCTTTTGGATATATACCCAGCAATGGGATTGCTGGATCATATGTACTTCTATTTTTAGTTTTTTGAGGAACCTCCACACTGTTTTCAATGTGACTGTACTAACTGACACTTCCACCTACAACAGTGTATAAGATTTCCTTTCACTCCATATCCTTGCCAGCATTCATTACTGCTTGTCTTCTGGATAAAAGTCCTGTTAGCTGGAGTGTGATAATATCTCATTGTAGTTTTGATTTGCATTTCTCTGATGATTAGTGGTGCTCAATATATTTCTATATATGTGTTGTCCATTTGTATGTCTTCATTGAGAAATTTCTATTCAGGTATTTTGCCGATTTTAAAATCAGATGTTTTCCCTATTGAGTTATTTGAATTCTTACATATTCTGGTTATTAATTTATTGTCAGATGTATAGTTTATGAATATTTTATTTCATTCTGTGGGTTGTCTTATCTCACTGTAATACCTAGTAAACTCCCTGAAACTCTGGTCAAATATTATCATTGCTTTGTTCTGATTTAGTGTGATTTTTGCCATTTAACTTTTGATATAGCTGACGTGACCGGTACCTCTACACTACCCCTATGATTAGAGCAGAGGCTATCACGATATCCTCTCATTATATTCTGTGATTTCTTCCACTAACATGCCTTTGGTTATGCTTTTCTATTACACAGAAAAAGTGTGGGGAAAAGGAATGATCCCATCCTTCCCCATCTCCCCAGCCTCAGATTATTTTTACCAGAATTTTTTTTTAAAAAAATGACACATTCACCTTATAATTTTTCTTTCGTGGACTAGAATTATTTTTTTTCATATATGCTATAATAGCACTTAATTTATTGCTTCCTAAAGGCCCTAATCATTTTCTACTGTCTTTTTGTTATTTGTATTCATGGTTTACTTCTCCCAATAGACACGTATTTGAAAGCAATATAACACTGAATCACCCACAGAGCATGGTGGGACATCTTTCACAGAGTAGGAACTTGATCTTACTTTAGGGGAACTAATAAATTATGCAAAATATACACAGCCCAAATTAACAGTTACAGACTCAACGTATTTTGGAAGTCTATAAAAAACAATTGTAAGAACAAGGGCATATATTTCATAAGCTAATACCTTATGCAGAGTAAAAAATATCTTATTCATGGATTTCCCAATTCCAGAATTTTACAGTCATTTTAAATACAAAAAAAAAATCCTGGGAAAAAGTTTTTGGAATAGTTTAAGAAATATATGTAACTGTCTAAATAAAATGCTTTTTAAAATATTCTAATTTGCATTTATGACTATCTTCCCACAGGAAAATTTAATTAAAAATTGAATCAAGAGAATATGTTTGATTTTGTATTTTTGTATGAACTTGAATCATTCTCTTTCCCAAATTTATTTTATTAAGCAATAAATATGCACAAGGCAATATAGGTCTATTCTGTTTACATAAATCTTGGTAAACACAGAAAAGATTTTAAGTCAAATTTTAAGTCAAATTTTTAAGAGGTCTGAGAGATGAATGCTTAGTGCTGTTTTTGCAATTAGGCTCATTAACTTAGGTTACTTGTTTCTTGAAATCTATTGTAAATTAGTAGTAGGAATATGGATTACACATATCCTTACAAAATTCATAAATATACTTCTTGGTATAACACTGGCTCCTGACTCAATGTTCTCCTTTAATTACTCAGATTACCAAATAGAGTGTTTAATTAATGATTACTCATTAACAAAAAATACGATTATTTCTCAGATTTTTTAGATAAAGTGAAGAAATTCTGTGACTAAAAATTTCGACACGTTTTAAGTTAAATCCAAAAGCAGATTTTCCACGTGGATTACGCAGTTTATAAATATTGCATTTAAATTATAAAAACAAATATAAAACATAACGAAACAAACTCTCCAGCATTCTTTTTCCTTCTTTTACTTCATGGATATGTTAATAACAACTTTTGTTCTGACACTGTATTAGCTGTCTCATGTTTTGTAACATATCCCTCCAACACCTAACAAGTTTAAACAATTATAATTATTACATTTTTATAATTTCAGAAGATCAAGAATTCCAGAACAACTTGGCTATGCAGTTCTTCTTCAGAGTGTTTCATAAGGTTGCAATCAGTTACTCTGGGGCTCTGGTCATCTGAAGGCCTTACTGGGATGGAGGGCCATTTCCAAAAGGTTAACTTATGTAAAGTAGCAAATTGGTACTTACTACTATTATATAGCCTTAGTTTTTCTCCACTTGGGCCCCTCAGTAGGGTGGCTTAAGTGTCCTGATTCCATTGCATCTGGCTTCCCCAGAACCAGTTCAAGAGTAAGAAAGATTAATACCCTTCCCCTAATCTCAGAAGTCACATACTCTCTCCTCTGCCATACTCTGTTGTTCACATAGGCTAGCCCTGCTTTGATACTGGAGGAACAGCCTATAGAACATCATTAATACCAGGAGCTGAGACTCATTCCAGGCTACTTTGAAGGCTACCTACCACTAAGCTTAATAATTTATTTAACATATCTAAACTTCAGTTTTCTTTTCTGTAAAATGAATAGACTTTAGTCTAGACTAAGGCCTGCAAACTTTTTTCTGCAAAGAGCAAGATAATAAATATTTTATGATTCGTGGGTCATATAGTCCCTGTTGCAGATACTTAAGCTCTCGGCTGTAGCACAAAAGAGACTGTAAATTACACACAAATGAATATACACTGTTTTCCAAAACAACAATAAACTCTGTTTACCAAATAAATTTGGGCTTGACTTACATAACATAGCTTGCTGACCTTGGACTAATGATTGCCAATGTTTCTTTCTTTTTAGAGATTCTAATTATATATTATTTATGCAGGATATACAATTTCATTCAACATTATTTAAAAATAGTAAGCACAGTGTATGTATACGAGAATGTTGAAAAATATTAAAGACATATGCTTGTAATGAATGAAACTGTGTTTTTCCCAGATTTATACATTGAAGCCCTAACACCCAAGGTAACCGTGTTTGGAGACAGAGTCTTTATGGAGGTAGTTACGGCTAAATGATACCAAGAGTGGGGCCCCAATCCGAAAGTACGAGTCCTTATGAGGAGATTAAAGGGCACCAGAGATCCCTCTCTATGAGGGCACAAAGAGAAGGCCATGTGAAGACACAGAATTAAAAGCAACTATTGCAGGCCAGGAAGAGAGATCTCATCAGAAACCAAATATACTGGTACCCTACCTTCACCTTGGACTTGCAATTTTCAGAACTGTGAGAAAATAAATTTCTGTTGTGACCTAATCTGTGGCATTCTGTTACTGCAACTTGAGCAGACTAACACTACTTACAACATTTTTAGATTGTATTACGCCAACATGCAAACCTATTATACTTTTCCCTCCTTAAAATTATCCCCTTCTTTGATCTTATATCTCCCTAAATACTTTTATGTACTGATTTAATATATAAAAATTGTTTCTAGTCCTGACCTCCTGCCGAATTCCAAATTTATATAGGTAATTGTTAATTAGAAGCCATGTCTAATAGACCAGGGGTCTGCAACCAATACCTGTCTGAAGCCTGTTAGGGACCTGTCCACATAGCAGGAAGTAAGCAGTGAGCATTACCACCTGAGCTACACCACCTGTCAGATCAGTGGTGGCATTAGATTCTCACAGAAGTGCAAACCCTATTGCGAACACTGTGAATATGAAGGATCTAGGGTGTGAGCTCCTTATGAAAATCTGGTGATAAATGTAATGCACTTGAATCATCCAGAAACTATACCCCATTCCCTCTGGACTGCGGAAAAGTTGTCTTCCATGAAACAGGTCCCTGGTGCCAAAAAACTTCAAGACAGCTGTAATAGACAGTTGTAACTAAAAAGCCCCAGTGCAGTTCTCAACACCCACTGCCCACCAATCTTACATGTTCCTGAAATCAAGAAATGGTGCCACCATACACAGAGTTGCTCAAGCCAGAACCAGAGAATCAGTTATATTATGGAGTTGATTGACAGTGATCTATGAAAGCCTTGTGAACAGATCTGAACCTGAGAGAGCCAACCCTTCAAGTTGATCCCATGTGACTAACTGGGTCTAAATTTTCTGTAGAGTCAAATGGTTATTTGTTGACTAGAGGTCACACACCTAAAACAAGTTCCCCCAAAACCCACACCTCTGTGGAGGCTTTTCCAAGCTTAGCTATATCAACCAATCAGGGCTCATGTGCACTAACCAATCAAAACTGCTGCAGTGACCAATCAGAACTAAGTAAGTTTGTATCCATCATTTATGTAAATGAACCTGACTGGACACCTGAGCAGGAACTTTTGCTATAAAACCCAAACCCTCCCTTTGTTCTCAGGAGGACACCTTTATTTTACACCAAAGGTTGCATCGTTTGCACGTGTTTTGCAAACTTTTTATTGGAATAATGTCTGTTTCCTCCAAATTCTTTTTCAGAGGACTGTTCCCGGCTTATTGTTATTTCTTTAAAAATTCTGTGAGCTGATTTCCAAAACAATCCACTATTAAATTATGTAGACTCAAACTACGCTCTGATACCTCAAACTATACAAAAAGTTCAGGTGAGAAATAGTTTCAAGAGAGAAATAGTTTTCATGTGAGTAACAGTCTTCAAATGAGAAGACTATTGTGATCAGTACTGATCACATTTAGCTGACAGACATTTCAGTTCAATAAATATAAAATTATCAGTGAGAAATTAACAGTAAGTTAATACTCATGGTTGAAAAATTACCACTATATCACACATCAGATTTAATGACAATGTACTTAATAAGAGTTAGTGAATTTTCTTGCTACTCCATTTGTCAAATCACGGTTGAATTGCAATCATAGGTTGTCTACAGATATTAAATTTTGGCAATGTGTCTTGAATAAATTAGTTGGCTGTATGAAATTCATAATATGTATTTTATATCTCATTAATATCTGAATATTATGTGCTACAGATATATACACACATAATTTTCAAAAGTCATTTATTAACATTTACTGGTACCATGTGGCTTAGAGTCATCTTTGACTCTTCTGTTTGTCTTATGCTGTGTATCCAGTATATCAGCAAATCCTATTCGTTCTGCCAAACAGACCTCCAATCCATGCACTTATTCCTAACTCGGTTACCACTACCTTAGGTAAAGCTATAATCAACTTTTTTCCTAAGACACTGAAATAACTTCCTAACTGAGCTCTCTATTAGTTACTCTTTCCTAGTTATATTCCATTTTGGCATAGGAATCTGAAGAATCCTTTCAAAACCTCTATCCAATCACATCATTACCCTTCTGAAAACTCCAACGACCTTTCAAAAAAACTAGGTGAAAAGACTTTGATGTAATCTTCATGAAATTACCTTCTCCAACATCATTTTTGTCTGCCCACTCTTTTATTCCCTTTAGCTCCTTGAACATTTTGCCATTCCTTAAATATTCCAGGTTTGTTTCACCTCAACTATCTTATAAAAAAGCTTCTTCTTTCCTCCATTTCCTTTCTTTTCTTTTCTCACTTCTCTTCTCTCCTCTCCTCTTTCCTTTCCTCTTTTCTCTCCTCTTCTCTCCTCTCCTCTTTTCTCTTTTCTTGCTCTGTCATC
This sequence comes from Leontopithecus rosalia, assembly GCA_028533165.1. Classification (NCBI taxonomy): domain Eukaryota; kingdom Metazoa; phylum Chordata; class Mammalia; order Primates; family Cebidae; genus Leontopithecus; species Leontopithecus rosalia. Next base: position 5,610,000 of record CM052667.1, on the reverse strand, counting down.
CAGGTTGGAGTGCAGTGGTGCATTTCAGCTCTCACTGCAGCCTCAACCTCCTGGGCTTAAGTAATATTTCCGCTTCGGCCTCCCTAGTAATCTGAGGCCACAGGCCTATACCACCATACCTGGGCTATTTATTTTATTTTATCTTTTACTTTATTATTATTATTTTTTTTAGAAACAAGGTCTCCCTATGTTGATCAGGCCGGTCTTGCTCTCCTGAGTTCAAGCAATCCTCCCACTTTGGTTTTCTAAAGCACTTGGGTTACATGCAAGCCTCTGCACCTGGCCAGGAAGGTGTTACTTAATTATTCTCACCTTTCTTTCTTTTTCTTTCATTTAGCTCTTCATATTAACATTTGATCTTCAGTAGGATCGTCTCTGACCAGCCTAATGAAAATGGCATCTCCTAGTATCTCTTACAATGCTATTTTAATTTTCAGTTCCTTATATGTTATATTTTATCTATTATTGGCCTTCTCCATAAGACGATAAACTACATGAGAGTGTCATTATGAAAAGAGGAAAGCTGGACACAAAAAAAGACACCAGAGAGATGAGACACCAAATCATCACTGTGGACGGGAGACAGAACTAGATTGCAGCTTCAACTCGATGGACAGAGCAGTGAGCAGAGGTTCGAACTGTGAATTTTAGCTCCAGACTGACAGAAAGAACCAGGAATCCTGAGAGAAATCACAGATCCTCTGAAGGAAGCAGAATGCTCCTCCAGGACCCGGGAGACACCCCAAATACTGTTGAGTGCCCAACTGCAGAAGTGGGAACGGGAGATCCTCGTCTCCAAAATACATACCCCTACCAGGTAAACTGAACGTCTGTTTGTGGTAGAAGTTTCTGACCTCACCTTAAGCTGAGTCAATCCAGTAAGCCCAGCAAAACACAGGGGTAGAGGAAGCAGCAGGAAAGGCCCTGGGAGCTTGCTGGGTCTCCAAGCAGGCCACTCTTGCTTGGCACCATAGGGATCCTTTGTGAGCGTGGCCAGAGGAAACAGGGGGAAATGACAGAGGGAGAAGGAAGTGTGATATTGTGATATAGCTAACTTAGAGTTGGAACCTGTACACTGCCATCTTATAAAAGACAAAAATGTTTCCATTCTCCTCCCGAGGACTGCTAACCTTGGTTTCAGTAAACTGCTTGTTTACTTTACAAAAAGGTAAAGCTGTATATTTCCCCTTATCTGTAACTGCCAGAATTGCTAGCCTTTGTTTCCCAGAGTAAGCACCCCCAGATAAATTCCATCCTGGCGCCAAGTAAATGGGAATCTATGGGTCCCACCCCTACCTAGACGATGTGTAAACAAATGTTAATCTCAGCATCTGTGAACTCTTAAATAACAATCAGAATAGTCCCCTGGCCCTTGAAATGTCCGGAGCCCCTCACCCTCATCTCCGCCCAGAAAGTGCTCTAAATCCACTGGCCCTTGGAATGACTGAAGCCCCTCACCCCATCGTCTCCCCTCACCCCAAGGTGATTTTACGGGTATAAAAAGTCTTGTCACCCTCTTTTACGGGGCCACGGGTTGGAGAGACGTGAGTCCTCCGTGGTCGCCGGCAATAAACCCTGCAATTTGGCATACTTTTGTTCTGGTGTTGACTTTCTGTGCTCAAGTTCGAGGCAACAGAAGTCTTCTGCTTAACTTTGTAACAATTTGAACTGGGAGAGAAGCCTCCTAGCCCTGGCCAGAACTCAAGGTAGGGTGTGAATTCAGTGTGCATACTCTGTAGGCCAGGGAATAACCAAGTCCTTTTCTTCCAGTGCTTGGAACCCAGTAACCCGCGGCAAGTTCTCAAGCACGACTCACCTACTACCTGGAAACAGACTCATGTCTGTTAGGGGAGCATGATGGGAGTGAGACCAGCCCTTCACTTTAAGTGTGAGCTGGGTAAGGCCTGTGACTGCCAGCTTTACCCCGCTTCCCTGACAATCTGCATAAATCAACAGAGGTAGCATAATGCTCCTAGGTACACAACTCCACTGACCTGGGAAATTCATCCCTGTCCCCACTACAGCCGCTGCAAGACCTGTCCAAGGAGAGTCTGAGTACAGACACGCCTAGCTCTGCCCCTACCTTATGGGCCTTTCCTATCCAGGCTGGTAGCTGAAGACAAAGGACATATCTCTTGGGAGTTCTATGGCACCACCCACTGCTGGTTCCTCCCCAAACTAACACAGCTGATGCTCTCTGGAATGTGCCACCTCCCAGCAAGAGGCCAACCAGCACAAAAATATAGCATTACATCACCAAAGCTAAGAACCCTCACAGAGTCCATTTCACCCCCCTGGCATCTCCACCAGAACAGGTGCTGGTATCTACAGCTGAGAGACTCACAGACGCTTCCCATCACAGGACTCTGCAGATAACCCCCAGTACCAGTTCAGAGCCAGGAAGACTTGCTGGGTCTCCAGAAGAAAGATAACAATCCCTGCAGCTTGGCTCACAGGAAGTCACATTCATAGGAAAAGGGGGAGAGTATTATATCAAGGGAACACCCTATGGGACAAAAGGATCTGAACAACAGCCTTCAGCCCTAGACCTTCCCTCTGACAGATCCTACCCACATGAGAAGAAACCAGAAAACTAACTCTGGTAATATGACAAAACAAGGCTCTTTAACAGCCCCCTGAAAAAAATCACACTAGTTCACCAGCAATGGATCCAAACCAAGAAGAAATCTCTAATTTCCCTGAAAAGTAATTCAGGAGGTTAGTTATTAAGCGAATCAGGGAGGCACCAGAGAAAGGTGAAGCCCAATGCAAGGAAAAGTCAACAAACAATACAATAAGTGAAGGGAAAAATATTCAGGGAAATAGATACCATAAAGAAAAAACAATCAAAACTTCAGGAAACATTGGACACACTTATAGAAATGTAAAATGCTCTGGCAAGTCTCAGCAATAGAATTGAACAAGTAGAAAAAAGAAATTCAGAAATCAAAGACAAGGTATTTGAATTACCTCAATCCACAAAAGACAAAGAAAAAAGGAATAAGAAAATAAGAATAAAGCCTCCAGGAAATCTGGGATTATATTAAACGACCAAACCTAAGAATAACTGATGTTCCTGAGGAAGAAATCTAAGAGTTTAGGAAACCTATTTGGGAGAATAATCAAGGAAAATGTTCCCAGCCTTGCTAGAGACCTAGCCATCCAAATACCTCAGCAGAAACCTTACAAGCTAGAAGGGATTGAGAAACTATCTTCAGCCTCCTTAAACAAAACAATTATCAGCCAAAAATTTTGTATCCAGTGAAACCAGGCATCATATTGAAGGGAAAATACAGCATTTTTCTGACAAACAAATGCTGAGAGATTCACCACTACCAAGCCCCCACTACAAGAACTGCTAATAGAAGCTCTAAATCTTAAAACAAATCCAGAAAACACATGAAAACAGAACCTCTTTAAAGCAAAAACCACACAGGAACTATAAAACAAAAATACAAGTCAAAAAGCAAAAACAAAGAAAAAGATACACAGGCAACAAATAGCAGGATGAATGCAACTGTACCTCACGTGGCAATACTAACATTGAATGTAAACGGCCTAAATACTTCACTTAAAACACAGAAATGCGGAATGAATACAAACTCACCAACCAACTCTCTGCTGCCTTTAGGAGATTCATCTAACACATAAGGACTCAAATAACCTTAAAATAAAGGGGTAGAAAAAGGCATTTCATGCAAATGGACACAAAAATCAAGCAGAGATAGCTCTTCTTATATCAGACAAAACAAACTTTAAAGCAACAGCAGTTAAAAGCGACAAAGAGGGACATTACATAATGGTAAAAGACCTTGTCCAACAGGAAAATATCACAATCCTAAACATATGTGTACCTAACACTGAAGGTCCCAAATTTATAAAACAATTACTAATAGACCTAAGAAATGAGATAGATAGCATCACAATAATAGTGAGAGACTTCAATACTCCATTGACAGCACTAGACAGGTAATCTAGAGGGAAAGTCAACAAAGAAACAATGGATTTAAACTATACCTGAAAACAAATGGACTTAACAAATACATACAGAACATTTCCTCCAACAAGTGTAGAATACACATTCTATTTCTACTCAGCAGCACATGCAACTTTCTACTAGACAGACCATATGATAGGCCATAAAACAAGCCTCAATAAATTTAAGGAAATTGAAATTATATCACGCACTCTCTCAGACCACAGTGGAATGAAACTGGAAATCGACTCCCAAAGGAACCTTTAAAACCATGCAAATTCATGGAAATTAAATAAGGTGCTTCTGAATGAGCATTAGGTCAAAACCAAAATCAAGATGGAAATTACGAAATTCTTGAAACTGAATGACAATAATGACACAACCTATCGAAACCTCTGGGATACAATAAAGGTGTTGCTAAGAGTCAAGTTCAGAGCACTAAATGCCTACAACAAAAAAACTGAAAGCACAAAGTGACAGTCTAAGGTTACAAAAGAAACTAAGGAAACAAGAACAAACCAAACCCAAACCCAGCATAAGAAAAGAAATAACCAAGATCAGAGCAGAACTAAATGAAAATGAAACAACAACAAAATACAAAAGATGAATGAAATGAAAAAAAGCTGGTTCCTTGAAAAGATAAATAAAATAGGCCACTAGCAAGATTCAGAAAAAAAGAGAAAATCCATTAAGAAAGAAAATAGGAGATATTACAACTGGCACTACTTAAATATGAAAGATTATTCAAGACTACTGTGAACACCCTTACAAACATAAATTAGAAAATCTAGAAGAGATGGATAAATTCCTGCAACAATGCAGCTCTTCTAGTTAAATCAGGAAAAATTAGATACCTCAAACAGACCAATAACAAGCAACTAAATTGAAATGGTAATTTAATAATTACCAATAAAACAACTCCAGGACCAAATGGATTCACAGCAGAATTTTACCATATATTAAAAAAATGGTACCAATCCTTTTGACAGTATTACACATGACAGATAAAGAGGGAAACATGCCTAAGTCAGTCTGTGTAGCCAGTATCACCCTAATACCAAAACTAGGAAAGAACATTACCAAATAAGGAAACTACAGACTGATATGCTTGATGTACACATATATCCCAAAATCCTTAACACAATACTAGCTAACCGAATCCAACTACTTATCAAAAGATAATCCACCATGAACAAGTGGTTTTCATATCAAGGATACAGGGATGGTTTAACACGTGCAAGTCAATAAATGTGATATACCATATAAATAGAATTAAAAACAAAAATAACATGATCATCTCAGTACATGCAGAAAAAGCCTTTGACAAAATCCAGTATCCCTTTATGATTAACACTCTCAGCAAAATTGGCATACAAGGGACATACCCAAGGTAAGAAAAGCCATCTATGACAAACCCACAGCCAACATAATACAAAATGGGGAAAAGTTGAAAGCGTTCCCTATGAAAACTGGAAGAAGACAAGGATGCCCATTCTCACCACTCCTCTTCAACATAGGACTGGAAGTCCTGGCTAGAGCAATCAGACAAGAGAAAGAAATAAAGGGCATCCAAATTGGTAAAGAGGAGGTCAAACTGTCACTGTTTGCTAATGATATGATTGTTTTATCTTGAAAACCCTTAAGACTTCTCCAGAAAGTGCCTAGAAGTGATAAAAGAATTCAGCAAAGTTTCTAGATACAAGATTAATGTGCACCAACCAGTAGCTTTTCTATACACTAACAGCAATTAAGCTGAGAATCAAATTAAGAACTCAACCTCCTTTATAATAGCTGCAAAAATTAAAAAAAAACAACTTAAGACTATATCTAACTAAGGAGGCAAAAGTCCTCTACAAGGAAAACTACGAAACACTGCTAAAAGAAATCAAAGATGACACAAATGGAAATACACCTCATGTTCATAAATGGGTAGATTCAATATTGTGAAAATTACCATACTGCCAAAAGCAATCTCCAAATTCAATGCAGTTCCCATCAAAATACTACCATCATTCTTCACAGAATTAGCAAAAACAATTCTAAAATTCATATGGAACCAAAAAAGAGCCCGCATAGCTAAAGCAAGATTAAGCAGAAAGGACAAATCTTGGAGCCATCACATTACCTGATTTTAAACTGTACTATAAGGCCACAGTCACCAAAAGAGCATGGTACTGGTATAAAAAGAGGAACCTAGACCAGTGGAACAAAACAGAGAACCCAGAAATAAACCCAAATACTTATAGCCAGCTAATCTTTGACAAAGAAAACAAAAGCATAAAGTGGGGAAAGGACACCCTCTTCAACAAATGGGGCTAGAATAACTGGCAAGCCACATGTAGGAGAATGAAACTGGGCCCTCATCTTTCACCTTATACAAAAATCAACTCAAGATAGATTAAGGACTTAAATCTAAGACTGAAACTACAAAAACTCTAGAAGGTAACATTGGAAAAAGCCTTCTAGACTGGCTGAGGCAAAGATTTCATGACCAAGAACCCAAGTTGTATCGTGCTAACAACAGACATATAGACATGCGGAGAACATGCAAACTTGCACACAGACTATAGCCCCAGCCAAGAACAGATTCTCTTGGCTCACCAACATTTTCATAAAATGACATTATTTAAGGACCTGCTGTACAATCATGAAAAGATCTCATTCCACAACTATTTATGATGAAGGTAACAGTTAAGTTGTATTGAGCAAATTATAATAATAACTGTGAATAATATCACATAAAAACAAAAAGTTACAAGAAAAAATGAAAAATGTATAAATACTGCTATAGCATTGACACTGAGCCATATTTGGTAATTAATTAGGAGAATTTAAAAATATATATAATATAGTTTTTGGAGCAAGTATTTGTTTGCTATGTAGTTGCCTTACAACAAGCAACAGATGACTAAGCAAACTCTTCTTCCATGAAGCCATATGTCCTCCTCCCGGGGAAAAGGAGAAGAAACTTTCTTGAGGAGACTTGGTATAGATATAACAAATGACCAGAAGTACTTTTATTTTACCATATTAAAGTATTTTTTATAAAGAAAGTGATTTATTTTTACCTTCACAAAAATAAATCCTGCAAAACAAACCTCCACATTTCCCTGAATAGTACATAAAGCAAATAAAGGTCAGTGCCAGATATATATGGCAAGAATTCTTGGACTTCTGCAAAATATTCTGAGAATATTTCTACTCAGAGGTCTCCATCCAAAATGTTCATCCTCAATATGTTATTGCTTAATTTTCTCTGTGGGAAGGTATTGGGGTGTGCCTATGTGTTTATCTATGAAGATACCACTCAAGAGTGACATAGCAAGGATGGGACAGAGTGAGCAGTCTGCAGCAGGTGGAGGCAATAAGAATTAAGGAGTCATTCTCTATAGAATATTTTTAAATAATAATGAAATTGGTTAAAAGCCAGTCTATTTCTTCCAATATCACTAAGTACTAGAAATTCCAAGTAGGTCAACTACATAGTATTTCTTTGAGAATACTTTTTGTTGTTTTTTGGGTATTTTTTTATTTCAAGGTAATTCCTGCAGTCACCACTGTTAAATTTCAAAGTCGCATATTTCAATCACTTTTTAATAATATTTGCATCCTACCTATCAGTTAATTCTAAAAAGTCAGTTATACAGTCAAACTCCAGGCAAAAAGGCCAGCCACACACATTTGTTTCAAGCTTTAAGTTTGTCGTGGTGCAGAATAAATGAGAATCATTTTGCACGTCTTTCTTGTCTATGATGCTCATTTAGCTACACATTCTTCTGTTTAACAATAGATTCTACATAAACCATGCACCTAGTGATTCTCACTAGGAAGAACCAAAATTTAAATTACTTCTATTATCACATCATGTGAAAATTATTCTCTGAACTTGGCAGAAGAATTATTTGGGAAGCATTTCCTCTGTCTTATTTCCCCTTCCCTTTTTAAAAAATGCATTAATGCAAAAGATATTTCTGATAAAGAGCTGTTACAGAAACTTCACAAGGAACTTAGCGTTCAACAACAATGCAATATCATGACACTATTCACAGTAAGAAAGTAAAAAAATCAACCTGAGTATCTACCAGCAGCTTGTTGAATAAAGAAAATGTGGTGTATTTTCTTTATTCAACAAACTGCTGATAGGTGCTGAGTGGAATACCAACAACGATAATAAAATCATATCCTTTGGAGCAACATAAATGCAGCTGGAGGCCATTATCCTAAGTGAAATAACTCAGAAACCACAAATCAAATAACACATATTCTCATTTATAAGTAAAAACTAAATAACATGTGCACATTGATATAAAAATGAAAATAATAGATGCTGAAGACTTCAAAAAGGGAGAGGTTGAAAACAAGGTGAGAGTTGAAAAATTGCCTGTTGGGTACAATGTTCACTCTTTGGCTGATGGATGCACTCGGAGCACAAGTCTCATCTTTATGCAATATCATCATGCAACAAATCTGCACATGTACCTGTTGAATCTACATTTAAAAAAATGGAATGACCAATTGAAAATGGACAAAGAGGAGAACCAACACCTCACCAAAGAAAATGTACAGATGACACAGAAGCATATTAAAAGATGCTCCAGATCATATGCCATTAAAGAATTACATAAGTGACAATGAAATACCACTACATACCTAAAAGAATGACCAAAATCCGTAACACTGACAACACTAAATACTGGCAAGGATGTGGAGCAATAGGAACTCTCATTCATCATTAATGGGAATACAAAATGGTACAACTATTTTGAAAGATAGTTTGGCAGTTTCTTATAAAGTAAACATTCTCTTACCAGTAATATTATGTTCCTACTATTTATCCAATTAATAGAAAATTAAGTCCACACAAAAACTAGCCCACAGATGTTTACTGCAGTTTTATTTGTAATTGCCAAAACGTGGAAGCAACCAAAAGTCCTTCAGTAGGTGAATCAGTAATTAAACTGTGGCTATTCAAGCAGCTGAATATTACTCAGCACTAAAAAGAAATGGACTGTTCAAGCCATGAAAAGACATGGAAGAAACTTAAAATGTATATTAATAAGCAAAATAAACCAATTGGAAAGGGCTACATACTGTGTGATTAAAACTATATGACATTCTGAAAAAGACAAATCTGCAGAAAATGCTTAGTGATTGCCAGGCATTAAGAGGAGAAAAGGATGGATAGGTAGAGGACAGAAATGTTTAAGGTGGGGAAACTTCTATAAAGTATTATAATGGTGGACATATGTCATCAGACACTTGTTAAACTCAACGAAAGTACAGCACCCAGAACAAATTGTAATGAAAACTACCAACTTAGGTTGATAATGACTCATCAATGTAGATTCACCAGTTTTAACAAGTTTGAGAAATGTTGATAATGGAGGAGGGTATGTATGTGTGGAGTCGGGAAGAATAAGGAATGTAAATATAGCGTCTCTCAAGTTTTCGATGAAGCTAAAATAAAGTCGATTAAAGAAAAAATATCTTAATGTAATTAAAAAATACTAATTTATTTCTTTTGTCCTTTATCACAGTAGTATATTTTCGTGACTTATATAGATTTCAATAAAGTTTTCACTATGTATCTTTTGTATTCATTATTAATATTTTTATTGCATGAATAATTTTAAACTAATCTTGCAGTACAGAGAAGAACATATTAAAATATGATATGTTCCTAGCATTCAATTTTATATCAAATATATAATTATTAATAATTTATCCCAAGCCTTCTTTCTGAAGATTGTCTTTCTCTTGGAAAGCTAACTCCTTGCTTTGGAGCAAATGAATGCACCTGAAGGTTCTGTCACTTAAGGTAATTTTTTTTTTCTGCTCCCACCAGTCCACCAGAAATATCTATACTATTTTAATGAAATTTTAGATGTTGTGCCAGAAATGCCTTTTCAAAAATGGTTTGGGAACAACAATCCGGCAAATTTGCACAAAAAGACATTTTCCTCTTAGATTTTCAGGTTTTCAGAGGTACTTTACTCAAAAAGTTGTTGCTGACTGTAAGTAAATAGGTGTCCCCAGAGTTGTTCCTTGGCATCTAAGTCTGGGTTCTTTATGTCAGTGTTCCCAAATGGGATATTTATTTTATGGCTTTTTTCCTATGACTGAAAGCAGGAATGTATGAAAATACTTTAGCTCATTACACAGGGTAATAATAGAGTAAGAGCATTTGTTTTTTTAAAAGATGACTTTTGATCCCAATAATTTGGGTAATCTGATTATAAAATCAAATAATACCACAAGATTTTAAGACAACCGTGCTTTATTCTATATTCCTGGACTAAAATATGTAGTGTCACCCATCTATAGAGCTGTTTAGATGCAGTTAATCTCAAGATGCATCATCCATTTGTTAATGAATTTGAAAATGAAATAAACAAATTTTAATAAATTTTATATGCCAAACTTACCCTTTCATATGGTCATTTTTGCTTTATTTTTTTTGTTGATTTCTGCTAGTAAATGTCTATGAGAATTTTATAGACATTTTATTTATTCACAGAAGGAGTTTAGTATTCACATCAAGTGTTTGTTACAGTGTCCCTACAGGGACTGTTTAAGAAGAAGAAGCTCTAGTTGCAAGAAATTTTCAGTCTTTCCTTTCTTAGCGATGATTTATAAATACAATTTTAGCTACTATTTGTGGTATGCATTTACTTTTCTCCCTAATTGCCATTTTGATTGAATAGTAAAATTTCTAAAAATATTAATTGATTTCATAAATAACTATATTTACAAATCAATAAAGATAGATATTCAAAAGTATTGAAAACATTTGCAAATATGCTTTTCTAAACAAGTCACTAGCTTCCAGGAATAAAATAGAACTATGGATTACATTTGCTACTAAAATATTTGTTTTTATTACTGTTAAATATGATTATATTTCCCCCTAAGGTTCATAATGGTTTTCTTATGACACAGACTGTAATTTTGTAAGCTATTCTGCAGGAGATATTAATTACTATGCTTATTAAACAGAGAAGAGTGGAATTCTTTCCTATTGGTGTTCTGTTTGCATCTCAACTCAGTATTTAACAGCACTGTTATGTGAGAGTACATAACATTCTGTATGATTAATAATAGCTCATTATCATCTACTCAAAGTAAAATCATAACTTTCTTAGACTTATTTGTCATTATGTTTATTTATATGATCTGCATGTGTTTAAGATTAACCATTACAAACTAGTTGAAATGGCAGGACTTTTGAAAACAAAAATAAATGAAAACCTTAGAAAAATAAGTTACAGAAGACAAGATGGTGATAGTCTGGATATATCTACAGTAATTTATCTTTGAAAGATTATGTTTTGTAAGTTGGAATGGCTACATATTACATATTAACACATACAACTTAGAATTATTAAACAGATTGTGACTTTCGTTTAAAGCTGCACTACTTGCCTATTAGCAGTGAAAGAAAGTAATATATAATAGTGCATATGTACATACGTGTGTGCAAAGTGTGTCCTTACTTAAAATTGCTGAATGCATATCAAGTTTTTACCTTGGCCACACATTATCAAATAAACTCTGATATTCTGCATCATGAATTATTCATACAACATCTATGAAACCTCAGAATATAACATTAAATAAGATGGCTGCTAATGTTTTCTGCAAACATCTTGAAAAATTGAATCAACAAAAGTTGTCTGTTATTTTAAGGAATTATGCATGAATTTATACAATTGTGTAAGTTTTGAAATCAAAAGCAAAATATAGCCTCTCCTCTATTTTCCACAAATATGAGTTATCAAGTTTTGAAAATATTGCCCTTTCATTTTTATTCTTTTACTAGGGGTAAACTGATTAAAGTATTCACTCATTCATCACAGAGATTTGGAACACCTACTGTTTGCAGGCAGACAGATCAGTAGGCGTGTAGCAGTAGGAGAGAAAATTCCAGACAAGAAAACTTTCTTCTTTCTACTAGAGTAGCCAACAATTATCTAATTAATAAATTAAAAATATACAAATGGTCTTCACATTTGAGCATATATATTTATACTTTGATTTAAACATCTCATTATAAGTACAAAGGATATAGTTTTGCTTATTATAAACATAAATATTTTGTCAAGAACTGCAAATGATCTGAGGTTTTACTCGTGTACTAACACACTAGCATGGTAAAAGTTCCTAGATGCTGGTGGAAGGCATGAGACTCCTGAGTCAGAAAAAAAGGTTCTTTTTTTTGTTGGCTGAACAGACAGCATGTTTCATGTTTTTAAGTCCCATGGGGGCCATACTGGGGTGTGACTATGTGGATGACACACACAGACACTGGATTTCTCTTAACTGAGAAACCATGACCTTTTGCAATCTCCAGTGTTACGAATTTGCTAGCAAATCTGCCTGATCTTTGCTCTGCAGAGAAACATTTTCTTTATTATACTGCTAGAAATTACAAATATGAACTCTTCCTCAGAGGGAGATAGTATCTCTAACTTCCAAAGTTGTTTGCTACACAGACGGATTTGGAAGGAGAATCTGTGAGAATCTGTGAAAACTGTCACCAGAATAGAACTGTTTTATTATAATGGTACAATAAAATTGTTGCAATGCTTTTAAATACATCCAGTGGAATCTAAAAGCCATTGTGATTTTACAGCCATTTCATCACTCGTTATTTTCACTGGTCTGAAATTCCTAATTATATTGCCATCAGAAAATTGTGGCAATACATTTCTTATCCCTTGTTAATTTCATATTACACGTTGTGTAATGATTATATAATTTAAATTTAATTTTTTCATTGTTCATAGACTCATGATTTTATTTTTCTGTAAGTTATTGGGGTACAGGTGATATTTGGTTAAATGAGTAAGGTCTTTAATGGTGATTTGTGAGATTTTGGTGTACCCATCACCCAAGCCGTATACACCATATTTGCAGTATTTTGTCCCTTGCCACCCTCCCACTCTTTTCCCCAAGTCCCGAAAGTCCATTGTTTCATTCCTTTTTTCTTTTTATTTTTTTTGAGACGGAGTTTCGCTCTTGTTACCCAGGCTGGAGTGCAATTGCGCGATCTCGGCTCTCCACAACCTCCGCCTTCTTGGTTCAAGCAATTCTCCTGCCTCAGCCTCCCGAGTAGCTGGTCCTACAGGTGCGCACCACCGTGCCCAGCTAATTTTTGAATTTTTAGTAGAGATGAGGTTTCACCTTGTTGACCAGGATGGTCTCCATCTCTTGACCTCATGATCCACCAGCCTCGGCCTCCCAAAGTGCTGGGATTATAGGCGTGAGCCACTGCGCCCGGCCCATTGTTTCATTCTTATGCTTTTGTTTCCTCAAAGCTTAACTCCCACACGTCAGTGAGAACATACGATATTTGATTTTCCATTCCTGAGTTACTTCACTTAGAATAATAGTCTCCACTCTCATCCAGGTCCCTGCAAATGCCATAAATTCATTCTTTTTTTATGGCTGTATAGTATCCCATTGTGATTATATGACAGTTTCTTTATCCATTAGTTGACTGACAGACATTTGGGTTGGTTGGTTCCATGATTCTGCAATTGTGAATTGTGCTACTATACAATGTGTGTGCAAGTATCTTTTTCATATAATGGCTTCTTTTCCTCTGGGTAGATATGCTGTAGAGGGATTGCTGGTTCAAATGGGAGTTCTACTTTTAGTTTCTTTAAGGAATCTCTACACTGTTTTCCATAGTGGCTGTACTAGTTTACATTCCCACCAGCAGTGTACAAGTGTTTCACTTTCACACATCTACGCCAACATCTACTGTTTCTTGATTTTTTGCTTACAGCCATTCTTGCAGGAGTAAGATGTGATCACATTGTGGTTTTGATTTGCATTTTCTTGATCATTAGTGATGTTGAGCATTTTTTCATGTTTGTTGGCCATTAATGTACCTTCTTCCGAGAATTGTTTATTCATGTTCTTGGCCCAGTTTCTGATGGGATTGTTTCTTTCTGATTTGAGTTTGTTGTCCATTCTGGATATTAGATCTTTGTCAGATGTATAGATTGTGAAGATTTTCTCTCATTCTGTGGGTTGTCCGTTTACTCTGCTGACTCTTCCTTTGACTGTGCAAAAGCCCTTTAATTAGGTCCCAGTCATTTACCTCTGTTTTTATGACATTTGATTTTGGGTTCTTGGTTGAAATCCTTGTGTAAGCCAATGACTACAATGAGTTATCTTAAAATTAATACTAGTATACACAATCAATAAAAATAATGTGTTATGTCAATAAATAATTATTTAACAAAAAGTATAATGTTACTTAAAATGTATCCTTTAATGAGATGGCTACTTTTGCTCCCAATGCATCCATTAATGAATATTAAATATTGACAGAATAGAGTTTCAGCAACATTTTTTTGTTACCTTATAAATGGGATCATGCAGTATTTATTCTCCTATGACTGGCTTATTTTACTAAGAATAATGTTCTCAAGGTTCATCCACGTCATTGCAAATGGCAGAATTTCCTCCTTTTAAAAGGCTGACTAATCATATAATTGTATGTAGATACAACATCATACCTACTAATTCACCTGTCAATGAACATTCGGTTGTATGTCACTAAATGGGCTACTGTGAAATAGTGCTGCAATGACAGGTGAGTGCACAAGTCTTTTTGAATACTTAAATTTTTGTGGATAAATACCCAGAAGTGGTACCATAAGATCATATGGTGTTTCTATTTTTAATTTTTTGAGGAATTCCCATATGCTGTTTTTCTTAGAGTATGCATTATTTTATATTCCCAACAATGGTGGTGGACAAAGTTTCCCTGTTATTCACAGCCTTGCTGACACTTTTTATCTTTTGTTTTTTTGACAACAGTCATACTAAGTGATGCAAGGTGATATCTCATTATGGTTTTGATTTGCATTTTCCTGATTATGAGCAATGTTGAACATTTTATTCATATACCTGTTCGCCATTTTTATATCTTTGAAATCTTTAGTCCATGTTTGAATTAGGTTACTTGCTTTTTCTTTCTTGATTTTGAGATGGTAGGAGTTCCTCATTAGCTCTATGGAGGCTTGCAAATATTTTCTCCCACTTTGTAGGTCTCTTTTTATTCTGTTGATTGTTTCCTTTGTATGCAGAAATGTTTCAGTTTGAAGTAATTTCATTTGTCCATTTGTACTTCTGTTACCTGTGCTTTTGGGGTCATATGGAAAAAAAAATCACTGCCCAGACAAATGTCATGGAGCTTTTACTCTGTTTTTTCGGTATAGTGGTTTCATAGGTTCAGGTATTACATTTAAGTTTTTACTCCATTCTGAGTTTTTAAAGCATATTGTAAAATAAGAATTCAATTTCACTATTTCCACATAAATATTCAGCTTTTTCAGCACCATTTATTGAAGACACTGTCTTTTTTCCCATTGTGTATTCTTGGTCCTTTTGTAAAAGATTAGTTGACGGTATATTATGCTGGTATAATTCTGGTTCACTCTGTTTCATTGGTCTATGTCTATTTCTTCGTGCTAGTACCATACTGTATACATTTTTATTACTGTAGCTTTGAAATATATTTTCAAGTAAGAAAGTAGATGCCTCCATCCTTGTTCTTCTAACTCTATGTTTCTCATATTTCAGGTTTTGTGTGTTCTTTATTATTTCTGCTGCTCTGTGGTAGAGATTTTAATGTATTGTTTGACTTATGTTTTTCAGCTCTATTGTAAGCAAAACAAATAAAAACAAGAGGCTTTATTTTCCCTGTTAAAAATAAGGGAAGAAATTTTCCTTCTTCTTCTCTCCTATCGTGAAACATGTATCTATCCTTTTGAAAGTTAGTTAGGCTTTCCGTCAGCTTTATGACCCAGAAATTTCTTTCTCAAGGACCTGAAGACCGTCTTCTTTGAAATGTAAACAACAAATAGATGGCACCTCTATCTCCCAGTTTTTAAAAAACAGAATCATAATTTTGGTGACTGACTTGCTCCAATTTGCAAAACTACCTCCTGTTTAAAGATATGAGACGACACTTTCTCCTTTAGATCAAGCTAATTAGCTAAAACAAGTGGGCCTCCCAATTACCATGAGTTAGGATGAGCTATGTGTGATGAAATGGTGCTGTCAGGTCCTCTTACCTGAGAACCAGTTAATATTTATCTTGAAAGCATGTATGTAATGGGTTGTATCTATTTGGCCTATAAGAGAGGGATATCTCTTTGTCTTTGCAATCTTTAGTGGATTGCCTGTGATGCATATCACATTCTGTTTTAATGCTTATTCAATAATTAGAATGTTGTCTTTCTTTACTACCTTTGTGGAGAGAATCTCTGGGTTGGAAGAAGATTTTGTTTTTAATTATACTTCCCCATCATCCTACTATGTATCCTATCTATTGTGTTAGATTTAATGCATCTATTTTTATACATGTATATGTGTGTATTATATATCATTTAACATATTAATATTTCCACTTGGTTCCTTTTCTTATTTTTTTTATGCTGCTAATAAATTTATATTTTTATAAAAACAACCTCATTGTTAGTTATTTTTCTTCCTCTTTGAATAACTTTCCTCTGAGGAAAGTTATTTAGTATGTTGCACTATTTAATATGTTGTATGTTTTAAGTATTTATGCTTTTTGCATATTTAGTTTTGGCATGTGAGTTTGTGCTCTCCTATTAGAACCAGTCAATTTAGTAATAATATTAGTCCTATAACAGGCTCTTGTCCATAAATTTAAAGAAAAGTAGGGAATTAGCTTCAATGTGGCAGGTTCCTGGCTGTAATTCACCCAGAGAGAAAACAGAGAAGTGAAAATTCAAGAAGTAAAAGCTCTGGCCAGTGCAAACATTTTAATGTCAGCCTTTTACTTCACTGAAGCTTTTGTACTACCTTTATAGAGTGAACATCAATATCAACTGTTGTTGCTGATTTCTGCAGCAAACAACAGGCAATCATTGCTGTAAAACAATGTGGGGAGTAAAAGCAAGCTCTCACGCTTAAAACCCTTCCTCCGACCTGACCTTTCAAGGATTCTTCTTGACGCTCTCTGGCCTAGACCTGCAGCAGTGTTTCTTTCATACTTTCCTGTCCTCCAGCATTTCTATTTCTTGGATTTTCTCTCCTAGCTTCTTGAATCTGTTTTCTTTTCTTGCCATTTTATATCTTCAGGTTTGATTTGGACTGAGCAAATCTGCTTTCCATGCTATGTATCTCCTCCTGGCACTAAAATCTCATTTTCTGAAATTTCTAATGTACTATTTAAAATATAAAAGAATTTTTTTTGACACAGCATTATTTTTAAAACCCACTGAGAAAGAAACCCTGACAAAATAGCTGATGACTGGAATATACTAAGTAATGTTGATGAATTGCAGTAGCTCACACCTGTAATCCCAGCTCTTAGAGAGGCAGAGGCAGAAGGATAGCTTGAGCCCAAGAGTTTGAGACCTGCCTAAAATATCGTGAGACCCCATTCTCCACAAAAAGAAAAAGACAAAAATAAACCAACCAAACAAACAATAACAAAAGACCTAAGTAGTATCTGCATTAAAGGAGGCAGGGCTGTTTTAAACGAACAAAGATATTTGCAAGATAGAATATTAGTATCAGGTAAACAGGAGAGTAGTACAGAAATCACATTGAATGAGAAGGTTAAATAAATAAATCCAAAATTGCTAATATTCCTTCTCTACATTTAACATGTTGGTTACAATGTTCAGCTTTTATACATAGCAAATAGAAATGTGAGTTAAAATTCACAATTTATAAGTTTTTTTATTGTACTTTAGGTTCTGGGGTACATGTGCAGATCATGCAGGATTGTTGCATAGGTACATACATGGCAAGGTGGTTTGCTGCCTCCATCCCCCCCATCACCTATACCTGGCATTTCTCCCCATGTTATCCCTCCCCACACTCCCCGTTCCCCACTGTCCCTCCCCTAGCCCCCCTAGTACTGTTACTAGGTAGTACATACGTAAGCTGATGCATATATTTTTCAAAGTAGGTATACTTTAATGATAGATAAAATATAAACATGATGCAAATAGTTATTTTCTTGAGCAAAGCATTCAACCAATGGTAAATGTGTTACTGTTGCATTTCTACACTCATTTTTTTATTCATATAGCAGACTGCAGGGGAAAAGCTATGATAAATGTACTAATGTTGTATTTCTAAACTTATTTTTTGTAATTCAAATAGCAGACTGCAGGGACAAAATTATTACTATTTTATGCTATGGCAAAACTTTGAATGTTCATCACTGATCTACTTGGTAAATTATTTCAGACAATTGAAATAGTCTTTCTGATTAATATTCCAAAAATTAAAGTTTAATAATAATGCTTAATTGACTAACACAATTACAACTCTAAAATAATCGCAGAAATTGCGTTTTCTTGGCCATCTGCTCTCTTTACATTACCACAGTCAGGCATCATCCTGTCTGTACCTCACACTCCACACAGCATTTAGGACATGCACTGCATCTAAATTGTCACCTAATTAGAGAATTAGCCTGAGGTTGCATAGTATGAATCAATTGCTTCTCCCTTTGAAGATACTACTGCCCCAGGAATTGAAATCATAGATCCAATGGCATGTCATTTGTTTTGGGCAACGGTTCCAGAGAAAGCTATATTGCCTTTGAGTCAATTAAAATAGCAGTAAATTTTTCAACTTCAAAAGATGCATCAGGCTGAATTTATTAAAGAGACAGTTTGGGGTTTAAAAATTTACATGCAGTATAAACAATCACACTATCATTAAGAAGAAATCTGATACATAACAGTGACCACACAAATTTTAGTTTTTGTAATCTTTGTGTACCCAGGAACATTTGTATCTGAAGTGGCTTTACATGTAAAGTTTTTAGGGTTTTAATTTTATTTTGTGATTTCTACAGTTAACTTTGAAAATTGGCCTTTAAAATAATTGATTTTTTAAAATTCTTAGGGCATCCTTGGACTTCCTTTCCTAAAACACATTGAAATTTACAACTGCCTGTCCCAAAGTAAATATATGCTATATAAATTTCAAAAGAATATCTCAAATAGCAACTGAGATCTTAATAACTTCAGTTTAATTTGTCTCATAGTACCCACCAATAGTAAAAATATCTCTATGGAAATCTCAAATTATGGTAGTTCTTTGATATGTCTCTGAGTGTAACTGGGTTAACTTATAGTTTAACTTTAGCTTTCTGGCTTTTTGTATGTGGGTGCATGGGACAAATGTTCATGGTTTTTACTCTTATAGAGAAGAATTGAGTAAGAACCTCACGTAGAGTTGAGTAATCTTAAGGTAAACTCTGGCTACTTTGTAAATTGTTTTGTGACCTGTGAGAGTCTCACTGAGGATTAGCAACCCTGGCAATCATTAACACAATTTTAAATATTTTACTAAATATTTTAAAATATATTTATCTCATTTTTCTGAAAGTTCTGAAAGATAAACTATTATATATAAAAATCATTGAGCAATTCATGAATGCTCACAGAACTTTCAATTTTCTTAAGCAAGCATTATAAATTTTATCTGTCCTCTTCTATAGGCATTCCTTCTGAGATTTAATGGATGTTTAAATATAATCTCTCATTGTGGCTTCAAAGACAAGCTAGAGTTAGAAAATTTAGGAATACACTGAAAACTTGAAAATATTTTCCCCAGGGATTTAACAATAATGGTACATTCAAATAATGACCTGTTTAGAAATACTATATGTTAAGTTTTTAATATGTATAGTTATTAATAATATCCTGAATGTATACTCATGGTTTTTGGAGCAAAGCATATTTTCATTCACTGAAAGCCAATAACCAAGCCAGTTAAAACAATAATCAAGCCAGTTCCCCAATTCCCAATATCTTCTTCAAGGGCAACACTAAGAGAGCAAGTCAAGAGGTCATTCACAGGCACCAGAGTCAAGATACACGGAAGCCCCAACCACATGAATCTAGGAGATTATGTAGCAGTTGGTCAGTTGTCACCTATTCCCTTCCAGAAAGATGAAACATTTTGCTTCCTAACAGATGTTTCTCTCAAGAACTCAAAGGAAAATAATCCTGGATTACTTCCCTTTGGAATGTAAATTTATGTTTCTAGGGGAAGATTAAACTAATGCCTTCAAGCTTTAAAATCCTCAGAATACCTGTATGGTCTTGTGTCTCATCCTCCTTGCAATGTAAACACATACCTCTAGAGAAGTAAAACTTGATCTAGAGTTCTCTTTCTAGTCAGAGTAATTTTACTTCTGAGGCTTTTAGTCCAGCTTCGAACTTTCAGTAAAATTTTCACAGAAAGTCCTAACTGTGCAGAAAGATAAGAATACGTTGCCTAGACTCACACTATCCTTTAGCTAATATAATAATACAATCATACTGAAGAGAAAATACATTGTCATTTTGTTCACAAAAGTGGCAAAAATTTGATATAAATAAATGGAAAACTCTTGATAAAATATATCAAGTAAAACACATCCTTCAATTACTTATAAAATCACATTCATACCCATTCCAAGGAGTTGCACAAATAAAAGATAATGTAATCTTGTATTTCATTGTTTCAGTCCTAGAATAAAGTGTTATTCTTCCAACTTTTGGAGAATTGATAAAATTATTTTCACGATTATTTTAAACATTTCATTTTTGGATAACAATATTAAAAAGACATAGTATATTACTTAGTCTAGTTTATAAATGTTTTAGTATAATTGGTAATAGACAAAACATCTGGTTGTTTAAGAAGAGAATATTCTAAACAAAAAACGGAGCCATGAGCAATATCGTTCTCTGAAGAGTCTAAGAAGTAGCTAAAGGTCACAACACGTATATCCCTGCATTGCAAAGGAGTCTCTATATGAATGCAGCACTGACACATCTCACTAAAGAAAAGGTCTATGAAAAATAAATTGTCAAAAGTTTAAAAAATATCAATTGAAAAATAAATTTCAAAAACTTAAAAAAATTGAAATAGAAAGACAAAAAACCACTCAGTTTGCATAACATCAACACAAACATCTAATGTTATTCTAATAAAATGTATTATGATACTCAGACATTTCATGACATGCTTTTTTTTGTATAATATCCAACCTTGAGGCAATGAAGCTATCACAGTGCGATAAAAGAAAACAAATTGCATTTTTATCCCTCCACAAAAAGTGTTAGAATAAATTTATAAGGAGAGACAATCATTTTTAAAACATTTCTTCTGTAGGCTAGTAAAGAATTTGTATACAAATGTACAAGGGGGGAAAATGAATGTTATACAAGATTGCTTATGATAGTAACCAAACTTCAAATAGCACTACACAATTGCATTTCTATTGTAGCTGGTATTGATTTATAGTCTTATTTTGATAAAATCAAAAATTATACTAATGGGAGGATACAGAGATCAACATTATACTCTGTAAATAACACAGATAAAATACACCAGAGAGGATGATAGACACAGCTAAATAGAAACAACTATCTTTTCTTCTGACACTAATTTAGAAAGTAATTTATTAATTCTAACCAAGTGTGTGTTTGTGAGGACCCCAGTCTAGACACCTTGCTCTTGCTGAATGTATGGATTTTGGTATTCATGTATTACTTTTCAGAGTTGCATATTAACATACTAAGAAGTCAACTTCTCAATCTCTTGAATATAGTATTGCTGTAAATGTTAGTAAGCTAACTTTATTGCCTTTTTATGTTTTTAATAGGTTAGCTTGAATAGTTTCATAATGTCAATAGTCATTTAGAAAATGATGTTATTTGGAGAGAATGCTGATCTGCTTTTCCCTACTGGCAGCGACAGGCCAGACTTTCACAGCCAAAGTGATGAGGAGCTTGAGGCAATTAAACAATAAATGTGAAGTTGGCCTCCTCACTTTTACTCAGAATTGGACTAACTCCACCAAACAGACTGGACAAACACCTACTAACGCCAAAACCCGAGGCAATTATTCCAAAGAAAAGAGGGTGTTCTAATAATCTGTACATGTACTTTAGGCCACAGGGAGAATTATCCAACAGTTTATGTGACAATATCTCCCTCTTTTATTTGTAATATATATGTAACTGCCTCAGTCATCCCCTTACTTCACCTGTTCAACAAAAAAATAGTATAAAGAGTGTATGCTTTTCTACTTTGCTCATATCGGTGATATAAATCCAAGTTAAATATGAAATGCTCCACATAATAAACCAGTATACTATAGGTAGGTAATATAAATTCAAAATCATCACAACGTTTTCTACACTTTGCTAATAATCTATCCTTTCTTTAATCTTTGCCTACAAGAAATACTACCAGTCTGTCTTCAAAGGTTGTAACCTCTGAACAACCACTGAGAAATTTTAGTTTCACTCTATCTTTTATCTGACAGAATTACCTGCATATTTTCCTGTACATTGTCACCCTATATTTGCAGAAAAGTGTTTGTACTTCAATAGAAATCTCTATGCATGCTCTGTAGCATGCTGCAGGTTACACAATTCTGATTTTAAGAAAACTATTTTATCAGTCTGTAAGTCACAGATAACAAATAGTAATACAAAATATTTCTTGTCTGTAGACAGAAGACAAGGTGACTTCTGTCCTGTGGAGGATACCCCGTCGAAAAACACATTTGCCTCCAAATTAAATAAAATATTTACACTGTACTCATCTCATCTTTATGTGAGTCATTATTTCATCCTTTTCTTAAACAAAGTATCTTTCTACTCACATTGTTTCCATCATGGCTGGAAATCTCTCATAGCTGATTCTCCCTTTCCGTGTCATCCCCAGTTATGCAGCTAGTTCGCCAGCACTGCAACAGGAAAAATGAATGAAAGGACATTTAGAATCCAATTCTACATTTTATTACTTCATAGCATCTTCAATTATTTTATGTAAAACTAGACATTATAATAAAATTTTTTAATTGTGTTACAGTCAGGTTATTGAGTAAACCAAAAATAAAATATAGAAAGATAGCTCAAGATAAAAACAAACAAATAAATAAATTCAATGAGGTGAGAATGCACAGAGCAACAAGAAGTATACAAAGGAAATGTGTGAGAAAATCCCAGGAATTCCGAGGAGGAGCATGTGACCATGTTTTCTAACTGTTCTCATACTTTGCCTTAAAAACTTTCATTATTTTTGTACGTAAGTGATAGAAATGAGAACAAAACATGATTTCCTGATGACAACTTTAGTTTCATTACCCAATAGTCTTTCCCTGTCTGTGGGGGATATATTTCAAGACCCCACCAGATCCTTGAAACCGCAGATACCACTAAACCCTATACAGATCTTTCTCAGTTGGCTATGGGGTTACACCCTGATAAGTGTGTCAAAAATGGAAAATACTGTCAAGTCAACAATGCATTTAATAACTCGATAAACTCCTTGTAAATTAAAAAAAAAGTAGGTCTAACCATCCTAAGTCAGGGTCCATCGGTATATACTTTATTTTCTCAATCTAATAATCAAGATGGCTACCAAAGGTCTAAGTTGAGGTAGCATATAAAGTATGGCCATCCTGGACAAAGAAATGATTCATGTCCTGGTCCAGAGGGAGCAGGATAGCTCAAGATTTTATCTTGCTAATCAGAATGAAAGAAAAAAATTGCTTATTTCTTGAATTTTCCATTTAATTTTCAGACTGCAATTGACAGCAGGCAATTGGTACCAGGGAAAACAGAAGCATGCATAAGAAGAAACTGCTCTATTTTTCTTTCATATGTAAGAATACTTTAAATAAATTAATTATACAAGGAGATAACATACCTTTAAGTGTTTTTGGCTTCTCAGATATTCTATGAGTTATAGCATTATAATAATATCCAAGTATATTTGATTAATATATAAAACACTGTTCAGTAACTTTGGCAATATTTGCTTAGGAGAGTCAGGAAATAGGACTATTTATTTCAATGTACTGATAACATTCTATATATTATTATCACATATCTGGAGTAATAAATTCTCCATTCTATTATCCTTTAGTTGCCCATATTTCTGAATATATCTGACTTTGATTATCTATAATATAAAGTGACTCTTTAGAATATTGCACAAGGATGTCTCTGAAGTGTTGCCTTCAGGAATAACAAATGAAAATACACATTCTCTCTTTCTATTTAATGGACTCTACCCAGGAGTACTGCTAAAAGTAGGAGCAGGCAAATTGCTTCTTCTTTCTTTGGCTCAAATATTTTCAAAAAATGGAGAACCCCACAGAGCTCAAAGGAAGACTACACATACAGTTGTGCAACTTTCTCATTTTTACTTCTACGTTTTAATGGATATTTCAAGACTAAGATTTGTTGTAGACTTAAGTTTAAGGAGAAAGAATTTCAAAGAAAGGCAAAACACATGTGAAATGATAAAGTTATGTTTATATCTTGTTAGTGAGCTCCTTAAAAGTGCTTGCTGCTTTGAGGTAAAGAATATTGAGTAAATAATAATTCCTGCAGAGTGGAAGTTGTTCATAGAGAGAAATCATGCAGAGATGCTTAGAAAATCTACATCACAAGAAATGCTTTTAAGCAGGCAAGTCTTCCTCTGAACTTGCACATAGGACAGAATGACATAAGAAGCTTCTTTACTGATAATGACAGAAGTTTAAATAACTTTCAGGTGATGTCTAAACAAAAACCATACATTGAATAATTCAAAGCTTCAATATGATCTAGTAGTCCTACTTACAGAACCTACAACACTTCTGATGTGATAAATCAAAATGGAATACAAAGTTGACACAGTTTGCTGGTGAAGTATTAGATTTCTCTCAATGTGCTACTATGAATACACAGGAAAAAACAAAACAAAACTGGATTTAAAAAAAACCTGTTAGTTGGCAAAGATGTTACAGACCTACTATGTGTAGGCGTGATTCTAGGTTCTGGAAATACAATATTAACTAACAATATATCTGCTTATATTGAGTTTTCTTTTATTAGAGTAGGCAGACTATAAATATATAAATAAATTTCTTATTAAGCTAATAAATTTGCAAATAGTACAAATGTTACCAATACAATGAGATAGGATAATAGTAAGAAAAGAATGGTTATATTAACTGAGACTTGGAGGTTACTTAGACTAGGATGGCCTGACAGCTCTGACAGAATGGGTGAGTACTGAAGAAATCTTCATAATGGGAGGAATGTTTTAATTGTGTGAAGATTCCACACCAGAGCGTTCAAGACGAGGGAATAAGATATGCAAAGATTTCAAGAATACAATGAGTTTCCATGTTTTGGTGATGGAAATAAGAATCCAGGGTAACTTGAATGCAATGAATATTAGGGAAGGAAGAAGTAGATTATAAGGACAAATAATTGTTTTTTTA
This sequence comes from Leontopithecus rosalia, assembly GCA_028533165.1. NCBI lineage: Eukaryota > Metazoa > Chordata > Mammalia > Primates > Cebidae > Leontopithecus > Leontopithecus rosalia. The sequence continues at coordinate 5,584,729 of CM052667.1, read as the reverse complement.
TTAGTTGAAGGCCCAAATTATAGGACAGGGATACGGAATTAAGGAAATGAGTCTAAAGTATGAAATTCAGCATCTCAAAAGATAATGGTATTAACAAATCTCCCATCTTCTCTAAAAGTCACACATAATCAAAACTAGAAGACAAAGACGTCAAAATGTTTTTTTACCTATATGTAAATAACATTTGAAAATGACAGCACCTACTCTTGAATTTCACAACACTACACAGAGACAGATAAAGTTTAACTGAAAAGGGAAAATACAGTAAGGTTGAGGATAAGGGAAAATACAAGGTTCTAATGCTAGACAAATTAATAGGATCACCTGAAAAACCAAAAGTTTTATCTTGAAATAAAAAATTGGGGAGGAATTTTGGGAAGTGGTCTAAGAGGCAGTGATCAGAACACTGACTACGATGGTACCCAAAGGCATGATGTGGTGAGTTTGTCAGTTTGTTCACAGACACCATAATGTTTGAAAAACACTACCATTGAGAGAAAGTAAAGAAACTTGAAAGAGAATGATACCACTTAGAGGCTTGATGGGAAAGAAAAGGTATAAACCAGAGGGTGAACCTAAGAGCCCCAATACAAAATCAGAAGATTCACCAAACATTGTTATTTTAAAAAAAAGATGTTATGTATTACAGAACCTTCCCTCAAATGCCAGCTTCTCCTTAGAAATACTTGTAATTGGCAGGGCTAGGTGGCACACTCCTGTAATCCCAGTACTTTGGGAGGCCAAAGCAGGTGATCACAAGGTCAGGAGATCGAGACCATCCAGGCCAACATGGTGAAATTCCATCTCTCCTAAAAATACAAAAATTAGCCAGGAGTGGTGGCATGTGCCTGTAGTCCCAGCTAGCTACTCAGAAGGCTGAGACAGGAGAATTGCTTGAAGCTAGGAGGCGAGGCTGCAGTGAGCTGAGACTGCGCCACTGCACTCCAGCCTGGACGACAGAGCAAGACTCTGTCTCAAAAAAAAAAAAGGAAATACTTGTAATTGATGGTCCAAAAAATAAAGAGAACAAATGAAAATAAATGGGAAGAGGTAGGCACCATATACTAAATTATAAGAGTAAAACAGAAGGAGATAATACTAATTAGCCAACAAAAACACTATACCAAAATCCAGCCACAAAGGGGAAGACACTTACAATACTTCAAAATAAATTAAATATAATTAAGTAAGCAATGAAAGATATGACAGGAAGCAAGTCAGAAATGTAACTATTTAGAATAAAAAATATACAAAAAAGGAATTGGAAGATAAGAGTTGACAGTATTCAGAAAAATATTTAAACAAAAAGACAAATTTATTTCAAAAAGGAAAACTAAATCCAAATATGTCAAGAAATCATCTTTACTGAGGTAGAGGGAAACATTTTAGAGTAATGGAAATATGAATCACAGTGATGATTATATGTCTATATACAATTGCCAATACTTTTCAAAATGTATGCTTAAATTGAGTAAATTCATTCTATATAAGTAATTCTCAATAAAGAAAAACAATAACTTTTGCTTTCAGATAAGATATGGTAGATCGTGAAGTTCCAACACTTTCAAACAAATTAAGAGAGGAAGGCAGATAAACTACAAAAATTATGTTTCACCATGTTATATAGAGGACACAGTTCTTTCCAGGAGGGTTTTTAACCATCTTCTCCATTGAAAAGTTTTTGTTGATTCTGGAGACAGTCCAAATTGCTCCCAGCAGAGAGAACAAAACTGTGGGAGACAGAAAGTAGCAGTGAAGTGCATCATGGTCATTCAGGACTGTTGTGGTGGGCTGAAAACTGGAAGACCTTCAAATGCCAATCCCAGGTTTCCTCATATTCTGGCTGATATCTGGGGCAGAATAATCTGCTATATCAGCATAAAATCTCTTTAGTCTTAAGGTGCTTGGGAGACAAATTGCATTTCTAAAATGGTGGCTGCCTCAAACACATTACCAGGTAGCCACTCAAGATCTCCAAATTTTTAACCTGTAGGGTTCAACAATAAGAAACTAATTCAGAAACTGTTGAATAGTATACATGTATTTCACAGTCTCACAGAGATCTGGAGACAAAGCTGCATACTTATTCTCAAAAAAAAACCCCGTAAGGGTCACATTCAGGGAAAAGGAACAAGTTAGATGTGAAGTAAGTCTTACTGCAAAATGAAAGCTCTGCATTGCCTCAGCTCCATTACTGATAGATTATCAACCATCCTCCACGGGGAAATTTATCATCTGAAGGAGACTCTAAAGGGTTTTGGTACAAAATGTCAGACAAACATGTTTAAACATCACTAGACACACAAAAAAATCAATAAAATACGGCCAAGAATCAAGGAAAATAAATAAATGACAGAAGTAGGTCCATAGATGATTCAGATTTTAGAATTAGGAAGCACATTAATTATAGCATTTTCTTTTAAAAAATAAAAAGTAGAAAATGTATTTTCCAAAACAGGGAATCAGAAAGCAAAACCTCTTCTCAATTAGGCCTTGCAGTGACTTCCCAGTGTCCGCTATGGGCAAAGTCTTAACATGGTGCCAACTTGAAAAGGAGAAGCGGTTACAGGCTTTACTTACCGTACTGCAAAACAAGGCGAAAGAAAGAAAACTGAGAGCTATTTGTATTCTTTGCCCAATTTTTGATGTGGTTGTCTCTCTCTCTTTTTTTTTTGGTATATTTAACAAACACATGAAAAAAAGTTCATCATCACTGGTCATTAGAGAGATGCAAATCAAAACCACATTGAGATACCATCTCATGCCAGTTAGAGTGGCAATCATTTAAAAAATCAGGGGACAACAGATGCTGGAAAGGATGTGGATAAATAGGTACACTTTTACACTGTTGGTGGGACTGTAAATTAGTTCAACCATGTGGAAGACAGTGTGGCCATTCCTCAGGGATCTAGAAATAGAACTACCATTTGACCCAGGAAGCCCATTACTGGGTATATACCCAAAGGACTATAAATCATTATAAGGATACACATACACATATGTTTATTGTGGCACTCCTCAGAATAGCAAAGAGTTGGAACCAACCCAAATGCCCATCAATGATAGAGAAGATAAAAAAAAATGTGGCACATATACACCATGGAATATTATGCAGTCATAAAAAAGGATGAATTCATGTTCTTTTCAAGGACATGGAAGAAGCTGGAAACCATCATTCTCAGCAAACTGATACAGAATAGAAAACCAAACACTGCATGTTCTCACTCATAGGTGGGAGTTGGACAAAGAGAACACATGGACACAGCTGGGGGGGTCATTACTCACACCTGCTAGGAGGTTGGGAGCTAGGGGAGGGATAGCAGGGCTGGGTGGATTGGGGAGGGATAGAATTAGGAGAAATACCTAATGTAGACGACGAGGTGATGGATGCAGCAAACCACCATGGCACATATATACGTATGTAACAATCCTGCATGATCTGTACATGTACACCAGAACTTAAGGTATAATAAGTAAATTTTAAAAGAAAAAGAAAATTGAGAGCTAGGAAGCAATAAATTGATAATGGATATAATACATAATGCTGAGCACTACAATCATTATTGAAAATTTTACTTTGAAAAGAACAATGACAATGGGGTATATAGATTTGGGATTAAGATTTTCTCTATTTTATTTTTATTATTATGACAAAATTGATAATTTTCTAAAAAGATAAAAATATTTTAATGTACCTGTCATCAAGCAATAGAAACACAATTGTATTTTTTAAAGAAGGATTTGTATTCTATTTTTTAATTTGAAAATTGTGCTTCATAGAACATATCTCTTCCGTTCCTTGAGCCCCTCCCTTACTTATTTGCAAACCTTAAAATACCATCCCCACTCCTGCCCTCAAACACACAAAGACACACACAAAGCTGACCTTGCCATAACATCTTAGTAACATTAACAAGCCTCTTTACCCTTCTGAGGCTTCAGAAACAAAAATATGTTGACACAGGAGGGAAAGTAGTAATTACTTAATCTTTCAAATATTTTGCTCTAATACTCTACGAATCTTTTTTATCTTTGTTTCGCTTGTTTTAATAATGAGACACTACAAATTCTCCATTAATTTTCATTTGTGTAAATTTATTCTTTATACACCATTCATTTACTGGGACTACGAACTCTACAGACAATCAAATCAAGGAAAATAACATTCTGCTTATAGGAGAAAATGAAAATTCTGATATGAAATCATAAAAGGCTGAACAACAGTACCGCCCAGGCAGAACTCTGAATTATAAGAAGACTTGATCAAATGGAAGAGCCCTTACCCAAGCTATTTTTAAAAGCATAGAGCCCTATCCTATGATCTACCAGAAACACAATTTAAATTAGCTAAAGCCAAACAAATGCATGAATAATAAATAAAATTACTTTACTGTCTCACATATGTATATTTCAGCAGCACAAAGTGATCATAATAAATATCTGTATATTTCATCTCTTATTCTCTTATTTTCATATGTTTATTTTCCCAGACAGGCTTTCTCAAGTGATATAAAACCTGGCTACTGGAAGCAGCACTTACCATACTTATACATTCTTATATCAACCTCTCTTCAGGATGCAATTTAAAATATTATAAAGAAAGACTTTTGCTTTGATATGTCAAATTAACTGACAGTATCTACCACTGAGCCTAGAGGTGATGAATATTATGATTAAATCATAAAATATATGTGGCCTTTTGACTCGAGACCAAAGAAAAAGATGGAAAATGTTGCTGGTCAGTTAGCCATATATATTTTGTGCCTATGACAAACATTATAAAAAAATAACTAGATGAAATTGTAACTGCAGGTAATAGGTAATAATCACACACTATAGCAACAAAATTATAAATTCTTTAAAAATAAACCGGGGAAGAAATTTGCAGGATCTATACAAAGAGAATTTTAAATTTACTAAAAAGTGTGATACAAATTAGGAAAAAAGCAACTTTTTTTTAAATTTCACTTTAGATTCAGAGTAAATATGAAGAAATAATAAGAGAGACACAAAAAGAAAATTTACCCAACATAACTTCTAACCATAAGTTTGAATGAATATGGCTTCAGAGCAATAATTTTCAATGTTTACTATGGAAACAAAGAAAGGAGAAAGGGAAAGAGTGAGAGAAAAAAGAAGAAAAGAGGGAAGGAGGGACAGAGGAAAGAAGGGAGGGAGGGAGGAAGGAAGGAAGGAGGCAGGAAGGGAGGGAGGGAGGGAGGGAAAGAAGAGAGGAAAGAATTTGAAGTATTTGAAGTAACGGATACTCCTTTCTCAAGGAAAAAAAAAGTAAAATCTGAGCCACAAAGTTTTATATTGGTTATGATCTAAGGGTTGTAAAGTTAGAAATAAAATTAACCTAAGAAAGAAATGAAACATTGCAATGAATCATTTAAAGCATGCTCACACCTACAATGGTGGAAAACCTGGAATTAACAGATGCAAAATATATAAATTAATGTAGCTTAAAAGAAAATAAGGCTCTTTAGAATACAAGAAAAGCATTTGAAACTATGAAATTTGACTAGACAAATTTTGAAAAGATCCAAAAATAATGGAAATGAAAAACACAATAATTGATTGTACAAATATTGGGGCAGATTTAAAGAGCTGAATAGAAAATTATTGAACTGGAAGAAGAGTTGAAGTAACCATCTGAGCGGCAGTATGAAAAGATGAGTTGGAGAACATTTTAACAGGAAATTGTAAAAGACAAAAAGTATAAAGCAAGCATCATTCATTATTACACACCCATATATATATATATGTGTGTGTGTGTGTGTGTGTGTGTACACACACACACACACACACACACACACACACACACACACAGATGATCCACAATTTATTTTTCAACTATATTATACTGAATTTAATATGCTGCATGAATGACAATCTGGCATGTTGTGCATAAGTTGAAAATAAGATAAGATGAAAATTAATTTTCCATTTAGGGATATTTTTAATTTACAATGGGTTTATCAGGATTTAACCCCATTGTAAGTTGAGTGTCTGCTATCTGTCTATCTATCCTATTCTAATGTGTGTATGTGCATACATAATTCCAAAGGAAAATAAATAGAGTGGTAGAGAGGTGATAGGAATGATAATGAATACAAAATTTCCATAACAGAAGTAAACTTCAGAGGAGGAATGAATTCCAAATAAAAGACATTTAAACCAAGAAACAGAAACAAGAAACCAGAAATCTGCACTTAAACACCTGTAGAAACCTTGAAAAAACCAGAAATACAAACTATTAGAACAGCTAAAGAGAGAACACAGTTGATCTACAATGGAACAAAGGATACTTTAGGTATGGAATACTGGGTTAGTTATTTTCCTCAAGTTATTTATTATTCACTTATTCTAACTTCATTGCTGCTCTTGATTACTTTATTTTAAATCTGTTGGTCCTTTTTAATCTTTTTTACACTCTTTGGTGGTAAAAATTGGTTTCTAATCTTATCATATTCTGTTTCTAAAATTTTCTTTATGGTGTTTAATTGCTTTAACTTTTATTATAGAATATGTACGTATGTTTAGGTGTGGATTCCTATTTATCTTTTCTGCCTTGGATTTACTGGGTTCTTTAATTTTGTGGATTTTTTATTAGCTTCAAAAATCTCAGCTTATGTTTTTAAAAAGCACAACCTCTGCCACACTCTATTATACTTCTCTTTTCATTGTACTCTAACTAAAGACATGCTAGGTTTTTTTCTGCATCTTCTAAGTTAATTATATCCTCTTCTGTATTTTTAATTCTTTTAACTCCTGATCTTCATTCAGGATATTTTCTTCTAAGCCATCTTCCAAACCACTAAATCTTTTTTTTTTTGAGACAGAGTCTCACTCCGTCACCAGGCGCCAGGCTGGAGTGCAGTGGCGCAACCTCAGCTCACTGCAACCTCCGCCTCCTGGGTTCAAGCAATTCTCCTGCCTCAGCCTTCCAAGTAGCTGGGACTACAGGCATGCATCACCAAGCCCAACTAATTTTTTTGTATTTTGTAATAGAGATGGGGTTTCACCATGTTGGCCAGGATGGTTTCAATCTCTTGACCTCGTGATCCGCCCACCTCAGCCTCCCAAAGTGCTGGGATTACAGGTGTGAGCCACCACATCTGGCCACCATATCATTTTAAAGCTATGTCCAATCTACTGTTAATCCACTGGATTCTAATTTTACTCATTGAAATATTAAGATTAGAATTTCTACTGGGGTTCATTTAAAAAGTTTTAATGTTGGCTTTTATCTCCGTACAGAACAAGTTTATTTCTTGTGCTATTTCTTGCTCATCTTGTCATTTATTCTGTCATGTCTAAATATCTTTGATATTGTATTAGACATTACATTTAAAAAATAAAAGATTTGCAGAATAAATTTGAGAGTTAAAAGTTATTTTTTCCAGAAGATACGTGCATTATTTTTGGATGGTACTTGGCAGCATACCATCACCTTAATTAAATGTAGTTTTTGGGATTAGGCAGAAACAATTATTTCAATTGGGACTGAAGTCTTGGCAAAAGCTAATTTATTTCTAATTTGTACTTACTATTTTTAGAATCATGAGCTTCTGTTTCTTTAGCCCTATAAGGATGTCAAATCTCTCTTCTATTTTAACCATTTCTGGGGTACCTGAATCCCCCCTTGACAAAAGAATCCCTCATTTCTAGTCTCACCTCTCCAAAATTTTGTTTTTCTTTTATACTGTGGCCAGTAATTCTATACTCCTCTGTTGGCTACTTGATGCTTAAGATTTCTTTTAAATATTTTAATTTAGCTGTTTTAGTTTTACTTAGTGATATATATTTCCAAAATTACCAAAAACATATTATAACAAGGCAAATACCTCTCCTAATGCCACTAGAATATTTTTAACTGCATCTAATTATTTGAAGTTCAGTCTTTACTCTTATTATAAACTTATTTCATAAACAAAGACACTGAGTTAATGAGCTGAAGTCTGTAAGAGATGCACCAATCTTTATTAAACACTGAGTTTAAGATACAATTAAAGAAAACTCTTGAAAGAAAAAAGAATTAATCCAAAAAGTCCAAAATACAACGTATTAGCATGTAATATAAAATAAATGTAAATGATATTATAAAGTAATAACACATTATTATAAAGTTTAAGCCAAGCAATATATCAATATGATCTACAGAATACAATATAAAGTTCTTTCCTTAGCTATAAAAATCACTTGAAATACTATTAGAGTTCAGGATTTTGTTCAACAGCTTTTTGGTTGGTTTAACTCTGCTATGTTATAAATGAACTCAATTAAGAAACACTATTAATTGCTGCATTTGTGCCATTTTATTTACAAGGAATTACCAAAGCCAGTACACCACTGAAAAGAAGACTTTTTTATTTTCTCAAACCAGCTGGTCATAGCAAAGAATTGCTCCCTCAAGAACCATAAAATTCTTCCATTTGACAGCCAAGCAGAAAGGGTGAGAACAAAATAAACAGCACTGCTAACAGGAGCTGTCACCATGATGAATGCTGATGAGCAGTAATTAATGTGGATTCTTTTAAGCAAAGCCCAGAGGTCTAAGCTGATGCCCACTGACTTAAAGATAGGGAGCAGGATAAAGGGGCAAAGAGTGAAGAAACCACTCCAAGGAGATACTGTTTATTTTTTGGATTTCATGTACAGTCATGCATCACTTAGTGATGGGGCTACATTCAGATTAATGTGTCTTTAGACAATTTCAACACTGTGCAAACATCATGGACTATGCCTACAGAAAGCTGGATGCTATAGCCTATTGCACATCTAGGCTATATGCTATAGCTTATTGCTTTCAGGTAGAAACCTGTACAGAATATTACTCTCCTGGATATTGTAGGTAATTATAACACAATGGCAGGTATTTGTGTATCTAAGCATATCTAAACATAGTAAACCTACAGTAAAAATATGGTGTAAAAGATCTTTAAAAAATGATACACCTGTATAGGCCACTTACCAAGAACGGAGTTTGCAGAACTGCAAGTTGCTTTTGTTGCATCAATGAGTAAGTGTTGAGTAAATGTGAGGACCCAGGATGTAACTATACACTGCTTTAGACTTTATAAACACTATACTTAGACTACACCACATCTATAAAAAATAAAGTAATTGTGCTCTCACATTAAGATGACTACGATGTCAGCAGGCAACAGAAATTTTTCAAGTTAATTACAATCTATGGGACCACTGTTTTTAAAGCAGTCTTGTCATTAACCACATAATTGTTATGCAGCACGATTGAAATTTGTGATTTTAAGCTTAGTCTTTTTATTCTCTTCTTATTCTTCTATAAAGACAAACTGTGTGACCATTTTAGAAGAACTTTAAGGTGTTTGATTTCTAACTTTTAAGATAGTTTCTCTCTATAGTCTTTTGCTAAGATACTCATTTCCAAAATGGAAAGAAGAGTATATCCTCAGGAAGGAGAAAAGAAGAAGGGAGGAGACACGGGAGTTACCAGATACAAAGATGCCAGTGCCACAGACTGAACCACAGTTTCCTCCAGGAATGGTTGAGAGGATGCACTTTGACCACCTGACTGATAACATAATTCTCCTCCACCTTCTGTCTCCTGCAGAATCCCTTTTAGGTCATTGCAGATGTAAAGACAGCTGAGTCATGAAACCTCGCTGGGAGCCTTATTATCATTTTTTTCCTGTGCATGCATGCAAATGTGTGTGTTCACATGTATGCGTGCAAAGTGATGTAAATATTTTTCACATATTTCTTGGTCATTATTTCTGTGTTAAACTGCCAGTTCATATCCTTTAACCACTATTTTTTTATAGTAGTCACATTTTATAAATGTTATACATTGAACAAATATTATCCTGTGTTAAGGATGTGCAGTATTTTAGGGAACGAAACAGGGACGAGAAAAACAAATTTTGGGCTCTAATAGTCTGTTTATATTTGAAGACTGCTCTCATTTATTTCAAGTTCAGCTTTTGACATTTCAATATTGTCAGTGCTACTTTTACAGAGAAAGTTTTGAATATTTGTACAATAAAAAATATTTTGGGGCAGATCCAACATGGCTGAATAGAAACAGCCCTGGAGTGCAGTTCCCTGCAAAAACAACACAGAGCAGGAGTGATCACCGTATTTCCAAATGAGTTTTTACTTTTCCCAGACTTAAAAGCACCATGAGTTTCCAGCACGGCTATTTCAGCTGGCGCCACGAGTTTCCGCACAAAAACTCACACAGGTCTGGGTGGCCATTTCAACTGATGCCTGGGGCACCTGGGAGACAGAGCCACCCATTCAACTGAAAAAGAGGGGGCACAAACAGGGAGCAGGTGATCTGGTGCCTTGGGTTCCACCTCATAAAGACCAGCAATCTGAAATGCTCTAGATTGACAGTTTTGCAGCAAGCGCAGCTGGACCTTGGATGTTCCAGCTCAGTGGAGGAAGGGTGTCCGCCATTATGGAAGCAGTCCCTCATTACCAAAGGAGTCCAACATTACTGAGGAAGTCCGCCATTACTGAGGCAGTTCCCTATACTGAGGCATTCTGCCATTACCGAGGCAGTCTGCCATTATTAAGGCAGACCACCATTACCAAGGCAGTTCTAACTGTACCTCTGTAAACCCAACCACAAGGAAGTTTACACAGCAGCTGGGCAGAGCCTGCAGAAGCTCAGCAATGCCTCTGCTGGCAGACCGTGACTAGACAACCTCCTTGCTTGGCAGGGCATCTCTGAAAAAAGGTAGCAGCATGCCAGAAGCTTTGTTTATGAGTTCCGCTGCAGCAGACTTAAACATACCTGTCCAGCAGCTCTAAATGGCACAATGGAACCCCCAGCACAGCACTTGAGCACCTATAAGGGACAGATTGTCTCCTCAAGCAGCTCCCTGACACCCATATATCCAAAGAGACACCCAATAAAGGAGAGCTGAGGTTTACATCTGGCAGGAACCCTTCCGGGACAAAAATAACAGAAGAAAAAAAAGGCAGCAACCCTTACTGTTCCGCAGCTGCTGCAGGTGATCCCCAGGTAAGCAGGGTATGGAGTAGACATCCAGCAGTCCTGCAGCAGAGGTGCCTATTAGAAGGAAAACTGAAAAACAGAAAGAAATAGCTTCAACAGCAACAAAAAGTATGTCCACTCAGAGACCCCATCCGAAAGTCACCAACTACAAAGACCACAGAGAGATAAATCCAGGAATATGGGAAGCAACCAGCACAAAAAGGATAAAAACACCAAAAACCAGAACGCCTCTCCTCCTTCAAGGGATCACAACTTCTCACCAGCAAGGGAACAAAGCTGGATGGAGAATGAATCTGATGAATTGACAGAAACAGGCTTCACGAGGTGGATAATAACAAACTTCTCTGAGCTAAAAGAACATGTTCTAACACAATGCAAAGAAACTAAGAATCTTGAAAAAAGGTTAGACGAAATGCTAACTAGAATACATAGCTTAGAGAAGAATATAATTGACTTTCAAGTCCAGGAAATACAGAGAACACCAAAAACATGTTCCTCAAGAAGAGCAACCCCAAGGCACATAACTGTCAGATTCACCAGGGTTGAAATGAAGGAAAAAATGCTAAGGGCAGCCAGAGAGAAAGGTCAGGATACCCACAAAGGGAAGTCTGTCAGACTCACAGTGAATCACTTGGTAGAAACCCTACAAGGCAGAAGAGATTGGGGGCCATATTCAACATCTTTAGAGAAAATAATTTGCAACCCAGAATTTCATATCCAGCCAAACTAAGCTTCATAAGCAAAGGAGAAATAAAATCTTTTTCAGACAAGCAATTGCTGAGAGATCTTGTCAACACCAGGCCTGCCTTACAAAAGATCCTGAAAGAAGCACTAAACAAGGAAAGGAACAACCAGTACCAGCCACTCCAAAAACATACCAAATGGTAAAGACCATTGACACAATGAAGAAACTGCATCAGCTAATGGGCAAACAACCAGCTAGCATCAAAATGGCAGGATCAAATTCACATTCACACATAACAATATTAACCTTAAATGTAAACAGACTTAATGCCCCAATGAAAAGACACAGATTAGCAAGTTGGATAAAAAGTTAAGACTCATCTGTGTGCTGTATTCAGGAAACCCATCTCACATGCAAGGACACACATACACTCAAAATAAAGGGATAGAGGAAGATTTACCAAGCAGATGGAGTGCAAAAAAATGCAGGAGTGGCAATCCTAGTCTCAGATAAAATGGACTTCAAACCAACCAAGATAAAAAGAGAAAAAGTAGGGAATTACATAGTGGTAAAAGGATCAATGCAGCAAGAACAGATAATAATCCTAAATATCCACACACCCAATAGAGGAGCACCCAGATACATAAAGCAAGTTCTTAATGACCTAAAAGAGATGTAGACTCCCACATACTAAGAGTGGGAGACTTTAACACTACACTGTCAATATTAGATCAATGAGACAGAAAATTAACAAGGATGTCCAGGACTTGAACTCGGATCTGGACCAAGCAAACCTAATAGACATATACAGAACTCTCTACCTCAAATCCACAGAATATACATTCTTCTCAGCACCACATTACACCTAATCTAAAACCCACATAATGGGAAGTAAATCTCTCCACAGCAAATGCAAAAGAACAGAAATCAAAATAATGTCTCAGACCACAGTGCAATAAAGTTAGAACTCATGATTAAGAGACTCACTCAGAACCACACAACTTCATGGAAACTGAACAACTGGCTCCTGAATGTCAACTGGATAAACAATGTAATGAAGGTAGAAATAAAGATGATCTTCAAAATCAACGAGAATGAAGATACAAAGTACCAGAATCTCTGGGACACATTTAAAGCAGTGTCTAGAGGGAAATTTATTGCAATAAATGCCCACATGAGAAGCAAGGAAAGATCTAAAATCAACACCCTATTATTAAAATAGAAAGAAGTAGAGGAGCAGGATCAAAAAAACTCCAAAGCTAGCAGAGGACAAGAAATAGCAAAGATCAGAGCAGAACTGAGGGAGATAGAGACACAAAAAATCCTCCAAAAAAAATCAATCCAGGAGCTGGTTTTTTGAAGAGATCAACAAAACAGACAGACAGCTAGTCAGATTAATAAAAAAGAAGAGAGAGGAATCAAATAGATGCAAAAAAATGATAAAGGGGTTATCACCACCGATTTCACAGAATTATAAATTAACATCAGAGACGACTACAAACATCTCTCTGCAGATAAACCAGTAAACATGGAAGAAACGGATAAATTCCTGGACACTTGCACTCTCCCAAGCCTAAAACAGGAAGAAGTTGAAACCTTGAACAGACCAATAACAAAGGCTGAAGTTGAGGCAGCATTTAATAGCCTACCAACCAAAAAGTCCAGGTCCAGAGGGGTTCACAGCCGAATTCTACCAGACATACAAAGAGGAGCCAATACCACTGCTTCTGAAATAATTCCAAACAATACAAAAACGGGAATCCTTCCCTAATCATTTTATGAGACTAACATCATCCTGATACCAAAACCTCAAAAAGACTTAACAAAAAAAGAAAACTTTAGACCAATAACCTTGATGAACATAGATGCAAAAATCTTCAATAAAACACTTGCAAACCAATTGCAATGGTACATCAAAAAACTTATCCATCACGATCAAGTAGGCTTCATCCCAGGGATGCAAGACTCGTTCAACATATGCAAGTCTATAAACGTAATCCATCACATAAACAGAACCAAAGACAAAAAGCACATGATTATCTCAATTGATGCAGAGAAGGCCTTTGACAAAATTCAACAGCACTTTATGCTAAAAACTCTCAATAAACTAGGTATTGATGAAACGTATCTCAAAATATTAAAAGCTATTTATGACCAACCCACAGCCAATATCATACTGAATGGGCAAAAACTGAAAGCATTCCCTTTGAAATCTCACACTAGACAAGGATGCCCTCTCTCACAACTCTTATTCAATATAGTATTGGAAGTTCAAGTCAGAGCAATTAGGCAAGAAAAAGAAATAAAGCGTATTCAATTAGGAAAGGAGGAAGTCAAATTGTCTCTATTTGCAGATGATATGGTTGTATATATACAAGACCCCATCATCTCAGCCCCAAATCTCCTTAAACTATTAAGCAACTTCAGCAAAGTCTCAGGATATAAAATCAATGTGCAGAAATCACATGCATTCCTATACACCAATAACATACTAACAGAGAGCCAACTCAAGAGCCAATTCCCATTCACAATTGCTACAAAGAGAATAAAATACCTAGGAATACAACTAACAAAGGATGTAAAGGACATCTTCAAGGAGAACTACAAATCACTGCTCCAGGAAATAAGAGAGGACACAAACAAATGGAGAAACATTCCATGCTCGTGGTTAGGAAGAAGCAGTATTGTGAAAATGGCCATACTGTCCAACATAATAATAGATTCAACGCTATCCCCATTAAGCTACCAATGACCTTCTTCACAGAACTGGAAAAAATCACCTTAAACTTCATATGGAACCAAAAGAGACCCCACACAGCCAAGACAATCCTAAGCAAAAAAAAAAAACAAAGCTGGAGGCATCATGCTATCTAACTTCAAACTATACTACAAAGTTACAGTAATCAAAGCAGCATCGTACTGGTACCAAAAGAGAGATATAGTCCAATGGAACAGAGTAGAGGCCTTGGTGGCAACGCTACACATCTACAACCATCTGATCTTTGACAAACCTGACAAAAACAAGCAATGGGGAAAGGATTCCCTGTTTAATAAATGGTGCTGAGAAAACTGGCTAGCGATGTGCAGAAAGCAGAAACTGGACCCCTTCCTGACACCTTGCACTAAAATTAACTCCAGGTGGATTAAAGACTTAAACATAAGACCTAACACCATAAAAATCCTAGAAGAAAACCTAATCAATACCATGCAGGACATAGGCATAGGCAAGTCCTTCATGACTGAAACACCAAAAGCATTAGCAACAGAAGCCAAAACAGACAAATGGGATATAATTAAACTCCAGAGCTTCTGTAGAGCAAAAGAAACAATCCTTAGAGTGAACCGGCAACCAACAGAATTGGAAAAAATGTTTGCAATCATCTGACAAAGGGCTAATATCCAGAAGCAATGAATAATTTAAACAAATTTACAAACAAACAAACAAACCCATTCAAAAGTGGGTGAAGGATATGAACAGACACTTTTCAAAAGAAGACATATATGAGGCCAACATCCTCACTGGTCATTAGAGAAATGCAAATCAAAAGCACATTGAGATACCATCAGGCTAGTTAGAATGGCCATCATTAAAAAATACGGAGACAACAGATGCTGAAGAGGATGTGGAGAAATAGGAATGCTATTACACTGTTGGTGGGAGTGTAAATTAGTTCAACCATGTGGAATACAGTGTCGTAATTCCTCAAGGACCTAGAAATAGAAATTCCATTTGACCCAGCAATCCCATTACTGGGTATATATCCAAAGGACTATAAATTGCTCTATTATAAAGACACATGCACACGAATGTTCACTGCAGCACTGTTTATAAGAGTGAAGACCAAGAACTAGCCCAAATTCCCACTGATGATAGACTGGACAAGGAAAATGTGGCACATATAGACCATGGAATACTACGCAGCCATAAAAAAATGATAAGTTCGTGTCTTTTTAGGGACATGGATGAATTGGGGAACCATCATTCTCAGCAAACTGACACAAGAACAGAAAATCAAACACCCCATGTTCTCACTCCTAGGCAGGTGTTGAATAATGAGAACATGTGGACACAGGAAGAGGAGCATCATACGCTGGGGTCTGTTGGGTGGGCAAGGGGAGGTACAGTGGAGGGTGGGGAGGTTAGGGAGGGATAACATAGGGAGAAATGCCAGATATAGGTGACAGGAGATGGAGGCAACAAATCACATTGTCATATATGTACCTATGCAACAATTCTGCATGATCTGAACATGTACTCCAGAAGGTAAAGTACAATAAAAAATAAATAACAAAAATTTTAAAAATAATGCAAAAAAAATCTTTTTGGATTTAGAACTCTTGTAATATTGAAGATAATTATTTCACCATGAATTATATTTATCCATATTTTATTCTTTTATATTTTGTATATGTTAGGGTTTTCTTTCAAATATTTAATTTAAAATTTTTTGGTATTTAAAAGAGACACATTTTTAAAAATTATTAAAAAGCACATTTTCATTTCTCCCATAATTAAAATGTAATAATTATCAGATCTACATTTACACAGGTATTTGTTACTTTTATCTTACACTGTTACATTCATGTTTTCTTATACATGTGAATATGCATAAATATATACATATATTTTTTTCTTATGCTTTTCACTCAGCTGCATTTTAAAAGTTTTAGTATTTCTAAAGCTTTGTACTAATCACTGTTTTGCTCTCTTTTCAATACAGTAATGGATATACTTGTTAGTTGATTGATTTAAATATTCTTTTTATGATGAAAATGATATTTTAAAAAGCCTAGTTTGTCAATAAATATATACATATTAAATTTAGTATTCATCACAACTGTCTGTCCAAATGAAACCTATTTTTGCCCCTTTAAATAGACAGTGTTTATACATGTTTCCCCTATGTGTTTTTATGGCTGGATAGCTCATTTATTTTTGTAAATTATTAATATTTGATGGCTTGGATGTACTTTATCCATTCACCTACTGAAGGACAACTCTTAGTCGCTTTCCAGCTTTAGCATTTATGAATAATACTGATATAATGTCCATGTGCAGGTTTTTATGTGGATGTAAGTTTTCAACTCCTCTGAGTAAATATCAAGAAACATGATTGCTGAATTATAAAAAGTATGTATAATTTTGTAAGAATATGTGACATTGTTTTTTAAAGTGGATGCTTCATTTTGTATTACAACCAGCAATGAATGAACTTTGCAATACTTCACATTCTCATTAACTTTTGGTGTTGTCTATAGTTTGGACATTTGCCATTCTGTTTAACCGTATCTCAGTATATTGATTTGTGATGCCCTTACTGACATATAATGTTGAGCATTCTTTCACATACTAATTTTCTATCTGTATATTATTTTGGTTGAGTATGCACATGTATTGCCCATGTTTTAAATTGGGTTTTTTGCTATTATTGATTTTAGGGGTTATTGCAACTTTTGGATAGAAGCAACTTTTGGCATGTCAACTTTGAGATGTCCATTCTAAAGATTTTTAAGTAGAAATTTCAAGTAGTTCAACAGGCCTTTGGGTCTGTAGTTAAGGGAAGAAGTCTTGGCTGGTGACAAAAATGTGGGAATCCTTAGCCTCTTACTGATTCTTAAGGTCAGGTGGCCAAATAGGGGTCATCAGATAATCAACCAAAGGAAGGAAATACAAGCAAACTAAAGACTGAGCCTCAGGGCATTCCAATACTTAGAGGTCAATAGCCCGGAATCCAGCAAAAGAGATAATGGAACAATCCCAAAGGTAAAAACAAACCCAGAACTTGTGGTGTCATTTAAAACAACTGAAGCAAAGAAGAGAGAAAACTCAATTATGTCATGTTTCTAATAGTTAAAATATAATGATGACAAAGACAATTGGATTTAGTACAATGTCAGTCACTGGTGATTGCAGTTTTCATGAAGCTGTTTATGAAAATCCTGCTTTGACTTAGTTCTTAAGAGAAAGGTAGAAGAATTATTTGGGGACAAGGAATGAAAGAGTTCTGCTCTAAAAGAACTGAAGAAAACAATGATGAAAATAAGTTACATGATGTCTTTTGGGGGAAAGCATAGATATGGAGAAATAAAGTCTGTTATGTGATGGGAATTACTCAGTCAAGAGGAAGAATTATTTGACATGTGATATCATTAAGTGTGTGGATGATTAGGGCATTTAGGGCAAAAGTAGGTTGGACAGAGCTGGGAACTAAGGTAATTGTTTTATAATGTAGAAGATAAATATGAAGGGACGGACGTAAAGAATTTGTTTATTGCTCAGTCTCCACAGAAGTAAGAAGATATCAGCCAAAGGTGCAGATGTGGCAGGAGGTATTAGAGATTTGAACTGAGAAAAGAAAGTGTCAAACATGCAGTAAAGCAGGAGAATGACTAGATTTGGAATTACAGTGTGGTTTCTGAGCAGGGTGGGGATTTTGAATTATACTAAAGCTGCCAGAAAGGTTGTTTTTCTCCAGTCATGTTCAGCTGCATTGGTTCAGGGACAAACAGATGGAGAGAGCTGTGTGTGCATTTGAGTAAAAAAATAAAATAAATAAAAATATAATGAAATAAATAAGTAACGGAGCACAACTAATTGGAGTTTTTGGTGAAGGGAACAGAGTTACTTCAATGAATTGATCATGAGATTTAGGCTGAATTAGGAGTAAAGCTAGAGTCTCAGGAGTGAAAAGTCCCTCTTTGTTAACAAATACTAAAAAAATAGTAGGATAAGTAAATCGGAAATCTCAGGTCATTGAAATTTTATAGTAATCAATAATGGGACATCATAGTACTTTATAGTTTATTTATGATCTTAGGATTAACAAAAATATTTTGCATAGTATTCACTTATTTTTGAAATTTTGATAATTGTGGTTATGCCCTTGTATCATTCTTCATTTTGTGCATTTTTATGTTAATATTTTACCTTGTTACCATATTAGATATATTAATACATGTATTGCTTATTCCACATACTTCATAGAGATTTCTGTCATTTCAATTTTTTTGCTTTATTATTTTTCCCTTGTTTTCTTTAATGTTTTAAAAATGTTAACATTTTATAATGTATTGAAATATAATGCTATTGTTTTGCCACCCATTTTTTAAATCTTTGCAATTAATGTCTTTGACAAATATTTGATTTAATCTTTCTTGCAACTTTTTATTTAGTTAGTTATTAATGTAATTTATTCTTAATCAGAATCAGGGATAATGTTTTAAATATGTGAATTTTTCGCATGGGAATATGTTATACTTCACATGACTTCTTGCTGTGTTTTTCTGCTTTTATGTTTCCTATAAGAGTTGATTGTTTTCCATCATCTGATCTATCAACTATCCTTGTCTATCTTTTTCTTTTGGTATTTAGTGAACATTAATCTCCTAAGTAATAATGAGTGAGTGCCAAAAACATGCCCAAGTAATGTGGGTCAAATAGGTATCATTATAGCAGAGACATGATATGTGATGTGTGCTGTAAATGTTCAAGAGACACCTCTCCACATGTGAAGTATTTTATAACACTGCCAAACTCTATTAATGGCATTTCAGCCCCTGAGCTCTATAATTTGGTAAATATGTATTTTGATCACTAATCATTGCTAATACCATTCCAGAAATGTTTTTAATAAAACCATTGATTTTCAATGAATAATTATCTGTTTGTCTATAACTTTAGACTAAATAACCACATAATAATTGGAATAATGACCTTTCACATTGTCCCTTAATACACAGTCACAGGGTTTTTCTCTTTGGAGTCTTATCTGTGCTTTCTGGTTCAGAGTCACCTGTTTCCACTAGTGTCCAATTTTAAAGGATACTTTGTTTCTTGCATCTCAAATATGCTGCTGTCCATTTTACTGTGTTTCATAATCATGGCATGATTTTTGTATCAGCTTTCCTCTTAAATGTGAACTGATTGTGTAGTTCAATTCACTGGGGACAAATAAATGGGGCAAACATGTGCTACCACTTCCATAAGAAAACTGTCATTTTTATGGTAAAGCCTGACATGATTAAAGAGTTTATTAAATTTCCTTGAGGACGTGGAAAGGGGCATACAAGAGGAATGTAGCAGCTATGTATCATCATTTTTAACCAATATGTGATTCTCAATGTTAGCCATCTTGGGAGGTTCCATGATGAATTATTGATCGGCTTTAAAGCAAACCTTATATTTGTTGCCCAAATAGTGCTGTCAACAAAATACCAAAAATGTCCTTTCATTTTGCACATATGCATGTATGTATGTATGTAGGCATGTTGGACTATTTCTTTTTATTTTTCTAAATTCATACAATCTGATATTCCCTCAGCTCAGAATTATTTTCGTATTTATTTAAAATTATTATCTTTAATTTCTTGGTCTTCAAAAAAATCAATAATGTAATGGTTTGTTGCATTACCATCTCTGATTTGTGTCTGTCAACACTAACTAGTTGTTTTAATTTTACTTTTTAAATCTAAATTCTGGGCATTAATTTTATCTTTCATATCAAAAGCATTTTTGCATCCATTGTTGTTTCTCTTCTAAACTTCTAGTAATATTAATATCAGTCAAAAATATTTTTAGCTTTTCAAAATTATGCCTTTTCCCTTTTTCCTGAATGTGAATTATTGTTCTTTTTATTTCATCTGTTCTCTTACCACTTCTTTTCCTCTCTTGCCTCACATCATCCACAATGCCTCAAATTTAGTAATGTGAAAAGCAGATGCTTTCTAATTCTGTTTAATAATAAATATACTGCAAAATACGAGTTATGTATGACAATGTGAAAGTAGTATTTTTCATTATTTATGTTGCAGAACCATGTCATGATACTCATTCTGATCTTATATTTCATTTTCCCAGTTTATTCATCTGTGAATGATGAGAGGACTATTTAGTCCCACTGTTTTCAGTAAACAGGATGATCACATTCTTACTTCCTAAACATGTCTCTGCTTTAATAATGCTTACTGGCCATGTTTTATTGGCCACTAAATATACACAATACACTTTCTAGTATTTTTGCAGACATCTATTTGGATATTGTTCCCCTAAAGTAGAATTTATTTCTTCTCCTGCTAGGAATGTTCAGGATTGGATTTCATTTCTGAGTAATATAAACCAGTCAGTAGATTTTCATTTATCTCTTGATTTACAAAAGCACATGAAAACTACAAAGCCCAGAGTCTATTGTTACTAAAATTTATTCAGTTTCAGTCCCTTCACTGTGACATTCACAAGTGACCTGTTTTCCTACATAAACTCTAGCTTTATTGCTGGGAATTGATTTCTTAGGAAGTACTGACTGGGGAATAAAAGGATGTGATGATTCTGGCCACCCTAAAATATATCTCTTAGTATATATCAGTGGGGAAAAAGGAGTCAGGGAGAACTGGTGAAGTTGAGTATCTGTAAGTACAGAGATATAAGTTAACTGGAGCAAACTGGATGAAATAATCTGCTATATTCTAGTTGATCCTATTTGTTCTATTTCCTCAGGGTGCCTATAAAGTCACAGGCATCTGGCAAAATTATTCAGTGTAGACTTTGGACCAGACAGGCTGGGTTTGCATAAGAACCTGGCCCTTTCTAGCAGTATGATTTGAATGCTATTTTACCTCTCTTTATCATAACTCTCTTATCTATAAAAGGGGGTTGATAATTGTGCCGTATTAAAGTTATGAAAGTACCTCTGAAAATTCTGAAGCTTAGTTGAGCTCATATCTGAAAAATATATAGATCATTAAATAATTCAAAAACATTCTAATTATATGTCTGTTCCATATATAAACAAAAACCTATCCTATTTATGCAACTCAAATTATATCATGGAATTAATATCACTCAACTTTTCTGACTCAATCTGACAAAGGGTGACTCAGATTTTTCTAGTGGTATTTAAAATCAAACATTGTATAAGTAGTTATAAATATATACATTTAATAATACTTTAATTCTCAATATCTAATATTTATATCTAGACATATCTAGATCTTTTGGTTATTTATTAGTTGCCAACATCAAGTTTTAAGACAATAACCCTTTATTTTTTTATTTTAGTTTTTATAATCTCAACTTTTATTTTAGATTCAGAAGGTACATATGCAAGTTGGTTACATGGGCATATTGTGTAATGTTGAGGTTTGGAATATTATTGATTCTGTCACCAAGGTACTAAGCATAATACACAATAGACAGTTTTTCAGCCATTTCCCCCTCCTTCCTTCCCTCTCTAGGAGTCCCCACTGTCTACTGTAGCCATCTTTATGTCCATGAGTACACAATGTTTAGATCCTACTTATAAGTGAGAATACACGATATTTGATGTTCTGTTTTTGTGTTGATTTGCCTAGGATGGTAGCCTCCATCTTCATCCGTATTGCTGCAGAGAATATGACTTCGTTCTCTTTGATGGCTCATAGCATTTTATTACATATATTTGCCACATTTTCTTTATCTAATCTACCACTGATAAGCACCTAGGTTGATTCCACGTCTTTAGTATCCTGAATGGTGCTGTAAAGAGCACATGATAGCATGTGGCTTTTTGGTAGAATGGTTTATTTTCTTTGGATATAAACTCAGTAATGAGACCGCTCCATCAAATAGTAGTTCTGTTTTAGGTTATTTGAAAAATCTCCAAACTGCTTTCCACAGTGGCTGAATTATTTTACATTCTCACCAACAACATACATGAGGTCTCTTTTCTCCACAGCTTTGCCAGTATATTTTGCTTTTGCCTTTTTAGTAATAGTAATCTGACTGGTGTGAGATGTTAGGTACCTCACTGTGGTTTTATTTGCATATTCCTGATGAAATGCAAAAATTGGGATAAATTAAATAAAATAATCCATCATATTCTAGTTTATCCTATTTTTATGCTATTTCCTCATAGTGATATTTAGCATTTTTTTCATGTGTTTGTTGCTCACTTGTAAGTCTTCTTTTGAGAAGTGTCTGTTCATGTCCTTTGCCTATTTTAATGGGGTTATTTGTTTTTTGCTTGTTGATTTGTTGCAGTTCCTTAGAGATTCTAGGTATCAGGCCTTTGTTAGATAAAGAGGTTGCAAATATTTTCTCCCATTCCGTGGGTAGTCTGTTTACACTGCTAATAGTTTCTTTTGCTATGTAGAAGCTCTTTAGTTTAATTAGATCCCACTTGCTAATTTTTATTTTTGTTGCATTTGCTAGAGGACTTATTCATAAGTTGTTTCTCAAGAATGCTGTTTCCTAGATTTTATGCTAGGATTCTTATAATTTGAGGTATTCCATGTAAATCTTTAGTCCATCTTGAGTTAACTTTTGTACATGGTGAAAAAGTTCGTGTCCAGTTTTACTCTTCCGCATTTGGCTAGCCAGCTATCCTAGCACCCTATTTTGAAAAGGGAGCCTTTTCCCCATTGCTTGTTTTTGTCAGCTTTGTTGAAGATCAGATGGCTGTAGATGTGCAGCTGTATTTCTGGGTTCTCTATTCTGTCCCATTGATCTATACGTCTGTTTCTGTAGCAGCACCATGCTGATTTGGTTACTGTAGTCTCACAGTTTGAAGTTGGGTAATGTTATGCCTCTGGCTTTGTTCTTTTTTCTTAGGATTGCTTTGGCTATTTGGGATCTTTTGGGTTCCATATGAATTTAAGATTTTTTCAAATTCTGTGAAAAATGACTCTTGGTAGTTTGACAGAAATAGTGTTGAATCTGTACATTACTTTGGGCAGTATGGCCATTTTAATAATGTTGACTCTTCCAATCAATAAGTATGCAATATTTTTCCATTTGATTTTGTCATCTATTATTCCTTTCAATAGTGCTTTGTAGTTCTTCTTGCAGAGATCTCTCACTTCCTTAGTTAGACATATTCCTAGGTGTGTGTGTGCCTGTGTCTCTCTCTGTGTGTGTATTCATCATAAATGGGATTATATTGTTGTTTTGGTTCTCAGCTTGAAAGTTATTTGTGTATAGAAATTCCATTGATTTTTGTAGATTGATTTTGTATACCAAAGCTTTACTGAAGTTGTTTATCAGTTCCAGTAGCCTTTTGGTGGAGTCTTTAGGCTTTTCTAGGAATGAAATTCCCCTGTAATGAGAGACAGTTTGACTTCTTCTTTTTCTACTTGGATGCCTTTTATTTTTTAATCTTGCCTATTTTCCGTGACTAGGACTTCAAGAACTATGTCGAATGGGAGTGGTGAGTGTGAGCCTCCCATCTCAAGGGGAATGTTTCTGCCTTTTGGCCATTCAGTATGACGTTGGTTGTAGTTCTTATTGTTTTGATGTACCTTCCTTCAAGACCTAGTTTCTTGTTTTTTTTTTTTAATCATGAAGTCGTGTTAGATTTCATCAAAAGCAACCGTGCATCTATCAAAATGAATGCATGTTTTTAAATTCTGTTTACGTGGTGAATCACATTTATTGATTTGCATATGGTGAACCAATCTTATATCCCATGATGAAGTCTACTTGATTGTGGTGAATTAACTTTTTGATTCCTGCTGAATTCAGTTGGCTAACATTTTGTTGAGAATTTTTTGCATCTTTGTTAATCAGAGATACTGGCCTTTAGTTTTCTTTTTTGATTATGCCTTTGCTCAGTTCTGGTATCAGAATGATTCTGGCTTCATAGAATAGGGAAGAGTGCCTTACCTCAATTTTTTTGTAGTTAATTTTTAATTTCTATTTGAATTATAGTAGCTTCTATAAAGCTACTACTGCAGTACTCAAAGGAATATATTTTTTCTTACTGCCCTCTAAGGTATATTTTTACAAAAAGTAATTATTTCAAATGAAGTAAACCCAGAGTGGGGCCACCCATAAAATCTTGTAAATAGAATGTATGGGATCTAAAGTGTTAGACCTAGTTATTCAAGTAAATATTCTAAATGAAGAGGTTCTCCTGAGAGTTCATAACATCTACCAAATATCAGTTAGTACATGAAGTAATATTTGCTGTGTATCAGGCAGTAGGGAGGCTCAAGGAAAGAAGGAGAAAGGCGGAAAAGACTGGTCAGTAGAACATTCAGAACCCACATATATATTGATGAAATTTACCCTCTCATATGGGCACGTTTCATGGCACCCCAAAACAATTACAATAACATCAAACATAAGTGACCATAGATCACCATAATAGACATAATAAGAAAAAACACTGAAATATTGCAGTAATAACCAAAATGTGACACAGAGACACAAGGTGAGCACATGATGTTAGAAAAATGGTGCTGATAGATTTGCTTCAAAGCAGAGTTACCACAAACTTTCAACTTGTAGAAAACACAGTATCTATGAAGCACAATAAAATGAAGGGCAGGAAAACAAGGCATGCCTGTGTCTATTCTCATAGGCAATGAATCAAAAACACAATTTTTTTAATCTCCAAAATATGGGCCTTTGAACACACACAACACGACTGTATCTTTTCTTTGATGGCATTGGTAGCAACAGTCATTTATCACACAGAGAAATAGCACTGGTGTTGTGTCTAACACAAAATATGGAGCAGTTGCCTCAACAGATCTCTAAGTTGTCAAATATGACATTCCATGTGGAGAAAAGCTATATTCCAACAGAAAGCACAGGCCAAAAAAAGAAAAAAAAAAAGCTCAAAATGTAGAATTAAATTAGATACAACAGAGGAAATCTTTAGCAGCCAATGCCAACTCTACACTTTATTGACTTTTGTTGGTAAATATACAGACAGACAAAAGGTTTTTACTTGTTTCCTTTCAGTATATAACTTATTCAAAACCTTTGAGGCTGATTGTTAAATGAAATATAACACTATCGTTTATCATTTTCAAACTGCTGTTAAACTTGGTATTTAAGTATCATCTGTCTCATTCCCAAACCACAGCAAACACATACAAATTGACAACTATTAATAATCCATTGGATCTGATTTTTAGAATATAAATATTTACTTTGTATAGTTTACTAATATGAAATACTAAGTGATTAAGCAAGTTTGGGGAGTCTCCTTAAACATACGTACTTAAAAATTGTCAGATTTCTTTCAGGTAAAATTTCAAACTGCTTTCTAGGGTTCTTACATGAACTTATATGCAGGAGTTCATTATACATACGTATATACGTATATATATATATATGTGTGTGTGTGTGTGTGTATATATATATATATATATACAGTGAACACTTAATTTGTTATACTGACATTTCAGTTGTTTTAAGTATCTTGATTACTTACAAAGAGAAAATGATGACAACTATGTCTTTTATTTGTCTTTAATCAGTATAGTTGCAAGATCTAGTGTCTAGAGCAGACCCTTTCTCCAACTATTGAATCTTGATCATGTTGTCAAGACTCTAAAGGGTCTGAGATTTCATTCTACTTGCATCCTAACAAGTTAGCATGCCCCTATTTCTTAGGTGCTATAAAAAGACATGACTTTTAGGAGTAACAGTTTATTATTCAAATTAACAGCAGTACCCAAACTATTCTTATTTTCACAAGCTGATTCTGGAGTCCAAATTCCCACAAGAATACTGGATAAGGGCCTCACAAGGATAGAGCACATAATCGCTTTTGTTACAGGAGATGAACTCTGAGCTAAGAGAATCAAAATATTTTGTAATGAGCAGAAACCTTGCCTAACCTTTGCCTCAGAAAGACATTACCTTAATTTTACTGGACAGCAGAAAAACCTGCTTTCTGTTCTGAAATAAAAGTTTAATCTTCCAAGGCTGGTTGCTATACAAACATCCCTGGAAATGTAGTCTGAAGAAAAAGATATTGATGCCTCTGCTCACAACATGCGCAGAAATATTAGACCCTCAAATAATTATCTTCCAACATATAACTTAATCTTCTAAGTGATAAATTTAAATTTAGTTGTTCGTGTTAACCAGTTGTTGTTGCAGTGATGTGCAGTAACAATTATTTTAAGGTGCAATGTCTTAAAATATCAAGCATTTACTCTATACTTGTATATATGCAAGTCAGTCGCTAAACTTTGGCTAACGTAGACTATCCTTGGCTGCAGGACTCTGCTTTACGCTGAGAGTGAGCAGGGATTACCCCAGGCTTTTGTGTGGTTCCGTTCTGATTCCTGCTTCTGAAGGGAGTGCCCCCGGCTGAAATAACAGCAGTCGCTAGGACGTTTGTCTCATAGTTGATGACCCAAACCAACAAGCTAGCCAAATGTCTCAGGTGCACTTTGACCCTTGGCTCACATCGTGTTCTCTGTTATCCACAGCAAGCTGCATGAGCAAAGCCACAATCATATGGATGGGGCAGTATGCCTTT
This sequence comes from Leontopithecus rosalia, assembly GCA_028533165.1. Classification (NCBI taxonomy): domain Eukaryota; kingdom Metazoa; phylum Chordata; class Mammalia; order Primates; family Cebidae; genus Leontopithecus; species Leontopithecus rosalia. The sequence continues at coordinate 5,557,779 of CM052667.1, read as the reverse complement.
CCATAGCGGAGAAAATCTGAGAGGTCACTTTGGAGTACTACTCTATCACTCCCAATGCTTCTATAAAGATCTTTCTCATTCTCAATGATTATGCTTCAACTTTGCATTTACTAAATTTCCATGCTATAAATAGAAACAGATATAGAGATAAAGGTTGATAATGCTTGCTGACAACCTGAATTAAGAGCCAATGTTGCTGAGTAATTTATTCGAAGGCAGTGCAGTAATATTTTAGTCTCTATCTGTTTATAAAGAGATAATATGTTTACAAAGCCAATAAATAAACACGTTTTTAATTGCTCCACAATATCTTGAAAGGCATCACACATATTTGGTTACTATCCAGAGCTAGGAGAAAACAATAGTATCAAGAATAGCAACCGAATTGTGTACATACTATTTCAGTTAAAATGTATTGTTTGTATTATTTATATAATGCTTCAAACCACGATGTAGGTGGGCAATATATTTATAGTTCTCATGTTTCCAAAAAGGATGCCAAAATTTGAGAAGCCAAACAGCTGATTGTGGTTACACTGCCCAGTTTTGGAAACCCTGGGACTCAAGTATGCATCTTCAGTACCACATGGAGTAATTAATGTTAAAATAGTCACAGCATGTCACTAATTATAACATTTATATTAAAACAATATACTCAACTCTCAGATACTTTGGTGATCTGGTTTGTAGGTATAAGAACTATTCTTACTTTACAAAAATTTGTAATTCAGACTATATCACTGCTTTTTACTGACTTTACACTGATTTATTAATGTTTTGTATGAGTCAAATGACTTTAGCATACATTTTACCTGAATTTAGCTTTATTATCAACGTTCACTATATGCATTTACTTATTTACTTAATGTGGCGCTAAATTTGTAAGTTTTATCTAACAGAGATGCTTTTTTAAAAAAAGGAGATTGCTTAAAACTCTTATCTTTAGAATAGTCCCTGATACAGGATTTTAAGCTCTGTAATAATGTCAATTGCTTTAATTTGAGCCTTGGTTTCTGCAATACTCTGACATCCCTAACATCCTGCCACATTTATTCAGTGTAATTTTGTACTAAAGAGCTTTTAAATGTAATAGCATTATTAAATATAATGTAAATGCATATTTATATATTTGTGTACCTAAATTCAAAATATATTAGAGAACGATTTTCTCTTAATTAAGGGGCATGCATTACATATGTTGTCAAATTAACTTTAAATTTCTTCTAAATAATCCTTATTTTAGATTTATGCTCTTTCCACATTCCATCCCCCAAATTTATGTAAATATTTTTTGGTTAGGAGTGGGCCAATCTTTATTTTCCTTTGTTTTGCATTTTTAAATGCTTCATTAGGTTTGAAAATGTTTCATTAAGTTTTATTAAACTTATTAAGCTGAGAGGCTAAATGCCACTTTATACAAAAAATAAGTCACAAAGACACTTCTCTGGGGGACAAAAAGCCTATTACCATTACTGTCCATTAAATAGTTTTAGATTTTTTTTTTAATAGTAAAACAGAAATTTAATCGGTATATACAGAGTATACCAAACAATTTGTCAAAATGTTTAACCGATCAGTTTAGCCAAGCACATTCGTATCTGCAATGTTTCCACAGATAAATATGTTGGAAGCCTTCTGCACGTCTTTTCTCGTCTCTTTTCCCATGTGTGTGCGTGTGTGTGTGTGTGTGTGTGTGTGTGTGTATCTTTTGATAATAGCCATTTGAATGAGTTTGAGGTGGTATCTCATAGTGCTTTTGATTTACATTTTCCTAATGATTAATAATGTTGAGAACCTTCCCATAAACCTGCTATTTTTGTGTCTTTTGAAAAGACATACCTCTTCTTATCTTGTGTTTGTTTTATTTTATTTCACTTGTTTTCTGGTGTATTTTTAATTTTTTATTTAAAAAACCACATATGCAGAACATGCAGGTTTGTTACGTAAGTATACGTGTGCCATGGTGGTTTGCCTCACCTATTAACCTGTCCTCTCAGTTCCCTCCCCTCACCCCCCAACCCCAACAGGTGCTTGTGTGTGTTGTCCCCTCTCTGTGTCTATGTGTTCTCAATGTTCAACTCCCACTTATGAGTGAGAATATGCAGTGTGGTTTTCTGTTCCTGTGTTAGTTTGCTGAGGATGATGACTTCCAGCTTCACTTATGTCCCTGTTTTTATTTATTTATTTTTTAATTTTAGCTTTGGGGGTACATGTGAAGGTCTGCTGTTACGCAGATAAACACACCTCATGGGGGTTTTCTTGTACATATTATATTACCCAGGTAGTAAGCTTAGTACCCAACACTCATCTTTTCTGCTCTTCTCCTTCCTGCCACCCTCTTCCCTCAAGTAGACCCGGTGTCTGTTGTTTCCCTCTTTATGTTCATAAGTTGTTATCATTTGGCTCCCGCTGACAAGGGAAAACATGCCGTTTTTGGTCTTCTGTTTCTGTATAATTTGCTAAGGATAATAGCCTTGAGCTCCATCCATGCAGAAGACATGACTCATCTCTTTTTATGATTGCATAATATTCCATGGCATATATTTACCAAATTTCCTTTATACAGTCTATTACTGATGGGGATTTTGATTCTATGTCTTCGCTATTGTGAATAGTGCTGCAATGAGCGTCCACATGCATGTGTCTTTATAACATAATGCTTAATATTACTCTGGGTATATACCCAGATCTTTGAGGAATTGTCATATTGCTTTCCACAATGGTTGAACTAATTTACACTCCCACCAACAGTGAATAAGGGTACCCTTTTCTCCACAACCACACCAGCATCTGTGATTTGATATTTTAATAAGAGTCATTCCGACTGGTGTGAGATAGTATATTAATCCGTTCTCGCATTGCTATAAAAAATATACCCAAGATTGGGTAATTCATAAAGGAAAGAGGTTTAATTGACTCATAGTTCCACATTGCTGGGGAGGCCTCAGGAAACTTACAATCATGGTGAAAAGCAAAGAAGAAGTGGGCACCTTCTTTATAGGGCAACAGGACAGTTAGTGCAAGCAAGGGAAATGCTAGGTGCTTATAAAACCATCAGATCTCTTGAGAACTCACTATGAGGAGAATAGCATAGGGGAAACTGCCCCATGATTCAATTTCCTCCACCTGATCCTGCCGTTGACACATGAGATTTCCATGGGAACATAAAGCCTAACCCCATCAAATGGTATCTCATTTTGGTTTTGATTTGTATTACTCTAATGATCAGAGATATTGAGGTTTTTTTCATATGCTTATTGGCCTCAAGTACATCTTCTTTTGAGAAGTCTTTGTTCATATCCTTTGCCCAATTTTTAATAATATTCTTTGTTTTTCTCTTGTAAAGTTCCTTAAAAATGTTAGATATTACCTCTTTGACAGATGTACAGTTTGAAAAAAAAATTTCTTCCATTCTGTAGGTTGTCTGTTTACTCTGTTGATAGTTTATTTTGCTGTAGAGAAACTCTTAAGTTTAATAAGACCTCGTTTGTCAATGTTTTCATTTGTTGCAATTGGTTTTGGTGTCTTTATCATGATATCTTTGCCTGTTTCAATGGATGGTATTGCCTGGGTTTCTTCTAGGGTTTTTATAGTTTGTGGTTTTACATCCAAGTCTTTTATTCATCTTGAGTTGATTTTTGTATATGGTATAAGAAAGAAGTCCAGCTTCAATCTTCTGCATATGCCTAGTCAGTTATCCCAGCATCATTTACCGAGTAGGGAGTCTTTTTCCTATTGCTTTTGTCAGCTTTCGGAAATATCAGATGGTTGTAGATGCGCAGCCTTATTTCTGGGCTCTCTATTCTGTTTCATTGATGTGGACTATATTCTGTTTTTGTACCAGTACCATGCTGTTTTTGACACTGTAGCCTTGTAGCATAATGTGAAGTAGGGTAATGTGATTCCTCCAGCTTTGTTCTTTTTGTTTAGATTGCCTTGGCTATTTGATCTTTTTGTTTGGTTCCATGTAAATTTTTAAATAATTGTTTCTAGGTCTATGAAGAATATCATTGGTAGATTGATAGGAATGGCATTGAATTTGCTAACTGTTTTGAGCAGCATAGCCTTTTTAATCATATTGATTCTTTACATCTATAAGCATGAGATGTGTTTTCATGTATTTGTGTCTTAGATGAAGGCAGGAGGATCATTTGAGACCAGGAGTTTATATCTAGCCTGGGCAGCATAGGGAAAACTTGTATCTCCAACAAAAATTAAAAATTAGCCAAGTGTGGCACATGTCTGTAGTCCGTGATACATGGGGGCCTGAGGTTTGCTTGAGCCCAGAAGGTTGAGGCTGCAGTGAGCAATTATCATGCCACTGCACTCTAGCCTTGGCAAAAAAGCATGACTCTCTTAAAAAAACAAACAAACAAAACCATTAACAGACACTTCTCAAAATAAGACATACAAGCAGCCAAAAAACATGAAAAAATGTTGCCCATCACTAATCATCAGAGAGATGCTAATCAAAAACACAATGAGACACCATCTCTCATCAGTCAGAATGGCTATTACTAAAAAGTCAAAAAACAACAGATGCTGGTGAGGTCGCGGAGGAAAGGGAACACTTAAACACTGCTTGTTTGAATGTAAATTAGTTTAGCCACTGTGGAAAGTTCGGAGATTTCTCAAATAACTTAAACAGAACTACAATTTAATACAGCAATCCCATTACTGGATATACATGCAAAAAAAATAAATCTTTCTATCAAAAAGACACATATACTTGTATGTTCATCACTGCACTATTCATAATAGCAGACATGGAATCGACTTAGGTGCCCATCAGTGGTGAATCGGATAAAGAAAATGCAGTACATACACACCGTGGAATAGTATGCAGCCACAATCATGAATAAAATTATGTCATTTTCAACCACGTGGATGTAGCTGAAGGCCATTATCTTAAGGTAATTAACGGAGGAACAGAAAGCCAAGGTCCACATGTTCTCATTTATAGGTAACTGTTAAACACTCAGTACATATGAATATAAAAATGACAACAACTGGAGACTACTGGCTGGGAGAGAGGAAGATGGTCAAAGGCTGAAAAACCACCTATTGGATACTATGCTCACTACCTGGGTGACAGGATCAATAATCATGCAAACTTCAGCATCATGCAATATACCCATGTAAATTCTGCATACAAAAACTCTAGACTTTTACTTTCTCTCCACAGTTTATGTCTTTATTTCACACTTTACATCTTTAAAATTGTGTATTTCTCAACAACTTATTATAGCTTTATAGATTTAGCTGATTTTGTTTTTATTTACTGTTTTTACTTTTAGTCTTTATTTCATATATGCATGTTTTTATACACACATATATATGTTTTTTACCCTACCATTACAATATTGCAGTATTCTGAATTTGACTGTATTTTTACCTGTACCAGGGAGTTTATAGTTTCATGTATGTTTATGATAGTAATTACTGCCCTTTAATTTCTACTTGAATAATTCCCTTCAGCATTTCCTGCAGGGCAGGTCTAATGTGGTGATTTCCTTTAGCTTTTGCTTCTCTGAGAAATAATTTATTTTCTTTCATTTCTCAAGGACAGCTTTTTTGGTTATAGTATTTTCAGTTGTCATTTTTCTATTATTTCAGCACACTGAGTATAATCTTAAATTCTCTCCTAGCCTGAAATATTTCTGAGAAGATTGCTGATAGAATAAAGTTCTCTCTTTGACTTTGATTTTTGGCTTTTGATTATAATGTGCCTCAGAGAGGACGTTGTGTGTTGCATCTTGTTTAGAAACCTTTGAGCATCACACATCTGGTTGTTCTAAGACTTGGACAGCTTTCAGCAATTATTTCATAAATAAGCTTCCAGTACCTTTTTCTCTCTTTACTCCTTCTTGAACACCTACAACGCAAGTAGTTGTTAGACTAATGGTGTTCCATATATCACATAGGCCATATTCGCATTTTAAGACTTTAAGAAAAAAGTCTTAAAGTATAGAATTATTTCTTTTGCTTGATCTAGTATGTTTCTCTATTTTATTTTTTATTTAATTGATTGACTACTTCAGCTCCAAGCTTTCTGTTTGGTTTGCTCTCATAACATCAATTTCTTTGTTAAATTTCTCAATCATATTGTAAGTTGTTTCCCTGATAGCATGAAATTATTTGTATTCTCTTATATCTCACTTTTTAAAAAACATTATTTTGAATTTCTTTTTAATGATTTTATAAATTTCCATTTTTGGGGGGTCAGCTACTAGATAATTATTGTGTCCCTTTGGTAGTGTTTTGTTTTCTTGCTTTTTCATGTTTTTTATGTCTTTCCATTAATGTCTGTACATCTGTCAGGTAGTCATCTCTTCCAAATTTTATTGACTGGTTTTCACAGGGGAAAATATTCACCAGTAGTGGGGACTGTTTGCCCAAAGTATGGTGGTTTTGGTTAGATGTAGGCAAAGTGAGGTAGTCTCAATGCAATTCAAGGATAATATTTACAAGATTTAGACAAAGATTAACCACATCTATGATATGTCTTTGTCTATTAGATGGTAGTAATTCATGTTACATTGCTTATTAAGAAAAGTAAAGTTGTATATTAAATAATCCAATGTTTGTAAAATATTTTTTAAAATACCTTATATGGGTACACATGTTGGTATACATACCTATTAGCACCTGTTTATAAGTATAAAGTGTATGAGTACTTTAAAGAGATAGAAGATGAAGGGGAAAAGAATTAGCAAAGGGGAGTAAGTAAGAAAAAAACAGATTAAGGCAAATGTAAAAGTGAATCTGCATTAATGTTCATTGAAAACAATATAATATCAAAATTTCTTTTAAGAAATACTGAAAGATTATATATAAGCATGGGCAAGGATTACAGTTAACATAGATAAGAATGTTGATTTGATTGAGGTCTGGGAGTATAAACAAAGCTGAGAATTATAATTTTATTAGCTTGATACAATGTCTACAATAAACCATAACTCTTTAAAAGGAACAGTCAAATTACTTCTTAGCTTATGTATGTAGATCATATTTATATACCTCAAATAATTGTTTTCTAAATATAGTCATAAATATCTAATCAGATTTATTAGCTTTTTAAATATAGTGCATTCTCAGCTATTATCAGTTACTTCTGAGAAAACAGTTTACGTTTTTTAGCTTAAGAAAGATGTTCACTCAAAATGTCAGCTATGATAGATGCAATAACAAATCAATTTCAGCTGTGAAGATACAGTGTTTTCTTGACAGTGGTCTAGATTATTACTTCATTTGTAATTCTAAGACACTGACAAGGTACCTACCAGATGACATTTGAAATGCTATAAAAGATTAATATCAAGAAAATATTGAAACCTAGAGTTTTCCTGAAAAATCTGGATTTTAGATATGTCTCTGTGTCTTCAGTAATTTATAACTACTCATTTCATTTAATTAGTTTTGAAGAGTTACCACATCAACAAAATAATGTGATCATATTAAACAATTCCTAAGCTTTTAGTTTTACAAAATTATAATTTTTTAAGATTGCTTTTACTGAATTTTAAATTTTTAATCAAAAAGTAACAACTGAGATTCATCCAAGATGGCAGAACAGACACAACTTCAGTGCACAATACCCTACAAGAGAGACACAGAAATCCAGAGATCTCCTAGCTCCAACCAAGGTACCGCATGCATTTCAATGGGTCTGGTCCGACAGTGAGCAAAGCCCACTCAGGGCAGACCGAAGCAGGAAGGGGTGCTGCTTCACCCAAAAAGTGCATCTGACTGGTGAGTCAGAGCCTCCCCATCTGGCACTCCAGTACAGATACAGCACTTCCCCCAAAGCCTCAGCAATACAGAGAACAAGGGATCTTTGCCAGTCAAGCACCAGGAATTATAAGCAAGGAGTTGAATAACCGAGGACCCAGTGTCCCAGATTGGCGCCCAGACTAAACAGACACATAAGCCCAAAAGGTGGCCAGGAGAGCCTGTGGACTGAGCTATCATGCCTTCCCCTTGCCCGGAGAGAGAGGGAGCTGTAAGTGGGAGCAACTGGGTGGGTCCCTACCCCATGACCAGAGAGAGAGGAAGCTAAAAGGGGGAGACGGCCGGCCGGGTGCCGCTGGGTGGGTCCCTACCCTCCCCCACAAACCCCAGAGGGCTGAAGCTGTGACTCCAGTGGGTTGCGCAGCCAGTGCCACAATCTGAGCTGAACCCTGAATGATCCAGCCCAGTGAAGGAAGGACACAACCCACCATTAGAGGGTTGGGTCTGGGCTACATGTTTTAATGAAAAACACAGGAAGCCTTCATAACAAAAGGCAGTGTTCTTGACAATGCAGCAGCACCTACAGGTCAGAGGAAGAGGCAGGTCTAATCTCCCAGTATAAACAAAAAAGACACAGGAAGCTTCCCTAGTAACCTGAAGGAGTCCCTAGAAACCTGGTAGCTACCAGCAGTAGACAAGTGACCTCATCAACCAGCTCCCTGACACCAAAGCCTGGTAAATTCACAAAGATGGGGAAAAAAAAGCGCAAAAAAGATGAAAACCATCAAAGACCAGAAAGCCTCTTCTCCTTCAAGGGATCACAACTCCTCAACAACATGGGAACACAACATGACCAAGGAGTGTGACGTATTGACAGAAACAGGCTTCAGAAGGTGGATGGATAATGATAACAAACTTTTCTGAGCTAAAGGAACATGTTCTAACTCAATGCAAAGAAATCAAAAACCTTGAAAAAAGGTTAGACGAAATGCTAACTAGAATAATCAGCTTAGAGAAGAACATAAACAACTTGATGAGTTGAAAAACACAGCGCGAGAACTACATGAAGCAAACACAAGTTTTAATAGCTCAATTGATCAAGCAGAAGAAAATATATCAGAGATTGAAGAACAACTCAATGAAATAAAAAGAGAAGGCAAGACAAGAGAAAAAAGAATGTAAAGAAATGAACAAAGACTCCAAGAAATATGGGATTATGTGAAAAGACCTAATTTACACTTGATTGGTGTACCTGAATATGATGGTGAGAATGAATCCAAGCTGGAAGAAAACACACTCCAGGATATCATCCAGGAGAACTTCGCAAGCCTAGCAAGGCAGTCCAAATTTCAAATTCAAGAAATACAGAGAACTCCACAAAGATATTCCTAAAGAAGAGCAACCCCATGGCACATAATCATCAGATTCACCAGGGTTGAAATGAAGGAAAAAATGCTAAGGGCAGCCAGAGAGAAACGTCAGGTCACCCACAGAGGGAAGCCAATCCAACTCACAGTGGATCTCTTCGCAGAAACCCTACAAGCCAGAAGAGAGTGGGAGCCAACATTCAACATCCTTCAAGAAAAGAACTTTCAACCCAGAATTTCATATCCAGCCAAACTAAGCTTCGTAAGTGAAGGAGAATAAAATCCTTTACAGACAAGCAATTACTAAGAGATTCTGTTACCACCAGACCTGCCCTACAAGAGCTCCTGAAAGAAACACTAGGCAGAGAAAGGAACAAGTACCAGTCACTGCAAAAGCAAATCAGTTGGCAAAGACCAAAAATGCAATGAAGAAAATGAGTCAACTAACGGGAAAGAAACCCAGCCAGTAACAAAATGGCAGGATCAAATTCACACATAACAATATTAACATTGAATGTAAATGGCCCAAATGCCCCAATGAAAAGATACAGACTTGCAAATTGGATAAAAAGTCAAAACCCATCTGTGTGCTGTATTCAGGAAACCCATCTCACATACAAAGACACACAGACTCAAAATGAAGGGATGGAAGAAGATTTACCAAGCAAATGGAGAACAAAAAAAAGCAGGGGTTGCAAACCCAGTCTCTGATAAAATGGACTTCAAACCAACAAAGTTCAAAAAGAGACAAAGAAAGACACTACATAATGGTAAAAGGATCAATCCAACAAGAAGAGCTAACCTAAATATACATGCACCCAAAACAGGAGCACCCAGATACATAAAGAAAGTTCTTAACAACCTAAAATGAGATTTAGTCTACCACACAATAACAATGGGAGACTTCAACACTCCACTGTCAATATTATACATATCAACGAGACAGAAAATTAACAAGGATATCCAGGACTTGAATGCAGAGCTGGACCAAGCAGACCTAACAGACATATACAGAATGCTCCACCCCAAATCCACAGAATATACATTTTTCTCAGCACCACATTGCACTTACTCTAAAATTGACCATATCATTGGAAGTAAATCACTCCTCAGCAAACACAAAAGAATGAAAATCATGACAAACAGTCTATCAGACCACAGTGCAATCACACTAGAACTCAGGATTAAGAAACACACTCAAACCCGCACAACCACTTGGAAACTGGACAACTTGCTTCTGAGTGTTGACTGGATAAACAATGAAATGAAGGCAGAAATAAAGATGTTCTTTGAAACCAATCAGAATGAAGACACAACTTACCAGAATCTCTGGGACACCTTTAAAGCAATGTCGAGAGGGAAATTTATAGCAATAAATGCCCATGTGAGAAACAAGGAAAGATCTAAAATTGACACCCTATCATCAAAAATCAAAGAGATAGAGGAAGAAGATTAAAAAAATCAAAAGCTAGGAGAAGACAAGAAATAACTAAGATAGGAGCAGAACTGAAGGAGACAGAGACACAAAAAACCCTTCAAAAAAATCCATAAATCCAGGAGATGGTTTTTTAAAAAGATCAACAAAGAGACACACCACTAACCAGATTAATAAAAAAGAAAAGGGAGAAGAATCAAATAGATGCAATAAAAAATGATAAAGGGGATATCACCACTGATCCCACAGAAATACAAGCTACCATCAGATACTACTACAAACAGCTCTATTCACATAAACCAGTAAACCAAGAAGAAATGGATAAATTCCTAGACACTTGTACTTTACCAAGCCTAAACCAGGAGGAAGTTGAAACCCTGAATAGTCCAATAACAAGGACTAAAGGAGAGGCAGCAATCAATAGCCTACCAATCAAAAAAGGTCCAGGTCCAGACAGGTTCACAGCTGAATTCTATCAGACGTACTAAGAGGAGCTGGTTCCATTCCTTCTGAAACTGTATCAAACAGTACAAAAGGAAGGAATCCTCTTAACTCATTTTATGAGACCAATATTATCCTGATACCAAGACCCAGCAGAGACCCAACTAAAAAAGAAAACTTCAGGCGAATATCCATGATGAACACCAACGCAAAAATCTTCAATAAAATACTGGCAAACAAATTGCAATAGCACATCAAGAAGCTTATCCATCATGATCAAGTAGGCTTCATCCTGGGGATGCAAGCCTGGTTCAACATATGCAAATCCATAAATGTAATCCATCACATAAATGGAACCAGAGACAAAAACCACATGATTATCTCAATAGATGCAGAGAAAGCCTTCGACAAGATTCGACAGCCCTTCATTGCTACAAACTCTCAATAAACTAGGTATTGATGGGACATATCATAAAATGATAAAAGCTATATATGGAAAACCTACAGCCAGTATGAATGGGCAAAAGCTGGAGGCATTCCCTTTGAAAGCAGGCACTTGACAAGGATGCCCTCTCTCACCGCTCCTAATCAATATAGTATTGAAAGTTCTAGCCAGAGCAATCAGGCAAGAAAAAGAAATAAAGGATTACAAAAGGAGGAAGTCAAATTGTCTCAATTTGACAATGTTGCATATGACATAATTGTATATCTAGAAGACCCCATCATCTCAGCCCAAAATCTTCTCAAACTGATAAGCAATTTCAGCAAGGTCTCAGGATATAAAATCAATGCACAGAAATCACAAGCATTCCTATATACCAAAAACAGACAAACAGAGAGACAAATCAAGAGCCAAATCCCATTCACAAATGCTACACAGAGAATAAAATACCTAGGAATACAACTAACAAAGGATGTAAAGGACCTCTTCAAGGAGAACTACAAATCACTGCTCAACAAAATAAGAGAGGACACACAGATGGAGGAACATTCCATGCTCATGGTTAGGAAGAATTAATATCATGAAAATGGCCATACTGCCCAAAGTAATCTATAGATTCAATGCATCCCCATCAAGCTACCAATGACCTTCTTCACAGAACTGGAAAAAATCACTTTAAACTTCACATGGAATCACAAGAGAGCCCACATAGAAAAGACAATCCTAAGCAAAAAGAACAAAGCTGGAGGCATCACACTGCCAGACTTCAAACTATACTACAAAGCTACAGTAATCAAAACAGCATAGTACTGGGACCAAAGAACAGACATAGACCAATGGAACAGAACAGAGGCCCCAAAAGCAACACCACACATCTACAACCATCTAATCTTTGACAAACCTGACAAAAACAAGCAATGGGGAAAGGACTCCATGTTTAATAAATGGTGTTGGGAAAACTGGCTAGCAATGTGCAGAAAATACAATCTGGACCCCTACCTGTCACCTTACACTAAAATTAACTCCAGATGGATTAAAGATTTAAACATAGAGCCTAACACCATAAAAACTTTAGAAAAAAACATAGGCAAAACCATTCAGGACATAGGCATAGGCAAAGACTTCATGACTAAAACACCAAATACAATGGCAATAAAAACCAAGATAATCAAATGGGATCTAACTAAAATTCAGAGCTTCTGTACAGCAAAAGAAACCATCATTAGAGTGAATCAGCAACCAAGAGAATGAGAAAAAAATTTCTGCAATCTACCCATCTGACAAAGGGCTAATATCCAGAATCTACAAAGAAATATAACAAATATACATGATAAAAACAACCCCATTCAAAAGTGGGCAAAGGATATGAACAGACACTTTTCAAAAGAAGACATATATGAGGCCAAAAAACATGAAAAAATGCTCATCATCACTGATCATTAGAGAAATGCAAATCAAAACCACATTGAGATACCATCTCATGCCAGTTAGAATGGTGATTATTAAAAAATCTCGAAACAACAAATGCTGGAGAGGATGTGGAGAAATAGGAACACTCTTACACAGCTGGTGGGAGTGTAAACTAGTTCAACCATTGTGGAAGACAGTGTGGCGATTTCTCAAGGATCTAGAAATAGAAATTCCATTTGACCCAGCAATCCCATTACTAGGTATACACCCAAAGAACTATAAATCATTCCACTATAAGGACACATGCATACGTATGTTCACTACAGCCCTGTGTACAATAGCAAAGACCTGGAACCAACCCAAATGCCCATCAATGACAGACTGGACAAAGAAAATGTGGTACATATACACCATGTTATACTATGCAACCTTAAAAATGATGAGTTCATGTAGGGACTTGGATGAATCTGGAAACCATCATTCTCAGCAAACTGACACAAGAACAGAAAGCCAAACACCGTATGTTCTCACTCATAGGTGCGTGTTGAACAATGAGAACATGTGGACTCAGGGAGAGGAGAAGTTGAGGGGAGTAGGGAAGAGACAGTGGGGGGTGGGGAGGGAGATAAGGGTGGGGAATGGTAACATGGGGAGAAATGCCAGATATAGTATACACCTAAAGTAAAATAAATACATTTTAAAAATTAAAAATAAATAAAAAGTAACAACTAATATTGTAAAAGTTTTTAGATAAATTTTACTGACAGTAAAAATAATAGTGTATTTCTGAAGGTCAAGTTTTGCTGTGTATGTGAAAAATCATTAATATATTTAAGCATGGATCCAAGATGGCTGATTACTAGCCACTCAGGATTGTAGCTCCTAGTGAAAGCGCAGAGAACGAGAGGACACCACACTTTCAGACGAATTTTTGTTGCTCACGGACCAGTAGATTCCCAGTGGAGGAGCCCCACGGGTCACCAGCATGACTCTTGTGGCTGGCGCGGCGGTTTTGCCGGTGCCCTGGTGTGGCAGTTCTTGGTGCAGAGTAAACGGGACTGGGTCGACGTTTGGAGCTCCGGAAAGGCAGAGTCGCCTATTCAGCTGATTGAAAAGGGGACGCAAGAGGGAAACCAGACCAGAGGTTCCTGGGCAGAAAAGCACCAGGAATCTTAATGTTGCTGTTTTAGCCAGCACAGTGGGTTGCTCGGATTCCGGCACTGGGAATCAACAAGTTAGACGTCCACTCAGAGACCTAATTTGAAAGTCGGTAATTACAAAGACAACAGATGGATAAATTTACAATGATGGGAAGAAACCAGCATAAAAAGGCTGAGAATACCCAAAATCAGAATGCCTCTCCCTCTACGGGGGATCACAGTTCCTCATCAACAAGGGAACAAGGCCTGATGGAGAACGAGTACATTCCAATAACAGAATTAGGCTTCAGAAGGTGGATAATAAGAAACTTCTGTGAGTTAAAAGAACATGTTCTAGCCCAACATAAAGAAACTAAGAACCTCGAAAAAAGGTTTGACGAAATCCTAATGAGAATAGACAATCTAGAGAGGAATATAAGTGAATTAATGGAACTGAAGAATACAATATGAGAACTCCATGAAGTATGCACAGGTTTTAGGAGTTGAATTGATCAAGCAGAAGAAAGGATATCAGAGGTCGAAGACCAACTTGAAATGAAGCGAGAAAAGAATAGAGAAAACAGAGTAAAAAGGAATGAGCAAAGTCTCGAAGAAATATGGGACTATGTGAAAAGACCTAATTTACATTTGATAGGTATACCTTAATGTCATGAAGAGAATGAATCCAAGCTGGAAAATATTCTTCAGGATATTATTCAGGAAAACTTCCTAACCTATTAAGGCAGGACAATACTCAACTCCAGGTAATACAGAGAACACCACAAATATATTCCTCAAGTAGAACAACCCCAAGACACATAATCACTAGATTCACCAGGGTTGAAATAAAGGAGAAAATTCTAAGGGCAGCCAGAGAGAAAGATCAGGTTACCCATAAAGGGAAGCCTATCAGACTCACAGCAGATCACTCAGCTGAAACCCTACAAACTAGAAGAGAGTGGGGGTGAATATTCAATATCCCCAAAGAAAAGAATTTTCAACCCAGAATCTCATATCCAGCCAACCTAAGCTTCATAAATGAAAGAAAAATAAAATTTTTCTGCAAACAAGCAAGCACTCAGAGATTTCATCACCACCAGGCCTGCTTTACAAGAGCTTCTGAAAGAAGCACTATATACAGAAAGGAACAATCAGTATTAGTCATTCCAGAAACTTACTAAAAGGTAAGGAGTATCTCCATAATGAAGAATCTATATCAACTAATGGGCAAAATAGCCAGCTAGCATTAAACGACAATATTAAACTAACAAATATCAATACTAATTCTAAATTTAAACGGATTAAATGCCCCAATCAAAGACACCAACAGGCAAACTGAATAAAAAGTCAAAACACATCGGCACTCTGTACCCAGATCCATCACATAAGCAAGGACAACAAAGACTCAGAACAAAGGGTTGGCAGAAGACTCACCAATCAAATGGAGAGCAAAAAAAAAAACAAAACAAAACAACAGGAGTTGTACTTTTGTCTCTGACAAAATAGACTTTAATAGTAACAAAGACTAAAAGAAACAAAGAAGGACATTACATAATGGTAAAAGGATCAATGCAGCAATAGGAGTCAATGATCATAAATATATATGCACCCAATATCGGAACACTCAGATACATAAGACAAGTTCTTAATGACTTAGAAAGAGACTTGGACTCCCGCACAATAATAGCGGGAGATTCTGACACCACATTGTTAATATTCCATGGATCAACGCGATAGAAAATTAATAGGGACATCTATGATTTGAACTCAGACCTGGAACAAGTAAACTCAGTGAATATTTATAGAATTCTTCACCTGACATCCACAAAACATACATTTTTCTCAGTATTACATTATACCTATTTTGAAAATGACCACATAATTGGAAGTAAATCACTCTTCAGCATTTGCATAGCATTTCACAGACTTAAATGAAATATTGGTTGGCTGTTCGTTTATTTTCTTCCCTTATTCCTTCCTGTCTCTGCTGTTAAGTACAATTATCGGCATAAAAGAGGTTTTTAATACCTGTTTTTAGACTGCATTTCATCCTGGGCAATAGAGCAAGACTCCTGTTTTCTCTCCCCCTTTCTCTTTTTCTTTCTTTCCAAAAAAAAAAATATATATATATATATATTTAAATATATATATATATTTAAATATATATATATTTAAACATTTTAATCTAGCCATTCTACTTCTAAAAATGTATTCTGATAACATAATCAGAAATACACAGAAGCTTTTATAAAAAATTACTCTTATGGCATGTTATATACTATAATACAAAATTAAGATAGAGCATTTAACAGTATGTCACTAGCCATTTTATAGGTTATTCATGCTAGAAACAGAATAAGCTTGTTTATTAAAAAAAAAAGTAGTCAAAAACTCAATGACTAATGACTTTTCTTCCTTTTAGGCAAAATACCTCTAAATTCAAAGCAATGTGTCTAATTGTGAATTTTAAAGAAGTACACAATAAATATACTGTGTCCAAAAATCAGGAAATACAGGAGAAATATGGGTAAAAATATGTCATCTGGGGAGCATAACATTAAAAGTTACCCTGTAAACATTTAGCAATTGTGTTAGCAAATTGATTTTTTTAAATAGCACTCTCCTGTATCATGACCACTATTTATTTCCATTACCTAATTCTCAGAACACATGCAGTGTTTCTACCTGCTGTGTACACTAATTAGGCTTTATAGCACTAACCTTTTAACCTAACAAACCCCTTTAAGTAATTTTTGTGTTGGAAAACTACATATTATAAATTAAGGACACAGTTTCTGTAATTCATTTGAAGGCAATTATACATAATTCTTATTATTTTGTAATTCATTTCTTTGAAAATATGAGACAGAGATTTTAAATTCTATTGAGTGATTTTATCCCCAAACCTCAGACTCATTCTGTCCTATTGATGCCTGTCATCACAACATTTGAGACATAGAAGGAAAATTATTATCAACCCCTCCCCACTTCTACCTCAAACTAATTCACCCCAAGTACACAGTTGAAAAAAATGATGATAGAAAGAGAGAAAGAAGACAAATGAGAGGGGAAATAATTCTGAAGTAAAAAATAAGAAAACTTTTAAGCTTGATGCCATGCATCTAAATATCTCCATATTGCAAAAGTCCTTCAAGTGCACAGCAGACACACCAAAGCAGAATCATTGCTATGAAATTTTAGAACAAAAGTGCCAAAGACTTACAATCTTCCAAAAAGAAAGACATATTTTGATAAAAGTATACACATTGTTGATACAATACTTAAAAATTTTTTTCAACTTTTTTGAAAACTGCAGATGTAGAGATACAATTCTTCTGCAGATATAAACTGTTCAGAGAAAAGTGGGTCTTGGACAAGCCACCATGGGACACAAAGCAGAGGATAAGCAAAACCTCTGCTTGTGAAGCAGAACGTCTGCACAGAAATTACTAATATAGAACTATATGCCATAGCAATTGAGTTTTGTGGATTGTGAATGTATTATGTGTCTACAAATACACTTGTTGTCAAATGATTAATTATAACTTGATAATAGGATTTCATTCATTCTTATAAATCATTTGGTGTTATTTACAAAGTTCTATGGAACACAATTCTTTAAGATATCATCAAATACAAAGTAAAACGTGAAGATTTAATATTTGGCTTCATTTCTAGGTTAAAGTATTTAAAATATTTGCTCTGAATAAATTTACTGGAAATGAAGTCTACTCAAGCAAGGACCATTTCTGGTTTGTTTAAATAATTAATTAGTTTTGGATTCCAGATAAGTCTTTGTCTAAGTATCTGAGAGCAAGACTAAATTGCATTACACTGGCCATGTAGGAGACACTAAGTAGAGTCCCTGTATATTTGGCATTATATTTCATATTTATTTGATTGATAACTCAGTGCCCCTAAATATAGATTATCTTAACCAAGTAGGAGTATTGGCTGGTATAATTAGTGGTTAATTCTTATGGGACAGGATATTCATGGTGATCTGGGTGTCAGCAGTTTTGATTGCTCTTGAATCTTTTTAATAGCACAGCACCTATACTGAATTATGCCTTCACCCTTCGACCTCATTTATTATATCCTCTTTAAATTACTCACAATGTTGAGCCAGGGCTTAAACATATACATTTTTGGGGTACCCAATTCAGTCCGTAACAGGTCCTCAATAACTCAATGCTCATTAGGTATTATGAAAAGTCAAAGAGTTCAGCTAGTGAAATGGCTCATACATGCTTTAATGAGTAACTATTTCTGCAATTTCAATAGATGAATATATATTTTGGGGGAGCACTGGATGAAAGTTACCATTTAAAATAATCCAGAAAAATGAAAATGGGGTTTTGTGAGCATACTCTTACTTTTGTTCTTTAATGAAAGATTCAGGAATTACTCTTGCTCTTTTTTGCTACTGCTATGTAGGAATGTGAGACTTGAAATTGCTTTAGTAATTTTACTAATAGCCTGAGACAGGGATAACAGACCAAAAACAATTTACTGAGAAATGGAGCCAAAGCCAATGAAATGAGATAGTCCTGAAGTCCATACTGGCACTCTAATTTCTGATAAGTGTGCCAGAAAATTGACTTGTTATTTAAAACAGTTTGTATTTGTTCCTCTGTTACTTGTACCTTAAATGCTCCTAACAACTGCAGCAGGGCAACAGAATCTCCAGGAGTTAAAAACAAGTTCCCTATTTCAGAAATATTTTTCCCGTCAAAATTATTAACTTATATGTGAGGCCAAAAACAAATAAACCTGTCGGCAAAAATAATCTTTCAGACAAAAAGATCTAAGTTTCACAGCAAGAGCCTGCAGGACAAGTGTCTAAGTTACAATCCAAGTTCATTACTTGCTGCGGGTTCTCTTCTCTTATGGGTGTTCTG
The DNA here is from genome assembly GCA_028533165.1 of Leontopithecus rosalia. Classification (NCBI taxonomy): domain Eukaryota; kingdom Metazoa; phylum Chordata; class Mammalia; order Primates; family Cebidae; genus Leontopithecus; species Leontopithecus rosalia. The sequence goes on along the minus strand of CM052667.1, from coordinate 5,538,913 downwards.
AGGATTAGATGAAATGACACCTGTAAAGTGCTTAGAACATTGCCTGTCATGTAGTATGCACTTAATACATATTGCAATTTTTGTGATTTTTAAAGATTGAGTATAAACTTTTTAAAGATTGTCATAGAAAAGAAAGAATATAATTAAAGCCTATTTTCATGATGAAATTATCTATCTTCAGCTATACTTCCATGAAGCCACCACAAGTCTGTATAAATCTTAATCTGAGAATCACTGGATTACAGAAAGTGGCCTTGTTTCAGAGATTGCTGGCTGTCCCTAGAGATGTATGCTCCCATTTCCATTGTGTATAGTTGTTGCTGAGACTCAACAATTCAGCGGAGTCCACATTCTAACTTCCCTTGAGTTTAGATGACATTATGTGACTATTTCTAACCAAAGAAATATTAGTATAAATGGTGTAAATTACTTTGTATTGAAGATTTTACCTTGGCCAGAGAAAAATCTGACTTTCCCATTGCCTCTAAGGTAATTACTAAAGACTTGGAATATTCTGCATGAAAAATATGCCTTTGTTTACCTGAAGGTTTCCGGCCACACCCGGTAGTCTAATAACACGAAAAAAGGTTAAGACTTTGGGTCCCATGGTAACAGCTTGACCTGCAGAGAATATGGAGACATAAGTCAGCCACAGTTGGTAAGACAGATCCATGTCACCAGTCTCTAATTAAAACTCTAGACAGTAAGATTTCGGTTATTTTTGCTGGAGGTTAAATACTACACACACATTGTCACGGATCTCCTCTAGTTAAGCACAGTCCATGACTCCACTGGAAGAGAAGAACAAGAAGCTCACATATAGAATTTTTCTAGATTTTTGTCCCATGCATGTGTATTTAATCTTTATCATTTCACTGTTATAACTGAAACTCTGGGTATAACTATTTTCAATGACTTCTATGAATACTTCTAGTAAGTTATCTAACCTGAGGGAAGTCTTGGGGACCACTGGACTCTGCAAATGTTATTAGAAGTGAGAGTGGTTTTAAGGGCTTTTCCTTAATTTCACAGTCATTTTCTGGCTAAAGAGTTTTAAAAGTATGAGTGCCTTCTCCAAATGAAGATTTTGGTAACTAAGTTGATGTAAAGAATTTCAAGGCATAGGGACTAACGGAGCCTCAAGAAAGAAGGAGCCTGGAATATAAACCAGGTTTGCACACACATCCACATTGTATTTTTTCATGAGCAAAAAGTAAATTTCCATTTCTTTAAGTAATTGGAATGTTGCTATGTATTACAACAATCTTGCTGTAATTAATATATTTCTTAGCCAGATTTTACTTTCTTTGAGGCGTGAAAAGATGGCGTGTAAGTGTAAACAACAACAAAAATAAACATTTTGCTGATATATCAAATAATGGCAGTCACTTATTTACTGAATTTTGAATCTATGTTTTCTGCACATTTTATGTCTGAGATTCCAGTAGATGCTATTAGTTACTTTAAGTAATAAAAATAGTTTGCTGGTAATGTCTATTCTCATTTCAGATAGAAATAATACCCTTTCTACCACTTATTTTTTTCAATTATAAAGTCCCCAATTTCACATATAATATGAATGAGCAAGTATTATCACCTTACAACCTCTACAAATTATTTTAAAAGGAAGTAATTTTGAACTTTATTTAAAGCAACCAAATCACTTATCTACAAGGTAGAATTTAGTTCTGCTTTATTGTTCCATTATTTCCACAAGTATAACTGCCTATTAATTTACTCTATTTTTCTCTCATTCCAATTAGAATTCTCTTTGAAGTTTCCTGACCATTGAAACAAAACCCTAGGTTTTTAACTCTAGTACCCAGTAGTGATTCAAATGTCAGTGCTGCAGGCTGTGAAACATCTTTTTTTCATTAGCTTGAATCAAGTGACTTATTTAGCTTGCTATCTTGCAATCCTGAATGTTTAATGCCTGCTAAAAATTTGCAGCTGAGATAACATCATTCTTCACACTCTGAACTTTTCAAATATTTTTAACTCAATATAAACAAAGAGTAGCAATCTCATATCATATTTTAAGCTTTTATAGAAGGTACAGGCTATGATAAGATGATAAAACAGGAGACATTGTCTTTTATCTACAGTTAGCTAAGAGTATCAACATAATTTATCTGTTTATGTAAAAAGAAATCCAAAATCACCAATAGATGGCCATACTCCTGAAGGTGTAATATTTTGCTTGTTTTAAAAAATAGTAGGCAATAAGTACCAAATGAAAATGGAAAATCTACATTCTGTGGCTCCTCTTTAAATCTGTTATTTAATAAAAGTTTGGAAGTGAGTGAACTTATAAAAATGGAAAATTTCCTAAGTAATCAAAATTAAACCACATTTTATCTCTGTGTCTTGTTTGAACAGACTATTAGATATTAATTTGAAATTTATAGTTTTCACTAGATTTTGTGAAGACAGAGACATATCTATAATGCCTCTGGGCAAGCAAATTAAAGGTTTTAGCACCAAATGTAAAGCTTTTAAATTCTTGCACATTCTGATATTGTACCAAGGCAATGCTTGTATATGATATCAGAATTTGACTAAGGAGAAATATGATTCAAGCCTTTTAAAATTATTTTTGTCAATGTAACTTTTTCTCTTACCCTAACTCTGCTCATTTCAATGAGATAGGATTTCCCTAGGATGCAAGGATGGAAGAGAGAAAGAGGACGATCTTCCTTCTCTCCCTCATATACCCTGGGTATCTGCTAGGAAGAGAGGGGAACCAGGAATGCCTGCTCCCCCTCTTTCTAGATGGACCGCCATTCGCCTTCAGTCTGTACCCTTTCGGAACATATCCCGAATCCCAGAGAATCCTTTAAAGGAATGCCTTGCCCTTTCGGCCGGGTGCGGTGGCTCAGGCCTGTAATCCCAGCACTTTGGGAGGCCGAGGCGGGTGGATCACGAAGTCAAGAGATCGAGACCATCCTGGTCAACATGGTGAAACCCCGTCTCTACAAAAAATACAAAAAATTAGCTGGGCACGGTGGCGCGCGCCTGTAATCCCAGCTACTCGGGAGGCTGAGGCAGGAGAATTGCCTGAACCCAGGAGGCGGAGGTTGCGGTGAGCCGAGATCGCGCCATTGCACTCCAGCCTGGGTAACAAGGGCGAAACTCCGTCTCAAAAAAAAAAAAAAAAAGAATGCCTTGCCCTCTCCTTTCTCGTCCTCAGTTCTGTGTGCACGGATAGGTGACTGTCTCGGCGCCACGGGTCCTCCCCTCAGAGGCATCCTCCAAACCGAAAGGGTTAATTTTCCAAACGTTAAACTGGTGGGCTTAGCGGTGCTCAGTGCACGGGAACCCAGACGCCCCACGTGCCAGCAAAAGCGGAAGGCTTCCTCCGCCAGCCAGGCTTCCGCCCTCCCTCTCCCGGTGCAAGCTGGTAAAGGCCTCAGAAATCATGCGCTGCTCTTAGCCGCTCCCTTGTGTTTGACACATGTTTTCTAACAGCCTGGCGTGTCTGTTCGTCACTTGAGGACCTCAGACTCAAAGAGTCCCAGAACCCGAGCCTCTGAGGATGCCGCCTTCTGCGGGAGCTCTGGCTGCCGCGGCCCCAAAACAGCGCCCTTTCAGCAGGAAGCAGTTAAGACGGGTCTTCGTCCTTACCCTTCTCCTCACGGTAGCCACATGCACTTCATTACAGGGTGGAATGAGACAGCCAGGTGCCAGGGGTGTCCGGAGAACCTCCAACCAGTCTGCCCACTGAGGAGGAGACCACCCCCTAGCAGCGGGGAGGACCCAGCCCCTCCTCTTCCGGCGCGGAACCCGGGCTTGCAACGCCGACCGGAAGTGCTCTAGCAGGAGACTCCGGCCCGGAGAAGGCTCCGTGTTTCCTCATTTCCCCGCTTTACACCCAGAAAACCCCGTGTCATAGGCCGGGCGCGGTGGCTCACGCCTGTAATCCCAGCACTTTGGGAGGCCGAGGCGGGTGGATCACGAGGTCAAGAGGTCGAGACCATCCTGGTCAACATGGTGAAACCCCGTCTCTACTAAAAATACAAAAAATTAGCTGGGCATGGTGGCGCGTGCCTGTAATCCCAGCTACTCGGGAGGCTGAGGCAGGAGAATTGCCTGAACCCAGGAGGCGGAGGTTGCGGTGAGCCGAGATTGCGCTATTGCACTCCAGCCTGGGTAACAAGAGCGAAACACCGTCTCAAAAAAAAAAAAATTCAATTATGTGGGCACTAAATAACAGAGTCAAATTTATATGATGGCCTATTGAAAATGTATGTAACATTTGGCATCTGACAACGCACCACAGCAATAGAACCAAACATTACAATAGCTTATGTAAGGTAGAATTGTATTTCTATCTCATATAATGATGCAGAAATCAGCGATTACTCCAGTTAGTTTAGAGATAACAGATAGCTGTTTCATATTAAATATATGGCTTTTATCTTTTTATTTATACCTCTTCCTGACATGATTTTTGTACCCAGCAAGTGAGGAAGGAACGGTAGTACAAGGACTATGAACTCACGTTACAATTAAGAGTGTACGGGTTCAGGTCCATTGATGTGCCAGCCAGGAGGTTGTCAAGGACCCCGAACTTAGAAGGGCCCCTACATTGGTTAGTACTTTGCTCTCACTTTTTTGAAATTTATGGTAATTTTTGAATAAGGCTCTGCATTTTTATTTTGCATTGAACCCTGAAACTTAGGTTGCTGGCCCTGAGAAAATGACCGAAGCATGCATTCTGCAGTCATTTTGAATCTCTACTGGCCAAAATTTGATATAACCACAACTTTGCCACATGAAATGCTGAAGACTGTAATAGCTTGCTGGCAGCCAAGGAAAGCTAAAAGTCAGGAGTTTGATGTTAAAAGAAAGAAAGAATAAATATTGACTTACATCTACTAACAGTCTCAGCCAATTTCCTTGTTTTGTTGTTGTTGTTGGTTTCTCTTTGTTTTTCTTTTTTTATTCCCAGAAGCTAGCAATATGACAGGCACATAGTTGGTGGCTATATTTTTTGTTGAGGAAATAAATACATGGCTCAATAATGAAATCAATAAAACCAAACAAAAAAATTTTTTTTGAGACACAGTCTTGCTCTGTCACCAGGCACGAGGCTGGAGCGCACTAGCGTGACCTCGGCTCACTGCAACCTCCGCCTCCAGGGTTCAAGCAATTCTCCAGCCTCAGCCTCCCGAGTAGCTGGGACTACAGGTGCATGCCACCACACCCAGCTACTTTTTGTATTTTCAGTAGAGAGAGGGTTTCACCACGTTGGCCAGGATGATTTCGATCTCTTGACCTCCTGATCCACGCGCCTCGGCCTCCCAAAGTGCTGGGATTACAGGCGTGAGCCACCATGCCCGGTCCAAATCTTTTAATGTTAGGTGGACATATATCATCAAAAGGATATTAGAACATGAGACTGGCCCAATCTAGTATAATTTATTATTAGATAACTATTTCCAAAGATTAGAAAATACTTTCAAAATTCCAGGTTCACAACAGATGAGAGAAGATAAGTAGCATTCCTATGGAGACATAAATAATGTTTGGTCAAACTGTGATACAGAGGTACAAAATCTCACACTCTGATTACTGGAGAATATACCAAGTTACTCCGGGTAAAAGTAGACTTAACTTGGAAATATTTTGGCATCATACTTTTTCTACCGTAACCACCTTAACTAAGAGTAATATGTTTTCTAAAAATAGTGTTAGGACAATTACAGGTGATTCTAGGCTCTCGGATAATAGATTATTCCTGGTGAAATTAACATAATCACAAACATTTTAGCAATATAGAGTCATTTGGTACAAAGCAAAACAAACAAGTGTCAAAATAATCACTGCTGTTCTTGTCATTACTACTGCATAAAGTAACTGATGGTCATTTTGATTACTTAGTATACTTGTATAAGGAATTTAGGAGAAGCTGCATCAAAGAATTATGTAAAAGAGTTTGAAGGCATACAAAGTGTACAAAGTTTGGGTTTCCGAAAAATATCCTTATAAAAAAACTATTTAGTCCCTGCTAAATTACTGAATAAAGCATTAATTTGTAAATTGTAAATTTTATGCTCATTACTATGAAAATACATTACAGTACTTAGATGTTTAATTGGAGGATACATTAGAGGAAAAGAAATGCATAGAAGGCATTATTATATTAGTTAGAGTGAAGTCTGAACAAAAATAAAAGGAGACTTTAATTGTAATGACTCAACGGGAGATACATTTATTTCTGTCTTAGGTAATGTGCAGGATATATATTTGGAATCCACTCAAATTAGTCATGTCAGTAGTTAGGGGCTCTGCCATCCTCGAAACATGATTTTTAAGGTTGTTCCTTTCATGACCATCCACAGGCAAGAAGAAAAGTAAGACTGAGTCCAGGTCAAGTTTCTTTTAAGTAAGTGAAATAGAAGGTGTTGTTTTTTACGAACATTTTGTTGGTAAGGATTTAGACATATAGTCAACTACTTACAAATGAGAAAAGAAAATATAATCTATCTGAGAAGCTTTGTACTTAGGAAAAAAGAAAAGATTACTTTGAGGGGATGTATAAGTATTGTAACAATACTTCCCAAAATATATTATTAAAGATTTTAAAATCATGTTTAAAATGATTTTTATGTATGGAATTTCTAGCAATACCCTGAACATCCCATGGAATTAACATTTCTTAAACTGCTTTTAGTTAGAATAATTTAGATTTACATAAAAATTTATAAATATAGGACTGAGTTTCTATATACTCCATTTCCATGTTGTTAATTTCTTAAATTTAATTCATTAAATTAAATTAGTATCTTTGTTACAATTAATAAATATCAGTACATCGAATTAACTAAAGTCTCTACTTGATTCAGATTTCCTTAGCTTTTATTTACTGTCCTTCATTCACTACTCGTACACATGAGAGTAATGGCTTTTTTATATTAACTTTGTGTCCTTGCTCTGTTAGCTAACAGAGTCTAGATGCAATGACAGTCCTGTAGCAATGAGCACATCCACTGTCTAGATCTTGGTTAATACCATCTCACAAAAAAAGATAAAAAAAGAGAAAAGATTCTTAGAGAAATACCTGGTTCTCCAAGGCAGAATGACTGGGACAGGAAATAATACAAAGTCAGCCAGTGATAGAACATAACTCTCCACTCAGAGTGTGGGGTATGAACGGTGACTTTGTTTGAAATGGTAGAGTATGGAAAGGGAGAAAAAAGAGTGAGCTTTTAGTGTAGACCCCAGACGAAGACTACATCAGTCAGGTGATCAAGGAAAAACCTTGATAATTTATGTTGATCGTAAATACCCTGAATATAACCTAATGAAATGGGTCTATGGGGTCTTCTCCCAAAAAACATACAGCTGCAGTCTAATTATGACAAAAATGTATATTCTGCCTATGTTGAATGCAATATTCTATAAATTTCAATAGGACCAAGTTGATTGGCAGTTATGCAAGGTTCAGCTGTGTTTTTACTGATTTTCTTCCTGCTTAATCTATTTACTTCAGGAGAGGTGTTGAAACCTCAAACTATCATAGTAGATTGTTTCCTTTTCAATTACATAAACTTTCACCTTATATGTTTTGATGCTGTATTGTTAGTTCGTAAAAGTTTGCTATGTCTTCTTGGAGAATTGTCCCTTTTTTCATTATGTAATGTTTATCTCTGAGCATTTTCTTGGTCTGAAGCCTGTTTCTTCACCAATGAATATAGCTACTTCAGCCTTCTTTTCACTGACATTAGTATATATTTTTCTATTCCTTTACTTCTAAGTTGAATTTTTATATAAGTGGGCTTCTTTTAGAAAATACATAGTTAAATCTTTTTTGTTGATTATGACAGTCTGACCTGTTGTATTTAGACCATTTCCGTTTAAATTGATTGTTGAATTAGAGAGATTAATATCTACTAGTTTTCTAATTGTTTTTATTGTACTTACTCTCTATTTTTAGTTTTTGCCTTTTCTGCTTTTAATTGAGAATTTTTTACCATCCCATTTATCCTTTTTTTTTTAGCATATCTGTTTTAGCATATACTACTTTAAAATATATATATTATTGGGAGGCTGAGGCGGGTGGATTCCCTGAGGTCTAGAGTTCAAGACCAACCTGACCAATATGAAGAAACCCCATTCTCTACTGAAAATACAGAATTAGCTGCTGTGGTGGTGCATGCCTGTAATCCCAGCCACTTGGTAGGCTGAAGTGGGAGAATCGCTTGAACCCGCAGGACAGAGGTTGTAGTGAGCCAAGATCGCAACACGGCACTCCACCCTGGGCAACAAGAATGAAACTCTGTCTCAAAAAAAAGGATATGTGTGTATATACACATATATATATGAATTTTCTTGAGGTTATAGTATAGATTTTTAACTATTTTAACTCCAACTTTAAATAACACTATACAGCATCATGTTAGCACAGGTATGTTGTAAAAGAATGATTAAGAAATATTATCTAGATTTTGCAGGTTCAAAAGAAAATAATATAAATTGATGAGAAAATATCTATAAAAGAGTACCATCTATTAAACTATTTGTGAATTTAGCATAGAAAATTATAGACTGAAATATTCTGGAAAGTTGGGGGGGCACCAAAACAAGTATTACATGATAGACATTATATAATTTATATGTATTTTGTAAACTGTGTTATAATTTACTAGAATTCTCTGTCCAAGGGAAACAAGACAATATCATAGTGTCAAGATCATAGAGTTTTCACAAACATAACTAAGATAACACATTTTACGTTTCCACCTCTTCCCCATAAGTAATAAAACGCTTTCTAAATATTGTAATTTATTTCACATAATTTATTTATTTATTTTTATTTTTATTTTTTTTTTTTTGAGACGGAGTTTTGCTCTTGTTACCCAGGCTGGAGTGCAATGGCGCGATCTCG
>CM052667.1:5365671-5529923 GCA_028533165.1 Leontopithecus rosalia | reverse complement strand
AATTCTCCCGCCTCAGCCTCCCGAGTAGCTGGGATTACAGGCACGCGCCACCGGGCCCAGCTAATTTTTTTTATCTTTAGTAGAGACGGGGTTTCACTATGTTGACCAGGATGGTCTCGATCTGTTGACCTCGTGATCCACCCGCCTCGGCCTCCCAAAGTGCTGGGATTACAGGCTTGAGCCACCGCGCCCGGCCTATTTCACATAATTTATAACTACAATCTTCTGCATTTAAATGATTTGAGTATAATATTTGTATTAGTTTTAATGTTTAAACAGTAAGAAAGATATACTTTTATACTTACTAAAGCTATGTATAATCATCATGTAAACATTAGAGAATCTGGCTGGGCACTTCAGGAGCCTGAGGTGGGTAGATCACCTGAGGTCAGGAGTTTTTTGTTTGTTTGGTTGGTTTCTTTGAAGGAAAACCATGAATTTAATGTGATATTAGGGGAGCCTCATCCTTCCCTTTTTACAACCCACCCATCCATCCAGCCTGCTGTGAGTTGGGTGAGGGCTGCCCCCCGTCTCCGTCCTGCGGCTCTGGGTGCCATCCTGTTCCTTTGAGTTCAGTCAGCCTCTGGGCTCGTCTCTCTGTGAATCTCCTTCTTGCAAATTCATATAGTGCTTGCTTGAGCTCCTGCAGGCTCTCCAGCCAGGCCCAGGAATACTTGGCAAATGTTAGGACTGTTGGCTGAGGGGTCACCAGACCAGAGGTGGGGAGCTTGGAAGCAGAGGCTGTGGGTAGGGACTCAGTTCCCTGCATGATGTCTTCAGGCATGAAAGCTACGGCTCCCTCAGGCAGATTAGTGGGATGCTGAGGCAGGGAGATTGCTTGAACCCAGGAGGCGGAGGTTGCAGTGAGCTGACACCTCACCACTGCACTCCAGCCTGGGTGACAGGAGACTCCATCTCAAAAAAAATAAAAATAAAAATAAATTATGGTAATAATTTGAGAATCTGAAAATAAAATACAGAAAGTGATTTTAAAAGGATAAATTTTATTTAAAAAAGTAAAATTTGCTACCGTGTTTTGTAAACTCTTGATAGTACTTTATCTTATTAACCCCAAGTAAAGGAGGATTGTATACTGCAGAAAATAGCAACTATCTGCCACTTTCAAGTGATTTATAAAATAATACTTAATAATAGAATAACTGTTCAGGTAATTGTGGTTTCACTTAAAATATTTTGTTTGCAACATTAAAAGTATTATCTGTTGTATGAAAATCAGTTAAATGAATTTCTTGAGCGAGTTGCTCATTTTCCATCCTTTCTGTGTAGGATGGCATGGACCGCTCCTTAAGGAAAACTTATCTAAATTTATATTTGAAGTATATTTTTAAATCATCTTCCTTTCCTATTAAAATGAAGCATGTTAGGTGAACGATGCTGTGACTTGGCAGTGGAATCAGCCGTATGCTGTTGTTATAATGATGGAAGAATATGGACAAGTGCTATTTAAATGATCCAATGATGCTGTTTTAATTTAGAAAAAAAAGAATATAACAAATTTTATAGCATTGGCTCTTAGCTATATTGATTTTAACCTTGCTTTAAAATAAATTATGCACAAGGCTAAGACATTTACACAAAGGAGCTATTTTTATTGAATCTTTAAATTCAGTCCCATTTTTTATATCATACCTTCAAGGAACCAATATTTGTTGGACTTATAAAGTGTAGAGGGTACAGGGACCACTGATTTCAGGCTTTTCAATAACTGTACATATTAAAGGCTTAAAGAAAGCATATAATTATGTACAGCTCTGCCTTCTATGGACTTAACGCCTAACAGATACCTAGGTAAGAAATTCAGCACAGCAGACTATCAAAAGGTCCTCACTAACATTTTAACATTGTTGCAATTGGAGTGTAAAGGCAATGTTAAATTTTGTCAATGGAAAAAATGAATAATATATTCAAATGTGCTGTAATTTTTATCTGACTCGTGAGTTATTATCATCCTCATCTTCCTCATTATAAATGGAAGGCAAGGGTGTGGGACACAAGAGTGCTGCAGGCAGAAGGCAGGATGCTACATAAGAAAAACGTCTGGAGAAATAAGAGTCTTCCATTTCTTCACTAAAAGCCTTTGTGTAGTTAGATTTAGTTTGCAGTGAAATAAATACAATTGAAGAGAAGGACAGAGAAATAGCCAAGGACTGTTTATGAAAAGAATTACGTGCCGACTAACAAGCTGGATACCTATTCTATTGAAGAATATATAACAGATTTATATTTAAGAGGTTGGTATTGTCAGGGTTCACTCTGGTGACTGGGTGAAGCATGGATTGGAAAGGTGTCAAGGGGAATTAGAGGAAAAATGTATATTTTAGATTTTCATCAGCACAGCAGCCTCAGTAATGTGAAAACAATATAAAAGCTCCCTAATAAACACATAAAATTGACAGACTAGGAAACAACTCCCCTTTTAAGCAAAGGTAACAAGGAAGCAAGCAAAAGAGAACATCAGAACTCAAAAATAAAGCAGAAATTGAGCCTTGGGATAACGGAGGATGTGTGGGTAAGATAATAATGGAAAAAGAGAAAAATTCCAGTCTTGCTAACCAAGGAGTCTATAGGTTTTAATCACTGTGTAGGACAGTAGGAGGAGCTTTAATATATGTAAGCAGATAACAAACACAATGAAAATATGTAAACAAAAACATATAAAATGCAGATAATGAAGTTGAATTGAGACGGCAGGACAGTCTCTCATCTAGGAAAGACAGTCCTTCATAGGTGGGACTGCTCAGGTGAAACGGGAAGAGTGAGAAAGTCACACAGTGCAGCTGCACCTGCGGCAAGGATCCACAGGCCGCACGTGACTACTGAGCCCTTAAAAAAGCCAAATTGAGATGGGGATAAATGTAAAATACACACCACATTTCCAAGACTTGGTATAAAATATGTCTATAATGATCCCAGTAATAATATTTCATATTGATTACATGTGAAATTATATCTTAAATATATTGGCTTAATTAAAATATGTTAAAGTATTTCTTCTGGTTTTTCTTTCACTTTTAACAAAAAGTAGCTACAAGAAAATTTGAGATTACATATATGGCTTGCATTATATTTCTGCTCAACAGCTCTTTCTGAGAGAATAATCTTTTAATCTTTTAATTCTAGAATATCAAAATGTTAACGTTTTAACATTGTTGCACTCTTATGATTATTTGCTGATGGTGTTAACACTATAAGCCACTAGAGTTTAATTTTTTCCTTTCTTTTGTTTTAGGACATAAATCTTATTTTTGAATCCCTCTTTCCAAACAGAAAATCAAACCCAACCTAGAGAAACTATATTCCCTTGAACCATTTAAAATGACAATTGTATCATCTAATGCTATTTTTAAATGTTCTTACTATATTTCTGAGTTTTAAATTATTATTTTATATAGATTTTAATATCTGTTGATGGAAGTTTCTGCTATTTGATATTTTCCAATTGGTTTATTTGTTCACAACCATTTGTTTTTCCAAACACATTTTAAAATAATTATATTAGATTTATAATTATTAAAAATTTGATTAAGATCTTCTTTACTGGAGAGCAAACTTAAAAATTACTTCAGCGTAGAAGTGATATCTTTTACAGTATTGGTATATTTTTCTAACAACATAATGCATAGTTCCAAAACTGTCAATTTAGTTTTAAATGCTTACATAATTTTGTTAAGTGTACTTCTTATATTTACCTGAATTATACCTTCATCTACTTTATGGTTTATTCTTCTACTTTAGACTGTTCTAACTTATTATGTAAGTAATGTTCAACTGTATTAAAATAAGAATCTAATTTTTTTATTCTACCAAAATTTAGAGCTATCCTTGTTTCTATTAAAAATTTATCGTTGGTGGTTTATTTAGAAGCATTTTTAACATTTATTATACTTATTTTTAATAATAGTTTTCTGCTTATTATCCTAAATCTCCACAATATCTAGTATATAATGTACTTAAATGAATATTCACCCCATCATTTTTTCTGATTTAATGATTTAAAATAAATATATATATTTTTAAAACTGCCTGTTACCATAAAATGCAAAGAAAACTATTTCAAATATATATATTTTTAAAACTGCCTGTTACCATAAAATGCAAAGAAAACTATTTCAAAAAATATAAGAGATACATTTTAAATACTTTTGTGTAAAATAATAAAATTAATTTCCATTTTCTGTAGTAAATACATTTGTTAAGTATTATTGATGTTTTGAGTGTTACTGTTATGCAGCTTTCTATTATTGCTACAAGTATTTTATACAGACCTCATTGTAGAATTTCAAGAGTAAGATTTTTGCTTCACTTCAAATTTCATTTATATGTGCTAATTTATGTACTTGGCTGCCATGTCTTAAATATCAAATAATTTGACATGGATATTCTAATTTATCAGATATTCCTAGTTCATTAAAGTAGCTTATGTTGCCTTCATGTAGAAGAAATTGAGATGTTTGTAAAAATGTCCTGCTAACTAAGATGCACTTACCAAATATTGGAATTATTATTGAGTGGTTGAATTACAGCTCTTGAAATTATTAGACTAGGAAAGACTAGAGATAGAATTATAAATCTGATTTCATAGGAGGAGGAAAGAAAGAATGTCAATAGCAATAGCATAAGTAGAGGGTATAGTAAATGGGAATGACAAAGTATGAACGCTCAAGTTTTAAAAATTCAACTGATTGATCCTGGTCAACATGGGAAACCCCGTCTCTACTAAAAATACAAAAAATTAGCTGGGCATGGTGGCGCGTGCCTGTAATCCCAGCTACTCGGGAGGCTGAGGCAGGAGAATTGCCTGAACCCAGGAGGTGGAGGTTGCGGTGAGCCGAGATCACGCCATTGCACTCCAGCCTGGGTAACAAGAGCGAAACTCCGTCTCAAAAAAAAAAAAAGAAAAAAAATTCAGCGGGTTGGGCTACACTTTCCAAGGATACTACAAGATTAGCATATGTGACTCAAATGATAAGTATTATACTTAAGAGTAGAAGGAAAACTCAATTTTGCTAAATAATTATTCTTTTAAGTGATCCAGGCACCAACGCAGAGTGTGATACTGCTACCATAGTATGGTTTGGTTTACTCAATGTGTCCTTTTCACTTGTCACATTGATTTGGAAAACCTACAGGTAGCCTCTTAAAATTCGATACCAAGTTTATTAAATAAAAGGTGTCTTTTCTGTTTGGCTTCCAAAACTTTTCACTTTCATTCCAGTAGAATTCCTATTTATTCTATTACTTCCACTTTAGCAAATATATATGGTCTTTTTGCTCCTATGTTGTTTCAAATGGGTTGTTTTATTCAAATGAATATATTTTATATCTCTCCAAAAGGAAGAGCATGATGTGCATGAAGAAGAGAACAAAAGAAGGTCTGTGTAGGGTTATAGAACAGTCCGTGGTCCTGGTTCCTTCCAGGCTATTTCTTCACATTTTCCGGATAACCACAAAGGCGGCGGCGGCAGTGTCGGGGTGGGGGGTTAGGGGGAGAGAGACAGAGAGATAGACCGAGAGTGAGAGAGAGAGAGAGAGAGAGAGAGAAGGGAGAAAATGAATCATCTTGCATTGCTGAAATGCATCTATTACCATCAGCTATTTCTGCATTTTTATTTATTTTATTTTTATTTATTTATTTTTTTTGAGAGGGAGTTTTCTCTTGTTACCCATGCTGGAGTGCAATGGCACGATCTCGGCTCACCGCAACCTCCGCCTCCTGGGTTCAGGCAATTCTCCTGCCTCAGCCTCCCTAGTAGCTGGGATTACAGGCACGCGCCACCGTGCCCAGCTAATTTTTTGTATTTTTAGTAGCGACGGGGTTTCACCATGTTGACCAGGATGGTCTCGATCTCTTGACCTCATGATCCACCTGTCTCGGCCTCCCAAAGTGCTGGGATTACAGGCTTGAGCCACCATGCCAGGCCTGCATTTTAATTTTTTTGAGCAGAGAGTGAACATTCAGAAATGGATTCACCTTGCTAAAAATCAGCTTGAGATTCTAGAGATTGTAAGTCAAGTCACACTATGATGGTCATCAAAATAGTTGTTGCAGTAAGAGATGTTCACAGAGGAAATGTACTCCCAATAAATTTTTGATTTTCAGAATTTCAAGTTCTATTGAATTTATTAAGTTCAAGATAAATTTAAATTTAGAAACACAAATTAGGGATATCAAGAATGTAAATGAAGTCAAACATCCTATTTTCATTAAGGTTTTGATAATAGTCATTTTTATTAAAAATAACTGAATTCCTAAGACAACAGCAAAAATGGTTGTATATAGGCCAATTTAGGAAAAACGAAATATTTTTGAGTTGCATTTTTCTCATACATTGGTAGCTCATGTTTTATTAATTTAGATTATTAATATAGTCTGTTGCTAATTGAACATTTCTTAATAGGTGGTAATATTTGAGAAATGGAAACATAAAAATATGTTTGTGTGTTAATCATTTACCCTCTAAATCTATATATCCATGTAGAGTGTGCTCAGGATGTTTACATAGATTGTATTCATGTTATTTTAGATGCAACATTCCGATAAAAGTATTGATATTACTTCTCTCATTTCAGGAGAAACCTTGACCCAGAGATATAAAATACTCACTGACAGAGCACTGAAAGAGTTGCAGCTAAGATAATTTTATCTTATTCAACAGGACCTTTGTGTCAACACTTACCAGGCCTGAGGAGTCCCAGGGTAAGACCCCAGTTATGCACTTTCTTACCTGTGGTCATAGGTCTTCTCTCTTACACGGCAGCCAGGAATAGGTGAGCTGTGCAATAAAAGAAGTAGCACAATAAGATTATTGTTATTCAGAGTCCACGGTAATTGTAAATGTTGCTCAGATGATTTCTGGGTGTCAAAGGCTCTGGACAGCTGGACCTTCAAGACTCCTCTAGAGAAGGTCCTGGAGGCAGCTCTGACTTTCATAATATGTGTCTTTTGAAACATATGGTCTATTTTGAAAGCTTGGGCACCCTGTGGATGACTAATTGTGGATGATCAATGCCCTTTTGATATAAGTTTTCAAATGTACCGTGAGCGCATGTGTCATATAATGTTAGCTGATTTAGACCTCAATTTCTTAGGTTATTCAGAAGCCTTGCATGAAATGAAATTATATACAGAAATACGATGGTTCATTTAATGCTCAGTGGTGCAATAAAAAGAGGACAAATTTGTTCCACAGAAGTCTATATTGGAATCTTGAGTTTGTGATCTTGGGGAGCTTGACATGCCACTGTGAACCTTTGTTATTTTCACCAATAAAATAAGAATAATAATTTATAACCTAGGGCTATTGTTAGAATTAAATGAGTATTTGCTATGATACTAGAAAGATGGTGTTTAATAATAATATAAATTTTCTGTTGAATGACCTACAATAACAGAAAGTAAATTTTTAAAAAATCAGCTAACTGAAGTAAGAAATTCAATAATGTATGTGTTAGCTGGAAAAACAACACTTAGCTTATGATGGATTGATTATTTTCTGTCTGAACTGTCTTTTGCTCTTAAATGCTTAGGAATTAAAAGTAAACAGCCCAAGAATCCACAGTGGCTGTATTTATTGTAGTGTTTTGTTCTGTTTTTTTTTTCCCCCCCAGTCCATGTCATGGGGTCCTTTCTCTGTGCTCTGAGAAATCCCTTCCTGACTTCAACAGGGAAGCTAACCTGGCCTGGACAATGCATTTGGTTAAGTAGTAAGATTTTATAAGCTATCTAGAAAAGATCTCAGTGGTAAATAGCAAAAAACCCCACATTTTACAGATATGACCATATAGCTAAACACAAATGAAATTCAAGTTTATAGAAAAAAACAACTAATAATATATCTAATATTTCACTGGGAACTCAACTTTCAAACCAAAATTTTGAACTAAAATTGGTTTCATACTGAAATAATTTTCTCCTCAAAATATTTTTAGTAATATGAGTTTGAGAGAAAAACAAATCTATGTACACTTGAACAAGGCATTTGAACATTTATTTAATACCATTACCTTACAATTTGTGAGCTCTAGAAATGTTATTTTATTGTCACTGGTAAAGTGCTGGAATAACTCGGTTTTCAGGACTTGAAATTAAAATGACTGTGCTGATTACTGGTTCCTAGAAATGTAGAAGGGGAAGGAGAAAGCAAGCACGTTGCTAAGGAAATTAAGGGTTTGCTTTATCCCTGATATGCCTTATTATCACACGGATTTTTCTGTATGTTTGCTGAAATGTTCTGATAGTTGAGAATTGGTTTATCTGAGTATTTTAATTATAATTGTGTCTCTAGCACTGGTTTCCTAAATACAGGTCATAAACATACTACTGCCATCGCTCTGTTTATCATAAAAACACAACTGAGTCAGTGTTCTATCCAGTTGGGTTTTCCATAAAGATAATTGAAAGACACCTTCAAAGGTTTCCGTTAAAAAATCTTGGTGAATTTTCCCCAGGTTCCAACAAGCTGTATCAAAATAGAACTCATTTCATGGAAAAAAGGAATCCCACAGCACTTCTTTTTAATAACTGTTCAGCTACAAAATTTTATTGGTATCATTTTATGTTCCCTCTAGAGGATGTAATGCACAAAAGCATTGCCACGGAACATATAAAATTACAAATGAAATTTATTGTAAAAAGTAGAATGTCTTCTAGACTGGTGTCAGTATTTATTTCATTCATAAACCAGAACTGCAGTATAATATATTCACTGTCAGCAAGTTCATGTGTGTAAATTGCCATCCAATGTTATTGACTGATATAAGACAGATATTGAAAAGACAATTTAAATTTACTCTTCCAAACATAAACTGTTCCACAAAAGCACTGTAAAAACTCCTTCAAGATTTTGGGTTGTGCTTGACATTTATGGTTAACTACATAATTTGGTTGTGTCATAATCCATTGTGTTTGGCAATTTGGCATTAAACGCCTGCAGAGCAGATTGGATCCTCACCACCTCACTAGTAGACAGCTTGAGTCTATGACGAAGCAAGCAAGAGAAAAGATCTAGACGACGCTGACCAGGTGGGGAGAGTTTATTTACACGGTCTCTGATCTCTAGTAGTTGCAAAAGTGCGGAGTCCTGGGATCCCTGAGTATAGGGGTAGTCCAGCTGCAGAATCAGGTCCCGAATTGCTTCAGGGTCAAAGTGCATGCTGTAGCCAAACACTTGAATGTTATTGATTTTCATATAGCCCAGGTTCCGGGACGGGTCAATAAACTCCAGAGGTTCATAGTAAATGCTCTCGTTGCCATTGGGGCCATTGGACTTGATGCGACTCCGCAGGTAGATGTGTACTGTCTCAAAAAATGTCTTCCATTTGTTCCCCAGAGTTAATGTCCAGTTATAACACTGCAAGGGGAGGTCCAACTTAGTCCGCTCCCAGTCGGGAAAGCTGTTTTCATTCACGGGCATAAACCAGCTCTCAGAGTGGCTGCCTCCGAAGGGATTGATGTAAACAGCCAACACTGGCTCCAAGGTGCTGTTTTTAGTTAAGCAAATCTGTAAAGAGAGACCCAAAATCATATGGACCAGACTTGACTTGTACTTATTACTCTTCAAGGTGAGGAGCATCCGCTTACGCCAGGAAGGATCAAACCAGCTATTGAGGCGCATGTCATTGCTGATAAAAATGGCATGGACTTCTATTCGTCTGTCCATCTTCTGCAGCAGGTATTTCATCTCGAGATCTTGCAGGTCAGTTTCAAAGCCGATATAGTGATCGGTAGACTCGGCGACTTCAGGCTTGCAGAGACCCTGGCTGAGCATGTAGCCCGTGTTGCAGGTGCCGCAACGGGTGCGGTTGTCTGGAGCGCATGTCAGGCAAGCAGACGCGTCTCCCACCGTGCAGGGCAGGAATGCGGTGCAGACCACCTGGTCGTTTGGACACGTGCACGAGTGCGTCTCTTCTGAAAAGCTGCCCAGCAGGCCGTTCTCATTGCAGTAGAGAAAAGACTGGATGCGAGAAAGCCAGTAGGTTGAGGTTCTAGAAATACAAAACAAAATGAAATCTACATAAATACAAAGATATGTTGTGTAGTGCAGTAAACCTTAGTTCAGAAATCTTCACTCTCATTTCTTCAGGTCATCTCCGGGTAGTAATTTAAATGAAATAAAAGATTCACAGAGCTCATGATTGGAATATATAATATACACATACACACACGCACACGCAAACACACATGTGTGTATTCCACTTATCACTGCACAAAACAAGATTAGAGATATACTTGATCCGAACTGCAATGCATTTCTAAATATGTGATACCTTCTAAAGAGACTGCATGCTATCTCATTAGTGCACATGGAAGCTGACTGTAAATAAAAATATGTCAGTTATTGTTTTTAGATGATAACCAAAAAGAAAGGTAACTGGTTTTATCATAAAATATCTATAGGAGAACTAGAGCATACAAATAGTGATTGTTCATTCATTTACTCTTATGTATATAGAGTACTAGTGTTGCAAAAAGCATGAATAGAAAGTAAAAGAAAAATGAAAGAAAAAGAGCTCTAAATTGTCAATCAATGTATTTAGGTGCTAGGGTTTTATCAACATTGAAAGAACAATTACCCACTCAAAGAGATGATATTATTAAAACATGCTTGAGTTTATTCTTACAGGCTGCTCAAGAAAATAGTTGAAAATATCTCATTAAAATCAACAAGCTCTTTCAATAAGGGGTAAGTGTGTTAGTTTAATATGTTTGATTTGAGTCATTAACTTTTTTTCTCACCAAGTTAATCATGATTCCAATTTCAAATCTCACTTTTCCAATTTTCTCGTTATTTAAGCTACTTTTGTGTTTAAAACCAGGTAAAATAATGAAGGAAGAGCAATGGCCTTGTAGTAACACAATCCTTGGTTTCAGCTTGTTGCTTTCTCCTACTAGACCTATGATCATGGGAAAAGCTGCATGGCCCCTATAACAAGCAGTTAGTCTCTCATATAAAAAATGGGAATAGTAGTATCTTCCCTGCTGAGATCTTGTGAGAAATAAATTAGAATCAAACCATATTCATGTATTTAGAATATTGTACAGTGTCTGTTTCATAGTAGATATGCAACAATTCTATTTCTGGTATTCTTGTGCATTTTGGTGTTCATAGTTAATACGTTTGGGACTTCCTGCAAAACATATATGCTGTACTCAAGCCTTTAAATATCTACTTACTGTTTTTCATGGTGCCTTTTTCTACTTAGGACTTTGTATTGCTGTGTATTTACTTATTTACATTGTTTCTCTCATTTCATATGATACTCATTTGTCAAAATCCTGTATGTTTCTTTCATAGCTATATAACCTGTGCCTAATAGAATGCCAGGAGATAACAAGCCTTTAATATTTATTGAATATTCAAAAAATGCATGGATTAGGCAAAGGAACATTTTAAGAAATGTATTTTTAAGTGAAATTTAAACCCTAAACTGAACATTTAATACACCTCGGAAATTCTAGTTCTGAAGTAGCAGTTAGCAAAGTAATACAACACACGTTTTGACATTTGCACAATTAAAAACATACAAAAGCCTTTCTTGTCCAGTTTCTCTAAATGCAACTGCTTTGTATATACTCAGAGAAAAGAAAAAAATAAATCAAATCTAATGAAACCATAAAACATTCTCCTCTTAATTATTTCTTACATCGAAAATCACTGATTGAAATCTTAAACCTACTAGATGCGTGGTTTGACTATGACCCCCAGCGTTCACAGGCTGGAAACTTGATTACTAAGGCAGTGATACAGGGAGGTAGTATCTAGTGGAATATGTTTGCGTCCTTGGAGAAATGCCCTCATGAACAGATTAATGCCCTTATCTTGGGAGCTGGTATCTTATAATTGACCAAGTTGGCTCCTTTTTGCTCTCTGTCTTGCCCTCTCTTTGCCATTCCACCATGAGATGATACAACAAAAAGGCCCTCACCAGATGCCAGTCTTTTGATCTTGACTCTCTAGGCTCCAGAAATCTGAGCCAGTACATTTCTGTTCATTATAATTACCAAATCTGTGATATTCCCTTAGAGCAGCATAAAGACATAAGCATACAGCAGCACAAAAGATTAAGAATTCATTTCTGAATTTCTCCAGACACTTTCAAGATAAATTCTCTAAAAATTCTCCCAAAAGTATACCCAGTGTGTTGTGAAATAATGTGGGGCTGTCTGGCGCTTCATAAACATTGTATCAATATATGCCTGTCTCTGCTACTCTTGCTGCGGTTCCTTTTCTCACCATAGAATATATGTGTGAAAAGCTTCCTTTTGCTGGTTTATAAAATAGCTTGATTAATCATTTCTGTATTCAGTCTTGTATTACAGATGGTAATACTCCAGATTCATCATTTACAGTTACTAACATGTTTTTGCCATTTCATCCTTTTTCTCAATCACATTGTTTCCTTCTTTATTCCTTCCTTCCTTCCTTTTTTCACTATTTCTCTCTGCCCTCTCCTTTTTTATGCTTCTTTATTTAGTTATCATTTATGTATATCTAATATAAAGTATATAAAATATACATCCTATCTAGATGAAAATTATAGTTTCTTCCCTGAAACCAAAGCATGAATGCCTTGAGCCAACTCATCTCTCACTGTAAACTCTAATCATGTTTCCAAATCCTAAGAAGAAAACAAAAAATGAAATGAATAGACCTAAGGCAAAGATAGAGCTCACAAAAGTAGGGTACTGTAGAAAGAATCATTTGAACACTTTAGAAAGGCAAGAACATTTTTCAGCTTTCTGTCTTTTCCAATCCTTTGCACGTCCTGCAGATACATTATGGAAGGAAAGCGTTTCAGCTGTTGGGTTGCAGCTTCTGGAGTTTCAGCTCTTATGTATGAATATTGATGATTCAGCATAGTGCCAAAGCTCTGCTACCCTGGGACTAAAGAGATAGCATGTAGATTTTCTTACTTGCTCCTTCGTGTTGTTTCTCCTCTACCACCTACCTTTTGATTATTTTACTGCATTCCACAGGGAGGAAGTAGATTTTTTCAAGAAATAAGATACTTAGTAATCTGTCTTTTCTTTAACCCTGTATAATCTTGGTGAAAGCAGCAGTCAAAAATAAATAACTGTATAATAGATTTGTCACATAGTTGGTTCCCACACCCAACAAAGTTAAATTTAGCACCCCTATTTTAATATTGGAAGTTTGGGCCAGGCAATCAGGCAAAAAATAAATAAATAAATAAAAGGTATTCAAATAGGAAAAGAGGAAGTAAAATTGTCTCTATTTGCAGATGACATGATTTTATATTTAGAAAACCCCACTTCCTCAGCCCAAAATCTCCTTAAGCTGCAATTTCAGCAAAGTCTCAGGATACAAAATCAATGTGCAAAAATCACAAGCATTCCTATACACCAACAACAGACAAGCAGAGAGCCTAATCATACTTTACCCTGTGACCTGTGGCAAGTTAGTTAGCCTCTTTAACCTTGAGTGGAAGCCTTGGAATTCAAGAAAACGTTTGTTCAAATTATGATTCTGCATGACTGTGGACTATGTATGGCTTTCTTAGTTCCAATGTGTTAACCTGTGATTTCACTTGCTGATCTGTTACCAGGATGTAGTAAGGATGTAACATACAAATCTCACGGAGGGCAGAGTCTTACACTTGGTAAATGATCATAATGAAACAACATGAATGAAATGTTTGACTCCAAAATTTTTCTGTTTTGAATGAAATCAACTTAAGATATGATCACTTCTCTCATCAAAGATGTTAGCTATGTTATACCTACTTTTGAGTCTATGCATGGGTTGGCCAACAGTCAGAATGAAGCCTCAAAGCAGACAGACCTCTCCAGTGGGATTCCACCCCTGCCTCCACTGGCACTGCAGTATTCATTGCCATGACACAGAGTATTTTGATACTTTGGGAACAACGTGAAGATACCAGTCAACATAGCTACCATTCATTCACACAACTTAGCAGGGATCCTCCTAATCATTCTAAGAATTTGCCTAGCATTGTCATTAGGCAGTGGACTCTGTGAGATCATCACAGTGGAGAGAAGTACACTCCGAAGGGAGTTCTACATCACATTTGCCAAAGGCTGTACCTTGTGGTTTTTAGGCTACCAGTCCTTGCATGCATTGCTGTCATTTTTAGTGACTACTGAAGAGACAAGGTTGTTACAGTAAGTGTTATCCTTTGCCAGTCTGTTTCCACGGTTATTCTCTACAGACTCTTTCTATCTCACAGGCTACACTGCAAAGTTTCTTCACGTTCCTCAGTAGCACTACCACTGACCATATCATCTGTAAACAAAATTCACCCTCATTCCTGATACTTGATTTTTGTTGAGAGGAAAGTTGAAGTGATTAAAAGAGTGCAATAAGGATCCAAAAAGTGACTTTTTTTCATACATTTAACGTGAAAACTTGAACAACGAAAGCAGAGCATGTTATTTATATAACTGCATTTAAGCAGTACCAAAACTGAAAAAAATAGGTAATAAATGAAATGTTTTGTAATATGCTTAAACAACAAACTTTGAATAAAGTGTTGTTATAAAATGATTGAAGCAATTTCTATATGGAAATAAATGTGAAAAAGAACTATAAAAATGCTAGGTATGATTGATGAACCCAGTTCCCAAGCCCCACCCCAGACCTAAGAATTTCTAGGAGTAGGTTTTGGGAATCTCATGTTAAAATATGCAGTCCTAGAGAACTGTTGTGTATACAGAGTAGTAGCAGTCCATTATGTATGCCAATCAACACCCAAAAGGGTTGTTAATGATTCCTGAAATACCAGCTCACTGTCAATGTGGAGAAATACATCTCAAAGAAGAAAAGTTGAAAGTTCTGTAGAGACGAGGACAACAGCAGATGGCTTTTAATTTACATGCATTTGGGGGCTCTGTGGCAACTATGTACGATCAAATTTGTAAACTCTCGTAGAAATTTTACACGTAAGAAGAATAACCACACACTAAAGCTGCCATAATAGATCACTCCTGTTCTGGTCCAGTAATGTGAACTGCTTGGTGAACATGTCTCACGTCTGGGCCAGTCACTTCATATTCTTTTGTTTTCCTATCATCTCCTTTCAGCAGTTTGTAGATGCCAACCCCATTTTAAAATTTGAATATGACTAAACCTTATCAATTTTAATGACTTACACAGTTACATATCTGTTAAGCATTAGAATGAAGACAAACTCAGAGGAGAAAAATCTAAATTTTATTTTTTAATATCCTGTGAAAGTATTGTTTCACAGGATAATGGCATGGATTGGGGGGTGGCAGCAGATGGTAGGACTTAACAAATAACCTCAGGGAAAACAGTCATTTATTGCCATAGCAGGACCATATCAAAGACACAGTAACTTTTATTTGTGATGTAATGTTTAGGTCCTTGAGTGACAATACAATATACTGGCTTAAGACCATTTTCTTAGGAGTCAGACTGTCACTTGGAATTCCGTTCATTTACCTCATTGGGAAAACAGGAAATAAATATAGGGTTGTTCTAAGAATTAAAGCACAATTGCAGGTAAAGCACTTAAAAGAATGCCTGTGTACAGAATAAACAGGAAATAAATGTAACCTCTTATTCCTATTAAGATGAATGTTATTCCTACCATCATCTTTTAAATGAATATTGTAGGCATTTTCTTTACTGTAGCCATTTGTTTCTTCAGAAGCTGGAACATTTTATTTTCTCTTCAACAAGTCATGCACTCATGCATAATATTACACTGTAGCCCTGTGTTTCATCTTTTTAAAAATAGATGCCATTTTAATAACATGATCAAGAATGTATTTAAATGTACCTGTATGACCTCTTTCTGATACTTTGAAACCCTCAAAAATAGGAAAACAATATTGCTCAACTTCAGGACATATATTTTAGATGTGTAATGCTTTGCACTGAAGTATTAGAACACATGTTGATAGAAAAACAATTACCTCGTCTCATGGTTAAATCCTCTCTGAGCAGTAATAATCTTATTTCAAAGGTCCCTTATTCCAACCTTCTAATCCTTTATTGCTCTCCAAATCTCTGCAGTGTAGATCCAAACTTTAAAACCTAAACAATGTAATTTCAGAATCTTTTTGAAGTTAAAGATTAGCTTATTTTTTTGGTTAGGCCATTTTATTTCAGCCTTCATAGATTTGTTATTCTCAGACATGAAGACTTTAAATATAAATTTGGAATTAGGCACCCACAGTCATTTAAGCAAGCATAAGCTGATTATTAGCTCAGCCACAGACAGATAAAACCAAATAAAATTCTGCCACTCTGTCTCTCTCAACTGCTGCTCTGGCCATCTCAGTTTTGGCAGTGTTGCCTAGGGCTCATGTTGACACTCCTGACACTCGACAGTCTCACTGTTGAAAATAATTTTACACGGTGAGAAAAAGAAATGTCACTTTCAAAGATCCCTCAACTTCTGAGTCTCTAAAGGAAGTGCGCGCGTGCGCGCGCGCACACACACACACACACACACACACACACACTTTATTAACCAAAATTCAGTTATCTACTAATAATTTTGGCTGGCAAGAAGGCAATGAGTAAGTGGGTGAAGCAGCTGAAGACGTAGCTTATATTTTAAAGACAGTATTAGCTGATGTAACATTCATTGAGCTTTTCTCATGTGCACAATTGTATTACAAGATTATTTATGTCACAACTCTCACTACTCCCCGATATAAGCATGCTTATTCTAACTTAGAGATAAGCACATGAGTTGTAAGAACTTTAACTAACTAAACATGTCCAAGATCAAGCAGCTAAGACGTGCCAGACCTAAAAGTATGTCCCTGGTCTGTATTTCTCCAGAATCACAGCTTCTTAACATCATTAAAAAATATAATCAAAATAATTTATTACTTCATTTGGTTCAGTGGTGTACAGAAAAATCTGCTTACTTTTCAGAGAGCTATAGAAATTATCTGTCCACATTGATGCTGCCTTTGATAATATAGTTCCAAAAAATCAATAGATAAGTCTCGCTTCCAGTTATAACAAAAGATAAAAAGAAACACATCAACATTCAAAGTGAGAAACATGAGACACACAAAGATAAACACAATTACTTTTCTGGAAGTAAAAAGAATTACAAAAAATACATTTTTTAAAATTAGCATACACCTGCTATTTTCTGTCAAAAATTACTGTTAAATATAGTTTTCACTAAATCACATTATATATTAATATAAAAATGCTTAAAAAGCATTATATGCAAGTTCAGGCTGTGAAGTGGTTAGTGTGATTGAGGAATATTGACACATGCAATTATTTTACAAATATGAGCAATCAGGTCTCTCCCAAGATCTTTTATAGCATCCTGGTACACACCCCTCATAATATTCATTTCAACAGGTCATTATTATCAAATCACATACGTGACTTGTATCCTTTGAGAGAAAACAATTACACACACAAACACACACACACAGAAAACAATTATATATATAAATGTTTATTTCACAATTTTATTATCATAAAATACCTAAATCAGCTTATAGTGTTTATGCTTAAATCTTTGCATTACAACCTTCAAAACCTTTTGCTCTTTTTTTTTTTTTTTTTTTGAGACGGAGTTTCGCTCTTGGTACCCAGGCTGGAGTGCAATGGCGCGACCTCGGCTCACCGCAACCTCCGCCTCCTGGGTTCAGGCAGTTCTCCTGCCTCAGCCTCCTGAGTAGCTGGGATTACAGGCACGCACCACCATGCCCAGCTAATTTTTTATATTTTGAATAGAGACGGGGTTTCACCTTGTTGACCAGGATGGTCTCGATCTCTTGACCTCGTGATCCACCTGCCTCGGCCTCCCAAAGTGCTGGGATTACAGGCTTGAGCCACCGTGCCTGGCCACCTTTTGCTCTTATAATCTCTGCATTATGACTTCAAATTTGAAAATCTAAATGATAAATTTTAAGCTTTTTGAAAGTATAACATGATTTAAAGAGCGTGATTTTATTTCATCCTTCATAGATCTGTTTATCTGTAACCCTCTAATATTTCAAACTGAATATAAATTTGATATGAATAAATACATGAATTAAGCTCTGAGAGGAAGCTAGAAAAGCAAATTCAGACCTAAACTAGAAATGCCCCTTGTTTTAAAAGATTTTTAAAAACATATATTTAATATTGTTTTCTTCCCAGTGAGTGGTAGACATTTTAAAAACTAGACTTGTTTTCATAATTTTTTTTTAAATATGTTTCATGTCCAATTTCCCATGAGTATAAATGCAAATCAATAAATTTTTGTTGAACACTGAAAACCTGAAAACAAATGAAATTGTATCATTTAAATAATTGAATGAAACTTCGGGGTGCTTCCAGAAGTGGTACAATTTAGCATCCTTCCAAAGCGACTTGCTTTGGACTCACTACTTTGTCTCTTTTTACAATCATTCTTGTCCTCAATGCTGAATATTAGGTCATCCCTTTGTGTCTTATTTAAAGCGAGAACTTGACTTCTGAAAAGCCTGAATATAGGTTTTAAAAATAGTAATAATTGTATTAGGTTTGTATTGCCAAGCTAATCAACTTAAACCAATCAATTTCTGATTGCATGATACCTCAGTATCTTTCATATAAAAAATACAAATTCTTCTGCCTAACGTTGAAGCCTTTACATTCTGACAACCTCTAGCTGTAATTACTCAGTGAAATATTTTCCCCACTTACAAATCTGTCTTGTTACCCTTCTAGGTATGCCATGTACAATTTCAACAACATGGAATTTTCTTTTATAGAATTGAATGTCTTTTTTCCTCTGCTTAGCTAGTTCAAGATTTAAATTAATTTTTTCTACCCTAAATGATCTTAACAATCTAACTTACGATGACTTACATTTTTGAACAACTGTATTAACTATCATCTATATTACTGTACTTGTAATTAAGCCCTCTATAGCAGTGTAGTGTTGTATAATAGATTCTTATCTTGTGATTTCCACTAAAATATACCATTCCTGATAGTATCTGTGTTTATCTACATTAGCTTTCATAATTGAAATATAATCTCCTCTGAAGAAAGAAGAAAATGTATGTTGTTACACTAGAATTCCTAGGTACTAACAAAGTGCTTTTCCTCCCAACCCCTCCAAACAAAATTACTAGATCAAAATAGACGTGGATTTATCTTGGTGAGAAAATATAACAGTGAAAACTCTTAAAAACTCTCTCACTGGAGAAAATCAAATAATTATGGCACTGAAATTTTTTAGTGAATTTACGAGCTGGAAAATCATAGTCTAATTTCTGGTATTGTAAGTCATGGGACAGCTATGTCACCAAATAATATGACATTCTAGAATCCATATTATTGTTTAGGATTTTGATTGACTAAAATGTAATTTCAAAACTGATCCTCTTTAAAATGCTAATGTTGATGGAGATACTGAAGCTCAATAGTTGTCAGAAACTGGGCCATTAAAAAACAAAACGAAACAAAAAACACCAAGGTAATATCACCTTCTAGGAGTCCTGCATAGGTGAACTTAATTTATCAAAAATATCACCCAAGTAACACTCACAATGCAAGAGCTTTCTATTAACATTTTCTGGTGCTTGGAATACAATTCTGAACTCAGAAACGTAACTGCATTAATAGTGATCTGACAAAATCACCAGGAAATAATAGGTTCTAAATGTTACCCATTACGAGAATAAGCAAACTGTGTGTGCGTGTGTGTGTGTGTGTGTGTGCTGCTATAAAATTTGTACAATGGCTTAAAGAATGACAATTCCTAATTTTAAAAGTTGGCTCGTTTAAAATACTAATAGAAACAGTAAAATGTGGTCCTCTGTGGTTCTTTTTCACATGATTTTGTTCTTCAGAAGACTACATAGGTATTATACCTTAACTTTTTCTAACAATTTAATATTATATTATGTTTGTAGAAAACAAAATCAGAATGTATCAGACGACTCTTCTAAAGACAGAAGCAATCTAGTATGCCTAACCATCTTGGGCCACATTATTTTCCAGATGAGATTACAAAAAATGATGAATTAACTTAAATTACTATCTCACATCTACATAGAAAACAAATATTTAGTTGGTTTTTCAGACAAACTTACACAATACATTTCCTTCACCTCGGTGGCAAGGCTTCCCACTAACCAAAATATCATGTGATTGGAAAAAACAAAGAGTCTCTTTGGATGATATCAGCAACAACACAAGTCAAATGGGTATTCAAAATACTCTGTTCTCTCTTACTTGTGGGGTGAACCACAACAATACAAATGAGAGCCTTTTATAAGCTGGCAGGAAGATTAAAACCTTACTTGAAGAGCTTCATCTGTTCAGTTAGCAGGGAGAAAATCCTTAAGTTTTTTCCTTAGTGTTTCTAGTTCAGCCTTAAAGTAATTTTTGAACAGTAAATCCACTTTGAAATCATTTGACTATAAGACATTATTGGCTTTTTTGTTTACAAGGTTATGTTAACTTATTTTTATTTTTGTATTCATGTATTATTTTTATCATATATTATCTTTTGATATCAAAATGATTCTTTGGAGGATTAACAGAAAAAGCCACATCATATGTAAATACTTGCTAAAACCATGATATGAAAGGTTACATAATTTATTTCACATATTTACATATGATATGTAGATTAAATACCTATCTGAACAAAAATAGTTTGACCTTATAAAAATCATATATAATTTTCAAGCCAAGGATTAAAAGAAGTCGTTCTGGACGTAGTTTATCAGATCCTCAATATATACATACTAGAGGTCTGAGTCACAATCTCCCTAGTATCCAGAGCCATCAAACTATTGACACATTCCTCATGTACACCATAAAGTCATAATCACAATTATACAATGCGATCACTAAGTTTTGGTGTCAGCTTGACTGGATTGGGGGATATCCAGATAGCTAGAAAAGCATCATCTCCAGTATGCCTGTGTGGATTGGTTCCAGAAGAGATTAACATTTGAATCAGTGGAATGAATAAGATGGGCCCTCACTCAAAGTGGGGAGACACCTTCTAGTCCAGTGAGGACTCGAGTGGATCAAAACATCAGAGGAAAGGCAGACTCATACACACTCTCTTCTGGAGCTGGGACATCCTTTATTTTTTTTTTCCTGCCCTTGGATATCAGAATTTCTGGTTCTCCAGCCTTTGGACTCCAAGACTTGCACCAATAGTCCTTCAGGTTCTCACGCTATCAGTTTCAGACTGAGAGTTACACTATTCGCTTCTTTGGTTCAGATGCTTTCAGATTTGGACTGAGCCATGTGACTGGCTCCTTCAGTTCTTCAGCTTACAGGTGATCAACTGTGGGACTTCTCAGTTCCCATAATCATGTGAGTCCATTCCTTTAATAAATCCCATCTCCTATGTGTGTATGCAT
Source organism: Leontopithecus rosalia (assembly GCA_028533165.1). Lineage (NCBI taxonomy): Eukaryota > Metazoa > Chordata > Mammalia > Primates > Cebidae > Leontopithecus > Leontopithecus rosalia. Next base: position 5,508,559 of record CM052667.1, on the reverse strand, counting down.
ATCTGTATCTATTATATTGTCTTTGTCTCTCTGTATCTATCTATTACATTGTGTTCTTTTTAATACAAAAAGAGAACTCATTATGTACACGACAGACTATGAAACATTTTTCATATATTAATGCTTGCTTAGTCCTTGCAACCAGTACATGTGGTGAATACTATAACTGTCTCCAGTTATGGGTGGGGAAAATAAGATACACAGGATACCTCATAAGTTATAGGACAGTCTGTGTATGAACATGAGCCAGAACTCATGCTCTCAACCACTCTGTTATCTATCATGTTACTGGCCCAAGAAAGGCACATAAAGTGAAAAAAAAGGGAGAAAAGACATTTTTCTAGGTAATTGTAATCTCACACCCTTCTTAGTGAGAGCTGTCTGAACTCTCACCTAGAGAGATTTTAGGCAGCCCAGATACGCTTTGGGAAAATTGTGAGCTGCTATGCTTTTTCTGGAGGAAGCAACACGAAGTAAGATGCGATTCATACTGGCATCTTAACACCATCGTAGTATTGGTATAGTTTCCCTACTGTTCAGCCAAGTACACTCAACTAAAATACATATTTCATAGAGTTTGTTACAGCCAGGTGACTTTGGGAGTCCTGCAGTATAAATGGAATTCTGAAGTGACTTGGATCAGGATAGCTCGGATCTTCCATCCCAGCTGCCAAAGCTAAGAAAGGATCAGCTCACCTCAGTGGATGTTTGCAGCCATCAGGAATAGAGGTTTAGGTTACATCTATATTCCACACAAAAAATATTACAAAAACCGAATGGACACAGGACTAAAGCCAAGTAGCCCTTGATTGTGGAAGTTAAATTATGATTATGGAAACACTTGGAATCACAATCCCTGATTCTTCTAGCACAAGATAAACCTGTCAAAAAACTGTCATGAATGAGTACACTGTTTTATTAAAACTTTAATTGGGACAGAAGAAGGGAATTACTTTGGACTTTTATGGTAATCACCTTTTCATTTAAATAAATAGTTCATTCAAAATAGTTCCATTCTGTTTCAATTAGGAGGTCATCTTTATATATATTGAAGAGTTATGGTATCTGATTGTGTGAGGGGCAGAGTGAATCAACAGCAATGTGATATGTAATTTAAGAATGGGTGCCTTATTTGCCATTGGTTGCCTATCCAATATTCACAGGTCCATTATTCCTAACAGAGCCTTGATTTTGTTCAACACAGTGTGCCAAAATAAAACAACTTTTCCAGTTTCCCTTAGAATTAGAGGTAGCTATGTTACACAGTTCTGAAACAAACAGAAATCTAATGTGGGAAAGTCCTGGCTTGCTTCTTATTCCTTAAAGAAGTCAACAGCCATGGCTTACTCTACTACTTACTGCTACTCACCCTGAAAACAGACAGGGGGTATCAAGCTGCAGGAGCCTTCTTGCCATTTCAAGACCCAAACATAAGAAAACCTGAGAGGAAGGGAGGGTAAATAGTGGATAATTGGCCCTGAAGTCAAGTTGAGGGACCATTGGCAGAAATTTCTTTCTATACTAAAAAGAAAAATTAAGAACCTTCTGTGAACGGAGACTGGAGAATTGGAGGAGTGTTTCAGGGTGGAGCAAACTGAATGGATTCGCATACTAACTCTCAAAAACGTGTTCAGAGGGAAATGCCTCAAAACTAAGTTGCTTTTATCAACTCTAAAATGAAAACCAAGCAGGCCAAATTTTTTGAACTTTTGTGGAATAAATATATATAAAGACTGGAAATCTGAAAGAGAAATTTGAGCTTATTGACTAAACAGACAGGTGATTTTATTTCACCAAACAGATGAAAACACAGAACTCTGTACAACCAGGAAAGAAGTAGTAACAACACGGGAAAGAACGTGGAGGTTTCAAGCAGGACTGGACACACCTGAAAGCTTTTTAGTGTGTGCCGAAGATGAGAGGCATGTGAAAAAAGGCTTTTAAAAAGGAAGTATGTTTTGAGCCTCAGCAATCCATATCCCACTGTTCCTGCAACAATGTCGAATTACTGTTGAGAGTATATGCTATTTGCTTGATTTATGAGGATATATTCTAATGTCAAATAATAATAGAATATTAACTGAAATGAGATTAAAATCATGGACTGTTTCTATGCATTAGCATAGTATGAATTCTTTGACCATGGCACCACAGGAGGCAAGGAGCATATCCTATATCTTTCACAATGCTTTCTTGTATTTGCACCAAAAAGCTTAGAAAAATCCATTTATGGTCTTGGATTGTGAAAAACAATTCGTAAATTTAAAATTGCATACTGAATTTTTAATATAATGCATATTTTTTCCTTTTCTAGAGAATCAAAAGTCTCTCTTTAGTGTCTTCTTAACGGTATTTGGATTCTTGTAAGAAATATTTTATTCCTCATTTTAGTTTATTCTCACACATATCACTCCAATAAATGATCTGAAGCTCAACATTTTCCTAGTCCTCTAAATTGGAAGAAACCTGTCACATATATCAATGCCTTAAGTTGTTTTGGTGAGAACTGTACTGAAACATAACATTCCCCAGGAAAGAACCCAGGATTAAATCAATCCTATATTCAATTAGTATTCAAAGCACAGTGCGTCATGTTAAAAGAAAATGATGTAGTACTTTTTCTTCACAAAAACATTGTTGAATGGCACAAACTTTCAGCTATAAAATAAACTGTGGGGATCAAATGTATAGTATGGATGGTGAAGGATGTTTTAATTAATTAGATTGGATAACTGGTAATACACAGTGTATACACATATCAAACTATGTTGTACACCTTGAATATGTACAAATATTGACAATTAAATATTTTGAGATAAAAAAGCAATAATTGAGTCAATTACCATTCTCCCACTCGTCCTCCTTAATTAATAATTAAGTAGATTGATTAGTTATTATGCTCCTACTCCTCCTCATTCTCCCTCTTCCTACCTTCTCCTGTTGCTCCTCCTTCTTCTTCATAACCATCATTGGACACTTAAGCAATGTCACTTTCAGTTTATTTAGAGAGGGTAGAGATTGTGGAACATAAAATTCTGAAACAACTTGTCAGTCCAATTTCTGAAAATCAATCCATCTAAAATATATGTGGAAGGCCGGGTGCGGTGGCTCAAGCCTGTAATCCCAGCACTTTGGGAGGCGGAGGTGGGTGGATCACGAGGTCAACAGATCAAGACCATCCTGGTCAACATGGTGAAACCCCGTCTCTGCTAAAAATACAAAAAATTAGCTGGGCATGGTGGCACATGATTGTAATCCCAGCTACTCAGGAGGCTGAGGCAGGAGAATTGCCTGAACCCAGGAGGTGGAGGTTGCAGTGAGCAGAGATCGCGCCATTGCACTCCAGCCTGGGTAACAAGAGCGAAACTCCGTCTCAAAAAAAAAAATTACATATATATATATATATATATATATATATATATGGAAAAAGAAGAATATAATCCAGATCTTTCACAGAATTATGCTAATTAAACAAACAGTATATGTCTCCTTTAAGGAGACATTAAGTAAGTTTCTATACATTAAGCCATTTCCAGGTATTTGGAATTACTGAAAAATACAGTTGCATCAAAACAAGTCAGAACTAAGTAGAACTTACTTTTGTAAGTTCTACTTACATTTGTTTATAAATAGGAAAACTTAAATAGCAATAGCAAGCTACTCCAGTCCTCCATCAATTAGTGGTAAAACTAAAACCAGGGTACATATTTCTATTATATTTCAAATATGAGAGAACAATGGCTGGATTTGAGATATGAAATGGGACCTGTCCAATCCATGGTTTGGGAACTTCAGAGCCATGTGATTTGAAGATGTATCACCTTCTTTGGGAATCAGTTTTCTCACTAATAACACCAACTTGGTTTTACTAGATTATCTTTAAATTTCTTTGTGGCCTCAAGAGTCTATGTTCTACCTGAAACCTCAGGAATCCTACGCTTCTTTACTAAAAATACTTCATTATACCCATGATATAGTTTGGATATTTGCACCCACCCAAATCTCCTACCGAAATATTGTCCCCGGCCGGGCGCAGTGGCTCATGCCTGTAACCCCAGCACTTTGGGCGGCCGAGGCGGGTGGATCACGAGGTCAACAGATCGAGACCATCCTGGTCAAAAGGGTGAAACCCCGTCTCTACTAAAGATACAAAAAATTAGCTGGGCATGGTGGCGCGTCCCTGTAATCCCAGCTACTCAGGAGGCTGAGGCAGGAGAATTGCCTGAACCCAGGAGGCGGAGGTTGCGGTGAGCCGAGATCGCGCCATTGCCCTCCAGCCTGGGTAACAAGAGCGAAACTCCATCTCAAAAAAAAAAAAAAAAAGAAATATTGTCCCCAGTGTTAGGATTGGGGCCTTGTGGAAGGTGATTAGATCACAGGGCAGAGTTCTCATGTATGGAGTGAGCTGGAATGTTGTCCCCAATGTTACCGGTGGGGCCTGGTGCAAAGTGATTGCATCACAGGGGCGGAGTTCTCATGAATGGAGTGAGTTGTCATGGAATCTGGTCTTTGACAAGTGCATGGCATCTCCTCTCACATATTCCTCTCTTGCGGTTGCTTTCACCAGGTGGAGTGCCTTCTCCTGCTCTGCCTTCCACCATGATTGTGAGCTTCCAGAGGCCTCCTTAGAAGTTGAGCAGATGCAAGGACTATGTTTCCTGTAAATCCTGCAGAACCGTAAGCCAATGAAACCTCTTTTCTTTATATTTTGCCCAGTCTCAGGAATTTATAGCAATGTATAATGGCCTAATACAACCCCTAAAAAATCACTACCTATAAATTAGAGCTTAGTAGTGCTATCCAAGGGAAAACAACAATCTTGTGTTCTCTTCAAATATTTTAGAGATAAGTTTGCCAGGCTGTGTGTGTGTGTGTGTGTGTGTGTGTGTGTGTGTATTTGTACTTTTACTGGTTTCTTAATACACTGTAATTATATTAAACCTAAGTAGGATTATATCACTCTTCAAATCACAGTCCTTCAATCACCTCATTTAGTACACAAGTGGAAAGTGGCACTTAAGAACTATATAATTATGCCTCCCACTACTCTCTAAGCTCACCTGGATTTCTTTCCCATTTTCTCTACTCCAGCTTCACTGGTCTCTTCACTATTTTGAATACTACACATCTGCTTCTCTGTCTTAGCATTTACATTTGCTGTTTTCTATTTCTGGACCCCCGCTGCTCATATATCTCTATGATTTCTTCCTTAATCACTTTCAGATCTTTAAACTATTAATCATATTTTCTCAGAGAGGCTTCTCATAGATATCTTACATAAAATATCTGGCCACTGTAGCCCTCTCTGTCACCCTTCTCTGCTTTATTTTCTTATTGCATTTATTTTTCATTTTTCTGTTTTTAAATGTATCTGGTAATTAGAATTTTATGTCCAATGATGGCAGGAATTTTTATCTCACTTATTCAGAATCATAGTCACTATGTACTCAATAAATTAAGGTAAACAAAGAATGAATGAATATATTTAGAAAATTTATAAGATAATAGGCATACTAGTAGATATAAATAAGCACTCTGTTCAACTTGCCTATATTCAATTTAGAGATTTTCTTAGATATAGTAAAAACAATTCTCAGCAAAGTAGAAACAGCTTGAAAATTATGACCTAATTTTCCTTTCTGCTCCCAACACTACACTTCAGTTCCCCAAAATCCACTCCATTTCATTTTCTCAACCACTGTGATATTTAGAACACACATTTATTTTAGGGGAAAATTTTAGAATACAGCAAATGAGAAGAATAAATCAAAGTGTCAATCCCTGAAGATCTTTCTCACCTATAAATTGACAAATATTTATAGGTCCCAGGTTTTCTACAGTATCTTTAAAAAAATGTGGAAAAGAAATTTCTATGCTTGTACATGCTATTAGTAACATAAATTAAGCTAAAATAATTACAATAAAAACAGGAAGACCTCACCTCTCCACTTCCCCAAGCTCAGTGATATGGAGACAGAGATAGGGAGAAGTTCTGAAACGGTATTTGCCTTGGACAGATAAGAAAAGAGTTCATGAGTAGTCAGCCAGCAATAACTGTGGAGACCGGAGGCGACACAATCTCTTATTGCAGCTGTACTGTATGATTACATATAGACTAGGATGAATGAAATTGATTTTCTAAACAAGATCTATGTATCTTTCTACTTGGCTTTTTACATTAATAAGAAAATGAAATTCAAGGTGTACATGTTTCTTTGAGAAAGAAAGCAAATGGATTACCTCAAGTCACTGGGAGAGTTCGGTTATGCATCTCAACTTCGCTAATTCATGCACGCGATTCCCATTTCTGTTCCACGTCGCTAAGGATAGTCACATTCATCACCTCTTGTGTGAACTCAGAGGGAAAATGGATTTGTTTCCTAATGTTGCATACAATACTGTCTATACTTGCTATTTTGTATCCAGAGAATCCTATGCTACGATAGATTCTGGCAGCCTTAAATTTCTCCTCAAAATAAATGTCATGTAGTTACTGAAAAATACTAATTGAAAGTATCTGCCTTTCACAAATGTGGTTAAAAGCTACTATTTATAGCTGAAAGTTGATTGAAGTAGACAACATCTGCTTTTAGAACTAATGGCTCTAACAAATAATGTGTTATTCTGGCAAGTGGGAATACACATATTTTCGATATGCTATGGCATGTCACACACAAGAAAATTAGCTTTCAAAGTGGTATGTCAACATTAATTTTCATAGTTTTGTAATATCTCTAATCATAGCCAATGGTTATTAGACAAAAACACCTGCTGTCCTTTCTGTTATTTGTTTGTAAAATTAAATTCAAAGGAGCATGACTACTATATAACTGGCTCTCCACCCTGGGGTAAAATGTCCTCAAGTGTTCTTGCAATGTCAGTGGTTGGTGTAAACATGACAATCTAAAGGGACTAAACACAATTTCAAAATAACGCATTTGGATTACTTTTCCTAATAGATTTTCTGATTCAAAAATCAAGTGAGATAAATATGAATTTTTATTTATGGAATAGTTACCTGAAGAGAAATTGAAGAAAGAATTGAAGCCACAGAAGTATTTGCCTATTTGCATATGAAGTATTTTTGATTCTGTCATGTTCTCTTTTGGTTAATGAATCAGAATGTTTTATCTGACTTAAAATTTCTATATATCAAACAAATTCAATTTTTTTTACATGACTGTCAAATACAGGGCTTTGGATATAGGGACATCATTTCTTCAACGTAAGCTTACGACTTGTTTAAATCAAGTTAGGGTGAAAAGGGAGTAATTGCTGCTACTTTTGCTATTTAAACTCCTCCTCTATATAAAACATAATTGACCTTCTCAGGATAATGTCTTTGCAGAATACAGAACTAAAAGTAAATCCGTTTGTAATTTAATTGTTTCTTGTTAGAGAGAATGTCTCATTGTTATTCACAATAAATTAATCTAAAAAGAAGCATCTTGTTAAAGGCCTTATAGCTGTAGTATAAATCTTTCAACATTTAAGTTAAACTACTTTCTGTAAGAAGCTGTGTCAGTATAAACAGAAATGTGCACATAACAATACATAGAGTTTGTAACTTTTATTAAGTTCTTGCTCTACAAATAATGGTTGAAAAAAAGACACAATAGCTAATATTCAGGAGCCTATATTCAATCTTTATTATTTTTAACCACAATTTAGTATGAAAATTTCAAACACACACAAGCAGTAGAGATTCTACTTGAGTCCCAGGTATTTTTTAGCAAGCCTCAAACATTACCCAAATCTTGTTTTATATGTTTTATCTACCAACTCCCACTTTTTTGTTAGGTTGGGGAAACAGGTTTTTTAGAATGTTTCAAAGGTTCTCCCAAATCTCAAGTTATTTCAACTTTAAATATTTTGTGTGCAATCAGTATACATAAACTTTTTAAACCTTTAAAACATTACATTACACTAAAGATTTTTTCCACACTATTTTCCTTTTCATTATTTATTATTATTTTTTTGACAGAGTCTCACTCTGTTGCCCAGGTTGGAGTGCAGTGGTGGTATCTGGGCTCACTGCAACCTCAGCCTCCCAGGTTCAAGAGATTCTCCCACCTCAGCCTCCTGAGTAGCTGGAATTACAGGCATGTGGGGTTTCACCATGTTGGTCAGGCCTGTCTTGAACTCCTGACTTTATAATCCTCATGCCTTGACCTCCTAAAGTGCTGGGATTACAGATGTGAGCTACCGCACCCAGCACCCTTTTTATTTTGTTAACCACCTATTGTCATGAAGTTTCACTTATACTGAGGGCAGGTGTTTATATTTGACTCAAATTTTTAGTGAACTATTAAGGCATTTTATTCGGAAAAATCATGTGAGGAACAGGAAAGGCAACAACGATGAACCGGAATTGTATTGTTATTGGTTAATGCCTTCCATATATCTTTTTTTATGAGCATATTGTTTATTGAAGACCCAGTAATCATTTTGATTAGATGTCTTTTTTTCATTATACTTTAAGTTCAGGGGTACATGTGCAGATCATGAAGGATTGTTACATAGATATACACATGCCTGATTTAGATATAAATCAGGCATGTGAATATCTAATTTGGTTACATAGATATACACATCCATCCATCTAAATTAGGTATTTCTCCTAATGTTATCCCTCCCCAATTCCCCCTCCCTCTGCTATCCTTCCACTAGCTCTCCCACCTCGCAACAGGCCCCAGGTATGTGATGATCTCCTCCCTATGTCCATGTGTTCTCATTGTTCAACACCTGCCTAGAGTGAGAACATGGGGTGTTTGGTTTTGTGTTCTTGTGTCAGTTTGCTGAGAATGATGGTTTTTAGTTTCATCCACGTCCCTGCAAAGGACATGAACTCATTCTTTTTTATGGCTGCATAGTATTCCATGATGTATATGTGCCACATTTTCTTTACCCAGTCTATCATTGATGGACATTTGGGTTGGTTCCAAGTCTTTGCTATCATAAAAAGTGCTGCAATGAACATATGTGTGCATGTGTCTTTATAATAGAACAATTTACAATCCTTTGAGTATATACCCAGTAATGGGATTGCTGGGTCAAATGGTATTTCTATTTCTTGATCCTTGAGGAATCGCCACACTGTCTTCCACAATTGTTAAACTAATTTACACTCGCAACAGTGTAAATTGTTCTTATTTCTCCATGTCCTGTTCAGCATCTGTTGTCTCCAGATTTTTTAATGATCACCATTCTACCTGGTGTGAGATGGTATCTCAATGCGGTTTTGATTTGCATTTCTCTAATGACCAGTGATGATGAGCATTTTTTCATGTTTGTTGGCTGCATAAATGTCTTCTTTAGAAAAGTGTCTGTTCATATCCATTGCCCACTTTTTGATGGGGTTGTTTCTTTCTTGTAAATTTGTTTTAGTTCTTTGTAGATTCTAGATATTAGCCCTTTGTCAGACGGGTAGCTTGCAAAAAATTTTTCCCATTCTGCTGGCTGCTGGTTCACTCTAATGATAGTTTGTTTTGCTGTGCAGAAGTTCTTAAGTTTAATTAGATCCTTTTGTCAATTTTGGCTTTTGTTGCTATTGCTTTTGGTGTTTTAGTCATGAAGTCCATGCCTATGCCTATGTCCTGAACAGTTTTGCCTAGGTTTTCTTCAAGGGTTTTTATGGTGTTAGGTCTTATGTTTATATTTTTAATCCATCTGGAGTTACTTTTTGTATAAGGTGTAAGGAAGGGGTACAGTTTCAGCTATCTGCACCAGGCTAGCGAGTTTTCCCAAAACCATTTATTAAAGAGGGTATCCTTTCACCATTGTTTGTTTTTGTCAGGTTTGTCAAAGATCAGATAGATGGTTGTAGATGTGTGGCATTCTTTCTGAAGCCTCTGTTCTGTTCCATTGGTCTACATCTCTGTTTTGGTACCAGTACCATGCTGTTTTATTTACTGTAGCCTTGCAGTATAGTATGAAGTCAGGTAGCATGATGCCTCCAGTTTTATTTTAATTTTTTCACTCAGGATTGTCTTCGTTATGTGAGCTCTTTTTTGGTTCCATATAAAATTTAAGGTGGTTTTTTCCAGTTCTGTGAAGAAGTTCAATGGTAGCTTGATGGGTATAGCGTTGAATCTGTAAATTACTTTGGGAAATATGGCCATTTTCAGGATATTGACTCTTCCTAACCATGAGCATGGAATGTTTCTCCATCTGTTTGTGTCCTCTCTTATTTCCTTGAGCAGTGGTTTGTTGTTCTCCTTGAAGAGGCCCTTCACATCCTTTGTTAGTTGTATTCCTAGGTATTTTATTCTCTTTGTGGCAATTGTGAATGGGAGTTAGCTCATAATTTGGCTCTCCGTTAGTCTGTTATTGGTGTATAGGAATGCTTGTGAACTCTGCACATTGATTTTGTATCCTGAGACTTTGCTGAAGTTGTTTATCATCTTAAGGAGATTTGGGGCTGAGATCATAAGGTCTTCTAAATATACAATCATGTCGTCTGCAAATAGAGGCAATTTGACTTCCTCTTTCCCAACTGAATAGCCTTTTTTTCTGTTTATTGCATGATTGCTCTGGCCAAGACTTCCAAAATTGTGTTGAATAGGAATGGTGAGAGAGGGCACCCTTGTATTGTGCCAGTTTTCAAAGGGAATGCTTCCAGTTTTTGCCCATTCAGTATGATATTGGCTGTGAGTTTGTCGTAAATAACTTTTATTATTTTGATATATGCTCCATCAATACCTAGTTTATCGAAAATTTTTAGCATAAATTGCTGTTGAATTTTGTCAAAGGCCTTCTAGGCATCTATTTAGACAATCATGTGGTTTTTGTCTTTGGTTCTGTTTATGTGAGGGATTATGTTTATAGATTTGCATATGTTGAACCAGCCTTGCATCCCCAGGATGAAGCCTACTTGATCGTGATGGATAAGTTTTTTGATGTGCTGTTGTGATCTGTTTGCCAGTATTTTATTAAAGATTTTCACCTCAATGTTCATCATGAATATTGGCCTGAAATTTTCTTTTTTAGTTGTGTCTCTGTCAGGTTTTGGTATCAGGATAATGCTGGTCTCACAAAATGGGTTAGGGAGGATTCCCTCTTTTTGTATTGTTTGGAATTGTTTCAGATGTAGTAGTACCTGCTCTTCTTTGTACCTCTGGTAGAATTTAGCTATGAACCTGTCCGTTCCTGTACTTTTTTCGGTTGGCAGGCTATTAATTGCTGCCTCTATTTCAGACCTTGTTATTGGTCTAGTCAGGGATTCAACTTCTTCCGATTTAGTCTTGGGAGGGTATAAGTGTCCAGAAATTTATCCACTTCTTCTGGATTTACTGGTTTACGTGCATAGAGGTGTTTGTTGTAATCTCTGATGGTAGTTTGTATTTCTGTGGAATAGGTGGCGATATCCCCTTTATTACTTTTTATTGCATCTATTCGATTCTCTTCTCTCTCTTTTTTTTTAATAGTCTGGTTAATGGTCTATCTATTTTGTTGATCTACACAAAAAACCAGCTCCTGGGTTCATTGATTTTTTGAAGGGATTTTTTTGTGTCTCTATCCCTTCAGTTTTGCTCTTATCTTGGTTATTTCTTGTCTTCTGCTTGCTTTTGAATATGTTTGATCTTGCTCCTCTTGTTGCTATAATTTTGATGGTAGGGTGTCACTTTTACATCTTTCCTTGATTCTTATGTGGGCATTTATTGCTATAAATTTCCCTCTAGACACTGCTTTAAATGTGTCTCAGAGAATCTAGTATGTTGTATGTCCATTCTTATTGGTTTCAAAAAACATCTTAATTTCTGCCTTCATTTTATTATTTATCCAGTAGTCATTCAGGAGCAGGTTTTTCAGTTTCCATATAGTTGTGCAGTTTTGAGTGAGTTTCTCAATCTTGAGTTCTAATTTGATTGCACTGGTTGTTATGATTTCTGTTCTTTTGCATTTGCTGAGGAATGATTTTCTTCCAATTATGTGGTCAGTTTTAGAGTAAGAGCGATGTGGTGCTGAGTAGAATGTATATTTTGCGGATTTGGGGTGGAGAATTCTGTAGATGTCTATTAGGTCTACTTGGTCCAGATCTGAGATCAAGTCCTGGATATCCTTGTTAATTTTTTGTCTCATTGATCTAATATTGACAATGGGGTGTTAAAGTCTCCCACTATTATTATGTGGGACTCTAAGTGTCTTTGTATGTCATAAACACTTGTTTTATGTATCTGGGTGCTCCTGTATTGGGTACATATATATTTCGGATAGTTAGCTCTTCTTGTTGCATTGATCCCTTTACCATTGTGTAATGCCCTTCTTTGTCTCTTTTGATCTTTGTTTGTTTAAAGTCTGTTTTATCAGATACTAAGATTGAACTTCTGCTTTTTTTTGCTCTCTATTTGCTTGGTAAATCTTCCTCCATCCCTTTAAGTCTACGTGTGTCTTTGCACATGAGATGGGTCTCCTGAATACAGGACACCGATGGGTCTTGACTCTTTATTCAATTTGCCAGTCTCTGTCTTTTGATTGGGACATTTATCCCACTTACCTTTAAGGTTAATACTGTTATGTGTGAGTTTGGTCCTGCCATTTTGATATCAGCAGGTGGTTTTGCCTGTTAGCTGAAGTAGTTTCTTCATTGTGTTGATGGTCTTTACCATTCAATATGTTTTTGCAGTGGCTGGTACTGTGTGTTCCTTTCCATGTGTAGTGCTTCTTTCAGGAGCTCTAGTAAGGCAGGCCTAGTGGTGATGAAATTGTTTAGCATTTGTTTGTCCATAAAGGATTTTCTTTCTCCTTCACTTATGAATTTTAGTTTGGCTGGATATGAAATTCTGGGTTGAACGTTCTTTTCTTTAATGATGTTGAATATTGGCTCCCACTCTCTTCTCGCTTTTAGGGTTTCAGCTGAGAGATCTACTGTGAGTCTGATGGTCTTCCCTTTATGGGTAACCAGACCTTTCTTTCTGCTGCCCTTAGCATTTTTTCCTCATTTCCACCCTGGTGAATCTGAAGATTATATGCCTTGGGGTTGCTCTTCTTGAGGACTATCTTTGTGGTGTTCACTGTATTTCCTGAATTTGAATTTTGGCCCGTCTTGCTAGGTTGGGGAAGTTCTCTTGGATAATATCCTGAAAAGCATTTTCATTCTCCCAGTCACATTCAGGTATATCGATCAAATGTAGATTTGGTCTTTTCAATATGTGAAGTCCTATATTTCTTGGAGGCTTTGCTCATTTATTTTCAGTCTTTTTTCTCTAATCTGGCCTTTTTGTTTTATTTCATTGAGTTTATCTTCAATCTCTGATATCCTTTCTTCTGCTTGGTTGATTCACCTATTGAAACCTGTGTATGCTTCCTGAAGTTCTTGTGCTGGGTCTTTCAGCTCCATCAAGTTGTTTATGTTCTTCTCTAAGCTGGTTATTCTAGTTAGCACTTTGTCTAACAGTTTTTCAAGGTTCTACATTTCTTTGCATTGGGTTAGAACATGCTGCTTTAGCTCAGAGAAGTTTGTTATTACCCACTTTCTGAAGCCTGCTTCTGTCAATTCATCAAACTCATTCTCCATCCGGTTTTGTGATCCCTTGGAGGAAAAGAGGTGTTATGGCTTTTGATGAATTCAGCAATTTTGTGCTGGTTTCTTCCCATCTTCATGGATTTATTTACCTTGGTCTTTGCATCTTTTGGTGACTTTCCGATGGTGTCTCTGAGTGAATGTCCTTTCTGTTGATGTTGAAGCTATATCTTTCTGTTTTTATTTTTCCTTCTAACAGTCAGGCCCCTTTGCTGCAGGACTGCTGGAGGTCTGCTCCAGACCCTGCTTGCCTGAGACTCACCCGTTGGGGCTGCAGAACAGCAAGGATTGTTGCCTGTTCCTTCTTTTGGTAGCTTCATCCCAAAAGGGTACCTGCCAGATGTCAGCCAGAGCTCACCTGTATGATGGGTCTCTTAGGATAATCGGGGGTCAGGGAGCCACTTGAGGAGGCAGTCTGACCCTTATCAGAGCTCAAGTGCTGTTCTGGGAGCTCCACTGCTCCCTTCAGACCTATTGGGGCAGAGATGTTTAAGTCTGCTAAATTGGAACTCACAACTACTCTGGTTCCCAGGTGCTCTGTCTTGGGAAGGTGGGTCTTTATTTATAAGTCCCTGATGGGCTGCTGCATTTTTTCAGAGATGTCCTGCTCAGGAAGGAGAGAGTCTAGTCACAGTCTGCCTGTAGAGGCCTTGCTGAGCTGCTGCCGGCTCTGCCCATCTGCTGTGTAAAGTTCCTTATGATCAAACATCTGTGCTGGCTACAAAAATCTCAATCCAGTGGATTTCAGCTTGCTGGTCTTTATGTGTGTGGGACCCGCTGAGCCACATCACTTGGCTGCCTGCCTTCAGCCCTCTTTTTTTCAGGGGAATAGGCAGTTCTGTCTTGCAGGAGTTCCAGGCACTGGCTAAAACGGCTGCCCAGTTTTGTGCTGAAACCCTGCGCAGCACCAGTGAGAATCTCCTGGTCTGTGGGCCGTAAAGACAGTGGAAAAAGTGCAGTATCTGAACCAGAGTGCGGAGTTTCTGAAAAAGTCCCTGAATGCCTCCCTTGGGTAGGTCGGGGAGTCTTCTGGTCCCTTGTACTCCCCAGGTGAGGCAACATGCCACCCTGCCTTGGGTTGCCCTCCTTGGGCTACACCCACTGTCCAACCAGTCCCATTGAAATGAACCAGGTACCACAGTTGGAAATGCAGAGATACATGGCATTCTGCCTCTCTCACTGCAAACTGCGCTTCGGAGCTGCTCCTATTTGGCCATCTTGGCGGAAGACCACCATGTATCTTTTAGTGTTGTAAAATCATTACATCGGGAGTCCCGGATTCTGAAATAAGCATCATCTAATTTGGAGAACAGTTGTGCTGCTGGTACAGTTCCCCTGGGGACTTTCCCCGGGGACTGCAGGCTACCCCCCAGCTGGGGTGTGGCCAGAGCCATACTCAGCACTTACTGATCCTCAAAGAGCAGCTGTTTGTTGGCCTAACTAGTTTTCAGTAAAGTAAGTAGCTGAGTCTATCACATCTAGCAAGTAGATAATGGTACTTCTCTGTTTCTTTCAAACTGCTAGATGAGTGTTATTTTTACCTTTTAATTTATTTTCTCTTTTGAGGAAGAAGAGATTAACTACATTCCATGGCTATTCTGGAAGACATATTTGAAAAAAATCCAAAGGCTAGTCATTAGCAGCTAGTGGTTCTGAAATCAAAGAAAGTAGAATTCTGAAAATCCCAGGTTTTCCTTATTCCCCTCCAGCACTAGTTTTCCTCTATTACAACCTAATTTCATTGCAGCCAATATACAATAAAGTATTTCATAATAAAATTTTACTATCCCACAAAAATGGACTAGAAAATAATTTGTTGTATGGAATATGCATATTAGAAAATACAATATAGAAAACAAGAAAACAGCAGGTTCATTGACTATGACACCTTAATACTGTCATATAAGTAGTTTTCCTATAATATCAAGCATTTAAAATGTTACAAACCTACTTTTTGTTAAGTACAAAATCTTTCTAAAACTGGCTGTTTGTAAACAAAATATAGATATTTTAAACATAAGATTTGCATAATTCCAACAAATAGGCATATCTATGTCTGTAGACTAAAAGCAAAAAAAATGCAATAAGTTAAAGTATGATGTATCATGCAGAACTGAAATCACACTTGGAAAAATGCAAACCAGAAAGACATCTTTTGGTACAGCACAACATGTTGTCAACCAAAGGGAAAATGCCACAAAATGAAATTATGCATGAAATCATGAATAAATAAGGCATGTTGGCAAAACTGAAAAAAAAGTCTTAAAAGGCAACGTCTCACTGAATCTAACACAAAACTGGCCAGAGCTATAGTTTGCTTTGCTAACAGCAGACTGCCACTACTGGTACTGTATAATCGCCAGAAGCATAACAAAATGTGTTTTACTATTTGGGGACATGAAGACAATTAAAAACAGCATATTAATATAAGAAATTAACACAAAACCGATTTTATAAAAACAAACGAATTTGCAGTATGACAGAACTAAAAGCATAGACCAATGATAATTGTACACTTAAGAAAAACAAAGGTAACCAAACAACAAAGACTATGGAGTGATACAAATCAAAACAGAAATATCGAGTGTTTTTGAAATCAATTTGCTATCAATATGTTATTGATAGGTTTTTATTTATTACAGAATCAAATAATATTTCCACAAATAAACACTACAAATATTATTACCTTGGTTCCCATATTTTGAAATACATAAAATACAGACAAAATCTAAATTTATTTCCATATGAAAACCTTGCATAAGCATTAATATAGAAGTTTAGGCAGGAAGTGCTTATTGAGTTCTGATTATCCATCAGCATCATTTTAGATCCTATTATGTTGGGAAAGTGGAAAGGGGAGGATTGGAAAAGAAAGCAGAGCTATTTCTGATGAATTCCAAGTGCCCATTACACTAAAACCTCAAATATATGGAACAGATACATGATGTAAAATAAAAAAATAAATAAATTAGGAGTATGTCAATAAGTGCAAGAGGAATTTTTAAAACTAAAATGCATATGGAATGAAAGAGCCAAATGAGACGGCAAAGGCACTGAGGCTTGTAGAATGAAGGTAATGTAATATGACTAAGTGGAGGGGGATAACAGCATTATCACTGCAAAGAATATTATATTCCGAGGTAGCAGCAGTGAGGTGACATGTTTCAACTGACATGACTCCAATTGCCTGTGAGACCACTCTACTTGTACCATCAACTTTAATTAGCATGTAGAATATTGAATCCTTCTCTTTTTAAATATTATTTTCTGCCATCAGAACCATTGTTTAACTCAATTATAGAGTCTTACATTCACACATTTGTTCACTTGTACACTCATGTATTGATACATTCACATACTCACCGACTAGATATCAATATAAATACTATACTGGGTTGAATAGTGTCCTCCCCAAATCCATGTTCATTCAGAATCTCAGATATAACGTTATTTGAAAACAGGGTCTTTGCAGATATAATTGGTTAAATTTAGATGAGTTCATATTAGATTAGGGTAGGCTCCAAATTCAAGACCTTATAAAGATAGGAAATTGTAGACACATAGAGGGAAGAAAGCCATTTGACAGTGGAGGCAGAGATTGAAGTAATGCAGCTGCACGCCAAGAAACACCAGGAATCCTAGGCATGAAAGGCTTTCTCCCTGAAACCCTCAGAGGGTGCATGACCTGCCTTACATCTTGATTTTAGATTTCTGTATTTCAGAACTTTGAAAGAATAAATGTCTGTTGTTTTACACCATCTAGTTTGCAATAATTTCTTACTGCAACCTTAGGCAACTAATACAGAAATGGGTATCTAGATAGTGTTTAGTCTCTGTCAGCCACTGAGATTATAAAAATGCATAAATCTGAGGTCGTGTCCTTCAGTAGCAGAGAGTCTAGTGTAGGGAAACTGGGAATCACTTTTCAGTTCTTCTGTTGGGACTATTATATTACAAGGGTAGTAGCAGTGAGGTGACATGTTTCAACTGACGTGACTCCAATTGCCTGTGAGACCACTCTACTTGTACCATCAACTTTACAGTTGCAATAGCACTTGAACTTTTGAATACATTATTGTTGAGTGTGCCAGACTTCAAGGTTTAGCTGTCTTCTCAAACTGAGAAGTTTCTGTAGCTGGCCACATAGGCAGCTAAGTAGATCAAAGCCTGATGGAGATACCTGAATAGTTGTTTCCCCCCACCCCATAGGAGGGGAACTGGCTTGTTTACTGCTTATTATGCTTGTTGCTTGCTCAAAAAGTATTGTACTCTTGGCCCCCATTATCTCAGCTGTAATGAAAACCCATCACGTGTAAATAATCCGTCTGGACCACTTATATAACCCCTGTGGGAAATGGAGGAATAAGGGAACTGGAGCAAATATTCTAATGCTTATACTACTTGCTTTGTCAATAGTAATAATGACCTTAGTCTCTGACTCAGGAGTCTGTGTCTTCTGCTAACATATATGAAAATTAATAAGTGAAAATTTTAGCTTGTATCTATGGTAAAATCTCCGAATTCTAAACAGTTTTTGAGACTTCCTTTCTATCCATTCAGGTTCTAAATTTTATTGTCTTATCACTTTCAATGTCCCTAAGTACTCAGTAAAACATATATTAAGTTATACTTGGTATGACTTGTATTTAGATACTACTTAAAACCAGTTATACAAAGTAGCACTTAGTACCACTTATACAAAGTAGTACTTAATAGTACTCAAAATGCTGCCATAACTACTAATTAGAATACTGATTTGTTTTCTAAATTTTTTCCTAAATAACCATATTATTCAGCCAAAAGGAAAAACTGTATAGACTTTCCCTTGCAAAATTTACAGTGAATTTATTCAAAGCCCATACTGTGAGATTTTGTGAATTGCTGAAATGTGTATTTTACTGTCCATTGATAAGCGCTCTCTTGTAATTGCTAACTAAATATGCTCACATTCATGACTTCATTTAAACGATTTCCCCTATTTAGACAGTTGCATCAAACTTTGCCTAAGTTCTTCCCTTATTTTATAAACAAATTGTATAGAGATTCTCTGAATTGTCTTCAGTTACTACTCCTTGGTGATTCTGAAGTCATTTAAAATACCTTTACACTTACATAAGACATATGCCCTTATGCTATGGTTTGAATTTATTTCCTAATTTATATATGGTGGAAACTTGATCCTCAATGCAACAGTGTTGCAAGATGAGATGATTAGACCACAGGGCTCTGCCCTTGTAAACAGATTAATATAGTCATCACAGGAGTGGGTTGGTCATTAAGAAAGTAGGTTTGTCCCTCTAGTGCTGTCTTGCTTTCGGTGAGTGCTCTCTCACCCTCTTGCATTCTACTATAGAATGACATAGCAAGGAGGCCCTCTCCAGACGGTGGTACCTTCATATTTGACTTTATGGCCTCCAGTGAGAAATCAGTTTCTCTCATTTACAAATGACCTAGCCAGTGGAATTCTGCTAAGAGCAGCATAAAACAGACTAAGAACCTTATATCCCTAAATGATCCTAAGCTTTTGAGAACTGATGGAAATAACTTACGTTTTTATTTTTAGAGTCCACCAAAATGTACAACACATAGAAACTGCTTAATAAATATTTAGTAACAATAAAAATAACAACAGTTATTAAACTGTTGGAATTTTTAAAATTGTAAAAACCTGATAGAATTTTAAAAAATCATTTCAAGTTAAAGAGTTTACAACTATTTTAGAAAACTCATTTATTTATATTATGTATTTAATAAATAGTTTTGAACACAAAATATTATCTATAACACTGTGGGTATGAAAACATTTGAAATAATTTCAAAGCTTATCAGAAGGGGCAGAGTTGTGCAAACTGATGTAAAAAGAACAAGGAAAGGAGAAGTGTGGTTCTCCGATGCAAGGAGTGCACGTTTTTATAAACAACGCTGCCCCATTTATGGAAGTAAAAATCGTGTTTATATTTAACATTTTAAAATCTTCACAGATACGAATCAACCTCTGGACGTTATGAGAAAGTATGTTCCACAGAGTGTCATGAAGGTGACTAAGAAAATTAATTAGATCAGCATTTGCAATGTACCATGAGTCAGAGAATCAAGGAAATTAAAGCAGGATAGGACCTTGGAGATCACCTTGTCCAACACCTTCATTTGGTAGATGAGGAAATTGAAACCAGATTGACAAGGATAATTTCCCAAGGTCATACAGATAATTAGTAGCAGAACAAGGCCTCAAATGTAAGTATTCAAATGCCTAACTAGGGTCCTTTCAACTAAATAAAGGTCATGCTGTTTTAAAGCATTAAAAAAAGAAAACAGAATGAAGAGTTCTGACATGAAGTATATTCTAAAGAGGTTAATAGTGAGCATGTTTATATATGCCTATATGTGTGGCAAAAAATGCATATGCATATTAAAGATATATATATATATACACACACACATACATGATATATATGCTCATATATACACACTATTTTTTGAATAAAATGTATAGCTGTACACATATATCTTTCACTCTTTTACAGTGCTTTAAAACATACCTTTTTTTCTCCTTGAAGAATAGGTTGTACATTTTATTACAACAATTATTACCATGCAATCTTTTTTGATAATGATGAAGAAATAAGCAGTGAGATTGAAATAGCTATTCAGAATATGTAACTGATTTTCTGCATGGTTCATTTGGTTATCTTAAAGAATTTTCTACATTTCCAGAAATGAATCTAACACTTGAAAATTAAAATCACAATGAGAGGGTATGGTGGAGACTATACTTGTGTGTTAATGGTCATTTTCCCTTTTTTGCATAGCAAGAAACGTTTTAGCTGAGTACATACGTGGCCAGTCAAAGGCCAATTTTCCAAATTTTTTTGTACCTATAGTGATAGAAGAATAAGTTCTACTCTCTGGATTGTAATTGATATATATTACCCTTTTAAGGCCTGCCTACATAGGGAAAAGTAGGCTCTCTCTTTTTCATTTCTGCAGTCACTGTAGTGACAGCTGCAGTCACCACACAAGCAACAGCTAAAAGGAAACTGCCCCTCGAACACTGTGAAGCTACCACACCAGCCACAAAAAAACCTTCCGAGTTAATCACATAAGTGAGAAAAATACTACTTTGTCTAAGATATCATTTGAGTCTTTGTCTTCAGAGCACCTCAAAATATACCCTAATTTAATTGGAATTGATTTGACTGGGGCACTTAGATGTTTTCATTCATTGATAATTATATGTGCAAAACCTTTAAATATTGGAATAAAAAAATGGATGTTGGCCTGACAAAATGCTGACAGAAATTCTTCTAACCTAAGAACAATTAAAAAAATAAATCATTAAAAATAAATCTAACCGTTCATTTCATAGGAACATTGCTTTTCCTAAATAAATAATTGTATTAAATTGTACTGCTGCACCTTCTTTATGTTACCTTGAATTTGCAGAACTACCTGCAATACTACAGAGAACTGCATTCCACATTCCCACTCCACCTCCACCATGGTCTGGCTTTGCCTGCCTCTCCCCTGTGTTCTTCGAATATTCCAGGGGTATATTCTGTTAAAATTCCCCCCCCATCATAGGACTTACTGCCTGTTATTATAATTATGTATTTACTTATTTTTATTATCCACTGAAGCAGGTCACCTCAGTATTAGCACTTTCAATTCCCAGTTCACTGATGATGCTCAGTGTCTTTGCATTTGATATTTATTTCCTTTTATCAGATCTACATTGACCTGCTGGCCACAACTATCATTGTCTTTATTCAAATTTTACCTCTTTAGAGAAATTTCTCTGAATAAAATGGCATCCTCCGCCCCAGTCAATCATTATCACATTAACCTATTTATTTCCTTTGTAGATTTTAATATCAGAAATTATCTGATGCATATATTTGTTGATTGTTTATTGCCTGTTTTCTCCTTATAGTCTTTCTGAATATACATTACATAAGAGAAAGAGTACTGGGAATCTTCAAATTTAAACAGGTAGATATAGTTTAGAAGGCAGATATAGTTTCTACCTTCACTGGATTTATAGGGCAGTAAAGAAAACAAACATTTAACAAATGATTAGTCACGTAAGCAATGAAAGTGTAACGTGGTCCTTATACAAATGAAATATTTAATTTGATCACAAACAGTATTCATTTATTTCATAAGTGAATGGATCACAAACTTATTGCATCTCAACAATGTACATAATATGGAATCAAATTGTAAATGTAGAAAAATTACTAATGCAGAATTATGAGTCTTTTCTAATAAACTATAATTTAAATTGATATATTTAATATCTTTATCTGAATTTATTATTTCTGAGCTAAAGGGGTGATTATATATTTGAACAGGTATTCCAAATTTTTCCTTCAAACTATAGAATAATATATTTTCTGTATTAATCTGCCTAAGAGATACCTAATAAAAATGCATGTGGTTAATAATGTAATTTGAAATATTAAAGTATTTTAAAGTATTTGCAGTTATTCATGCATATAACATATAACACATTGGGCTATTTAAAACATTTTGTAAAAGATTAGTTGTTTTTCAAGGTATTTAATCAAATGTCAGTTCTACCAACATATAACTAGTTTTCAACCTGTCTTTTTGCTCTTTTTACAGTTCTGAACACATATGCTTTCTAAAAGTTACATGAGTTTTTGTTTCACCAACGATTATTTATTTGAATAAGTGAGTACTATAGCATAGCTAAGCTGACACATAAAACTAGCCATCACTGTGGCCAAGTACATTTTCTTACCAATGAAATAAGAATAAACGTAATGTTGTCACTTCTGGAAGAATGGAAGAAACACTTAGTAAGGATTACATAATTCAGTTTGTTTCCTGACTTAGCAAATATAGGTGCATATAGAAAACTGGACCACCTATCAGCCTGGGTATCTGAGGGACGATAAAAAACCGAGTCCCTTCTACTTTTTTTTGGACTTGGAGAGAGAATGAAAGATGAACTTTCGTTGTGACATCACTGAAAACCTAGGATTTATATGTTATAGCAATGTCATCTTGTTCATTATTTCAACTTGAGGATTCCAGGATCCATAGAGTAGGGAATGAAAAGCCAAAGAGTGATTCACTGAGTGAAATTTTTTGGTCTGGAAGTAACATCCATGCTGCTTTCAGTCCATTGGCTGTAACTAGTACCATGGCTCCATCTAAATACAATGGAGCGGGAAAAATTAGGGAAGACGATGCATAGAAACTCAGTAGTCAGGCCACATTTCTATCTTATAGTTATTAATAATCATGTGAATTGCATTCATTAATTATTTGAACTTTGTGTTTCTTCCTCTAGATAAATGGAGAAATAACCACTTTATGTGGCTGCGGTAGGGTTTAGATTCTATGATATATGTGCAAGGTTATTATATAGTAAGCCCCCAGAGATACTTTCCCAGACTTTAAAATGACCTTTAATTGCATTATTTTGTAATTAAATATCTACATCTGTTTGTTATATAAATATCACATAACTACAATATAACTGACAATTCAATTTTATCATTCACAAACTAATTTTGCTAGCTTCTCAGTGATATATTGATTCACAATCGATGTATGTCTACATCTAACGGACATGAGTTGATTGATGAATAAGGTTATTGTTGTCCACTGATTTCACAGAACTTAAATCTCAACCTGGTATAGAATTTAATTTCTTAGAAGTCTGCCCAATAGCTGATGAAAATGGTAGAATGTGATACTATTCCACACTCAATACACATTATTTATTAATAATTGTACTTCCAGGATTAACTCCTACTTGATATTTGCTGTGATTTATCAGTTTAACACATAAAAGACAGATTGTCTTTATGTATGCCTGAAGAAGCAGAGAATCAAGAGAAAGATTAAATCAGGCAAACTCATTTCTGACATATGTGATGAAAAGGGATATTGGATATAACATATCTTAAATATAGCTAGTGCTCTGAAGATCCTTCCTGACTCAATTTATTTATCAAAGCTTGACTTACACTAGATCAAACCAGATATTTATATTAATACCAGTTCTGCAGTAGAACATGTGAAATAATTTAAAAATCTTATAGGTATGTCTGATTATTATCTCATAATAATAAATACTTGAAAGTTCTGATTTGATTTGCCAAGTCTACCATGTTTATACAGAGCAGTCAGAATAAAATATTTACTGTGTTTTAATTTATACATATATCCTTTTCCAAAGTGTAAATAAATAAATTTGATTTTATCTGATAATCTCATTTACACAAAACCACTCGATTATTCCTTCTAAGAAAGGATCAAGATTAGCGACATCAGAGTAAGAAATTTAATAAACAAATCTTATTTTTCAATTCATTGTCTTCTTACTCTTAGTTTCCTCTATGTAAACCAATTGCAAAATGTATTCAGCTCAGCCAGTAATTTTAAAGAGACAGAGCTATCTTTTAAAAATGAAACGATAGTAATTTTATTGTCTACTAGATGAAGAGTGCATGGAGAGACATATTTTTGGTCATCTACATGCAAATAAGCACTGAATTATAATTTCAGTTTGTAGTGTTATATTATTTACCAGTTCTGGGGATACTTGTAATTCATGCAGCAGATAATTACAGCATTATGTTCTTTTAAATACCATTCGAAAAGAACAGGTGCAGTTTTTGAGCACTAAGGACAATAAGCCAATCTGTGTTTAGAGCAGCATGCTTAGTGTGAAGAATGAGAATACTATTGACGTGATGAGGACTTTTAAACTGTAGATGATGTTAGCAAACAAAAGATTGTTTTCAGCTGCCTTGTTAGCAGTCTTTCTTATTTTTTCAGCAATTTCTCCCAAAAGTCACAGACAATTTCTAGAGAAATGTGTATATTAATTCTACATACTGTACTGATTAACACAGAACGTTATTTGCATGTTATACTTCTAAAATCAAGATAGAATAAGAGAGTTATAATGATGATAAGCATATGAACAAGACAGCCATTTCTCATTTTACAAGAACATGGTGGCCAAAAAATTCATTCTTCAGATAAGTATCCTGTAAGATTTAAATATCTATTCTGGAGTCATGAATTTATTTTTTGAATTTCTGAATACAAATCTCAATAGATTCATGCTTACAAATGAATAGTTTGCCAATTCAGGCAAAATCATTTAGTAGAACCGTATATATTCAGGAAAAAATTCCAGCATCATATTCAGACATTAACTTGGCTACTACAAGAAATATTTCGGTCTGACTTTTGATGTGTTTCTTATCTCTCTAGTTTGGAAGTTTTTATGAGCAAATAAGAGATCTGACTCAAATCTTTGAGCTGTTTGACTATATGCACGAATTTAAAAAAATTATTGTTAACAAACAAACAAAAACTCTTCTCTTTCTTGTGACCTGTCTTCATGCTGCCCTTTGAGAAATCAGGAGTCCACATCTGGCCCAAATTGTTGATGCTGTTTCTCGTTTGTTTGTTTGTTTTACTCAGTTTAAGTCTTGTATCAAAACATTTTTTTACTTACTCTTGTAATTAATCAACTAGATTTTGTGTCTTTAAAACTTTTTCACTGATTTCTCTGCATCATTTTACAGCATTATTTCACTCATTATTTCACAGCATTATTTTAATCATCTCAAGAGTAGAAAAATTTGCTAACTATGAAGGTCCTGGGCAGAGCAAGGAAGAGAGTCCTCTGCCTCCTATGCAGCACACTTTCCCTCATCCTAACATTAGCTGAGCACTTTTCATATTCTACACCCTGTGCTAAAAGCACCACGTGCATTCTCTTACCTAATGTTCTAAACAACTGTTAAGTATTGGCAGGACATTTTGAAGTTATCACTAGGAAGTGAGTGTGCAGCCAGGGATTGTGTTTCTCAGTCAGCTTTGCATCCAGGTGTGGCCATGTGACAAGCTCTTGACAACACAGTGAGGATGAATGGCAGAGATAATCACTGGTTAGGGCCCTCAAAAAACAGGTGGTGCTTTCCCACATCCTCCTGCCCCCTTTTCTGACCAGATACTAATGTATCAGGTAACCTTGGAAGCCACTCATCAAAAATGCAAAGCCACCATACATCGGGATTTCTGAATGATTATCTGGAGCAAAAATACAAGTTTTCACACCAATATAATCCTGTTCACACCCATGAACCCTATCACCTTGGGTTCTTTTAATGAGAAAAAGCAAATCCCTGTTGTGTTTGTTCATTACTCATTATGAGTCTATTTGTTCAATCAGCCTGCCCTAACTGTTACAGATAGACATTATTATTATTATTATTATTATTATTGAGACGGAGTTTCGCTCTTGTTACCCAGGCTGGAGTGCAATGGCGCGATCTCGGCTCACCGCAACCTCCGCCTCCTGGGTTCAGGCAATTCTCCTGCCTCAGCCTCCCAAGTAGCTGGGACTACAGGCACGTGCCACCATGCCCAGCTAATTTTTTGTATTTGTAGTAGAGACAGGGTTTCACCATGTTGACCAGGATGGTCTCGATCTCTTGACCTCGTGATCCACCCGCCTCGGCCTCCCAAAGCAGATAGACATTATTATCCTCACTTACAGATGAAGAAATTAGGACCAAGAGAGGTTGAGTTATCTAACAGTAAAGGTGTGTGTGTAGGGGAAGGTAACTCCAAAATCATGCTACAAAAAGCTGTGTACAAAGATCTGACTCAAAGTAAAGTGGATACAGGATATTTTGACAGGAGTCTTCACTGAATGGATATTCATGAGTTAAGATGTTGAGATTAACTAATAATGTATCATTTTCAGGAACCTGATACAGTAATAATACAATAATAACCATTATAATAACTACTGCAGCTATCCTAACATGACCATGATATCTCTGTCAATGTAGATACCAGGTTATAAACTTATGTTTTTCTAAAGGCTTCTGACTCTCACATTCTCACACATCCATGCAGTATACAAGGTCTGTCTATTCTATTTTCTAAGTGTGTCTTGTATTTATGCCCTTCTTCTGGGACAATCTTTGTCATCTATTGCCTAATGTTCCCGGCCTCTAATTTCAGCCTTTCTCAGCTATATGATATACTATCACCATAGTGAAATAGTTCTCAAGTCATTCTGGCAGCATCATTCCCCTGCTTCAACAATTCAGCCCACAATTAATTCACATTTTGGGCCTATCAAGCTCTATGGAGCTTGATCTTGCTCCTATTTACAATTCAATTTTCATTTACCGTCTTCCCCTTTGAATTTATGAGCTAGAAACTCTAAACTATGACAGATGCAGGGCATTATCAGATTTAATATTCTGTGCTGGTCATTTGCAATGATGACTTTGGAAATATATGGATATGATAGTACCTACAACATAGGGCTGTTAGGATGGCTAAGAAAACATATGTAAACTGTGCAGTGAAGGTTTAAACTGTCCTGGCTAATGTGTAGAAGCAAATGATTTGACTGAAATGAAAGCTTGCCAATTGTCTGTGATCTAAATATCAATTTGTAATATTCCTTAATATAAAATTTATGAAATACTCAGGACCTATATATCAAGTTTGCCGATGGCCGATAATTATAGATTCCTGAACACGTCTGCAATATTCATGATTCTGTACATTTGCATGTCATGTTCTTCTGCTTATAGCCTCCTATAGTTGGGTAATTTATCTAGAAACTACCTAATCAATCATTATTGAAATCTTAGCTAACATTATAACTTCATTGTGAAAATTTTATTCCCAGACATATTCGGGTTAATTTCACTTATGTTAACAGTGCCCTCATGCTATGGCATTACAATTTTTGTAGTGTATTGTATTATATCATGTGGGACTTTGTTACCTTAGAGATTTGTATTATATTGGGTTGTAGTAAAACTTGTTTCAACGTATCTTTATCAAATTGCATTTTAAGCTTTGTATCATTTTGTTATACAATTGTAAGTTTCTTCATAGCATAAAATTTAACTATTCATCTTATTCTTCTTCACATTATTTAGAAAAGTGTTTAGCACGAAGTTGACATTTAATGTTTACAGAATCAAACACAGAGCATAATAAATGTGCATTTATTCAGAGCTTACATAATATTGTATTCTAACATAGCCTCAGGATTTGGTGGTGAATTTAAAATATGTTCACAAGTTCTTTGAAACTTCTTCCATCAAGAAGTGGGGCTTAATTACCCTTTCCTTGAGTGTGGAAAAGATTTGCATCTAACAGACAGAAAATGATGAAAGTGACAAACTTCTGAGAATAAGTCATAAAAGGCTTTGTGTTTTCCTTCTCGCTCTACCTTTTGGATCACTAACTTTGAAGGAAGCCAGCTAACACATCACAAGGACACTCAAAAAGCACTTTAACGAGTCTACCTGTTAAGGATCTGACAACTCCTGCCAATAGTCATGCTAGTGAGCCATCTTGGAAGCAGCTATCTGCCAGGCCAAGTGAAGCCCTCAGATGACTGCAGCCTGGTGGGTAGCTGGACTGCAGCTTCATGAAAGATTCTGAGTAAGAACATTTAAACAAGCCACTCCCAAAATCCTGACCTCCATAAACTATGAGATAATAGTTTGTTGTTTTATTTTTCTGAGTTTTAGAGAAATCTGTTTTGCAGCCATAGATAACTAACAATTTATAGATTATAGTGAGGCTATACATGTATTCTCTAAGAACTTGTAATACATTACATATATGGTTAATTCTTACTTATCCATAGGATGAAATTAGAATGTAAAATAGTTTATCATACAGTACTAAATGATTAATTCAATAAGTATTTACTAAACATCTACTGTTTTGCTGAAAATAAGCATATGCATTATTACTGAGGAGTTTTACTTTTGACCTTATGTTACAGAAGAATCCCCACAAATAAGAGGCAGGACAAGCAGCAGCATATTTACTGTGGCATAGTATAGAGTGGTAGGTGTTACAGATAGTTTAGAATCACATCATGAGGGAATGGATTAAAAAATAAGTATAGTGGATGCAGGTTAAAAATATATATTGTACAACAATGAAACAGCAAACAGTATAGGCAGAGAAGAATGAATATATCTTAAAAACATGGTTGATGTAAAATTGTAACAAACACAATGTATAATACAATTAATATACAAATTAAGTATGTGTACTTATGTATTACAACAGCACATCTACGTTTAAGAACATATATCAAGCCCTATACGGTGGGTGTGTCTTTTGGGGGAGTGAACAGAAGTCAGAATATGGGATGTAAAAAGGCAAAATACATATATTCATAAAATAAGGCAGGGTCCTGGCCTAGAAAGAAAATGGTAACTATGAAATATAACTTATATCTCTGTACTTAAGTTTCAAAAAAGTCAAACCAGACACATAAACCAAAAAAGCAAAAAAAAAAAACAAAAAAACCCAAAAGCCACTTTTTACGTTTCTTGTATTGGGGATTTAAAATATAATAGCAAATAAAAGAAACAGTCCCATGGGGACTTTCATTCTCAATACATAAGTGAAACAATAAATAACAGGAAAATATTAAGAAAGCATAAGTGCTGTGAAACAACCAAAGGTATATCGAGATAGAAAATAATGCACGAGGACTGCGGTGCTTAGGGAGCCTCGGGAACGCCTCTCTGTGGAGGCGATATTTCACCTGAACGCCAAATGATTAGAAATGGCTCTCTGTGAAAAGATGGGGAAAGGATACGTGTTCCAGGTAGAGTGCAGATACCTCAGCTTGGCATGAAAGGGACAACAAAGATCAGCGTGGCTGTAACATCGTGAGCTCATCGAGAGTGATCATGCAGAATTATGTTAATCATAAACAGATTTAGATTTTAGCATTAGTGTGAAGAAAATCATGGCAGAAAAAAGTATGTTTTACCAAATAAACATCAGGACTGCTGTGTGGAGAATGAATACATAGGAAGGGCAGGAGTGGAATGACATAAACTAGTTATGATGTTCCAGCTATGATTATACTTTTAGTAAGATGTATAATTATTCTAGGCAGTGATGGAAACAGGGTTGGAAGGTTCTAGAAGAGTGTCCAGAGACAGTCAGGAGTCATACAAACCAAGTGGGTTAGATGAAGGACTTCAGTTTTATTCCAGAGCAAATGGGTAAAAATAAAATTACATGATCTGATTTATAAAATGATAACCTACATTTTAATCCATGATTTTGGGAAGGATATTTAATTTGCATAATGCTCAAAAATTAAATATATGAGTAATAATAAAGTGTCAACATTTGGTGTCATGGATCCTACAGAGCTAGAAAGATGAGCCTTTAGGACAAGGCGACAAACCCCCAGAGAAGGCTGGGAAAAGTCAGATGACAGATGTGTCTCAGCTCCCCCTTACTACAGGTTTAGTGACAAGTGCAGTGACCCGCTGAAGTCCACATGTTATTTAAGGATGATTTGGCATCTAGAATAGTAAATGTATATACATCGATTAGCATCAGAAATGTCTGCCAATGACTGTCTTGACAAGACTCTGACCTTTCTTAAAGATAATCTTTCCAAGAAACCTAGATAAATTCTCTTGGTTGAATCTCCACAAATTATTACTGCATTTGTGATAACAAATGCATATGGGAATCAATCCTTTCAAGCTGCTGTTAAAAACACTCAATAAAAATTAAGAATTGGTAATGCTGCCATTAAAGAATTTTTAAATGATAGGTTTTTAATGGTAATGATTTTGTTAAAAGCTCTTTTATGGAAATGCTTCTGGGAATATTCCATGTTTCAGTTATGCTTGATGCTTTTCTTCAATTTGTTAATAGAATCGGGGGTTCAGAGGGTTGGTACCCTTCTTTTCCAAAGCATTTAGAAATGTTATAATTTTTAACACAGTGTTTAATTGTGGTGTGTATGTATACAAAGGGGAAACAGAAACCACTTTTGGAAATTAAAGTAATATTGTAGAAGTAGCAAGAAATCTTAATTGTGAACATTTCGTGTTCCATGGAAATAACAATAACCATATCAATGACAAATATATTTGTTTTTAATAAAATTACCAGTGATACTTGCATATTACTCTTGATTTCTGGGTATAGCCTCAGGCTAAACTAGAGCATGATGTATTTATCTCAAATCATGATTTTGTAAAGGGGTGGATTGTAAATTATAAATTGCTGAATAATTAGTTCTGTATTAGTTGATATTCTTCATATTATCTGAATATTGCAGGCTGTCTACAATATATGCAAAAAGGCAGAATACGACACAGGATATATCATTATGTTCTATTTTATGAAAATGTCTGGATATTTAACTCTTTTATCTCTATACTAAGATATAAATATGTAAAATAATGGACATATTACTATAGTAGCTAACTTCTTGTGGAACAAAATTATCTTACCGCGAAATGCACTTAAAATTAAGTCTAGAAATAATAAGACGATTAGGACTAAGGTGTGTGTGTTTGTGTGTAGCAAACATCTTCTATTCACCCCACAAGAGGGGCATGCCCTGGTTTCTTATATTATTAAAGATTAAAAAAAAACATTCCAAGAGAGAAATTCTAATATAGTGCAATCATATTAAGATAGTATTAGTATTCTAAATCTCAAGAATATAATATATTGCTATTAGTTTTTGAAATTTTTCTTTATATTTTGTTTAAAAAAGAAAATTAATACATCTGACTTTTAATACATCTGAGTTTTAAAATTTTAATTCATCTCGGAAAAAAAGTTTCAATATATCTGAGTTTTTTAAAAGTTGACTTCATTGGCAATGCATGTAAAGATCGAACACACATTGTTTAAAAAATCCCTGTCTGTCTAGATACCCAGCCGCCTCTGCCACCGCAGCTGAACTCAGCGGCCACATGGATGCCTTCTTTTCTATTCCCATTAGGAACGCACTAATTGCAATTTTTCTCTAATGCTTCTGTATTCCAGTCGACCGCTTACCTTCTTCCCTGCCTTTACTCTTTGAATAATCTCATTTGTCCACATTTTTTTTTTTTGAGACAGAGTCACGCTCTGTCACCAGGCACTAGGCTGGAATGCAGTGGGGTAATCTCGACTCACTGCAACTTCCACCTCCTGGGAGCAAGCAGTTCTCCTGCCTCAGCCTCCCAAGTAGCTGGGACTACAGGCATGCACCACCATGCCCAGCTAATGTTTGCAAATTTTTGACCTAAAATAATGCTTCGGTTACTATTTTCTTCATTGAAATTTAAATTACCATGAGCTTACAATTTTAACATATGCAAACATTTTTCTTTTTTCCATCCTCTAATTCATTTTCTTATATACATAACATTTTTTATATAGTCTGCAAAATCCTTATAATTTGAGGGTGTTATTATTCTTACCTTAATTTTCACTCATGAATAAATACTAAAGGAGACTTGTACAAAGTCCTAGTAGGAAGCAAAGGTAAACCTGGAAGAGCGTGAGAAGTGTGAACGGGATACTCAAGACCGTCAATTATTGATGAACACTTGCTACCTATCAGCATTTACTGAACACTTCAAATTCAAGCAGTCATTTATTTAAATTGACCCCAAATAAATTAAATATATATGTATATAAAATGCGTATTTAAAAGCTGGGGTATAGTAACTAATCAAATTGATCTATTTTAAGTTCTCACACTATCTGGATGAATAGGTATTACTTCCCCCCAGTTTGCAGATAAACTAAGGTATAGTGTAGCTATGCATCTTGCTCACTATTACACAATAAATAACGAAAGAACCATGATCTGAACATGACTCTTTCTGAATAAAACCTTCTGTTATTAATCTCTTGACTCCACTGAAAGAGGTTTGAGAAAAAAGACAGAAGTGAAATTTTGAAGGCTCAAAGCCATGCGATTTTTTCTTTGTGAGCTATGAAGAATTAGAGATGAAAGAGAGTAAATAGAGATGTCATTTTATCCAGTTTTTATTTTTTGGAAAAAAAAATACTCCAATTGCCACAGGAAGGAAAAACTGAAGTGATCTGAGACTGCAGGTAGGGAGACACATCCCAACTAGACATATGAATATTCTCCAAGGTAAAAATTCCAGACGTGGAACTGAAAACAAAAGGCCTGGAAGTATGCATAGCATTCGAAGGGGGGGAGAAAGGAGTACAACACAAGAACTGTCTGGAACGATGATGGCGTGATTACAGAAGTGGCACATGGAGAGGATGTGAGGTCACAGAAACTGAAAAGAGAGAATCTGAAAAAAGAACAAAAGCTACTACAGTTTTTAAGTATTTCCAGGTTGACAAGAAGTTATAAGCCATTTGATCTGGCAGTTAGCTGGTCATTATTTTAAGACTGATGGAAGAAGACAGCAACCATGGAGCAAAAGCCATGCTTCAATGTCTTAAAGACTCAATGATATTAGATAAGTACGAAAGAGGAAACTAAAAAAGAATAAAAGAAGTGCATACTTATTATGTTCATTAAATATAAATTACGTTAGATACTTTATAAATGCTGATCCTTATAACCATGACAACTCTTACCTTCCATTCTAAAATGATGCAACCTGACTTTACAGAAATTATAAAAAGACTTTCTAGCTTTATTATTATTATTATTATTATTATTATTATTATTACTGTTGTTTGTTAGTTTTTGAGATGGAGTTTTGCTCTTATTGCCCAGGCAGGAGTGCAGTGGCGCAATCTCGACCTCCGCCTCCCTGGTTCATGTGACTCTCCTACCTCAGCCTCCTGACTAGCTGGGATTATAGGTGTGCACCATCATGCCTGGCTAATTTTGTATTTTTGTAGAGATGAGGTTTCTTCATGTTGGTCAGGCTGGTCTTGAACTCCCAACCTCAGGTGATCTGCCTGCCTAGGCCTCCCAAAATGCTGGGATTATAGGCATGAGCCACCGCACCAGGCCAAGACTTCCTAGTTTTTGAACGGTAGATCCCCACCAACCTAAAAAATATATTTACAGGTATTATGAGACTCTTTATTTCAATGAAGACAGCTAAACATGAGTTATACATGATTCGAGGTGGAGAAGTTATTGCGTAAGTTAAAAACCAAAGCCTTAAATTATTCACTTCTTCCAGGTATGAAGCAAGAAATATCAGAAAGCAGGCATGAGTCAGAAAATGACTTGGGAGCTCATTCCAGACAAGAGAATTGTAGGAAACCGGAAAGAGCTCAGATGTTACTCTTGTGCTTTGCCCTCTGTTTTGAGCCAGCCTTGGTATAGGTAGCATTTGTGGTGAGCAGGGATCAGGGGAGAGAAATAATTGAATCCTGTTAAACTTGGGGATCAGGGCAAAAGGGAGCCTGCAGACCACCTGTAGAGCTGCAAAACTGAGGCTGAGTGTAGCTTTGCAGAGATACCAGGAACACAGAGAGGTGGGCCTCAGAAAGGCTGGTAGAATGGCCAAGTCCTTCTTTGGGTCCAGACCATTAAAGGACAAAGGACCCCACCGACCTGAGTAAACAGACAAGAAATATGCTGAGTGGCCTGTGTAGCTTTGTCTCCACAGCCTGAGTCTCCATCATATACATCTCAACGGTGTCAGCAGAGATGGGCAAATAAAACTGGAGTTCCACAAGTGTGGGGCTTAGAAATCCATACTGGGTTTAGAATCAACCCAAGAGGGAAGGAGAGAAAAAACCATGAGAGGGGATTTTATAACTGAATGCAGTGAAATTACAGACCAGAGTTGAACTTTACATTTAAAAGGAATATAAGGAAAAGGGCTTAGATTACATTTCTGCATTAAGTAAAACAGATGAGTTACTGTCAGAAGATTGTATCACAGAAAAAAAAATCGGCCAGGAGCGGTAGCTCATGCCTATAATTCCAGCACTTTGGAAGGCCGAGGCAGGTGGATTGCTTGAGCCTAGGTGTTTGAGACCAGCCTGGGCAACAGGGCGAAACCCTGTCTCTACTAAAAACACAAAAGTTAGTTGGGTATGGTGGCATGCACCTGTAATCCCAGCTACCCCGGAGGCAAAGGGGGGAGAATTGCTTGAACCTGGGAAGCAGAGGTTGCAGTGAGTCAAGATTGCACCACTGCACTCCAGCCTGAGCAACACAGAGAGACTCCATCTCAGAAAAAAGAAAGAAAAGGAAAGAAGAGAAAAAGAAAGAAAAAAGATCTTTGTCACCAGACATTTGAGAGTATGACTTGCAAAACCATACTATCCATCATTATTATTATTATTATTATTATTATTTTTGAGATGGAGTTTCGCTCCTGTTACCCAGGCTGGAGTGCAATGGCGCGATCTCGGCTCACCGCAACCTCCGCCTCCTGGGTTCAGGCAATTCTCCTGCCTCAGCCTCCTGAGTAGCTGGGATTACAGGCACGTGCCACCACGCCCAGCTACTTTTTTGTATTTTTAGTAGAGACGGGGTTTGATCATGTTGACCAGGATAGTCTCGATCTCTCGACCTCGTGATCCACCCGCCTCAGCCTCCCATATTTTATTAATTTTTATGCATAAAGGGCATTAGAAGGAAAGGTGGGTAGGGAAACTTGAAGGAAGTAGTAAACATTTTCAAGTGACTGTAGGAAATGAGCAAGAACGTGAATATATTGCTGAGTGATACTTAGAGTTTAGTCAAGCCAGATTTGAGACTATAAAGCATATGACATAAATCTACATAGTTAAGGTTTTCTCCAGGCAACATTTAGTGTTACCCTTCTCATGTTTTCAGGCCCAATTTTATATCTATCATAAACATGTTTTGGATATTCCTCATGTTAAGTCAAGGGGCTAACTCATGAGTAAACCACAGTCCTTGTCTCTGAGGTCTTGCTTTCTATTGGAAAAGGAAAACATAAGCAAATAAATACGATAAAAATATATTAAGACCCAATGGAGAAATATTGAATTCCAAAAGACAGTTTCTAACTTTGTTATAGAAAAGGAGTTAAGAAAAGTTTTCAAGAAAGGAGATAACATTTCAACTGAGTTTTGAAAACATATATAGGAAATAGAGGAAATAAGTTAAGAATACTTTAGAAAAAGAACAGCTAAACTGCATTTATTTGAGTATTTTTATTTTGCTAAACATCACCATAAGCATTTCTCTACTTAAACTTTATTTCTTGCAAATATTGTTCATGTTGAAGTGAACCTGTACAAACACTTTTCACTAATGTTCGAAACCATCTTGATTATTCTTTTAAATATACTTGTATCGTTAGTCTAAAGATTCTTCCAAAGATAAGAAGATGCAAAATCTACACTTACATGTAATATATTATATGCTTATTACATGACTTCATTTGCCATGAAAACATAATTTACCTGATATGTCTGTTTACTTAACCACACTGTATAAAAATGTGCCACACAGAATTATATTTACGCATATAAACCTACTATTGACTATTAATCTTATGGCAAGCCCAAAAGTCAACTTTATATTAATACAAACAGTTTAATTATATTTACTAAAACCATAAATTTTACGATGAAAAATGCATTAATTTTGACATTGCTCAACATCAAAACAAACTTTTTATGAAACAAAATGTTAAAATTAAAGCTGTAGAATGTGTTTCCAAACTGAGTGAGATGAACTGTATTTCAAAACAGCACATAAACATTGAACTAGTCACATAATTCAAGGATACCAAAATTAGCATTCCATGGATTCATTCATCAGAAAGTACTGGTGGCCTCTTTACCCACATAGTGGAAAGCTATTCATGTCAGCAGCTTAACACACTTAAGTTTGCCAAATTTAACAGGTGCTGCCTGCAGAGAATGATAGTCTGCCACTCCTCCCTCGAAAAAGACAAATCTCTATTCACAAGAGCGGGAAAACTTACAAACAGAGAGGCTATTTTTTAAAATCTTTGATGCTAATTCAAATAGGAACTTGACCAGTTGTATGTCCTCTTAATAACAGGTGCAGAATTATACACTGACTCTCTTATAAATACTCTTGAAAGAATCCCTTGGCTTTAGCATTTTAATGCCATGTTTCTTTAAATGAGGCCTGCTTTTCATAGGTTTTCTAATTTGAATGTTATACTCTTGCAAGCTGTACCTAATTTATTTTACTAATGAAAATATCAAATGCCAATTGATTTGTGTCTCGTGCAAATTTTGCCATTAAGCTATTAATATATTTTATAGATGTTTTTGGCTAGTAAAAAAAGAGCTCCTTTTTTTCATCAATACTAACTTGCTGTAACTCAGTTATTTTTCCAGTAATGAAGATAATTTTGTGCCTGGCATTTAAATCCATATTCTTGAGACTCCATTTTTGGAGATGTTTGTCTGCAGTGTAGTGAAGACACTGCACTAGACTAGGGCTCAATTCTAGAATTAACAGCACAAGTTTCTAACTCTATAACCTTTAGAGTATCCCTTAATATTTTAATCCTCATTAATTTTTTTTTTCTTATTTTGAGCCATAGTTTTGCTCTGTGCCCAGGCTAGAGTGCAGTGGCGCAATCTCGGCTCACTGCAACCTCTGCCTCCTGGGTTCAAGTGATTCTCTTGCCTTAGCCTCCTGAGTAGCTGCGATTATAGGCACGTGCCACCAACCTGGCTGATTTTTTGTATTTTTAGTAGAGACAGGATTTCACCAGTTGATCAGGCTGGTCTTGAACTCCTGACCTTGTGATCCACCCACTGTGGCCTACCAAAGTGCTGGGATCACAGGCCCTGAGGTAATGTGTCCAACCTTAATCCTCATTTTTTTTCCTATATGTAAAATAGAATAATAAAGCCTGATTTGTACACCTCAAGTTGTTAATGTGAGGATCAAAGAAGACATCAGTTATCAAAAATATGAATAAAAGTTTTTAAAAAAAAGAAAATATGAAAAGAATAAAACATAAAGACCCTTCTTCCAGAAGAAAACCTGGGAGAAAATCTGTTCAATTTTGTGATTGGCAAAGATTTCTTTGGACTCCAAGTCTCTACCATTAGGAGAAAATAATTGATAAATTAGACTTTATTAAAATTGAGAAAAACTCCTTTTCAAAGAACATCATTAAGAAAATGAACGGCAATCCAGATTCTGTTCAACCACATTCATGATTCAGAAAAAAAACTGGGCGTGGCTCAGAATATGTAAATCACTATTTTAACCTAATAATGGGAAAAACAAACAGCTCATAAAAGCGAGCAACACAACTGAAGAAACATTTCATAGAACCTGATATGTGAAAGGTCAACTAGCGTCTGAAATGATACTATTCAGGATTAGTTATGTGGAAAGAAAATCTCAGTCTAGGAGGAAACTGAAAAACTGCTAAGAATTTGGATATGGCTGGAGCTAAAAAGAGTTAAGAAAGGTTTTTGCTTTTTCCCTGGCATTGGAAATGATAAGATTCATACTACTTTTTTAAGTAAT
This sequence comes from Leontopithecus rosalia, assembly GCA_028533165.1. Taxonomy (NCBI): domain Eukaryota; kingdom Metazoa; phylum Chordata; class Mammalia; order Primates; family Cebidae; genus Leontopithecus; species Leontopithecus rosalia. The sequence goes on along the minus strand of CM052667.1, from coordinate 5,470,769 downwards.
TCTATTTCAATACGTGTGTGTTGATCTCTGTTTTTACAGAAAATGCCATGTGCAAAGATATAGTTATCTTGGATACTAATTTGAGTGGGGTTTTGTCTTTAGTTTTTACAATTTAATTTTCTTTTTTCTTTTCTATAAGTGTTTGACACCATATTTGTCTTCACATTAATAGCGTTCAGAGGACAGCCTCTCAGAAATATTTTTATACTTGAAAAAATATAACTTTCTTTCTTTCTTTTTTTTTTTGAGATGGAGTTTCGTTCTTTAGCTCTTGTTACCCAGGCTGGAGTGCAATGGCGCAATCTCGGCTCACTGCAACCTCCGCCTCCTGGGTTCAGGCAATTCTCCTGCCTTAGCCTACTGAGTAGCTGGGATTACAGGCACGCACCACCTTGCCCAGCTAATTTTTTGTATTTTTTATAGTAGAGACGGGGTTTCACCATGTTGACCAGAATGGTCTCGATCTCTTAACCTCATGATCCACCCGCCTCGGCCTCCCAAAGTGCTGGGATTACAGGCCTGAACCACCGCGCCCGGCCCAAAAAAATATAACTTTCAAATGAAATATTTAAAAATATGGAATTGAAATACTCCTGAGACAATTTAATCTAATTATCAAAAAGCTCATTTTTTGTTCCAGCAATGTCTATTTAGGTTAAAAAAAAAAAACAGATGACCATTCTGCACTAAAGAAATCTGAAATAAAAGGAGAGACTGGGAACTGTTATGCAAAAAGGTTTCCTGAAAGGCTGTACGTAGTTTTTATTTTTCCTTTTCCAGACATTAGAATTTTGGCTTAAGTTTTCTGTGGTATCTGAAGATACAAAATAGAAGAGAGCCTAGCTACCCCTTTTCCTTCTTTAAAATAAAGATGATTTGTAAGAAGGTTTCAATTCAAAAATTAAAATTAAAAAAATTAAAATGTTTTAAATCTGCTCACCTATGGAACTACCCAAAGGTTAAGCAAGCCTTTCACCTAAAAACAGAAAACAGCTGAGCCTTGTCCTAAGGGACATGGAGGGACCATTCTCATCCCTGCAGGAACAATAGCCCTTTGTAGATACGGAAATAATAGAATGTTCTGAGATGGATACTTCAACAAGCAACACCCCTAATACTGAGTTATTTCTCTATCTAGGCAATGTATATTTTTATAGATGAGTAAAGGCTGAATCTAAAAAACATTTAACGACTAGCGCTACATGAACACCAGCCCATCAGAATGAACACCTACGATACAAGGATGGTATCAGCTCTTGGGCTGCTATCTTCTGGCTCTAGCTGAATGTCAGTACTGAGGCACATCGTGACTATTTTAAGTAATTTTAGCCAAATTCAAGGTGGTGGCCAGGTACTATCCCTTTATCAAATGCTACCTGGAGCACGAAATATAGAATTATGAGTCCCTAAACAGATGGGTAATCCGAAAGTTTCAAGAAGTATGATGTGTGGTTGACTTGTTTGGGTATTAGTTTCCATGAAAATGAATAGGAGAGTATTGGGGGAAAATTCTCCCTATTTGTTGTATGGTATTCTTTAAGACAGACTACCAAATAGTACACAGGCATAGGAGACATAAAAATGCATCAAGAAAATGCAGTATCAATTACTGTCTTTCTGAAATGCATTCATATTTAATTTTTTATGGCTAACTTGCCCTAAAACAAAGTGGGAGTTCAGGGAAAGTATCTCACTCCAGATTTCGGGCAGGAGAATTCATGATGCGGAATCTTATTAATTGACAATGGTATCATCCACTGTGTAGTCTTATCTGGGATGCACCCTGCAGAAACCCACTGTGCTGTACCCTTTCCTCTAGGTGGTCACTTTACTTCCATTAAGATACTTTATATTTTAATACTGAAATTAGAACATTAAGTAAATTCATCTTTTGTTTCCACTTTTGTATAATCTTTGAGATTAAAGTTATATCATTTTTTTTTTTTTTGAGACAGAGCTTTGCTCCTGCCACCCAGCCTGGAGTGCAATGGCGCGATCTCGGCTCACCGCAACCTCTGCCTCCTGGGTTCAGGCAATTCCCCTGCCTCAGCCTCCTGAGTAGCTGGGATTACAGGCACGCACCACCGTGCCCAGCTAATTTTTTGTATTTTTAGTAGAGACGGGGTTTCACCACGTTGACCAGGATGGTCTCGATCCCCTGACCTAGTGATCAAAGTTATATCATTTTTATAAACGTTTGCCTTCCTTAGTTTCTTGTTGCCTGGAAAAATACAAACAATATTTTTAATCTTCTAAAGTTAGAAAAATCTGACCTATGAACATATTTCCTCTTCATACTTTTCAAAATGTGTATTTTATCACCTTCCCTATGATCTGTCAGTCACCCACAATAACTCTCTGACTACATTTTCCATTACTATACACTCCATGGGAAGCCACAGGGGCTCTCCCTATTCCTGGAGCACTCCCGGCCTCACTGCACTTCAGGAATTTGAACATGCTAATCAGTCGGCCTGTAATTCACTTCTCCAGATGTACAGATGGCATAACACTAATAAAAATAATATGTAATTTGCCTGTTTATTTATTTATGTTTACTGCACTAAAACATTAACTCATAATTTCCAGGCTACGTACTTTATATATAATCTCTCTCTATATATAAAATTAGGTATGCTGATGTATGTACTGTATCTATACATGACATTAAATGTTTATTCATCCAATGAAGAAAATGGTTACAAGGTCTCAGTAACTGTAACTTTTTGTATTTTGATTTTTGTATTATGCAACTTTACTGTATTTATCTATGAAACTTTAATTTGTTATTTCTTCTTTATTAAGGCATTCATAACTGAGTTTTATTTTGTGCCTAGATTCATTGTGTTCTCATAGTACTATGAAGTGCTCTCTTTTGAACTGCTGTCTCTAGAGTCTGAAATTTCCCTTTGAATTTTCTTTGAACCAAGGATTAAGTAGGAATGGGTTTCTTGATTTGCAATAGAGAAGAATTTCATTTTTAAAATTTACATGTCAAAAATTTCACTGAAGTGTAAATTAGTACAACCACTGTGGAAAGCAGTATGGAGATTCCTTAAAGAACGAAAAGTAGACCTACCATTCAATCCACCACTCCCACTACTGGGTATCTACCCAAAGGAAAATAAGTCATTATATGAAAAAGACAGATGTATACTCATTTCTATAGTAGCACAAATTGCAATCATAAAGCTAAGAAACCAACCTGACTCCCCATCAACCAACAAGTAATAAAGAAAATGTAATTACATACACATTCACATGTACACCTATGCACACATATCACAGAATACTACTCAGCTATAAAAAGGAATAAAATAATAACTTTTTGCAGCAACTTGGATAAAGCTGGAGGCCATTATTCTAAGTGAAGTCTCTCAGGAATGGAAAACCAAATGCCATATGTTCTCACATATCAGTGAGAGTTAAGCTACAAGGACTTAAAGGCATGAAAAAGATATAATGGACTTTGGGGACTTGAGGGAGAAAGTTGAGAGGGGGTGAGGGATGAAAGACCCCACATTGGGTAGTGCACACAGTGTACACTGCTCAGCTGATGAGTGCTCTAAAATCTCAGAAATCATCAATAAAGAACGTGTCCATGTAACCGGAAACCACCTGTACCCAAAGGCTTTTGAAATGATTTTTAAAAACAGTAAAAAAGTTCACTTAAAATATTTAACCTTACTAGATTATGATAAAAGAAAATGACCTAATCTCTACTTTGTTAAACTTTTAACATCAGGGAATTAATGTGAGCTTAAAATGAATGTCTTCGTATACCTTCTCCCTGACAGTTTGCAGCCCATTTAAATGGTACCCTCATAAATCAAATTGCTACACATACCTGAGTTTATTTCTAGACTTTGCGGTATTTTCCATTCTATTTCAATTACTGTGTCATTATACATATATATACTAATTTAATTACTATATCTTCATCACCATCATTATCACCATCATCACCAAATAGATTATTTTTGAGTTTCAGTAAATTCTGAGACTTTATATATATAAAAGAGATTCATTTTCATAGTAATTTTGTAAGGAAGGTATTCATTACAGGTAGAAAGCTGAAGTAAAGAGAGGTGAAGCAATTTTCAATTACTACTCAGCAATGTAGCCAGAACACTTCTAGAACACTATTTTATTTCTTCAGAACGTATTTTAATATCTGCTAATCTTAGTCTACTATCATTAGCCCTCCTTTAAAATATTATTTACTGCATTTGATTACTGGTTTTCCCAAATAAAGTTGATTAATGTTGACTTAAATTGATATTTAATTAATATTACTTTATATTATTAATTTGGCAGAAAATATTACTAAAAATGTATGTATAGAATTATTTTTCCATTCAGAAAATGATTAAGCTCTCCATTTATTCAAAATTTCCCATAAATTTCCACAAAATATTTATCTCCTTTATTTTCTTATATTACATATTTTTACATCCTTGTGGATGTAGTTTTCTCTTCTGTTATATTTTCTTAAGAGGTTTTGTTTGCCTATTAGTAGGCTATTCATTTTTATTTAATTTATATCTAGAAACTATCTTTGCTTAAGTACATTTTTCAGTTTTTTTAAAAAATACTATTCTATGAGGCTCTCCACAAATACATGCCATCCACAACTAATAAGCATATTTTATTTTAAATATCAATGTTGTATATTTGCTAAATTTCAAATTATGTACATTCAAGTTTTACGCTACTGGCAAAACTTACTAAGCAAAGATAAACAAAGTAAAAGAAGACAATCTTTTCTTTGGCATAAATTTACTCTCTAATAATAATTCATGTCGGAATAAAATTTATATACCTTCTTGAGTTAATTGTTCTGTTAATCAAATTGTTTAATAAGCAACATTTTCAGAATTATTTAGAGATTATAACATCTGAAGGCACTTTATGTATATGAAAGTCCTTTTGCTTTCCTCTCATATAAAACATCAATTCACTATGTATAAAATTTTTGAGTCATATTTTTTCCTTTCAAAACACCATGGGTTTATCTACCATACCTTGCAATAAACATTTTAGATTAAAGAAATTGTTTTATTCTCACTTGGTTACCTTTCCAGTGAGGAAGACAAAACAAATTATTTTGTTTTGAGTCTTGGAAGGCCAAGCTGGGAGTCACTTTCCCTCCCATGGTTAGATTGGACTGCTGCATTTGCCTTTCTAACCATACATTACTTGACAGCCTGACAAGCTGCTTTGTTCTTCTAGTTATCCCTGAGAGAAGAAAGATAGGAATCCGGGAAGCCAATATGTGATCCAGGAAGAGCTGCTGGCCATGTCTGCCTCCAGTTACTTCCACCTAGAAATGAAGAAGCCTGGATGTGTGATAGACAAATGCTGTAGCTGTCGACGTGGAGCCAGACATGTAAGATGAACATGCTTTGGTACACACCTTTCCTCTCTTCCTCTTTGCCCATACACACAGTAAATGGGCTTAAAAAATATGTCACATCTTTAAACTCATTGATGAACTAGGAAAAACTAAAATGGAGTTGCTAAAAATGATTGATATTAACTCAGAACCATTACATAATACAATTCTTTCTTATACATTTTGCTTGGTGCTGAGTCATTTTTCATCTGATTCAAGGCTTTCAAGAAAAGCTGTCTTTCTTTCTCATTGACTCTTCTCAATTAAATATCAGTCTTCTCTTTATGGAAATTCTGTTATACATGATGAATATTTTTAGTTACATACATGCTCTTCGTGAACCTTACTTGTAAAATAAATTCTATCTCCCCATTCTTTATTTATACTACTGCATTAGCTTGTTATGATTTTACTATAATAAGCCAATTCTGTTCTTTTAACAGTCTACTATATTTAGTTTTAAATTTAGTGATCATATTTTTCACCTCTTTTTTATTTAGTTTTCTAATTGTACATGAAGTTCTGGCATACATGTGCACAACAGGCAAGTTTTGACATAGGTATACATGTGCCATGGCAGCTGGCTGCATCCATCACCCTGTCATCTATATTAGGTATTTCTTCTAATATTATCTCTCCCCTAGCCCCCCATTCTTTGACAGTCTCTGGTGTGTGATATTCTCCTCCCTATGTCCATGTGTTCTCATTGTTCAATTCACACATATGAATGAGAACCTGCAGTGTTTGGTTTTCTGTTCTTGTGTTAGTTTGCTGAGAATGATGGTTTCCAGTGTCATCCATTTCCCTGTAAAGACATAAACTCATTCTTTTTTATGGCTGCATAGTATTCCATGGTGTGTATGTGCCATATTTTCTTTATCCAGTCTATCACTGAGGGGCATTTGGGTTGGTTCCAAGTCTTTGCTATTGTGAACAGTGTTGCAATAAGCGTATGTGTGCATGTGTCTTTATGACAGAATGATTTCTAATCCTTTGGATATACACCCAGTAATGAGATTGCTGGGTCAAATGGTATTTCTAGTTCTAGATCTTTAAGGAATTGCCACACTGTCTTCCACAATGGTTGAACTAATTTATACTCCCATCGACAGTGTAATATATTTTTGTCTTCTAAAATCTTTTTATTGTTTTCTTATTTTTCCATTCCATTACTTATTTTTTTTGCATGGATTTAATACTTTCTTAAACTTTTCAATGATAACAGATTAGGAAGAACTAAGACATATTCTTTAACAAATGATCCTAAAAGGAGGTGAGGAAGATTATTTATAAACCTGAGAAATAACATGTGATATTAGTGAAGAACCTGATGACCTCTGTGGCCAGACTGCTTTAGTTTGGACTCTCGCTCTGCCACCAATGGCTGAGTAATCTTGCTTGATTCGTTTAGATTATCACAACTTCAGGGTCCTCAATTGTAAATTTGAAGTAAAACTACTACCTACTGTATAACATTGTATCACGTTAAAAAATGGTAAAGCATTTAGAACAGTATTTGACACACTGTTTGCACTTAAAAAGTGTCACCTAAGAGCTAGTTAACAATGACAGTTGTCATTAATGAGTCAGTTCAAGAATAATCTCTTGCAACTTGGTGTATCTGTGGCTCTCTTCATCAAGAGATATTGGTGGATTCCATTGAATGTCTCTTCTATCAGCTACTTAGATAGGTATTTTACTTACATGTGATGAACTGTGATTTGGTCAGATTTAGCTTCATTCCTGTTTACTTTCTGCAGTTTATCTTTCAAAACATATCTCTCCATATTATTCCATATTGATTGAACAATTTAATAATTTCAGATAGTGAGACAGTTTAGTTCAACAGGAATTTAGATGAGGTTATAAAAGAAAAATCATATATTTAGATCATAATCATGTATTGCCCTACTTATGTTTTAAATATATAGTTCAAGCAGTATGTATGTGTATGCATGTGTCAGTGTATGCGTGTTAGCGTGCACTTAGGATATTGTTGAGTATGTGTGAGTGTGTGAGAATTGGTAGAATTTCCTTATATTATTACTAATGTTTATTGTTTTTATATTTGTATATAGCTTTCTGGCTTGTATGAGCTAATTTTGTTTCAGTTCAATAAAAAAAGTGTCACCTGAGACTTGATTTTTTGTATTTCCTTTGAGAAGCCTACATGAATTCTTCCTGCTGAGCTTAATACAACAACCACAGCAAACTGACCTTCATTTTCTTGTGCGTTCTTTTGTCACATCAGTGTTCTTTTGTGATGTTCTACCTGTTGTCATCTAAAGTGCATCTAGATTGTGACATAGGAGATTTGTATTTCAATTGGTATTGATTGTTGAAATGTATTCACTCACTTTATAACTTGTGTTGGCTGCCTAAAATGAAGTGCTTCACAGTGTTGGGTTTTTCTTTTTTTTCAGTATTAGGAACGTGCTGGTACACATCTGGTTATATTTAGTTTTTACCCGCTTGATTTATAAAACCATTTTTACTTTAAAAAAGTGTCTTAATGTAATGCTCAAGGAAAAGACTCCAGATTTTAGTCATATGCCATTTTAACGACTTGGTATATATGTACATCTCTCTCTCTCTTTCTCTCTCTCCGTGTGTGTGTGTGTGTGTGTGTGTGTGTGTGTGTGTGTGTGTATATATACACATATACATATGAAAAATAATAATATAATGATGCTAAAAGGAGGTGAGGAAGATTATTTATATGTACTTTTTTGTCCTCTGCATGAAGATTCTAACACATACTATTGAGACTAGAGACTGTCTACTGCATCTAAATGGTGTTAGCAAATTAGGCATTAGATGAAATGTATCATTAAAGCTACGTGAATTAGATTTTCCCCACTGAATTGAGCAAGTTTGATCAGAAATGGCATCAGTTGTAAGATTTACCTGATTTTTAGTGTGTGACAACATCAGATTATTTACTAGTACTGTCATTTAGAATGGGAAGTTTAGGACAGACATCTTAGCTACGTAACTACCTAATGACAGTCTGAAATAAACAATTTCATTTATATGCGTTGATGCTTCCAATATTATTTGTATGAACGTTGACAAAAATGATTTTCGTACTTTGAGAAAACACTTTGAGTTATTCATCTTTTATGCAAAACTATTACATTTTTTAAAGAATAAGAGATTTTAAAATGCTACTCTAATAATCTCAGTCAGATGACACCAGTATTATGGTGTCTATCCTTGGCCACAACATTTTAATGGGCAATGTTTAGGAGGGGAGGTCATAGATAAAGATAAACAATTCTGATACACAAGATGTGATTCTGCTTTGGGATTACAAAACCACCACAACATCAGAGTAGAAACCTTGTCTCTAGCAAAAATATTTTTTAAAAATAGCCAGATGTGATGTGCACGTGTAATCCCAGCTAACTGGATGGCTGAGGGGGTAGACTGGCTTGAAACCAGGAGGTGGAGGTTGAAGTGAGCGGAGACTGTGCCACGGCACTTCAGCCTGAGTGACAGAGCAAAACTTGTTTCAATAAAAAAAAGAGAAAAAAATGATGTTCAGTTTCCTATTTATTTGGCAGTTTAAAAGGCATTTACTTCTTCAAAAACCTAAATAAAATTGTCTAGAAGTGATTCGAATATAGATGAGATCTATTAGAGATTCAGCCCTAACTTTATTATATTTAAAAAACAAAGTATAACCATTCTAACAATTTCAATGTCAAAAACATTACAAGATCTGGAGAAACACTAGTACCTTGGGATCTGTATGGATTTACACTATGCGGCTCATCTACAAACCACTGATAATGTGATATCAGCAAAAAATCAGTTTATCAATTTGTATTCCATACTATTTTTCTCTCAGATGTAAGTTCATGTATCCGTATTAAAATAAGAGTCTCACTTAAAGCAACTCTCTATCTCAGCTGAAATAAAAATTGAGATGAAAATCTGAGGTGAAGGTTATATGAAAGAAATTTGACAACAATATGTTCTAGTTAATGAATCAGCATTTTATTTGCTGGCCCTATTAAATTAGAATTTTACAGGGACATAATGGTGTAATCTTGGAGTCTATCTAAGTAGATAATGAAGTAATTATTTGCTAATGATTGCTTTCCAGCATGAAGAAGACAACTAAGTGTTGAGCAAAGAAGAGTATTCTAAAATAATTTTCAAATATTTTACTGTAATGGAAGTTACTATATTACACTGAAGAAAAGCCTGGAATCTAAAAATTGGGTAAAATATGATGTGACACGGATCCCCAAGCATATACTTGGGGAAGTTAACAGGTATTTAAGGAAGTAGAAATTTATTCTGAAATTTCTTTGTTGAAATAAAATCTAATCATGTTGATTTCCTAATTGTAAAATTTTATGGAGCATTTGGTATACATGTGTCGTAGGTTTCCAAAAAGAGCTGTAGTATTCAGGGGTCTCCAAATTTGTTTAACATCACTCCCTTTTAAAAAGGTGGAAATGTATTTATTTTAGATAAAATGTATTAGATAAATTCATTATTTCAGATAGTTGTCTGTAACATTCTTTTAAAATTAATTCATATAAGGTATAGAAAATTTTTGTTCTTTTTAAATATATTCTTTGTTACCTAAGCACGGTAGTCATTATCTCAACACTTGAGTTACTTTCTAGTAGCTTTTGTGCTAGATACCAATCTCTGGCAAATAATTATTTATTACCTTCTCAGACAGATTCAAACTTTACACTCTCTTATTGTTGTAAAAATTGAAATCAATATGGCTCAAAAAACAACACGCTAATTTTCTATCAAAACAATGAGATGATGGACAGTCATTCTACTACATATATGCACAAATATATACATAAACCCAGAGACTCTCTCCTTACCCCAACCCTCCCCAAAAGGGAAAACCCTTTGACTCCGATATTTTATAAAAATTAGCTATCTAAAAGAAAGTGCCTCTATTGGGTTGAGTCTGGATAGCTTCCTTGTGTACATCGTGGGCTGCAGAGAAAGTCCGCTGGACAAAATGTTGAGGTACTGAAGTCTATGTCCTAATCTTTCATCCAAGAGAAGAAGATGAAGAAATGCAAGCACAACACTATAATTCCACAGACTTGCATGTTATTTTACCATTACAGTCTTGCTCTGCCTAGAATGCCCCAAATTAGTGACTGGTATGGCTGACAAATAGTATAATTAAACGTACCAGTAATTTTTATACATACACATAATACGTATAAATTAGTTTAAACTAATTTCAACTAATGATCATCTAGGATCTAATAAAGAGAAAGATAATTAAAAGATTTCTGAGCAGGTCAGAGTAGAAATATTACGGTAAAAATAAAACCAACAACATTTTAGAGCCATGGTTGCTGAAATGTAAGCTATGCTAAGAATTAGATGAAAATAGGTAGCATAAGCGATAGGACAACTTTTACCTACTTTGAAACTTTTTAGAAGTTATCCCAGCCAAGAACAGTGGGGTATGCCCACTATTTGTTTTCTTCTTTTTCTGTTCTCCTCAAAAAGCTAATCTTGGCTCCCTTGAATCAGAACTCAGACAACTAATCTTTTGAAAGTAACCCTTTGTTTGCATTTAGACCATTATCTTTACGACCAATCTAACTCTGAGTATGAAACACATGAAAAGCATTTGCAGAAAATTGATTAGTATATTAGAAACTACCTACACACAAGAAAAGGGGTTTTCTGCTTTTGAAATGGAAAATACTTACCTAAGCACTGGGTACTTTATATTGACACTTCTCAATAACAATAGTTAATATATAAATATACGGGTTTGTGAATTCATTATTACCAAGCATGTGCTTGTGAGTCATCCTGGAGTGGTTGAAACTCAAAAAATAATAAAATAATAAAAGATTCTTTTATAACATATAAATGTGAGAAAAAAATAATTTCCTACTTTTCCATACAGTTTCATATAAAATTGCTTTCAGCAAAAGTCCCTCACATTAATATATAAATGCAATTTTTAAGTAAATCATAAATTCCATAACATTAAACAGTTTGGGTCAGCTGGGGTGGCTCATGCCTGTAGTCTCAGCTACTCAGGGGACTGAGATAGGAGGATCGCTTGAGCTCAAGAGGTCAAGGCCACAATGAGCTATGCTCACACCAGCCTGAGCGACAGTGTAAGACTATCTCAGCAAAATACGTTAAAACATAATTTGGAGGCCATTCTGCAAGGTATTTTTCTTTGTGGGGATGTGAGTTTGGCTGTAGTAATGTAAGTCAAATAATAATAACTTAGACAAAATGGAATTTTATTCTTCTCAAATAACAGTACAACATAAATAATCCATGACTTATATGGTGACCTCAAAGAGGCTAGCTCTAACGTTCTTCACAAGTTTCTTCATGTTATGAGTTTTAGTTCTAGCCATCACATTTTCATCTTAGCTCGGGGAAAAAGAGAAGAAAGATGATGCATAGTCTCATTTAAGGACCCAATTTAGAAGTTTCCTCCCATTTATATACACGTATCCATCTTAGGTGCAACGAAGGTCTATAGGTGTGATGCAGTGTGTGCTCAGATGAAAGTCAGGGATGTACTAGTAAAGAAAGAGAAGTGTTTTCTTCTATTAGCTACTCAGGAGGAGAAGACATTGATTTCAGGCATTCTCTGTCCTAAAGAGTGGTCCACACAGCCCTGGGTGTAGGTAGGAGGAAGGTGAGGAAAGAGGGCAAGATTCTATCAGAAGATGCACAAAGTCATAACTATTTTCACAGAAATAACAAGACATTTTTCTTTTGTGCTGTTTTGACACTTGCGCTGACAGTTCTAAAGCAATGGAGACTAAACTACTGCTGAAGGCTTAGTACAAATCGAAGTAGTGGCACCAAACTGCTGTCCTAGTGGCATAAATTCCTTCTTGACACATACTTGTAAAACAAAAAGAAATGTTTTAAAGAATGTTTACGTTGAAGCATTTAAAAGAAAGTTCACCGCACTTTAATCTTCACTATAAATCTGTATGTTAAAACACGATACATAAATAAAGGACTTATGCTGCACATTGTACTGTAATAGTTGATTTGAGGAAAATAATGTGCAATTATTTTAGTTACAAGCTGAGCTAGCCACCTTTTTTATGGCAAATCATTTTTACTTGACAGAATTTGACAGAGAAACAATGGTTATTCAGACTTGGCTATTTGGTGGATCTATTATCAAAACTTAAAAAAATGAGGCTGTCACTTCTGGAAAAACAACTGACTTACTTAATGGCAATGATAACAATATAACATTCAAGTGAAGAATATACACTTGGAAAACTTGTATCTACCACTAGAAGATTGACAGCTTCCTAAAATGTAAAGGCTTTTCTCAAGAGTCCTAAGATGATATTAAAAATAAGTTCTCTTGTTATTGCCTATTGATATATGTCAGCATTTGGAAAATTTTCAAATTTTCCAAATACATGGAATACATGACATAGCTCTCAGATAATGAACAGGTAGACTCCAACTCTTTCTTCTCTGTGGCATTTAAATATTCCATTACGTCTCACTTTCTCTTGTTAATAAAAAATTAGCAACTTCATAATATATTCAAATGTTTGAATTTATTGTTTGATGCAGCCTGCGTGTCCTGTTTCAGAAGATCTATGTGTGTACTTCTATTCACAACTCTGTGTTCAGTGACATCACACTGGTAGATTGACACTGACTGTAGTAGAAATACTTACATCACAAAAATTGTTAAATATTGACCATCAAAGCTTTCTTTTTTCCTAGAGAGTTGGTTGCTAAACCTGTACTAGCACTTCATTAAGTGTAACATTTCTGTGGATCCTTGCTGCCTGAGAATGGCAGCACAACAAAGAACAGCTGAGTTACATTTTAGGGACTATACATTGATAATTTTCAATAATTGCTGACATAATTTGGCTCTGTGTCCCTACCCATATCTCACCTCAAATTATAAACCCCACATTAGGGAGGGACCTAGTGGGAGGTAATTTGATCATGGGGGCAGTTTCCCCTGTGCTGTTCTCGTAAGTTATCACAAGAGCTGATGGCTTAAAAATATAGCACTTCCCCTCTTGCTCTCTTTCTCTCTCTCTCTCCCCTGCTGCCATGTAAGATGTGCCTTGCTTCCCGTTTGCCTTATTCCATTATTGTAAGTTTCCTGTAGTCTCCCCAGCCATGCAGAACTGTGAGTCAATTAAACCTCTTTTCTTTATAAATTACCAGGTCTCTGGTAGTTCTATATAGCAGTGTGGAAACAGACAATACAATTGCTGTAATTACTATCTTCTGATAAAATTGGTAAGTCATTGTTATATATCTGAAAAGTTTCAGGATAGCAGCAAAAGTTGACTACATCAAGGAAACCAAATTATCACAGGCTTTAGAGTTTACTCAGGTGAGAAAAGTGATTTTGATGTCGCATGAATTCCTCAAAGCAAAAGTGGTGAGATTAATCTGAATGTAGAGCTTTATTGAAAAGGAAGAACTATACATTATACAGAGTAACTTTAATCTACCTGTCATATAGGAAATGTGAAAATATCTTATTGGTGGAGATGCATTTTGCAGGTCTTGTTTGTATTTGCTTATTTTTCAAGATTTTAGAAGATCAGAAATTGAAAGACTATTCTTAGGGTGAGAAAAGTTCAAGGGAAGGACTGAGAACAATTTCATAAAGGCAAGAAAAAAATATAATTTGTAATGAAAGCCAATTCCTGGTATGGCTTATCTACCTCCTCTTCAAAAATTTCTGAAAATGTAACTCACGAGTATCTAATGTCCATATATCACTCTGCCATATCCTTCCTGCCTACACTCCAGTGCATATATTTTTTTGTTTTCCTAGTGTCACTTCATATTATTCTTTTAACACGGAAAAAACAGAGAGATAGAAACAAAGTATTACATTGACTATAAAAAAAATGGTGGTGGAAAAAATCCAAATTCAATAAGAAAATTTATCTAGCAAGAAGTCTGCATTGTTTTTGTGTGTGTGGTGAGTAATAGTGAACTTAGGAATTACGCCAAATAAAAAAAGAAAAGCTAAAAAAACTCTGTGGCAATATTTGATTTATTTAAGTTAGAAGTTTTGGAAAACAAAGATTTATCTATACTATGTTGAAATTTGCTCCAAATAATACATCTCTATTTTATTCTACTTATTTATATTGCATATTCCCTATTTGAACTGGGGTTTTAGCTTCCCACAGTTTCCTAACAAATCTTGCACTTTTATAGCATTTTTGTATGTCAACTTTTATTTATTTTTACTATAAATTAATGTGGCTTCTATGATCTATTTTACCGCACTCTCTGCTCAACTGCAGCTTCAGCTTCTTCACTCACCCCCCACGTATATCTGCACTTTCCAATAACACAGTCTTCCCTTGGTATTCCAGGAAGATTGGCTTCAGGAATTCACCAACATAAAAAAATTCACACAAACTCAAGTCCCACAGTAAGCCCTGCAGAATCTGAGGACACAAAAAGTCAGCCCTCCTTATGCACGGGTTTTGCATCCCATAAATACTATATTGTTCATTCACCAGGTTGATAATGAGGAATCTACTGATGGAAAAGGTTGCCTGAAAACTTTTTGTTTGGAAGAAAGCTGCATGTAAATGGACCCAGGCAGTTCAAACTCATGTTGTTCACAGGTCAGTTCAAACTCATGTTGTTCACAGGTCAGCTGGATTCAAATTTCATGGATTCCTGTGAGCCAATGATTGCCATTCCCTGAGACTGGATTCCCTCAGATTGTCCAAATCTCCCCTGAGCTTCAGACATACATATCCGGCTCTAGATGTACTAGTTAAACAGAACCCTAAAGTAAATGTCTTTATAACCAGACTCATCAATTTGCTTCCTAACTCACCTCATCTCCTTGCATATTCTATTTTCGGTAAAATAATCTATTTTATGTTTTTCAAATTGCTTTTAGTCTACATACATAAAGCATAAGGTTTGTTATAATCAAATAACAAGATTTTCACCCAGCCACATTTCCCTGTCATGGAATGTTCCCTGCAAGTATACAAAAAGACATATTAAATACCTTATTTGGGAAGGAAATAAGAAAAGTTATGAGATACATAAAATTATAACTTTCTGCCATGCTTAGTGGAAGTTTTATTGATGGGAATGCCTGTATTTAAAAAGGTGAAAGCAATAACAGGGAATCAACCTAGGTTTCCAACAATGGTGGACTGGATTAAAAAAAACAAAACATAAGCCGGGCGCGGTGGCTCACGCCTATAATCCCAACACTTTGGGAGGCCGAGGTGGGTGGATCACGAGGTCAAGAGATCGAGACCATCCTGGTCAACAAGGTGAAACCCCATCTCTACTAAAAATACAAAAATTAGCTGGGCATGGTGGTGCGCACCTGTAGTCCCAGCTACTCAGGAGGCTGAGGCAGGAGAATTGCTTGAACCCAGGAGGCGGAGGTTGCAGTGAGGGGAGATCGTGCCATTGCACTCCAGTCTGGGTAACAACAGTGAATCTCCGTCTCAAAAAACAACAACAACAACATGTGGTACATACATACCATGGAATACTACAGAGCCATATAAAAATAAAATCATGTCCTTTGCAGTTACATGAATACAGCTTGAGGCCATTACTCTGAGTGAGTTAACACAAGAACAGAAAGCCAATTACTACATGTTCTTATTAAAAGTGGGAACCAATATGGTTTGGCTGTGTTCCCGTCCAACCTCATCTTGAATTACCACATGTTGTGGAAGGGACCCTGTGGGAGGTAACCAAATCATGGGCGAAGGTCTTTCCCTTGATGTTCTCATGATAGTGAATAAGACTCCTGAGATTTTAGATTTAAAAATGAGAGTTTCCCTGCACAAGCTCTCTGTCTTTGCCTACTGCCATTCATGTAAGATGTGACTTTCTCCTCCTTGTCTTCTGCCATGATTGTCAGGCCTCAGCCAGCCATGTGGAACTGTAAGTCCATTAAACCTGTTTTTCTTCCCAGGCTAGGATATGTCTTTATCAGTAGCATAAAAACAGACTAGTACAGGAACTAACTCATGGACATAAACATACTGAAGTAGACACTAGAGACTACTAGAGTGGAGAGAGAGCCAGGGGCCAATCTTTGAAAACTACTGAATACTATGCTCATTACCTGGGTGATAGGATCAGTCGTACCCCAAACTTCAGCATCATGCATATACCTATAAAACAAACTTGCACACTTACCACCTGAATCTGAGATAAAAGTGAAATATTAAAAATAATTTTTATTAGCAGCAGAAAATTCTCAAACTAATAACTTAAGTTTTCATTACAAGAAACCAGAAAAATCACGTTAGATACACAGCAAAGAAGAAAAAATAAATGATAGAATTGGTATGAAAAATGAAATAAAAAATAGAAAATTATAAGAAAAATGAAAAATAAAAAATTATAAGAAAACTAAAAGTAGAAAACAAAAATGAAATGAAAAAGCTTTTAGCTAAACTGACCACACACACACACACATACACACACACACGTACACACACACAGAGAGAGAGAGAGAGAGAGAGAGAGAGAGAGAGAGAGAGAGAAGAGAGAGAAGAGAGAGGAGAGAGGGAACTGCCTAGGAACCTAAAAAGACACCTTAAAGAATAGAAGGAATTTTTTGTGTATCACACAAGTGATAAGGAACTTGCAATCAGCACTTATAAAGTCCTCTTACAACTCAATGCTAACTTAAAAAAAATTGAAATCTGTGCAGGATTTGAATAGACATTTTTCCATAAAAGATATACGATGATCATTAAAAGATGTTCAAAACTGTCAGTCATTAGGGAAATTTAAATCTAAACCCAAAGATACTATTTCACACCCACTTCGATGACTATAATCAAAATGATACAAAATCACAAGTGATGAGAATGTGGAGGGGTTGGAGCTGTCATTTATGACGTGAAAATATGCAATGGTGCAGCCACTGGGGAAACAGTTTGGCAGCTTCTCAAAATGTTAAGTATAATTATCTGATGACTCAGCAATTCTCTACTTTGGTATATACCCAAGAAAACTGAAAATATGTCCACATAGAAAGGTGTACATGAACGTTCATAGACGCATTATTCATAACAGCTTAGAAGAACAACCCAAATTTCCATCAAGTATGAATGAATAAACAATATGTGGTATACTCATACTACTGATGCTACAGCATGGAAGAACCTGAAAGTAGTGTGTTAAGGGAAAGAAGCTAGTCACACATGGCCATATACTGTACGATCCCGTTTACAAGAAATGCCCCAGCATAAGCCAATTTATAGAGACAAACAGTAGATTAGACAAAGCTATAGAGATAAAGAGCCTTGGACTGGGTGAGGGATTATGAGGAGTTACTGCTAATTGGTAATCCATTTCTTTTTGAGGCAATGAAAACGACCTCACCTTAGATTGTGATGATGGTTGCACAGGTTTGTTTTGTTTTGTTTTGTATACTAGAAACCAAAGAATTGTAAAAAAAAAAATGCCAATGTGTTATCTTTAAATGGATGTTTAAAATAATGTACTAACCTTCAGGGTTCTTTTTTTCAGCAAAAGAATAGATTTCTCATCTTAATGATTAAAGAATCAAGTCAAAATTCAAGCACTTTTTCTAAGAGATAAGGGGTACAAATGTATATTTCTTGTGATACTGTCCTATATTTTCCCATAGCTTTTCATTTTCAAACTGACCTCAAATGAATAAATACAACTTTTTATTACATTTACTGGCTAGTACATCCTAAAGTAGGAAATTCAAAGCCGGCTTCCCCAAGCCAGTTCGGACAAATAATTGAATTCTCTGTCATCATTCCTGTTAAATTTTACAAGCTTTCATAGTAATTTTCAGAAGCTTTTACAGATTTAGGTTTATGGTTTTCTATACACTGGTTATAGAAAATACATCTTGAATTATTTTATTTGAAAATTACACATTGAGGAATTTCACTTTCTCATCCTGTTTAATTCCTAGGCTCATAATGTAACCATAGAGCTATGTGTTTTTCTGCTCACTGTAATGTAATTATCAGTTGGCTAAACACACAATAAATTAAAATGATTTCTTGATTCTGATAAGAAAAGAAAAAAATGAACGAAGTGCTAGTATATATTTTTCTCATTGTACTAATATTTTGAAAAATAACTACAATTTATTATTTGAGACTTAAAATGTTATTTTCAAATTATCTCTAATAATATAAATTAGATCATAGTTTATGTATTAACACAACAGCATTGAGAAAAATAAATATAACTCACTCTCAACAATAAACTTAATCGCTTACATTGCCACGAATGTCTTACCTTTGTCTTGGCAGGCTGATGAGGGGCTGTTTATGACACCTCTTGCTAAGGCTAAAAAGCTTGTGTACAATTTTCTGTGCCTTTAGGAAAAGTTGTTTCATGCTGGTCTCCAGTTGTTCATAACGGCGCTGAAAATTAGAATCCATTGTCCACAAATGCATTATAGTAGATGTGTTGAGGAAATAATTCATAGGTAGCCTTTTCATAAATAACTTGAATTCATCTGAAAAATGTCAAAATTCAACACTTTAATTATGAAACCATTATTTCCCATTTGACCAAAACATATATGTCAATAGTAAGAACAAATAAATACACAAAATTAAGAATAAACACAGCCCATCATTTGTGAGTAGCAAATTAACAGAAGATGGAGGTTTAGCTGCCTTACACTTACCTTCTTTTGTGTTCCCGTTAAAATAGAACTTCCATGAAAGAAGATCACTAAAATAATTCGTGCTAAAGCAAACAGTTAGGGCAGAAAGTTTAAGTCCAACTTAATTTTTCTGTGTGCTTCGTTTAATGGTGTTTCAGTGAACCTTCTTCAATACACAGCCACCATACATCTGGCTTTCAGTTGTGGCTTTGGTATTAATTATCCTTAGTGTATTTAAAGATCTTTGGAGAAATTTTCATTAACTCAGAATAGAAAATATATAAAATCACTGCTAAATAATTTTATTAGTGTTTAAAGAAAAAGAAAAACCTTTTTAAATATAAAATCTTAAATTTAAATAAAATTTTGAATATAAAATTATAATGTTCAACTATACACCCTAATTATAACTGACCTTATTTGTAACTGACTTATTTGCAAGTCTTTGTAACTGATTTTATTCTAATTTGTTATGACTAATCATTTAAAACATAAGTACATGCTAAAGAAACAATATTAAAAAAAATTAAAGCTGAAATATGGGCTTTGGTTTTTGAGCGAATATTGTGCTGTCTTTTCAACTGTCTGGTTTAACCAACATTAGGAATCAAAGCTGATGTTACACTAAAATAAACAAAATCAAGAAGATCTAATAATTATCTGAACACAAAAGATAGTTGAAAAAATTATAGAAATGTGGAAACAACCAGACTGTTAACAAATATTAAGCATACACAAAATGTACTACATACATACAATAGAATAGTATTCAGCCATAAAAATGAATGATACATGTTTAGGATATCACACTCAGTGAAATAAGCCAGAAACAAAAGGACAAATATATGATTTCCCTTTTATGAAATATCAGTACTGGGAAATGCAACTTTTTAAGTCACAGTGAATTATAGTCATGAACATTGGGGTTATTTTTTCTAGATCAAATAAGTACAGAGCCCTGGCATCTTTTGGGCTTTGAAGGAATAGACTTTAATATGAAAAACAAGGAAAAGAAAATAACAGTACTTTTTACACACAAAAATGAGAAAACATTTTATAGGGTATATCTGTCCAACCATTTTTTTTTTCTGGAAGCAGTCTCTCTCTCTCTATCCCAGGCTGGAGTGCTGTGGTGTGATCTCAGCTCACTACAGTCTCCACCTCCCAGATTAAAGCGATTCTCATGCCTCAGCCTCCTGAGTAGCTGGGATTACAGGCACCTGCCACCACACCCAGCCAATTTCATAATTTTAGTAGAGAATGGGTTTTGCTATGTTGGCCAGGTTGATCTCCAACTCCTAACCCTGAGTGATCTGCCCGCCTTGGCCTCCCAGAGTTCTGGGATTACAGGTGTGAGCCACTGCACCTGGCCCAAATCATTTTTTAAGTAAGCAGAGTATAACTAATGGATACATTTTATAATTCCTATTTATTTATTTATTTACTTATTTTTGAGACCATGTTTTGCTCTTGTTACCCAGGCTGGAGTGTAATGGTGCCATCTCGGCTCACTGCAACCTCTGCCTCCTGGGTTTAAGTGCTTCTCCTGCCTCAGCCTCCCCAGTAGCTGGGATTTCAGGTGCACAGCACCACACCAAACTTTTTGGTATTTTTTTTAGTAGAGATGGAATTTCATCTTGTTGGCCATACTGGTCTCAAACTCCTGACCTCAGGTGATTCGCCAACCTCAGCCTCCCAAAGTGCTAGGATTACAGGCCTGATCCACCCTGTCCGGCCTATAATTCAAATTTGATTGTATCCTATATATTTTTTGGTCCCATCTGTCTCTTTTGTGAAATTCCCTCTTTTGAATAAAGAGTTTATGCATTGAAATTGGAAAGCATTTCTTGGATTATTCACATGGCAGATGCCACCACTTTGAAAACTACTCATTTCGTTGTCGTCTTTTACTTGAATAGTTTTGAAAAGCCTGTATTGTATTGTAGGTATACAGATTTTAATTAGGTTCACTGTTGGTTATAATAGTATTGGGACAGGTTTTAAATTTGTAAATTTTACTGAAGATAGAAAATATTTTAAAATTCATTTTTAACTGAACTACAGTGAATATAACAATGCATGCCAGCTGAAAATTGCCAGTATGTAATTTCTAAGAAATAAGGTTTTAACATGACACCTGAATAATTACTTCATTATGAAGTCATTAAGAGTCAGCACTGTCACCCAAAACATTTATTGAACACCTGTTGTGCACAGAACGTACAGATGTTTCAGTCTATGACAGCAAGTATTGATAAACCTTTTTTTAATTTTAAAAAATGACTAAGACAAGCAGTATTTTCAGATAGCATCTTCTGTATCTGAAATTCACTCTACTTAGAAGACCCCAGAAATATTCATGTGGAAATCTTTTCTTTCACTGTTGGAAGTCAGTAAAATTTTTATTTATAGAATAGAGAAATAAAATTTGAATGACACATTAGATTTATAAATCAATAATTTACATAACTAAAAGCAAATAATACTTTATTTTCTACATAGCTTGGGGAATTACCCTATAAGATAAAATGTTATCTGGCATCCCTAACAATTGTGTTTTATTTTTGTAGTTATCTAAGTGGGAAATACACAATAGTCATGCTTTTGGGGATACATAAATAAGCCTGTGAAAGAAAACAAATTAATATCATATAAAAATAACCCAGAAAGAGTAAATGTTAATATGTAGGTAACTAGAGATATTTTATTCTAAAAATATCTCCATGTTAAGTATGTATCAAGTGAGTACTTTTCATAGCATCATTGTGAGGACTATAGAGAAACAAAATAACGAAGTGCAATGACAGTAATAATGGGAATAAACGTCACCTAAGCTGGCAGGAAGTTACAGCCAGTCACAGTCTTCCTAAAACTAAAGTGAAGCAAATCATAATACATAGGGAAATGCATGGTACGAAAGAATTCTGTGTAGGTAAACAGAATCAGCCTAGGTGACAACTTTCAATAAATTACAGATGAATAACTACGCATGATGTAAACTCTCTGGGCTACTATCACTTCTCCACTAAAAACTGAGTAATTTTGAAAACAGTTAAAGGTTTGTTGTGCTTTTTTCCTTTTTCTGTCAGTAGAAAATCTAGATAACACTTGCTATTTAATTAGCTTATTTTGAAACTATTAGCAATAAATACTAATTCAATTAATTATCGCAATAATTCTTCACAAAAATTTTAAGCAATTTTATATGCAAAATACAGATAATGCTTGCTTTCATAACTGTTAGCAAAAAGTTTTATTAATGCTACTATATTTACACAATTATCCTATGTATTTATCTTTTTTATTTTCAAGCTTTGCAGTTGAATAAAACAGATGAGAGTGGGAAACTGAAAATTTTGGGGAAGTTAAAGACTCAGACTGAGATACATACATCCTGATTGGTATTTTTGCCCTTACTGTAAATAACCTTGGCCAATGAAGTTGATTGTATACTTTCAAATGTTCAGAACCTCTATTCAGAACTGCTTTAGAATGTATTTTCAAGGATGTTCTAAAGCATTCTAAATTTTGTAGAGTTTTGAAGGTCTATAATTTACTTCCTGAATTATGTAAAAAATTAATCAGTTTTTCATTGCTTAGAAATAATTTCTTGAGTTATAAATCTATCAAAATAACTCAAAACAGAAGCTTCTGCCATTGGTAAGTATGAATATGGACAGGGAGTACTGAAAGAGGAAACTTGTGCTTGCTTTTATGATTGTGATTAATTCATATTATTGTGCTAATTATATTAAAATTTAAATTAATATTGTGAATAAATATAAAAAGCACATGACTACTGAATTATCAATACATCAGGTACATACCTTATGTTTCAGACATGGATTTTTATTTATTATTTTTTAGAGACAAGGTTTCACTCTATTGCCCAGGCTTAAGTACAGTGGCATGATCATAGCTCATTGTAACCTTGAACTCCTGGGCTCAAGCAATTCTCCAGCCTTACTCACTCCAGCAGCTAGGACTACAGCCATGCATAACCATGCTAAGCTAATGGTTTTCTCTTTTTTTTTTTTTGTGGTGGACATGGGATCTTACCATATTGTACAGGGTCAAACAATTCTCCCATCTCACCAATCCAAATGATTGGGATCAAGGGCATGACCTACAGTGCCTGGTTTCAGACAGTTAAATACAGTGACATTGTTTAGTTACTTGTTAGCCTAAGGTAAAACTCTACTGGGTCACATTTTATGTGTGTGTGTGTGTAAATCAATGTACATATTGGTATAAAGTATCATTTCAGTAGACACGACAATGCAGTGTGGATAATAATTTAATTATGAAAGCACAGCAACAGCTGCACAATAACAATACAAAAATATGTAATATTGAACAAAGTATGTAATGGATATGGTCACAGGGCAAATAAAATAAAAGAAGAAATAGAAAAAACATGTCAGATATGTATGAAGAACCCATGTAAACATTTGATTTTACACAGAAAAAAAATGATCATTAATGATTTTATGATATTACCAATCCAATGCCTTTAAATTCATTTCTCCTACTTATGTTTGTGAACACAGGATTTCTTGGAAAATGATATGTGTTCATAAGAAATTCTAGTAACACAAAATTTTTGTAAGCAATAAACTAAAAACATATTACTTTCTAATACCAAATGAGGAAATATAGGGCTTATCTATACATGAACACATAGCAAGTATGCTCTGTTTCATTGGCTGGGTTTTTATGTGTTAATTTTTTTGTGTGCTTTTTGCTATTGTTTAGACTCAATACTAAGTACTAATTCCAAAGCCTACAAATAGATATGAAGCCACATTTTCATGTCACTGCCCAACCGGAACACCCTCTGATAAAGCTATTTCCTGCTCCTTTAGAGCCGTATTTTCCTGGAGTGTGGGTCTTCTGTCTTCTGATTTTGCGTGGCAAAAAAAAAAAATTCTAGCAAATAAGTTAATCAAAATCCTTGACACTAAGGAAATACTGGGTTTAAGTCGGTAAGATACAAAATTGGCAAGTTATGAAAGAAGTGGGAATGTGAGTGAGAAGACTCAAGGCAAGAAAATTTGAGACGGAAATTCCAGGCAATCAGTGTCCTGCACAGCAGAAAGTTACCAAGGGCTGAAATGGCTTCCGATCCTCCAGGGAGCGCTAGTAACACACAAATTTTGACCCACTCTGTAACCCTTACAGAATTGATTTTTACTTCTGCAAACCTTTTTTCTCCTAACATTTCTAAGGGACTATTTCAATGATTTGTATCAGTTTCAAAATTTCCCAACTTCTACAGTAAATCACTGATATGACTTCAAGTGGCCACATATCAATGTAAGTCTATTCAAACCATTCTATAAGCCATGGGTATAGAGTTTACACTGAAATTGACAAAATACTATCATGCTGCATAAAGTCAATGGCAAGCCTGTTCAATAGCTTGTGAACGGACCAATTTTATGAGACTACAAAGCGATGGGTACACCAGGGTATAAATCAGAAACAGATTCGAATTTCTTAGTAGCTGCCTAGAAATAAGGGGTGCTCTTTCTGTTTTATTTTTCTCTGAAAGATGCATCATGCTTTATATTAAAGCATTTCAATACATCACGCCAATTAATCTGTCCTTCACTGGCTTGCCCTGTTGATGACCCCATTCAACTGTTTGAGAAATTACTTAAATAGAGCCTTACGTCTTAGAAGCTGGAAAGCCCAGGTCCTGGCTGTTCCAGTGCCCTTGCAGCTACAGAGGGAGTGAGTGCGTCATTTAAACTAGAAGGAACAGGTCTACCACCCAGATTTTGATCTTAAGCTGTTAATGCAAAGACAAAGAGGGTGGCTAGAGATATTGTCTCAGGAGATAATGTTTCCGGTAGTAAGGGTAGTGGTTACTTCAATATGGTGTTCATTGCAGTTATCAGTGTTGACCTCACTAAATAGGTCTTATACAATTTTTTTTTAAGACAGAGTCTCACTCTGTTACCTAGGCTGGAGGGCAGTGGTGGTATTTTGGCTCACTACAATTTTGCTGTGGTGCCTCAGCCGCCTGAGTAGCTGGGATTAAAGGTGTGTGCCACCACGCCCGGCTGATTTTTTGTATTTTTGGTGGAGATAGAGTTTCACCATGTTGGCCAGGCTGGTCTTGAAATCCTTACCTCAGGTGATCTGCCCACCTTGGCCTCCCAAAGTGCTAGGATTACAGGTATGAGCCATCTCTCCAGGCCTATGCAAAATTTTTTACTGTTTCCTGTGCAGCACATGAGTAGGTTTCCCTGTTTTTCTTGGTGATTTGATGTGTCATCCAGAATCCCTTAATGAATTTATCCAACTAAGTCATATAGAGCCTGTTTTCCTTACAGCAAAGAATCTGGGCTTATACAGGTTAAGATATCAGAAGTGGTTTGGTAAAAGTTTCTAAAGAAACGTGAGAACACATTTGATTGGTTTCCTACTAACTGGAACAAAAAAGCTTTATAAATGTATACACTATAAAGGGTGGAATTTTGACAAGAGAAATTCTACCTCTGCCCACCTACAATGAAGTGCTTGTTACAGAAATGGCATTTGGAACTATAAGCCTGCATATAAATGAATGAAGGGCATGAAAAATTCAGACTGTAGATGAGTTTACTACTAACAGAGATGGTTTGCTTAACGTGCCCCAATTCCTATCCATTCAAAGAGCAGAATGATTGTGAGACTTTCAAAGATTGTGCTAAAAAAATCTTTTACCTGTTGCAGCTGTAGGGCTTCAAAACAAACTTAGACCCCAAGATTGAATTTTCATTCCTTTCAGATCAGTCACAAACAACCGTGACTGGAGAGGCATGGTAACCTCGGAACTGAAAAGCAGATGTGTGGGATGACTGGAGTTGACTGAAAATAATTTAAACCAGGAACTTTTGCTTTCCTGCTCCCTCCCGGCAACGCAGCACCTCTTGCCCTGTTTGAAGGGCTAATCTCATCTTACCGTATTCAGACACTGCAATGATCTTAATCAAGGGAGTGACCATCAGCGGGAAGCCAATTCTTACCATGCTTATCATGCCTCAGGGGAGCTTACTGAAAATATTCTAAGAGAAGCTAATTTTCCTACAGACTACCAAGAATTTGCTCATTTTTATTGGAAGAAAAGGCATTAAACGATTGGTAAAAAGAATGCTAGTATCTTCAATGAGTGCTGTATTGGCGGTTTTCTATAGGATAGGGACAACACTAGAGTGAAAATCTCTGAAATCAGTTCACCTCTGACTTCAATAAAGATAAAATTACCCTCTGTACTGAGGTCCACTAGCAACTATTAGCCCTCAAAGGCACAGTGGACATAGGTGTTGTAATGCACAGAAAGTTCAATATTCTACTTAAAAGTTTAACCTGTAGAAATTTTACATTTACTAATCAGATTATGGCCCCATGACAAACACAAGACCAGTGGCTTGAGGTCAGATCTAATTTGTATCATTAATATAATAATAATAACACATAGGTCTGGCAACAAAGGCCTGGTTCAAATCATCATATTTAGAAAGCTGTTCTATCATATTTGCAGCCCTAAATCATCCCTGAATCATTTCAAAGACCAGAACTCCTGTATCACAGAGTACTAAGCAGGGCAAATATTCTACTTGAATGCTGAGTGATAGTTTCTGGGGTATGCTACGATATTCAGGAAATCACAATGTGGTTGTGTAAGAATCAGAAAATAAATTCAATTCCCCCTATATGCCCTTCACATTAGGCCAATAAGGACTGTAACCCATAAGATGCTTGCTTTCCAATTATTTCAGTAAAAATTATTATAGAAGAACATTGGCTGCAAAAGCTATTATGGAGTAATATCAATTAGGGCAAAAATACAAAGTGAAGCTTCTTGTTTCTGCTAATAATGTAAATCTAGAGTCACACTGCTTGTTTTTCACGCTTGACACAATTCCAGGAATTTGGGAAACTTGCAGCCCTTGAAAATTGTGAAGGGAGTATTCATATTCCATCTCCAATTAACTCAGTATTTTGGCTAACGCTTCAACATAGAGCTTTTCTAATTAAAACTGCTATTCCTGATGTGGTAGCTTTACCAGTGGTGTGATTCTTGGCACCAGGGATAATGCTTCCTCTCTGGTATAAACTGTTTTCTCTATAACTGTAAACAGAGAATATCAGGAACAGTTTTTCCTTCATATGTCAGTCACAAGAGTTAAACATTCGCATTGTATTCTGGAGTTATTTCTCAGCATCTGTGCTACAATTTATTTTACAAGGATGTAGATCATCTCATTGTGCCACAAGTCACATTTTGTTAATGATCATAACACTGAAAAATATAAAATGTGAAATATGTTAAAAAAAAACCACTGGCAAGTAGCAGGTATTCTCGCTGGCATGAGGATGGAAAATAAATGTTATCTACATTGAGACTCTGGTGATTCTGTGCACACTTGGATTTCCTCTTCAAAATGAAGAACAAGTAACTTCTTCATGTCGGCTTACTAACAAAGACGTACAAATGTTGGAAGTTGCATAAAATGATTTCCCTGGTAACAGTATTGATAATAATGACTTCAGTGATCTGTGTTGGTGTGGCAGATGTGCCAGCTGCAATTCTTTGGCTCCTCGATGCCCTCAGGAGATTGCTTCTGCAATTGTGATTTCAGGCTTGTTCCGGGCATAGGGTCTGAGCCAGCATCTCCAATCCTCTTGTTGATTCTGTGAACTATCCAATCCAATGTCTTCAAATAAATTCCTTTTCTACTGCAGTCAGATTCTGTTCTTGCAAGAATGCTGACTGATGCAGCTAACTGAGGCCTCAAGGGCAATTACAGTCTGTAGTTCAACAAGATTCGAACAAATATTTGTTGAATGTCTACTGTGTACCAATCACTGTGCTAGCTGAGTGTTAAAACCACAGTATTAATAATTAGTATTGCTATTATAATTATTGCTCTAGTAATTTTATCAGGATTTTTGTTGAAATTTTTTGATGAAATTATATAAGTATTATGAAAACTTAACAGTTAGCTATTATTTTCTTTTATAATTTATTTAGTGTTTTTCTATGTGCTGTGCTCAGCAATTGACATGGATTATCTCATTTAATCCTTAGAACAGTCCTAGGAGATGGGTACTTTTGCGGATGAGAAAATTTCCCTAAGCAAGGTTCAGCAAGCTGCTCAAAGTGACACAGTTATTAATTAAAGCCTAGAACAAACCAACTCTGAAAAAAGCAAGGCTCCTGCTTTAATAAAGATAAAATCTTGTAGAGTTGACAGAAAAATAAAGTTATGATTCCCTACACTTAACGGGAGCTCTTGTTTGGTAGACTTTTATAAACATTATCACAGCCAATCTCGGAATAACCATGCGGTATGACAGTCTGGGTTTTTGAGACGTGGTGTAAAATAAATCTGAATTATAGGGTCATTGCCAGAGTAACCTATGAGAGGAAAATAACAGACCTGAGGAAACATAAAAGGGAAGATAACTTCATATTTCTGTGACGGTCAGGACAATGTTTTATTTTATTTGTTTTGTATTTTTCCTTTGCAAACACCTAAGAAAGAATATCACATATACTATGAATTAAGTATACATTTCTTAAATGTCTTAACCAATTAACAAGATTCAGAAGGAAATGGCTGAATCTAAATAGAAATATCTACAGAACAGTTCATGTGAAAAAGCAGAGCTTAGTCACATAAAATGTGAAGCCCTGTTTTATGTCTTATGGGCCACGAAAGACCCGCGGGGAAAAAACCTTGAAGTAAGATATGTATTACAGTTCTAACCCTTAATACTAACATGGACCTTTAACACTCTTAATTCTGTGTCTTAGATATTGCTGTAATGCCTGCTGTATTGAAACAGTAATCATGACTTAGATATGTTGAGTAAGTTTTTCCAAGTGTGATGCCTCCTAGGTAATGCCTAGAGAAAAGCTGCTGAACACACAAGCAATATTTGCCTATGAGATCCAACTCAATTGAAAACATGTACCCACTAGCAGATGAGAAATCCAGCTAGAGCCATGGTGGTGAGACGTAATCTCAGAGGAGGGATTTCTCCGCTGGCCTAAGGGGTCAGTGTGGTTGACTAGATGCCCCTCATAGGTCACTGGTTTCTTATTGGCCATAGAGAAATCGGGAGACGTACACAAGCATATTGCTGGTTTTGATTGTTTGATTGCTTGTTTGCTTTTATTAAATAATCAACAATATGTTGATCATCTAACGGAGAGAGAATTGGTGGAAAACACTCCACACCCTTTGAAGAGCAAGTAATAATACCCTCAAAGAAAAAGACTCTTTCTTTTAAATAGGAAACACTTGCTTGGCACTAGTTCCTCTCACGGGCCAGATATTAACTTCTGCAGCAATTTTTGCTCCTTTTCCCCAATATAAATGGAGGCCAAATAAGTTTAGTGATTTCCCTAGGAATCAAGATCTACAGAAAAGTTAAATTAGTACTTAAACTAAGAAATTTCTTCGTAAGTTGTCTTTCACATTATGTTGCTACCTGAAATGTTAGATACATTAAGTGAAAATGTGTAATAATTATTAAAATAATGCTAATTTTTAATAGTTAAAAATTATGTAACTACTAGGAAAGTTAAGAAAAAGCATAAAAACATTATCCACTAGCCACATTGAGTATTTCTACTACTACTACGAGGAATGGGGAACCTGTCAATGATTTTGCCCCATGACATTCGGCTACAATCTGATTTTTAAAAATTGTGTCTTCTTGTCACACGCAGTGGCTCATGCCAGTAAACCCAACACATTGGGAGGCCACAGCAGAAGTGCTTGACACCGGAAGTTTGAGATCAGCTGGCACAATACAGTAAGACCCCAACTCTACAATTTTTTAAAAATTGCCCTGTTGTGGCTGTCGTCCCAACTACTCAGGAGGCTGGGGTGAGATGATCACCTGACCCTGGGAGTTTACAGTGAACGGTGATTGCACCACTGCACTCAAACTGGGTGAGAGAGTAAGACTCTATCTGAAAAATTTTTTAACAAGTCTTTATTGCAGTGGTTTTACATGTAATGGAAGTGCCTACTAGATGAAAAATAAAAACAATGTGACTAAATTTTTGGTAAGTAAATATCAGTGCTTTGGGTGACAAATAAATGGCTAACTTCTTACATACTAGTTAAATTTATTCTCAATAATTAAATATCGGCTTTTGTGTACATGAGATGCTGTGCTCTTTATTTTTATCATGTTATATTTACAAATGAGTTGCCATGTTTCTTAGTTGTTGAAGACTTTTTTCTCTGGATTGAATTAATCAAATGTAGTATGTGTTACACTCTTCCATCCATTTTCTATAGTATTACTGAAATTTGTCAGAAAATGGACTTTATTGAATAAAAACTATATGTGATGCTTCTAATTGGTCATGTTTATTGATTCCAAATTAAAACATCTCAGACTGCAGCATTAATAATTTACAGATAATTGGCAACTGTGCTAACTTGTTTATCATGAACGGCACCATTGTCATAGTCTGAAGCTGGTATGTCCCCCCCCATCCTCCTCCTTAGGCAATTCCAGTTTACACTTTATCAATGAGAGAAAGTCACGTGGGATGCGGAAGCTGACAGAAGTGGGAGCCATCATCCTCAGAAGTTTATGATAAGGAACATATGACATTCGAACATAGTCTTTCCCAAAATGCAGTGATATGATGGCTCCCACAAACAGATACAACAGCTTCCACAGAAACGGTAGCATGTCCAGGAACAGCAGCTTCCAAATACCTCCCCAAGGTTCCCTCTTCACAGTGGCCAGATGCATGCAGACTCTTGGACCTGTCCGCAAACTAGGTTTTCTATCCATGCCAGGGCTTTGAAATTAAGTGAATTAAGAATGTTTCTCTAGTTCTCTTTCCACCTTCTTCATTTTCTTTGTCTTCTCTACATCTTCATGTGAGCACTAACTCCCATTTCAAACCCCTTATTTCTATCGTATTTTTGGTTATTTATTTCCTGTTTAAACTCAGATGAACAAATCAAGTAATGCAGCTGCTGCTAGTTTTCTATTACACACATTCTCCACTCATTAGAACCGGAAGAGGATAGCAATAGATCCAGATATAAAACCACGTGCAGTATCTGGTGTGTACATAGCAACCCATGTGGCCAATGAGAAAAAAGCAAGAATCTGTATATGAGGGAAGGGATGCATTCATGGCTAATGTTTTCAGTTTAAGATTTAGGTCTTGTCCTTACTCCTTATTGAGGTTTCCTGTGTCCTCTGGGGTAAAATGCAGACCCAAAGCTGGAGCAGCCGCATTGTAACCATGAAGAAAAAGTCAAGAGAAAGGGAAAGACACTGGTCTTCATCTCCTCAAGCCCTTGAAGTGGCACTGGCACTACCATTTCGCTGCCGTTACACACAGATAGTTGTCATTGAAAACGAGCAAGAAAGCGCACGAATGGAAGTCTTTAACGGTCCGAGGGTAGTGAGTTATCTCAACTGATTGTTCACAGTCAGTTACAGATCAAACTCCTTGTTATCCTCTTCCCCCTTCTCACTAGTGCACTTGACTAGTCAAAAAATTAAGAAATAAGTAAATAAAGCAATAACTCCTAAACTACTTATCTCAAGAGTCTTTACGTTATTAGAAATTATTGAAGATTCCAAAGAGCTTTTGTTTGTGAAGATATTTTATAGGCATTTACCATATTAAATATGTACTTATTAACGTAAACCATTTACATAAAAGTAACATTTATGAATGAAATACATATAAATAACACATTTTTATGAATATAACTGTATTTTCCCAAAAATTTTTTTGTGAGAATATTAGCATTGTTTCAATTTTGCAAACCTCTTTAATGTCTGGCATGAAAGAAAACATCTGGCTTCTCATATCTGCTGCTGTATTCAATTTTTCACAGTATTATACACCCTGTAGCTTCTAGACCCCTCCTCTGTACACTTGTAAGATAATAAAAGTGAAAACTGAAGGAAACAACATCTCTATGTTATTGGAACAAGGGGCTTGATCCTGTGAACTGGCTAAAAGTATCTCAGGGACCAACAGATTTCTCCTGATACACTTTGAGAATTGCTGCTGCAAAAAATGATAAAATAATCACCTTTCATGTTTGTGAGTCACTTTATAATTTACATGTTATTTCAATTAAAATCCTCATCAGTCCTGTGATGTAAATCAGAGTAGCTCAGCTCTACTGACTCCCTTTTATTGTCAAGGGAACTAAGCTTCAAAGTGATAACATTTTCTCCAACATCTAATATCTAATAGAACGTTGATACCTACTCTGCCTTGTCTTTAATGTGTCTTATTTTCCACTACGCCATAGTAGTTCTCCTCTGTGGAAAGTAATACTGAAGGGATAGATAGAAAAAATCTAAAACTGAAAAATTCAGTTCTGAGTATATATGAACATACATACACACACATACATGTACACACACATACACATGTACATTCGATTATAAACACATAAATAAGATATTTATAATATATTATATACATTAGCCTATCTATACATACAAATGGCCAAACTCAAAGTTTATATATTTTGTTTCAAATGTAATAATATGTAACTCATTTTTAAAATACTTGTGCAGTTTTTAAACATAATAACATTTAAATAATATAATGAAAAGCAGCACCCATTTCATAGTATTTGTATTATGCTACCTAATCAAAGAAAAGGGAATCTGTGATATTCCTAAGAGTTTACATGTAATGTTTCATTTTTCAAACCAACTAACGTATTAAAGAGAAAATCCTATATGAGTTCGTATTTAACAGCTGTGGATCCTCTCAATCATTTTGCCTCTTTCTACAGGTTGTCTTGGAATTTCATGAGGCAGAGAAACAAAACTTAGACAGTTATCATGTGATTTTTCCCCTGAAACACACCATCCAATATTAAAATCGGAGCATTCTGTTTATTCTCTCTACTGCAGAGCTGAGCTTCTCTGACCACTGCTCTGAGAATCGCCATTACTCTCCTTTCTGGAGAACTCTGAGAGCCAGTCATAAAAGATATAAATGATACCGCATGGCCTGAGAGCTGATGCTTTGTAGACTCCTGGCATTGTGTATAAGAAAAGTGGTCTAATAATAAAATCACGGCAATATTACTCCTTTCTCACAACAATATTTTCAGCAGTAATCTAGGCAATAAAGGTAATAGCAAGTCTAACACCACTGGCAATATTAAATTGAAATAGCAAATTGCAAAGTGAGTGAAATTGTTGTCAGAGGGATTGATCTAGAGTAGAACCAATATTTTTAGCTTCCAAATAAATGTTCAATAAAATGATGCTTCACTATTGTGCAAACATTATAATAGTGATTTACCAAAGATATATTACTTTAAAAAGTCTTCTGTTCTTTCATAGACTGGGGCACAATAAAAATAACTAAAATGAAAACAGAGTTATTTTTACGTTCCAATGAGTTTTAGGTGTTCGTAATACATTACTTAACTCATCCTACAAACTAGACTCTCAATATCCAGGAATGTTATTTTTATTTATATTGGAGTCCATGGAAACATTAGATCTTAGCCAGAAATGTTGCTGCTTCTCTCTACAAGCAAATGCAGTCAATAGGTTTAGAAATGATTCTTTATATATTAAAAAGTAAAACTTTCTTCATGTTATTTTATGTTAAGAAAATATTTAAAAATAATTATTATATATGTTTTACTCCTTATAGGACATGAAAAGCATACAGAAATCTGCCATCTATCTATCATCTATTATTTATCTATCTATCACAGATCAACACCTGTTACATTTCTTGTAACTTTCAGAAAATGGTATATTTTGCTGCAGTAACAAAACATCCCTTATGATTAAAACAATTTATTTATTTCTCACATTACATGCCTTAGTGAATCGGTGTTGGGCTTTGCAGGATCTTGGATCATGGAGGTTCTATGTTCTAACTGCACACACTGGAACAAAAGGCCTTCCTGGTTTTCACAGCAGGGGAAGAGAGAGTAACATGTGTTTTTGCTTTGTTTTGTTTTATTGTCTCAGTCCATTAATGATACCCTTTCCTTGCATTAACCCTTTATTTTTCAGAACTTATCACATTGCACCATCTAACCACAAGAAAGCTAGAAAAAATAAAAGAGGGAAAATGATAGCTGGTGGGCATTCTGTGTCAAAATGATGATCATCAAATATTCCTTTCCTCTCATGGTTGCACATGAAGAACATACTCCACACTTCCCTGGGAAAGATGATCCAACTATCCCATCACTGTATCAAGTGCAAAGATCAAGTTCCTTGAGAGATGTGGACTAGTCTGTTAATCAATTTCAGTTATGGCTCCCATTGGTCTGCAAGTCGATTATAATATAAAGTTTAACCAGCACTTTGGGAGGCCGAGGCGGGTGGATCACGAGGTCAACAGATCGAAACCATCCTGGTCAACATGGTGAAACCCCGTCTCTACTCAAAATACAAAATATTAGCTGGGCATGGTGGCACGTGCCTGTAATCCCAGCTACTCGGGAGGCTGAGGCAGGAGAATTGCCTGAACCCAGGAGGCGGAGGTTGCGGTGAGCCGAGATCACGCCATTGCAGTCCAGCCTGGGTAACTAGCGAAACTCCGTCTCAAAAAAAAAAAAAGTTTAAATAATGAGTTATTTGCCTCCAATAGTAATATTGATGTTGGAGGAAGAGAATAACCACCATAAACATAGCCATTTATAAAGGACACAAATGGGAGCTACAGGATTAGAAGTCACCCTGAAGACTGTGTGACAGGTGCAGGAAAAGGTCCTTACTTTGGAGGTGGTTTTACTTTCTGAGAGGTTGTTCTTAATCATGGCCCTTTACTAGTAACCCCACTTCCAGCTATTCTGCAGATATAGTTCCTGGATGGCTACATTTCTTTACACTTTTTTTTCCCTCTGTGCCTCTTTTAAATTTAAAGGAACTGGCTACTTTAAAGCTGTCAAGATTTTAAATGAAGACCACACCCTCATTGTGAGGTTCTGCAGAATATGCGTCCCTCAGGCTTTCTCATTTTTACTTTTACTGCTTGGGGTCAAGGAACAGTTAGCTCTTTTAACTCTGGAGAAGTGAAATCTCTGACTTTGTCTGTTTCATGTACCAAGGAGAGCTCATCGGCTTCTTTTAACACATGGCCAAACACAGCCATTAGTCATCTACCCAAAACACAGACTGCTTCTTAATCTCTTTCTATGGAGCTAAAATTGCGTGAGGCAAACGGCCTTCCTCGCAAGTAACTGCAGACGACACTGCTACTACAGGATAACATCGGCTGACATATTTTTTTGCTATATCTCCAACTGACTGCCAGGCCAAAATCACGGTTTTGTTTGTTGGTTTGCAGTGGAAGGATCCGATTCTAGTGCACAATTTCTGTAGCAGTCAGGAAAGACAGGTTGTGATAACAAACCTAAGATGTATTGTTTAAATAAAAAAGATAAAATAATTAAACCGATTATTGAAAAAAAAGGAAGAGTATGTATTGGTAGGAAACTACGATCTGATATTTACAATACTAAAAGCCCGTAAGCTCTAAAAACAGAATCAGAATTTGTAATTAATTTGACAAGCCTGATTTTCCCTAAATTCTTTTGGGAATAAATGTTTCTTAATGCATTATGATGCAATCTCAAACAAACTGGAATATTTTATCACATGCACTGCAGTTGGCCCTCCTTGTCAGTACTCCACATCTGTGGATTTAACCAGCTACAGGTGGAAAATAGAACATTTAAAAAGTGGTTGCATCTGTACTGCATACGTAGAAACATTTTTTTCTTGTCATTGTTCCTAAACAATACAGCATAGCAATTAGTTACATAGCGTTAGGTTGTATTAAGTATTATAATTAATCTAGAGATGATTTAAAGCATATAAGAGGATCTGTGCCAGATATATGCAAATAGTATGCCATTTTATATAAGAGACTCAAGCATCCATGGATTTTGGTATCCTTAGAGGTCCTGGAACCCTTGGATACCAAGAGACTGTATTTGTATCTGATTTTCATTTTAAAAGATAAAATATTATAAATTCTGTAACACATTTTCTCCAAGGGTTTTGCATGTGGTACTACAGACCTATAATTTCTAAATAATGTAGAACAACAGGATATCACAGGTGACTGCCTGTGCATAAAACTTTGGTACACAATATGTTTCTCTGGATTTATTATATTTATATTTTTAGCTTGTTTCACTTTCAATATATATTTTTCTTTCTGAATATTAGTGTATGTTGTTGTTAGTGTTATAACCATTTGCATTTTAAATATGCTTAACTAGAGCAATTGTTCCTGTGTAAGCCAGTTGTAATGCCACACTTTGCAAACGCATGTTTTTGCTAATCAAAACTTTAACATTTTATTACTGTATAGGGTCAGAAGAGTAGAGAAAGACATCTAATGAAGTATGTAGAAATGTTGATGCTAAAAGCCTGAATATTGGTTCTATGCATTTCTTGCTTGCTGATGAAGATTAATCACTTCTCAGAGCATATATGACTGTTTAGCCAGCAGTGATAGAAATCGAATTCCCTTTTTCTGATAGCCTCTACCCATCACTTACGTAAGTATCTATAAATGTACTGACAACCGCTACAGAGATTAAAGGAAACAGACTTGCTAAAAAAGAAATATTAGACAAATTGGATGAGTTAAATGATAAAACAATATCTGAGTAATGAAAAAAGTCAAGAGAAATTGAAGAACTATAAGGGAGGTAATGCATTTAAATTCAGTAGGTTTTATTTCATACAGAATTATTTGAAATATTTCCATGAATGAAATTTGATTATCAGCTTAGTAGAAATAACAGTATATTCTAAAATGGGCAGACATCAGTAGAATTAGATCACGGCTACCTTTCTCCTTTCTTTTATTACAATGTCAGCATAATATTTAAAATGCCTCAGCAAACTCCTTCATAACTTTAATAAGTAGATTTGCCAGGTGCAGCACTAGCAGGAGGCCCATAATATATTTAAGTTGGAAAATGAGACAATTATATTTCAAAGTTCTGATTGGCTACATTTTAATTTCAGAACTATGAGATGAACTGATTTAGCTAGTGGCTTTCTGGAGAAATCTCCCACATCTGCACCTGTTCATTTTATTACAACAGAAACACCTTGCCAGGGGTGAGAAAAAGATATTGGTCACAGAAGCAATGACAGCTTGGTCCCCTGCTTTTACTATTGATTACATTTCTTGATAGTCACATGGGAAGCTAATTAGTAATACGCAATTAACACTCTTGAAAAATAATGAAGAAAACATAATTATGTTGAGAAGCCCCAAAGACTGTTTGTAATCTTAAATGTGATATTCCCAGGTCACTTCATATAGCTTTGGCACCCGAAACCTTGACATTCTTTTTTTCTACACTGTTTTGTCAACCCAGTCTCTGTCCCTAACAAAAAGCAGTAATTATTAATGCTCTATTTTCTTATTTTAAATTAATAAAATGAATACTGAATTTTCATCAGTCTAATTAAAAATCCCCCAAGGAATCTCTCAATGAAAACAAGATAAAATTTGATTTGCATATAAAGTGAATAGTCTTTCAAGTAAAATACATCCGCTGTCAGCTTGTGATGTTACATTTATTTTCTTTCCCCCTTTCTCCATTAAGGGGTAGTGGCTCAATGAACAGACTCTCAAGCTGAGCCACTTAGGCTTTAATCTCTGCACTGACACTCAGAAACCATCTGACCTTAAAGACAATTCTTTGTCCTATCTGTGACATAGTTTTCTGTAAAGTGGAATAGTGTTGGTTTTGTACTAGTTATTTTACTAATTTTATCTTGAGTGAACACAGGTGGTATTCATGGTAAATAACGTGTCAGCCCTCCTTTTCTCTAATCCTCGCCGCTGTGGTGACATAAGAATGGTTGATGCCATTTTCTTTTCTTCCAAAACACAACATGCCTTTGACTTGGGACCAGGAGAAAAAAAAATTTCTGCACACAAAAGGGAAAGAGCAGCTGCCCGCTGCCTATTTGAAAAGGTCTAATTTCACCTGTTTGGTATATCACTGAAATCTCTCTAGGAACCAGGTAACCCCGTGTGTCTCGAATTTTACATCACTATTTCACAACCTAGGGCTGTATTCAAATTCAGAATCTTTATCCCTCCTTCAAATGCGCACGCCTATGGACGAAGCTGTTACAGTCTTTCTGGTACTTTGGGGTTTATGCATGAAGCTGAGAGTGAGTTACAACTATTTGGACTTCTTGGGTTGATAAAAGAAGCTTTAGTATCCTTTTAGATCACAGAAATTTGTTCCCCAAATAGGGTAAAAATGTTATAGATATAATACTTACGGTATAGTTTTAGGAGAATAAGTAAGACATTTTACAGGAACTTTAAGAAATCCAGGGAAGCTACGTATTCTCACAAGTAACAATAGGAGCTACCCAAGAGGATTTGTGATGCTTAAATAAATTGCTTAACAAATCACTCATAATTACCTCCTCAAAATTATAGTACTAAAAAATTCTAACTACAATTGATTTTTCAAAGACTTTACAAGTCAGTGTATCAGCCGTAGTATTTCAATATTGAAAGAAGCTCCACGTAACACATAGCTACTACTCAGCTGCCTTTATTTAACATTTTATTTTAAAATAGCAAAAATTCATAGGAAGCTACTAACATAGTACAGAGATAGTCCTGTGTACCTTTCATCCGGGTTCTGCTAATGATTGTATTTAATATCAGTAAAGCACAATACCAGAAACAGAGAATTAATAGGCATAATTTGTGTGTATAGTTATATACCAGTCAACATCAATACTATTCTATCACTACAAAGATATGCTCAGTTCCAACTCCTTGTGGTTACACCAATCCCTCCACTTCCCACTGTCCCTCATCCCTGGCAAATGCTAACCAACTGCTTTTATCTCCATAACTTTTTAATTTTGAAAGTGTAATAGACATGAAATCAGACAATATATGTTTTTCTGAGATTGGCTTTTTTTTTTAAAACTCATCATAATGCCCTTAAGATACATCAAAGTTTTTGTTTGTACAAATGCACATGCAAAATGTTCATTCTTGTTATGGATGAATATAAATTCATGGTATGTACAATAAAGTCTGTTAAATAATTTACATAATGAGGAGCATTTTGGTTGTTTCTAGTTTTTGAGCACCATAAATAAAGTAATCCACCTTCGTTTCATGTAAGTTTAGATATGTTAAGGTTGGAGTCTGCCTATTTTTTCTCTTTTCATTCCTTGCTTTTGCTTTCTGTTTTCCTTTTGTTCTGCTTTTCTGTGCATGAAATTTTCTTAGAATTTTATATGATTTATCTGGAGTATTTTATAGTGTTTCTCTTTGTATGTAATTGTTTTAAATGGCTGCTTGAGGTATTACACTATGTGTACATAACTTACCACGGTGGACCAGTGTAGGTATTTTGTCAGTTTGAATAAATTATAGGAACCTTACATCTCCTTTAAGTTCCTTTACTCGAATCCATTTATAATGTTACCTTAAACATTCCCTCTACATATACTGAGTATCATTTTCGACCATATTAAAATGTTTGCTTTGGCCATCAAGTGTAATTTAGAAAACACAAGAGGAAAATGAAAGTTGGTTTTGTTTACTCATTGTTTTACTATTTAAAAAAATTTTTTTGAACCTTTCGTTATTTCTTTCTGTTTAGGTAACTTTAGCAGCCATTAATTTAAGGAGGTCTTTAGTGACAAAATTATCTTAGTTTTTCTTCATTGGAACCTACAAAAATCAATTTAATTTTGGAAGGATATTTTTGCTTGATATCGAATCATAGTTAACATTTTCTATTAGCACATAAAAATGTCACTTCCTTCTCATCCTCTTAGTACTTGATAAAAATTATTGAAATTATTTTCCACCTCTAGTTAAAGGTTGTTTCTCCCTTGTTGTTTTCAAGATTTATTTTCTTTGTATTTTCAAATGTTAGACTGTTACGTGTCTTGGTGTGGATTTCTTTGTGTTTATCCTATTTAGGATTCTTTCAAATTCATAAACTTTAGGTTTATGTATTTGCCAAATTTTTTTAAATTCTCTGCTCTTATGTCTTTGAATACTGTTTAGACTCTTCTTTCTCCTCTTCTTGCAGGATTCTGATGATAAGAAAGGTGGGTCTTCTGTGAGAACCCTGCAGGTCCCCCAGTCTCTGCTTATTTTCTTTCAGAATATTTTCTCACTGTGTTCAGATAGGATAATTTCTGTTGTTCTGCCTTCCAGTTAAATGATTCCTTTCTTTGTCTTATTAATTCTTCTGTTGAGCTTATCCTTTGATTGTTTTGTTTTAGTTACAATTTTTACTTACCATCTCAATTTGGCCTTGAGTTATTTAAGATAGTCTACAGTGTTATTTAGGCAGGAGGCTACGGACATTGACAATATTTAGGATGGGGAAACCCATACCAGAAAGACAAACAAAGTGATTTAGCGTGGGAGCTTTGGTTCACACAGTGTCCATTGACAAGGAGACTAAGGTCAATCACAGGGACTCTCAAATCATCAGTTATGCCTATGTGAGGGATAAACTGCTTCCTGTGGCCAACTTTAAAATGTAACAGTTTCTTGTATTTACTTATAACTGGAAGTGAAATAACCTTCAGTGATGTCTGTGGGTCCTTCAAGTGAATTATCACAATTGAGAGTGGTTTTGGAAAATTCCTGAAGTTGCAATTAGTGTCATAAATGAGGTAAAAGTACACTGTGAGAACTGTTACCTCTAACTT
Source organism: Leontopithecus rosalia (assembly GCA_028533165.1). NCBI lineage: Eukaryota > Metazoa > Chordata > Mammalia > Primates > Cebidae > Leontopithecus > Leontopithecus rosalia. The sequence goes on along the minus strand of CM052667.1, from coordinate 5,429,973 downwards.
AGCAATCAGTCTAACTTACCACATTGAGACTTTGCATTTTCTTCTTAGTTTTCAAGCATGATCATAATTTTTATTGAAGCATGTTTGTGACAACTCTTTTTCAATCTCTGTCAGATAATTCTAGCAACTGTAGTACTTTCCCACTGGCATCTTTTGATGCTCTTTACTCATTTAAGTTGAGATTTTTTTGGAACTTCATATAAGTAATTTCAATTTAAACCTGAACATTTTGGGCATTATTTGGGAACTACTAGGGCTTATTTAAATGTGTTTTTTGCAAGTCATGTCTGACTCTGCTCAACTAGGGAAGAAGGATAATGACAGATTAATGGCGGGTTAGCATGGAAGTTTTAAGTTCCAAAATTCGTCTTCCATTGAAACCCCTGGGGGGAAGAGGGCTTCTCATTACACCTGGGAAAGGGTAGTAGGTCAGTTTTCCCATGAAGTTTTTGCTGATGCCATCCTGGTAGTGGGGGATGAATGCCTCATTAATAATCTGCAGATATCTCCACTGACACTGCTGGGGTTTGAGCTTGCGAGAAAAGTCCTGACTTTCTGACTTTCCAGTAGGAGTCCTTTGACACAATGTGGACGGCTGTAATCATTACCACTGAGTGCAGATGAAAGTCCAGGCTCCCCACTTGGCTTTCTATCATACCATCACAATAGGGCTGTTTGGAGTACTTCGTGATAGCCTGAAGACAGCAGAAGCCCAGACTCTCCACTGGACCTTTAATGACAGGGGTAGGTTAGGGCTGCAGCATTTTACGTGGTGCTCGGCAGGAGCAGTACACTTCTTGTCTGAAAGTTGTCTATCACTTTCTTGCCCCTTTCCTGATTCTGTCTGCGCCTAGAGAGAGGAGACTTTTCTTTTGTCTGTTCCCACTGGTATTTTCAAGTTTCTGTAGAGTGTACCATATAGTGCATGACATATAAGGCAAAATATATATTTAAAAAAGTAACAACAGAGCTCCAAAGAACTGATAGCTATATTTTTCTCATGTCCTACAGTCTTTCTCCAGAATATGAATGTCTCTGCCCTTCTTAAAGTCTTATGTTGATCTTATGTAGAAAGTTTTAGCTAAATTTCTTATTTTTAGGGGCAGAAATAAAGTTGCACTAATATTTTTCTTATTAAAAATAATTTATTGGCCAGGCGCGGTGGCTCACACCTGTAATCCCAGCACTTTGGGAGGCCAAGGCGGGTGGATCCCGAGGTCAAGAGATCGAGACCATCCTGGTCAACATGGTGAAACCCTGCCTCTACTAAAAATACAAAAAATTAGCTGGACATGGTGGCGTGTGACTGTAATCCCACCTACTCAGGAGGCTGAGGCAGGAGAATTGCCTGAACCCAGGAGGCGGAGGTTGCAGTGAGCCGAGATTGCGCCATTGCACTCCATCCTGGGTAACGAGTAAAACTCTGTCTCAATAATAATAATAATAATAATTTATTGGGTCATAGATGCATAATTTGAGATCTACTCTCTTAGTAATTTTAAGTGTACAGCACGCTGTAGTGTTGACTGTAGGTGTAATGTTACACAGTAGATCTTCAGAACTTGTTCATCTTTCTTCAGAAACTTTATACCCATTGATTACCAACTTTCTTTTATGTATTTCTTTCTTTCTTTTTTGTCGTCAGCTATTTAATTAGGGTTTTAAGGCATTTAGAACACCGATTTGTGAGGATAAACTCTATTCGTCAGGGCAAACACAGATGGCAGGTAGCCCTGGAGCTCAGGAATAGCTTTGATTTTTGGTAAAATTTGTGAGCCCACAGCTTTCTGATCAATCTTGTGCTGCTCTGTAATCTTGTATTTCTCTTTTGTTGTGTCAAAGATCTCACCTTCCTGGAGTCGGGGCTTCCATAGCTTCTTGTTCTTGAAGTAAGCATCAGTAAGATGTTTTGGGATTTTTACATTGCTGATATCAATTTTGGTTGAGGCGGCAATGACAAATTTCTGGTGTGTTCTTTGTAGAGGAACTTGATTGAGGACCAGAGGTCCAGTCACAAGTAACAAGCCACCAGCCAGCTGCTTCAGGAAAAACAACCTCTTGCCCCTGTGGCTCCAGTGAGGATGATCAGAGCGTTCCAGGGGTTGATGCTGGCTCACAGTTTTCTCACATGCTGACTAAAGGGTTTTCTGCCCTGGCTCATCAGCTTTCAAGGCGCATCTTCAGTTGGATAATATCTGGGCATTTTGCGAAGTTTAACCAACAACTGGTTTTGTAACAGTTGCAAGAACCTTCCCTTCTTTTTCTTATCAGTCTTGGATTTAGCAACTAAGTACTTCCTCTTGTACATACATGGCCTTTCTGGAATACATGGCAGATGGGGAACACCTGCCAATTCCTCTGACAAGGATAGGATTGCAACTGCAATGGGGCTTCCCCTTCTTGGGCTTTTTAGGCTTCGGTTTACCCTTTTTCACTTTGCCACCAGCATCAGCCTTCTTGGCTTTGGGTTTCTTCTCTTTAGCATCTGGCTTCTCAACTTTTTCAGCCGCCATCTTTCAAGATGGGAAAAGTGATCAGCAACTTTCAATGTCCCCTCCTCCCATCTTTTGGCAATACCATTTTACTCTTTGATCCCATATGAATTAGACTATTTTACATAGGTCACATAAAAGAAACCATGTACTATTTATCTTTCTTCCACTAGCTTTTTTCACTTGATATAATATCTACAAAGTACATCAATACTGTTATATAATTCAGAATTTCATTCTTTCGATGTGTTGTTAAAGAATTAGACTATCTCCATACATAGATATTGTGAATACACTGTGAACATGAGAGGGTTAATGTCTCCTTGAGTTATGAATTTGATTCATTTGTTTAAACAACCAGAAGTAGAATTGTTATATGAAAAGTTCTACGGAAGTTCTATGCTGAAATTTTGGAGGAACCCTCATACTGTCTACCATAGTAGCTATGCAACTTTGCAGTCCCAACAATAATGTGCAAAACTTCCAATTTCTACGTGTCCTTGCCAAAATATAGAAAAATGAAAGAGAACACAGAGCCTGGAAATAAATCCACACATATGCAGTCAACTAATCTTCCACAAGGGTGCCAAGAATATGAATGAGAAAAGGATAGTCTCATTAACAAATAGTATCCGAGCATTCAGTTATAACATTAAACCAGAAACCAAGAGCTGGTTCTTGGAAAGAGTAAACAAGACTGATAGAACACTATCTTGAATTAAAAACAGAGAGAAATGGCGAGAGAGAGAGAGAGAGAGAGAGAGAGAGAGAGAGAGAGAGAGAGAGAGAGAGAGAGGATCCAAAGACCCTAAAATCAGAAATAACACAGACAACATTAAAATCGATTATGCAGAAATACAAAAGATACATAGAGACTACAATGAATATTTCTGTGCATACCAATCAGAAAATCTACAGAAAACTGTAAGTTCCTGCAAACCTACAACCTCTCAAGATTGAATCAGGAAGAAAGTGAAATCTCCCTGACCAATAAGAAGTTCTAAAATTGAATCAGTATTAATAAAACCACCAATCCCAAAAACACTTGGACCAAATGGATTTATATCCAAATTCTACCAGATGTACAAAGAAGAACTCTCACCAATTCTAATGAAACTACTCCAAAAAAATAGAGGAAGAGGGGCTCATCCCTAACTCATTCTACAAAACCAATATCAGCCTGACACCAAACTTTGACAAAAGTACAATGAAAAAAGAACATGTCAAGGCCAATACCCTGATGAATATAGACGGAAAAACCCTTGAAAAATTTCAAGCGAGCTGAACCCAGCAGCATATTAAAAATCTATACCACAATCACGTAGGCTTTATTTCTAGGATGCAAACCTGGTTCAACATATGCAAATCAATAAATCTGATTCACCACATTAACAGAATTAAAAGCAAAAAGCTTACGATATTCTCACTATATGCAGAAAAAGCTTTTAATAACATTCAAAAGCTCTCCATAATAAAAACTCTCAACAGACTAGGCATCAAAGGACATGCCTCAGAATAATAAGAACCATCAATAACAAACCCAAAGCCAATATCATACTGAATGGTCAAAGCTGAAAGGATTTTTGAGAAGTGGAACAAGTGAAGAATTCCCACTCTCATCATTCCTATTCAACTCAGTACTAGAAGTCCTAGCTAGAACAGACAGAGAAAGCAATCAAAAAAGGAAAGAAGTCAAACAATTGCTTTGCTAACAAAAAGATTGTATACGTAAAAAACACCCAAGAATCCACTGAAAGTGTCATAGAACTAATAAGTGACTTCATTAAATTTGCAGAAGAATTTTGTACAAAATCAATGTAGGAAAATTGGCATTCCTATACAGCAATAAGATGCAACTGATAGCCCAATCAAAAAGATAATTTCATTTACAATAGCCACACACAAAAATAAAGTACCTAGAAATATATCTCACCAATGAGGTGAAATAACACTAAGAAACCTGTAAAACACTGCTGAAAGAAATCAGAGATGACAAATGAATGGAAAAATATTCCATGCTCACAGATTGGAAGAATTAATATTATCAAAATGGTCACACTGCCCAAAGCAACTGACAAACCCAACATTATTTTTATCAAACTACCGACATCACTTTTCCCAGATTTTGAAAAAGAAACTATTCTAACATTCATATGAAACCAAAAAGAGTCAAATGTCAAAGCAACTCTAAGAAAAAAGAACAAAACCAATGGACTCACATTATCCAACTTCAAACTATACCATAAGACAGTACTAATCAAAACAGCATGATACTAGTACAAAAACAGACACATAGACCAATAGAACAGAGCAGAGAAAGCAGAAAAAATGCCACACATCTATCTCCTGATCTTTCACAAAGCTGACATAAACAAGTAATGGAGAATGGCATCCTCATTCAATAGATGGGTGCTAGAAGAGCTGGCTAGCTATATGCAGAACATTGAAAAATGGACCCCTATCTTTCAACATACACAAAGATTTACTAGAGATGAATTAAAGAGTTTAATGTAAGACTTCAGAGTATAAAGATTCTAGAAGAAAACCTAGGAAATATTCTTCCACATATAGGCCTTGGCAAATAATTTATCACTAACTACTCAAAAGTAATTAAACAAAAACAAAAATCAACAAGTATGAACTAATTAAACTCAAGAGCTTCTGTGCAATGAAAGAACCTATCAACAAAGTAAATAGACAACCTACAGAATGGGAAAAAATATTCACAAACCATGCAACTGACAAAGGCCTAACATCCAGAATCTATGATAAACTTGAACAAATCTACAAGGAAAAACAAACAAATAACCTCATTAAAAATGGGGAAAGGATATAAACATATACTTCTCAAAATTAGATATACAAGCGACCAGCAAACACACAAAAAATGCTATCATCACTAATTATCAGAGAACTGCAAATCAAAACCACAATGAGATACCATTTCATGCCATTTAGAATGGTTATTATTAAAAAGCAAAAAAAAAAAAAAAAAAAACATGCTGGCAAGGGTATAGAGAAAAGGGAATACTTATATACTGTTGGTGGAAATACAAATTAGTTCATTTACTGTGGAAAGCCATCTGAATATTTCTCAAGGAACTTAAAACAGAGCTACCATTCCACCCAGAAATCCCATTATTGTGTATATGCCCAAAAGGAAATTTATACCAAAAAGATACATGCACTCATGTATTCATTACAGCACCATTCACAATAGCTCTGACATGCAATCAAACTAAGTGCCCATTAATCATGGATTAGATAAAGAAAACGTTGTTCAAATAAATGATGGCCTATTACACAGCCATAAAAAGAACAACATCATTTTCTTTACAGCAATATGGATGCAGCTGGAGGCCATTACCCTGAGCAAATGCATGCAAGAACAGAAAACCAAATACTTTGTGTTCTCATTTATAGACTTATAGTGGGAGCAAAACTCTGGGCACTCATGGACATAAAGGTAGCAAAAATAGATACTGAGTACCACTAGAAGTGGGAAGGAGGAATGGAGGCAAGGTTCAAAAAACTACCTATTGTGTACTATGCTCACTACCTGGGTGATGGGATCAGTCATACTCCAAACCTCAGCATCAAACAATACACCTGTGCAACAAACTTGCAAGTGTACGTACCCCCTTAACCCAAAAAATAGTCAAAATTATTTTTAAAGAAAGAAAAAATGAAACCCCTACCATATTCCATACAGAATATAAACACAAATGGATTAAAGACTTAAGTCCCGAAATTTTAAAACTCTTAGAAGGAGACATACAGGAAGAATTTCATGACACTTGCCTTGCCAAGTATTTCACAGATATTGATACCAAAAGCTCGGGTGTCAACAAAACCAAAATGTAGGACTACATCAAATTAAACAACTTTGCACAAAAAGGGAAATAATCAACAGAGTGAAAACGCAAGCTATGAAAAGGGAGAAAATATCGGCAAATCTTTTATATCTGACAATGGGTTAATTTCTAAAATCAGTAAGGAACTCATATAACTCAATAACCAAAAACCATTAACCCAATTGAAAAACGGACTCGAACAGATATTTCCCCAAAGAAGAAATACAAATGGCCAACAGGTTTATAAAAAACGCTCAAGTCCCTGGTCATCAGGGAAACGCAAATCAAAACCACAACGACATAACACTTTACACCTCTCAGGATAGCTATTACCAAAAAAGAAAATAGACGAAAAAACAAAGAACAAGAAGTCACAAACACACATTTTAAGAATAAATTGAATCTCTTAGATATTACTATATTTATAAATTTAACATAGAAAATTGGCTAAGCTGGCACAGAAATCTAACCACCTGACTCTAAGAAGTTATAATTACATAATTACAAAGGTGTAAAATCAGTAGAAAAAATAATGTAGACATCAATGCCTCCTGCATGTATTTCTATCTTGAATGTATGTAATGTCACCTACCAGACTACAGTACTCAAATATAAATATTTGATCTAAAAATTTATAATAGCTATATAAAACATCTGCAGGAAATTGAGTTACTCTATCAGCAATGCACAAAAAGTATAAAATAAATATCTAGGCTACAAACAAAAGGAATAGCCTATAAAAGCAGATTTAAAGGTACAGTTATTTCTTTGTGTTGGGAATACTCAATATCCTCCTTCTAGCTATTTGAAACTATTTATTACTGAATCTTCCCAACAAAAAGAAATGAGGTTTAAGATAATGAAAATGCTAATTACTCTGATCTGACACCATACGTTATATATATGAAAATATCCCGCGGTGGCTCACGCCTGTAATCCCAGCACTTTGGGAGGCCAAGGCAGGTGGATCACGAGGTCAACAGATCGAGACCATCCTGGTCAACATGGTGAAACCCCGTCTCTACAAAAGATACAAAAAATTAGCTGGGCATGGTGGCGCGTGCCTGTAATCCCAGCTACTCAGGAGGCTGAGGCAGGAGAATTGCCTGAACCCAGGAGGCGGAGGTTGTGGTGAGCCGAGATCGCACCATTGCACTCCAGTCTGGGTAACAAGAGTGAAACTCTGTCAGAAAAAAAAAAAATATCCCTATGTACCCCATAAATAAATACAATAATATTATATGTTAACTTACTCATTTAGAAAATTAAAATAATAATAATATAGTAAAGGCCAGGCATAGTTGCTCACGCCTGTAATCCCAGCACTGTGGAAGCCTGAGGAAGGTGGATCACCTGAAGTCAGGAGTTTGACACCAGGCTGGCCAACATACTGAAACCCTGTCACCACTAAAAATACCAAAAATTAGCCAGGCATGGTGGCAGGCACCTGTAATCCCAGCTACTCAGGAGGCTGAGGCAGGAGAATCCCTTGAACCCAGGAGGTAGAGACTGCAGTGAGTCAAGATGGTGCTGTTGTACTCCAGCTTGGGCAACAAGAGTAAAACTCAGTTTCAAAAAAAAAAAGAAAAGAAAAATGATTTCACATACATTTATAAAACACCTTCTTTTAAAGCCCACATAGCCAAGACAATCCTAAGTGGAAAAAAACAAACAAACAAACAAAAAAACAAGGCAGGAGGCATCATGCTACTTGACACATCACAAACACACACACACACACACACACACACACACACACACACACATGCAATTTCATCTGTGAATGTTAGAATGACATATATAATTATAATAAAACAAATATAAGAAAATATAAACATAACATAAATATAATAAAAATTATATTTTATATATATATATAATTTTAACATTCACAGATAAAATTGCATGTATTTACCATGTACCAAATGATGTTCTGAAGTAGATAGTCATTGTGAATGACTAAATCTAGCTAACTAACATATGCATGTAGTTATTTTTGTGATTAGAACACTGGACATCCACACTCTACCTTTTTAAAGATTACAATATATTTTTAATTATAAGTATCTTTTTGTACAATAAATCTCTTGAACTTATTACGTCTATCTCACTGAAATGTTTGTATCATTTGAGTATCATCTTCCCAGTCCACTCCTCCGACCACCTCTACCCTGGTAACCTCTATTGTACAATCGATTTCTACGACATCTACTGTTTTAGATTGTCTGTATGATTATAATCATGCAGTACTTCACTTTTTGTGCCTGCCTTATTTGACTCAATGTCTTACAGGTTCTTTCATGTTGTCACAAAAGACAGAATTTTCATTTTATAGTTGAATAATATTCCATTGTGTACACATACCACATGAAACTCCTGACCTCAAACTCCTGACCTCAGGATCCACCTGCCTCAGCCTCCCAAAGTGCTGGGATTAAAGGCATGAGCCACCACACTTGGCCCTCATATTTCTTTACTAAAGCATTCTACTCAATTATCTTTCTCTTTCCTTTTATAACTTCGATGATTTTAGCATTTTCTCTTTTAATGCTGCTCCATAAAACTTGTAAGCTTTCTTCATTCCTTTTATTGTTTTTCTTTTTCTCCTCTTCACTATATATTTTCAAAAGAAGTGTGATTAAATTTATGACTTTCCCCCGTTCAGTTCTAATGTTGTTACCTTTTTTGCATTTTCATTGTATTTTTTTAACATTTCTATTCAATTTTGTTTTTAATTTAAATCTATTAAATTTTTCATCCTAGTCACTTGTTTTTTATTTTTCCCACTGACATTTTTCTCTAGATTTTTCTTTAAGTTTACTGATCTTGCTTAAGAGTTATTTTGAATTCTCTGTCAGACAATGTGTAATTATCATTTCTTTAGGCCATATTCTTTGGTCCATTTGATGTTATTATGCTTCCTTGGATTTTCTTGATCCTTGTTGTTTGTCAATGTTTGTGTTTGTGCAAGATATAGGTACTTAGTCTTCATAGACTAGCTTTTCCTAGAAAAGCCCTGCATTTAGTTCACTACTGGGGCACACCAGAAGCCAAGTGCATCTGGTCAGTGTGGCACTGCCAAAAGCCTGAGATACATTACAGCATTTGCGGCACTAAGGAGAGCCAGGAGCTCAGGGACATTGAGGTCTTCCGGTGCTGAAGACTGTCTGGGGCCTCAAGCCACTGATATTAGCCTGGTGGTGATAAAGGTTGGAGACTGAATTCACGAAGCAAGTCTTCCTCCTGGCATTATTTGGTCTTTTCTGGCACCAGGGATGGTGCAGAAATTTAGTTTATAGTTACTGGCTTGGAATATGGGGCTACTGGGTTCTTTCAAGTGCTGGGCTTTACTTTGGAAGGCCCAGTGTTTGGGTTCAATGCAAAGTCCTATGCTCATTTCCCTTCCCTTTTCCCCAAGTAGCCCCTTTTCACACAGGACTGCTTGGTTTTAGAGGTAGGATGATGTGGGTAACGTAAAAGGGTCCTTTTTCCCATCTTCAATGCATCTTTTCTTAATACTGTCCTACAATCAGGTACTATAATCTTTCATTTGGCATTCTTAATCTTTGTGAAGGTATATTTTCTACATGAGTAGTTGTTAAAACTGATGTTTCTGCAGGGTACAATCAATTGACAGTCCTACTCTGCCATCTTGCTCTGCTCCCTCTGTGCAGTCTTAAAAATAGGGAAAAAAAGAACTCTCCTTACCAATAACTACATATTTCTATTGTAGAGCATGCAAATTCCTGTTTATCAGAATTCAGAGCATCATGTTACTCAGGAAAATAAAGTAAATTATAAAACATGGGGAAAATCAAAGTAGCTTTTTCAAAATAAAATAATTGCTATATTGGGGTTACTAAGATTAAAAAATCACCCTCAACAATTAAGTTTGTGTTTAATATTATGTACCTATATATTTATAAAATTACTTTGTCAGCATCAAATTACACTAAAATATATATTTATTTCCATAAATTTCTTCACTTCACCAAATAGAACAGAATGAAATGTCACAATCTTTCACATATCAACTTCAGTGAAAAATAATTTTTAAATGCAAATAGGAAACATTATAGGCATTATGAACTAGCGATCTGTAAGCAAAGCGATAATGAGGATACTTTTATGGTCAATTGCACTGGAAATCAGAGCTAAAGCACTTAACTGCATTTATAAAGCAGACACACTAGTTTCTAAGAGGCAACCTCCCTCACTTGACAGATAAAACAATCATCAACCATTCAGTTTTGACAAGGAAAAATAGTTTTCTGTAGCAACGATTCTCTTCTCAAACTTAGGTGCACATTAACATCACCTGGAGACTTAAAAAACCCCATCTCCTGGGTTCATCCTATACAAATTAAATTTAGAGATATATTACAGGAATTTTTTTTTCTTCTAAAGAACAAAAACAGGATGCATGTGCAGAACATACACGCATATGTACGACATTTCCTTTAGCCAGTCTGTCATCAATGGGCATTCGGATTAGTTCCCTGTCTTCACTATTGTCAACACTGCTACAGTAAACATACGTGTGCATGTGCCTTTAATAATTTCAATGACTTTAAAATGCAGTAAAATTTGAGAACCAGCGTCCTATGGCATGATTTACATTGCAGTCTTACATATTCTTTTAAGCATTTTTGTTAAGTAAAATATATAGTTTTCAACATTGCTCTCCAATTTTAAAATCAATTTTTACATTCATGTTACTGCATTATTTAAGGGAATAAAACAGGTTTAAAAATAGAAGCATATCATATAATTAATATGTTAGTTAAATCAAATGATATATTTAATGTTTATCAAATTTTGACATAAAAAAATCTGTTTTTGCTGAAATTGACTTAATACTTCACTAATTTAGTTACAATGGACCGTTACTGCAAATGCGCTATGAAGTTGAGTTCCAGAAATATGGGCTCTGAATGCTTTTACAAACTGACCTGCTATCCAATACTTCACCGGATATACTTATAAACAAAGTAGATCGAAAATAAGCAGTCTATATCTTTGCTTTTAAAAAAGGCTTAAGCATGTTAAAAGACATTTTACATTGAATTTCAAATAAAAATAATCTTTAAAGTACTAAGCTTCATGTTTGATTTCAAATGATAATTTTAGATCAAATCAATCTTTTGCTCTTTAAATCAAATCTATATAGTACTGAATCACTAAGGAACATTAAAAACGCTGTTATTACTAAAACAAGAAACACTAAAGTGATGTTCTTTAAACAAAATTTAACTGAAAAAAGTAAACAATTCTTCACTTGTTGTATGTTCTATGGATCAGCGTGTACCAAAATGTCCTATCTGATATTACCTTTTTTTTTTTTTAAGAAAGTCTGCTCTTTAGATTTGCAATTGGCATCAGCATTATGAAGTCTCCCAAAACAAAGGCTTTCAAGAAAGATAACTACTATCTATTCTAGAAGTTTCTGGGACCCTCAGAAACACTGATCGGAGGGGAAGAAAAGGATGAAATGGAATTAGCAGTGTTTTTCTACGTGCAAAACAAAAAAGAAAATATTAAACTAGTTACAAAAGAATAAATAAGTAATAATAAATAGAGAGATTTGTTTCTAGAAGCCAGGGTCAGTAAAAGTGGTTGGGCTTTGCTTCACATGAAAAAGAACTGATGCAACTGAGTTACAATAGCCGAAAGCCACAGTTCTAAATATTCTGCTAGGATAATTACGTATTGTTTAATTTAGTTCATGTTTTGCTTAAACTTTTACATTTTTATTTTCATTCAGTGAGTAATATGGTAAACTTTATGCCCCCTGCAGTATGTCCACCTTATGCCAAAGTCGGTTGTGAAATATCTGTATGGAAAGTAAAGATGAATCACTCCAAGACAATCCAAATGCTCTTATTGTTAATATAATTTATCTTACAATTATTTTACATTTATGGATTCCTTTACTCTTTCTGAAAATCCTGAGTGGACTGGCTTACGAGTGGCACTGAATAACTTAATGGGCTTCCTTAGAAGAAAACTATCAGTATGGAGGAAATGGAAGGTGCTTATGATATTAAAAAATAGTAATACAAAATAATAATTTGACAACAAAATGATATTTTATAAGAGACAAGAGGTCATCTGTGAGGCCTAAGCAGGAATTTCTGCAATTCAGTTTTTTCAGAGATAAAGAAACAGTTTCAGTCTGTTGTGCATGTGTACACATGATGTTTTTACTCTCTCAAGTATTAAAGTTGCTAAGACTTTTTAAGAGACCTGAGTATAAAGAGACTTATCAATTTTATTTACTATTTTGGTGATTGTGGAAGGCTAAAAAATTCCCCTCCCCCCAAAATACATATATTAATCCCTGTAACTTGAAAATGTTAACTTAATTAGCAAAAGCATCTTTGCAGATGTGATTAAGTATCTCAACATTGACCTAGAAGCCTTACTCTTCCCTTCAGCTTGACTAAACTTTAGATAGATTTATGAACGAATATAAGCCCTGACCTCCCTTTAATTAGAGTCTTTACTTTAGAAAACTTGCAATTTTAAACTCTTTCCCTGCACCTTTGAGATGTAAATCTACTCCCAGCCTTCTTATGAAAGTTTTACAACCTGAAATGTTTTTCTCAAGGGCCAAGGAGCCATCTCTTTAAAATGTAATCATGACATAGGCATAGGCAGGGACTTCAAGACTAAAGCACAAAAGCAATGGCAATAAAAAATTGACAAACGGAATCTGATTAAACTTAAGAGCTTCTGCACAGCGAAAGGAACTACCATCAGAGTGAACCGGGCAACCAACAGAATGGGAAAAAACTTTTGCAATCTACCCATCTGACAAAGGGCTAATATACAGAATCTGAAAAGAACTTAAATAAATTTACAAGCAAAAAATAATCCCATCAAAAAATGGGGCAAAGGATATGAACAAACACTTTTCAAAAGAAGACATTTATGCAGCCAACAAACATATGAAAAAAACTCATCATCACTGGTCATTAGAGAAATGCAAATCAAAACCACACTGAGGCACCATCTCACGCTGTTAGAATGGTGATCATTAAAAAATCTGGAGACAACAGATGCGGGAGAGCTGTGGAGAAATAGGAATGCTTTTACACTGTTGGTGGGAGTGTAAAATAATTCAACCATTGTGGAAAAAAGTGTGGTGATTCTTCAAGGATCTAGAAATAGAAATTCCATTTGACCCAGCAATCCCATTACTGGGTATATACCCAAAGGATTATAAATCATTCTTTTATAAAGACACTTGCATATGTATGTTCACTGTGGTACTGTTTACAATAGCAAAGACATGGAACCCACCCTAATGCCCATCAATGACAGACTGGATAAAGAAAATGTGGCACATATACACCATGGAATACTATGCAGTCATAAAAAAGGATGAACTCACATCCTTTGCAGGGACATGGATGAAACTAGAAATTATCATTCTCAGCAAACTGACACAGGAACAGAAAACCAAACACCACATATTCTCACTCATAGGTGGTTGTTGAACAATGAGAACATACGGACACAGGGAGGGGAACATCACCCACTGGGGTCTCTTAAGGGATGGGAGAACTAGGGGAGGGATAGTAGGAGGTGGAAGGATTGGAGAGGGATAGCATTAGGAGAAATACCTAATATAGGTGACAGGGGGATGGATGCAGCAAACCACCATGTTATGTGTATACCTATGTAACAAACATGTTCTATTATACTTTAAGAACATATACCCCAGAACTTATAATAAAAAAAAATTACATACCCTACACACACACACACACACACACACACACACACACACACACACACGGCTCCTATCTAGTAGTCTCTGTGGAAAGATAAGAACCAATCTTCTGTAGGTTTCAAGAAGCAAACACAGATGGCCTAGTAACACTAACCAAGTTTCCCCAAGATTATCCTTCGGTATTTTCTACTAACTTACCCCGGTGCTTAAAATCTTCCCTATCTTTTGTTTCAATGACTTGAAGTAAATCTCTCTTCCCTATTGCAACAGTCTTAAACAAACCTTTCCTTGTCCGTTTAACTTCTTCAAAGCAATGTTTTTCCTTGACAACATGAAGTGATTAACCTGAATTATCCAGATGTTCCCTGAAGGCTATGGAAAGTAATCTTATAATAGGGAGTCCACGGAAAAGTACATGCAGAGAAAAGGAAGATGCATTGCGACCCCAAAGTCAGGGATCTGTGCAACCATAATCAAGGAATTCTGAAAGGCACCAGAAGCTGGAAGAAGCATGAAAGTATTTTCCTTTAGAACATACAAAGTGACAGTGGTCCTGCTAACATCTTGACTTTGGACCTTTGGCCTCCGTAATTGTGAGAAAATACATATTTTCGTTTCAAGCAACCAAGTTTGTGACAATTTGGATAGCAGCCCGAGGACACAGAGTGATCAGAAAACATTTTTATTTAAGTGTATCATCTTAATAGTGTAATAACAAAACTACTGTGAAAATATTAATTCAATTTGAAACTTTCTAGATTGTGATCACTGTTTGATTAGGGCAGCATCATAAGAATACCATATGTTGAAAACTACACATTGTTTTCATAATGAAAAGCAGTAGTAAATGAAAGCAATCACACTATTTTGTTTTAGCAACAAACGTGTTTTTTTTTCTTATTTACGATTGTTAAAATGATAGAATTGGGATGAGCCACTTGAGCACCTGTTTTTAGGAAGAACACTGTTTAAGTAGATTAATTCAACTGAAGCCCTGGAGATACTAATGAAATTTACCAATTTAGAATGAACAGCTTCAGTATGGATTTTTGATAAGAAAACAGCTGCTCATATAGAAGTAGTAGTAGCTAACATCTGAAGGCCATGAGATTTGCCTGTTGTGGAAGATATGATAAGCAAGGAACAGATGGTTAGCATAAATAATTCAAAAGAGCTCTCCAGTCACTTGTTTTGGGAAAAACAGTATGTTAAACTATGTTTACAAGGTCACTTGGAACTTTAGATATAAAATAATTATTTTTATTTCCTTTTTATGCTTTCTTTCAACATGAAGCTTTAAAACAAAAATTGTAATCATTTAAGTGTTAGTCTTCTAAAATCAATACAGCCTATGATATTACATGCATGACATAAGAGCATTATATGTATTTTATATATGCAGTCACAAGTAAATATATCCATATAACCAGTATAAATGTAGTTAAGGCTAAATTGATATTGACTTGTGTATAGTTTTGATCACATCTACAAAAGAAGACCAATTTTTATAATGATTTAAAAGAGTTTACCAGTATTTTTTGTACATAGTTCATCTCACTTGACTTTATTTTACAGAAATCTAAAACCACTCCCTCGGTGAAGAAAACGTAATACTAGCCCAGTAGTTTTGTAATGTTAATAGGTACTTTAATTTTATAGCATAGTTTGTATATATCCCTTGATAAATAATCTCATTTATTTACTCTATCTAAAAAAGATTTAACATTGATACATTTATTCACTTTGCCTTCAAATCTTTCTATGTATTACATACATGAGAAATTCTTTTTCTCATCTCTCATAGAAAGATACATACATACCATGCCTATTTTCATCCACAGCTATAAGGTTTTCTAATGTGATCTTAATTGTCTTTATCTTAGCTAATTAATATTCTCTTCTTCATTTTCTTCTTCCTCTCAGTGGAAAAATATGCCTAGCAACTTGCTAATAAATAATTTTTATGCAATATATATTTTCCTCAAGCCACCATTCTAAACTTAAAACTATATCCAGGCTGGGCGCGGTGGCTCACGCCTATAATCCCAGCACTTTGGGAGGCTGAGGCGGGTGGATCACAAGGTCAAGAGAGCGAGACTATCCTGGTCAATGTGGCGAAACCCCGTCTCTACTAAAAATACAAAAAATTAGCTGGGCATGGTGGCACGTGCCTGTCATCCCAGCTACTCGTGAGGCTGAGGCAGGAGAATTGCCTGAACCCAGGAGGCAGAGGTTGCGGTGAGCCGAGATCGCCCCATTGCACTCCAGCCTGGGTAACAAGAGCGAAACTCTGTCTCAAAAAAAAAAAAAAACCAACTATATCCATAGTTCTTGAAAAATATTAGAGTTCTTGAAAAAATGTGTTTGTTGTCTCCACTTTCTTTCCACTCAATTATTCAATTATTCTTAAACTCAAATTCAGCTACACATCATCAAAACCTCATATTTGGCATATCTTCTCAGTCCAAAATTAACGTAAGATAATTGTTGGCAGTTGTTCATATGTTATAAGCATGAGTTTTTTGAGCTGGATTGTACAGAAACTCTCCTATTTTCTGTGGTGATTCTCGTGTAACATTTTCAAAACCAAGATTTATAAGTGTTACAGGTTCTATCACTCTAAAGCAAACATTGCCATCAATCACTAATACATTATCCCAATACTGGCTTCCAAGTCTCAGTTATGCTTCTTAGTATATTAGATTTTGCTCCTTTAGGACTGCTACAATTCCATTCACTTACCAATAGCACCCTGCTTCTGTAATCGGAGCACCATCATTAGTCAGGTATGTTACCAGCTGTGACATATAAATTTAGACCTCCTGGGTGCTAAAAGTCAAATAGTCAAATTGCTTGCTCAACACCAGATAATGGGTCTGCTAATGTGAGATTTAGTATCTTCCTGGATATTTCAAATGAACTTTGATATGGACTTATATCTGTAATATACATTTTTCTTCCAAAAATACATTTAACATGTGCTTGCATTCCAGAGTAAACAGTTATAATGACAGTTTCCTGAGCCAGAAATCCAACAGAGAAGCACATACCTAGGCACCAGTATTGAGACATTAAAAGAGAGTAATGAATAAACATAATCAGGAACTCGGGCACTTTGGTCATTACTACCGCATGTTTCCGCAGTGGTGGCCACATTAACTGATGAGTTTTTTTGTTTGCTTCTGTTCTGAAGATACGTAACTCAAGAAAATTTTCATGAAAAATTATGATTTGTGTTTTAGAATCAATAATTTTAGCCACTATTTTTCTGAGATCTACATTTTGTCTACTTTAATGAGTCAATTGTGAGTGGAGTTCAGATAGTCACTGGGAAAGTTTCATGGGCACATTTAACCTTGATATTTCTCCTTCCAACAAACACAAATAAGGTTAAGTTTGAAATAAGCTCACTGTTATAACAAAACAGAGTAATAATTATATATTATTGTATAAGTCTGTTCCTACACTGCTAATAAAGTCATAGCAGAGACTGGGTAATTTATAACAAAAGGGGTTAAAGGTCTCACAGAGCCACATTGTGAGGCTGCGGAAGCTTCACAATCATGATGGAAGACAAAGGAGAAGCCAAGGCATATTTAAATGGTGGCAGGCAAGAGAACTTGTGTAGGAGAACTCCCCTTTATAAAACCATCAGATCTCATGAGACTTACTATTAGGAGAAGAGCATGGGAAAGACCCACCCCATGATTCAATTACCTCCCACTGCCCCACTGGAATTGGAACTTGCATGAATCCTGCAGCCACTTTGTTTTGGCTGTATTTATGCAACACCTGTGCACCCGTCGTATCTAGGAAGCAACTAACTTGCTTTTGATTTTACAGGATCACTTGCCTTGTCTCAAATGAGACTTTGGACTGTGGACTTTTGAGTTAATGATGAAATGAGTTGAGACTTTGGGGGAATGTTGAGAAGGCATGATTGGTTTTGAAATGTAAATACATAAGATTTGGAAGGGGCCAGGGCTGGGATGACATGGGTTGGCTCTGTGTCCCCACCTAAATCCCACCTTGTAGCTCCCATAATTCCCATAGGTTATTGGAGGGACCTCATGGGAGATGACTGAATCATTGGGACAGGTCTTACTCATGCTGTTCTTGTGATACTGAATGGGTCCTATGACATTTGATCATTTAAAAAATGGGAGTTTCTCTGCACAAGGTCTTCTTTTGCTTGCCACCATCCACATAAGACGTGACTTGCTCCTCCTTGCCTTCCTTGTGAGATTATGAGGCCTCCCCAGCCATGTGGAACTGTAGGTCCAATTAAAACCTCTCTTTTCTAAATTGCCCTATCTCAGGTAAATCTTTATCAACAATGTGAAAAGGGCCTAATGCAGAAGAGTAATTATCCATGAGGGTCACTTGCTCAGCACATACAGACTGCATGAACAGATCCCCTATTCTTGAACTCCATTTAGGTTACTGTAATGGTAAACATGGCATAAGAAGCTGCCATTTTACAAGATACCTCCTTATGGTCTTAATCCATGAAAAACATGATACCATTTTGACGTGCATTCAATCGTCTTCATTTCTGTACTGGGATGATTTCCGTAAAATTCTATTAGTTAAAGGTATGTGTTATTCTCTTTCACAAAGAGTAAGACATCTAGACTTAAATGTTGATATAAGATGAAGTTATAACTTCCATATTATATGACAATTTAGTACTTTAAAGGCTATATAATTAATCAAGAATAATTTATATTTATTGGCTGGGCGCAGTGGCTCAAGCCTGTAATCCCAGCACTCTGGGAGGCCGAGGCAGGTGGATCACGAGGTCAAGAGATAGAGACCATCCTGGTCAACATGGTGAAACCCCGTCTCTACTAAAAATACAAAAAATTAGCTGGGCGTGGTGGCGCGTGCCTGTAATCCCAGCTATTCAGGAGGCTGAGGCAGGAGAATTGCCTGAACCCAGGAGGCAGAGGTTGTGGTGAGCCGAGATCACGCCATTGCACTCCAGCCTGGGTAACAAGGGCGAAACTCCAGCTCAAAAAAAAAAAAATTAAAAAAAAAACGTAATAATTTACATTTATTCAAGAATGGACTGGATTTTTAAAACATGTGCCTCTAAGGGAACATGAGATGGAGTTGGGATTAAAAGAAAACAAAATATTTTTAAAAGAGACACATTACAAATGTACTTATCTTTTACACACACACACACACACACACACACACACACACACAGACACACACACACAGAGCCCTCTATGCTCCTGGGAAGGTTTTTCACATCCATTCTAGGATGTTATCATCAAAGCTGGTTCAGAATTTTAAAATGCTGGGAAGTTCAAGCATTGTTTTAAAGACTGTCGAACAGATGTAGTTTTCCCTAGGAGATTTACCTGATAGCAAATACCTTCTATTTCATCTGAGAACTTCAAAATATAAGTATGCATTTTAGCAGAAAGCAAGATACAACAAAGAAAAAATATTTTTATCAAAGATGAAAACAAAGGGCGTGCTGGCATTTTATCTACTGCTGTTCCTACTGCACCATTTGAAATACATTTCAAACTGGAATAATGGTAAACATCTATCACAAATAAAAGAAAACCCAATCAGAAAGACCATAATATACTGTGTATTCATATTTATTATAAATATTGGCCTTGAGGGGGTTTACAGTTGCCAATATCATTATACGATATCAAAAATTTTTAATTAAATGATTAAAACATATGGATATTTCAGATTTTGTATTGATTTAAAATAAAAGGCAAAGTAACAATGACAAATTTATCTTGAATAAAAGCTGATTAAATTTTGTCTTGATGAAAGAGACCTTATCAAGACTTACCCACTTTGGAAAAACCTTGTAGAATAAATAAGACCTGGGCTGATTTTTGTCTTTCTGTGGGTAGTTGGTTATACCTGGAGTGTCTGTAAACAAGCTTTAAGAGGAAAGTGGAACACAGAATTGATAGGAAAATGCAGACATAATAAATTATATAATGGGAGAAAGGATGAATAATAAAGAATATTTATTTTGGTTGAAATAAGACTGTGGCAACAAATTGACTCACTTAAATATGTTAAAAACTAGATGGAATCTGTACTAGGATTCAGTATGTGTAGCTGCAGAGATTAAAGGCCATAAGAATGGACAGACACCTAGGAGATTGTATTGGTGGCAATTAAGAAAAAAAACTGTAATACTACCTAAAAATTCAATGTCCTGCCTTCAGAAAACATGAATAATCTGATCATCAGAGTAGCTCATCCATCAATGCTCCAAGTATTATGTAGGAGGAATACAAATGTAAGATGGATAGCGGCAGACTAGTCAATCTCTAGCATACTTCCTAACATTAAATATTGTGATACTATGAGAGGACTTCAGAGTCTAAAATAATAATTATAACAATGTTTGAGGACTATCATTACACACTAAGCATGGATTGGTTAAATTTAGTTGTTTTCTTAAATACTGAGATTAGCTGAATTTAATGAATCAAAATTTTCGTAGGAAATTTGATAGATTTAATGAATATTTATTTATCCACAGTTGGTTCCTTGTTATGCTTCCCAATAAAAGAATAATAACATTTCCTCTCTACTGAATTCTGGATTCAGTATATCATTTCCTTTGGCCAAAAAAAAAAAAGTCAGCCTGAATGATGTATGCAACTTCTGACCAGAATCTTCGCAAGCCAGTGTGTAGTTCATCTGGTTCTCTTTCTGCCTGTCATACATGGAAATATTTCCACGTTCAAGTGAGAGTTTGTTCTGTCTGCCTTGGTCTTGGATTGGTAGGAGGCAGAGAACAGTTTCCCTGCAGTACACAGGTAGTAAGAGGATGAATAAACTTACAGTGTTTTAAAACTCATGAACTTCTGAGGTCATTAGTTGTCTAACCTGTTCTGACTAACATGGGTAAATTCTGTCCGTTAAGCAGGTAAGAAGCACACTATGTTCATCATTAGAGAAAAGAAATGATGGGGTCGGGCGCGGTGGCTCAAGCCTGTAATCCCAGCACTCTGGGAGACCGAGGCGGGTGGATCAGGAGGTCAAGAGATCGAGACCATCCTGGTCAACATGGTGAAACCCCGTCTCTATTAAAAATACAGAAAATTAGCTGGGCACGGTGGCACGTGCCTGTAATCCCAGGTATTCAGGAGGCTGAGGCAGAAGAATTGCCTGAACCCAGGAGGCGGAGGTTGCGGTGAGCCGAGATCGCGCCATTGCACTCCAGCCTGGTAACAAGAGCAAAACTCTGTCTCAAAAAAAAAAAAAAAAAAGAAATGATGGGGCTAAAATTGGGGTGTTGATTACTTATGACTCCAAGAAACTGTGCAAGAAAACTCCAGATGTATGTTTACTATACTTCCAAATACGTTTAGGGCCAGGCCTACACTAAGAGGAGGGTACAAGAAAATGATACAAAGGCCAAGAAAAGAATACAAAGATAGTCCTTTCCTTAATGATCTCTCTTTAACTCTCATACATTTGCTTCCTGACCCTCTGTTTCCAAACCCATAACAAAGATTAACTCGCCCTGCCACCGTGGGCCTCTATGATGAGTCACATATGCTTTAATAACACGAGACAGCAATGTTATGGTAGTTTTCCCTAAAGGAAAACTTTATACGAAGACAAATTATAATTAGATAATCACCTAGTGCAGAACAAGAGAATGCGGATGGTACCAGGCTTAAAGAAATCCTACTATACTGCTACTTAGGTAGCATCTGATCCAAGGCCTACAGCCAAACTATCCATTGTTTAAAACACACTTGCCAGTACACAGTTGTCAAATGGAGGCTAACTTTGGGTTTACCACTTTACTACATGACTTACATGTAGCAACACTGACTTCATGGCATATTATTTTAGGCATATAAAGGAATAGGAATAGAGGTGAATATAAATTGTTAAAATACATATGAGACTCTTCAAATTCCAAGGAAATGCTTGTGTAGTTTATGACAGGTTTCTATTTGCCCTGTTCTGCTAAATAAATAAATAAATGTTAATGATCAGTAAGGAAAACTTAATGTATAATACACTGAGGATCTGCAAAAAGTTCAAGGAGTGTGACAAGGTAGAAATACAAATATAAATTTCAGGACATTTTTAAAAAGTAAAGTCCAGCATTAAGTTAAAAGATAAAAAAAATGTGTGTATGTGTATGATAAAATGCAAAAAGAGGAATTCATACGTGAGTAGTTTTCATGAAAAAATACTTAGGAATTGTGGCTCACAACTTGATATTAATGAACAGTGTGACATTCTTCCCAGAAAGTTAAAGGAATCTTAGATTGTATTATGTCCAGAATAAAGGATGTAAAATAAATGAATAAAACTACATTTGTAACATTGGGTTTTGTTCAGTTCTGAATTCCACTGACAAATTGAGATTATCCGTAAAAGATGAAAAATGATTAAGGGTTTAGAAACTTTGTGAAATAAAGAGCAATCTTTTCATTTCTAAGATTTTCTTCACAATCTAAGAGTGAGCATATTAAATTTATAGAAGTAAATATGCAAAGATGATACTTGTATGTAAATAACTGAAGGCTGAACTAGTAGAGGGAGCAGACCTCATTTTGACTCCAGAGAGAAAGAATAAATATTTCAGCACAAGACAATATCATGTTTTTGTTTTTTTTTGCTTTTGTTTCTTTTGGCAGAAAAGTGGAAAATAAAAAAATTAATTTCAAAATAAGAGTGGTCTTAATATTAGAGATATTCATTCTCACACTCTTCTACTTTGTAATATACTGAGCTCCTAGTCACTGGAAACAGACATTAAATAACCAATACTAAGTTGTATAAAGGAGAGGATTCTTCATCAGGTACAGCATTTGACAAGCTGACTGCTAAAATGTCTGTCAGTTTTAAGAGTTAGGCAAGACTTCATGCTTCAATAGTGTTTGGGAAAATTTATCTTGTTATTTCTGAGTTAACTTGCATAGCCAGTGCGACAAATTTGGTCAGCCTTCCTAGAATGACACTTGTTCAGAGTTCACACAACACAACTACCTGACAACCTGACAAAACACTACACATTTGTTTTGCTGCCAATTAACTCCAAGCTCTTTCCTCTAGCACTTTGTCAACTCTTTAAATGAAGCACAGACTTTTGCCAACAGCAGGGTTATTTCTTCTTTAAAGCTAGCTGTTAAGATCATACTAGCAAGATAACAAAAATTAAATAGGATTCTCAGTGACAGGCCATTTAGCCTCATGGCAGGTTGCTATGTGTGTGCTATATAAGTGTCACTAGAGGAGAATGGTGGAGGTCGAAAGGACATTGCTCAAACAAAAATAAAGATATATTTTACAAACAGATGAAACAATTGCTATGAGTCATATGGCTACACTCCACAAAGTTTCCATTAATAAATGCATATAAAACATTGAATTATAATGATAATGAAGAAATTGATTTTTAGAAGAGATATAGACATGTTATTGTTAAAATCAGTATTCAGCCTAGATTATGATCCTTAAAAGTAACTCACAGCCTTGATATGAAGTAGATAGCAAATATTAATAGTGACAGAAGGCATCTTGTAAGGAGCTGAACTCACTCTAGGTAAAAATAGTAGCACTTCTGGCTCTAGAGTTTCCCATCATTCCATACAGAAATATGCAAATAAATGTCATATGAATTTCACTGTCAGTATTCAGGACCCATGACTTGGTTATTAATATCATATTTAATATACCCATCATATCAATCATATCAATGTCATATTCTTTGTAATACATATTGGATTGTTTGTTTGAGACTGGGTCTCATTGTGTCATAACCTCAGCCTCCTGGGCTCAAGAGATAATCACACCTCAGCCTTCCAAGTAGCTAGGACTACAGGCAAGCAATACCACACCTGGATAATATACATTTTTTAAATTTTTGTAAAGGCAAGGGGTCCCACCATGTTTCCCAGGCTGCTCTTGAACTCCTGGACTCAAGTTACCAAACCACCTTGGCAGCCCAAAGTGCTGGCATTACAGGCGCAAGCCACTGACTGTGCCCAGCCCTGTAATACATACTAATATATCATGTGTCTTTGTACATTGCCTACATATATTCTCTTTCAACATGAGGCATTAATTCTAACCTCTGGATCAGAACATGCCACTACTTAATGCATGTAGACATAAAAAGAAATGTAACAAGCAGGTAAGGGTTCTTCTTATGTAATAACAGCACTTGATTAAAGAGGTTCATATGGTCTGAGAGCCCCAAACTTTTTTTTTTTTTTTTGAGACAGTCTCTTGCTCTATCACCCAGGCTGGAGTACAATGGTGCAATTGCAGCTCACTGCAACCCCTGCCTTCCATGTTCAAGTGATTCTTGATCCTCAACCTCCCGAGTAGCTGGGACTACAGGCACGCACACCACATTTGACTAATTTTTGTATTTTTAGTAAGACAGGGTTTCACCATGTTTCCCAGGCTGGTTTTGAACTCCTGGCCTCAAGTGATCCACCCACCTCAGCCTCCCAAAGTGCTAGGATTACAGATGTGAGCCACCATGCCCAGCCAGAACAATGTACTGTTGTCTGAGCTCAAATCCTGGCTTTATTACTTATTATATCTATTGTACAAGTCACTTAACATGTGTTAGTCCTAGCTTTCTTATCTTTAAAGTAAAATAATAATAATAATATTAATAGTTTGAAGGATTACTTTAAAGAGTAAATGGTGTAATGTCTAAAATGTCCTTTATACTTGGTTCATGGTAAGTGGTTCATTACAATTTCACAAACTCATTATATTATGGAATTGGAAAAGACCGTAAATATTTACCATGATTTCTTAAATAAAATCAAACTTAAAATCTAAGTATAAAACATTAAAACATAATGTTAGTGTTTTACTGAATAAATAAATTATAATCACCATCACCATAATCACCAATCTTTTTTATTCACAGTGGAAGGGAAAGCTTAATCTTCTTATACATAATTCAGTATAAAATAGTTTTGCCAAAGCAACAAATGCAACCAAAGTGTTTTCTGATTTCAAGCAGAACTAAAAATGTCTAGGTTTCAACTTACATTCCATATCTACCTAGGGTCAGCTGGGTGGCTCTGCTTTCTTTTTCCTAGTTCAGTAGCACAAGCAGTCAGTTTTCAGCATCTAGAACATCATCAGTTGCTTTGGCTGAGGAAGTAAACCTAGCATATCATGCCAGGTTCATAATGCCTTCCTCTAGGCAGTGATAAGTATAGTTTCTTCTCATGCTTCCTATACCTAACTTCAAGTATGCTGCAAGGTAAACTTTCTTATGTGTCTGTAACAATGAGAACCAGCAATATTTACTGAAGAGCATGAATAACTACTTTGTGTTACATATAGGTAATGTTAAAATATTTGCTCGGTACTTGAAATACCTGTTTTGAGAGATCTCATGATTAAATAGAAAAGATTTCACATTATCTATCTTGACATTGAATTAATTTCTAATGGTCTAAAATCCAAAAGTTCAGGTCATGCACTCAAAACTTTAGGTCAAAATTCCATATATTATTGTCATTATTTATCAGTGCAGTAACGGACAAAGCACTTTATATAAATTATGCATTAACTCTAAACTTACATGAAGAGTTCACTTGTATGCTTTAGAATAATGTAGTTTGAAAATAGTACACTTCATTGAAAATGAATGAGTACTCAGTACTTTAACTACTTGTTAGTTTGTCATTACGAGGTAATATTGCTTAAAAATTAAATTTATGTAGACGTGGAAGAACAAACTACTGGATATACCACCTTAGAAGATTTTTAACAAAGCCTATGTAGCCGCTATGAGGTTACTCTAAAAAGTATGAATGTATTCAGTGCTGATAACTTTTGTCATGGCTTCTAATAGTTTGTGTTTCACAAGAATCCTTTTTATCAAAATCATCCAAATGGTAGCATAAAGTATACACAATTTACTGAAGTCATCATATATATTTTTCTAAAACTTACCATAGAGTAGCAAGCAAAAATTCTGAATATATTGTATTATTTATTGATTTATCTTCACTATAGCAAGTGTCAGCATGAAGAAAGCAAATAATAAAAGTTATTGAAGTCACCTTTTATTTTGATTTTATGATACTGAATCAAAGACTTGAAAAATATTTTTCAGATTAAGCTGAATCTTTGAGTGAATTATGAGTTCAAATAAATAGTGATTATAATAGCTTTTGACAAAAAGGCACATTTATATTGAGAGACAATCCTTTATAATAAATAAATTGAAACCAATAGAAAAAGCATTATGTTTGTGTGTTCTGGTATATCTATATATTCAATCATCTTATTGTTAGAACTAGTACAAGGCAGTCACTCACACTTTTCTTCAGATCTGAATGACAAAGAATAATACAAAACAAAAAACAAAAACAAAAATCTATCAAAATACCTATATAAAAATTTAAAATAACAGTGAGGCAATGTGATCGTTAATACTGTGTCAACTTGATTGGCAAAGATTTGTTCCTGGATATGTCTGTGAGGGTGTTGTCAAAAAGGATTAACATTTGAGTCAGTGAAGTGGGAGAGGCAGACCCACCCTCAATCTGGGTGGGCACCATCTACTCAGCTGCCCGGCACAGCTAGAATAAAGCAGATGGGAGAATGTGGAAGAACCAGACTTGCTGAGCCTTCCAGCCTCTATCTTTCTCCCATGCTGGCTGCTTTCTGCCCTTGAACATCAGACTCCAAGTTCTTCAGCTTTTGGACTCTGGGACTTACACCAGTGATTTTCCAGGTGCTCTCCGGCCTTCAGCCACAGACTGAAGGCTGCACTGTCAGCTTCTCAACTTTTGAGGTTTTTGGACTTGGAATGATCCCCCACTGGTTTCCTAGCTCCTCAAATTGTGGACATCCTATTGTGGGACTTTAACTTGTGATCGTGTGAGTCAATTTTCCTTAAAAAACTCCCTTTAATACATACATATATCCTATTAGTTCTGTCCCTGTAGAGAACCCTGAATAATACAGGTCATATTTTTGTTTCTTACAACTGTTTTTCAGACTATGCCTATTGAAAGGATGAATAGAATTACAGTTACTATGACATTCTTAGAGGCACATAATGAAGTAAATCAAGGGCGCGGACAATGTATGGACACACATATATTTTATTATCTCATTCATCACTCAATCAGCACATAATAAGATAGGTAATAGATCTCCTATTTATAGCACATTGCAACAGCCTATATTTAACAATGCAAATAAATACGTTGTTCTCTGCCCTCAAAAAATGTCAAACTCTTTACCGATAGCGGGAATGATGGCACTGATCTATACATAGAAAAACATCAAGCCATTTGGAACAAATAGAAGGCATTTGGCAAAAGACATCTGAAATCTAAATCAGAAGTCATTATATAAAACACCTGGTTGGCACTCCATAGCCATCTTATGTCAGAGGCTACAAAGAGAATAAAATACTTAGGAATACAACTAACAAGGGATGTGAAGGACCTCTTCAGGGAGAACTACAAACCACTGCTCAGGGAAATAAGAGAGGACACAAACAGATAGAAAAACATTCCAGGCTCATGGTTAGAAAGAATCAATATTATGAAAGTGGCCATACTGCCCAAGGTAATTTATATATTCAAAGCTATCCCCATCAACCTTCCAAAATGATATTCTTCCCAGAACTGGAAATAAAACCACCTTAAACTTCATATGGAACAAAAAAAATAGCCTTCATAGCCAAGACAATCCTAAGGGAAAAAAAAAGCTGGAAGCATCATACTACCTGACTTCAAACTATACTACAAGGCTACAGTAATCAAAACAGCATGGTACTGGAACCAAAACAGAGATATAGACCAATGGAACAGAACAGAGGCTTCAGAAAGAATGCCACACATCTACAACCATCTGATCGTTGACAAACCTGACAAAAACAAGCAATGGGGAAAGGATTTAATAAACGATGTTGGGAAAACTAGGAAGCCATATGCAGAAAGCTGAAACGGGATCCCCTCCTTACACGTTATACAAAATTTAACTCTAGATGGATTGAAGATTTACACATGAGGCTTAACACCATAAAAACTCTAGAAGAAAACCTAGGCAGTACCATTCAGGACATAGGCACAGCCAAGGAATTCATGACTAAAACACCAAAAGCATTGGCAACGAAAACCAAAATAGACAAATGGGATGTAATTAAACTTAAGAGCTTCTGCACAGCAAAAGAAACTAACAGTAGAGTGAAACAGTAACCAACAGAATGGTCAAAAAAATTTGCAATCTATCTATCTGACCAAGGGCTACGATCACAATCTATGGATAACTTAAACAAATTTACAAGAAAGAAACAAACAACCTCATCGAAAAGTTGGCAATGGATATGAATAGACACTTTTCAAAAGAAGATATTTATGCATCCAACGAACATGAAAAAAAGCTCATCATCACTGGTCATTAGAGAAATGCAAATCAAAACCACATTGAGATACCATCTCACACCAGTTAGAATGGTGGCCACTAAAAAATCAGGAGACAACAGATGCTGGAGAGGATGCGGAGCAATAGGAATGCTGTTACACTGTTGGTGGGAGTGCAAATTAATTCAAACATTGTGCAAGACAGTGTGGTGATTCCTCAAGGATCTAGAAATAGAAATTCCATTTGACCCAACAATCCCATTACTGGGTACATACCCAAAGGATTATAAATCATTCTATCATAAAGACACATGCACACATATGTTTATTGCAGCACTGTTCACAATAGCAAGGAGTTGGAACCAACCCAAATGCCCATCAATGACAGACTGGATAAAGAAAATGTGGCACATATACACCATGGAATACTATGCAGCCATAAAAAAGGATGAGTTAATGTCCTTTGCAGGGACATGGATGAAACTGGAAACTATCATTCTCAGCAAACTGACACAAGAACAGAAAACCAAACACTCCATGTTCTCACTCATAGGTGGGTGTTGAACAATGGGAAAACATGGACAGAGGGAGGGGAACATCACACACTGGGGTCTGGGAGTGGAGGCTATGGGAGGAATAGCAGGGGGTGGAGGGATTGGGGAGGGATAGCATTAGGAGAAATATCTAATAAAGATGACAAGGTAATGGACTGCAGCATATCACCACCATGGCACATGTATATCTATGTAACCTGCACGATCAGCACATGTACCCCAGAACTTAATGTATAATTTAAAAAAATTAATTGAATTACAGAGCAAAATTTGGTAATGGCAAGGGTGATATTCATAATATTTTAAACGCTGGTACAGTCAGGCATTGGTACATCATAGTGGAAACACTGACCATTCAAAACAAATAGCAGTGGAAACTAAACTGGTTTTGTACAACAATCTTGGAGCCAAATACCCTCCCTGGTACTGGAGATACCTACAAATTACAGTATATTGCAATGAGCAAATCATCATGATAAATTCAAAACATAGTGATATCATGTAAATCAAGATTGAGATTGTTATTACAAGAACTTTTTCTTTCCTTTACTTTTATATTCCAACTACCACTTCTTTTAAAAGACCTATGTTGTAAATACAAGCATTATGATTGTCAAAAATCTTTACCCATGACAAGGCATTATTATATGATCATTAATTTAGAATTAGACTTTTATATCCAGTACATCAAACCTAAAAGAAGTTACTGAATGAGCTGGGCACGGTGGCTCACGCCTGTAATCCCAGCACTTTGGGAGGCCAAGGAGGGTGAATCACGAGGTCAAGAGATCGAGACCATCCTGGTCAACATGGTGAAACCCCGTCTCTACTAAAAATACAAAAAAAAATTAGCTGGGCATGGTGGCGCGTGCCTGTAATCCCAGCTACTCAGGAGGCTGAGGCAGGAGAATTGCCTGAACCCAGGAGGCAGAGGTTGCGGTGAGCCGAGATCGCGCCATTGCACTCCAGCCTGGGCAACAAGAGAGAAACTCCGTCTCAAAAAAAAAAAAAGTTACTAAATGAAAAATAAAGTAGCCAAAATTTTAAGAGACTAAATGACTTTCTAATGATCATAATGCTTGGTTTATCTTGTTTTCAGCTATTCAGTTTGGACAAAATGATGAGTATCCCGGATTGAATGCATCAAAGGTCACTTAAACTACACATACATCTCATTGTCCTGCAAATATAGAAGATGGGAAAGCATCAGAGGGCAAGAGAGAAATGTATATATTCTCATCCGAGATTATATGGATAGATGATACAGACAATGATGTTCTCAGTTTCTTGTATCCGAAAAGTCAACTGTGGTTGACATTCTAGCTGTTTGCAAATAATCTGAATTATTTTCTCCTCTAGGCAATGTAAAATGGCATTTTTCTGTTTAGTTTGAAATTAGGCTTGGCCATAAAATGTGATCATAAGTAATGAGAATTAGCTAGACACACATTGCAAAAGAGCCAGTGACGATTACCTGTATGCTTTCCCACTGCCTCCATAACCAAGTCATTCAAGATAGTGATGTTTCTGTCAGCCTGAGTCCTGGAGTGAAGGCAGTGCTGGGAAGAAACTCCAGCTAACCTGTGGTGGGCATGTAATATGAGCTAGAAATGATATTTGCTTATATATTTTTAAGAGTCTAGGGTTGTTTATTACTGCAAATTGATTTTATCTTATATAGAAATCAGATCCAGGAAAGGAGGGGAGGGGCAGTGTCATGAAAGGCAACACTCTCCGGTTGTGACACTGATTTAGTGGATCATAAAGGTGTCAAGGCCCTTTAGCAGAGGCTCAAACTGGAATGATGACAATGCCCGTTAGGCCATGAGGATACAGCGGGGAAACTGCTGCCAGCGGTGACTAGGAAAGAATACCGTATAACCAACACACTCACATGTCAGAAGGGAGAATGCCCGTTCTTTTGCTGGTAACTGTTTATGGCAAAAGATGGCAAGGTATTACCGTCTGTCATACCACATAGCTCTAGATGGTGGGTGCAACATGAGCCCCAATGCTGGAGTGAGAAGACAGAGAAGACTTCACAGACAATTTACAACAGCAAGTGATAGGAGCAAAATAAACGGCAACGTCCTCATCCAAAGATAGTATTTCATTGTGTGCTTCTGTGGAATTACCTACATTTCTTGTTTGACATACAACCTCAAACTTAGAAAATAATTGCTGAATTTGACAGCGTGATTAAAAGACAACTGAGAGACCACGATCAGGCAGAGTTGAAAGAGGCAACGGCTTCTCAATTCCCAATAATTACATAACAAATTGAGTTACGATGGCCAATTAAAATTCAGTCTCATAGCAAGGATGGTGCGTGGTTGGCTTTCAGGACCCTTGTCATGACCATGAATAAATTAATTTGTGGACATCAGGGAGTATGTCCAATAAAAGCCGTGGCACCCAGAAAAGACTCTCCATTGAACAACAAAGCCCAAATAAAATTCTAATAAAATGTCTCATTTCAAATGGAGAGAAAGGAGGGAGGAATAGGGCGAACAAAAAGCAAATATGGGAAACATATTTAGGAAAGACTGTGGGTGTGGCTATTGGTATAAACTCACTGAACTCAGTCAAAAGATCAGTTAATTTTTACATGAGTTATACTGCCAAAAACAAACATATGAAGTTTAAAATTTAAAACGGCATATGAGTCCCAATGTTTGGGCAGAAAGCAAACCAAGAAAGCTATCCTCCAGGCATATTCTCCAATTCTGATTTCTGCTGCGGCTAAGGAGGGTAATGGGATAGAAAGGATCACTCATAGGTTGGAGCTCGGGTCCACAGAAAACAGACAAGAGAATTACTTTCAGAAATAAAAACTGAAGAATCTTCAAAGAGTGTTCCCCTTCAGGTTCAGGCATTCAGATTTTCAGAACTGCTCCAACTTGAGCTCGTTCTGTGCGTCCTGTTTTCTTCCTTCTGGAAGTGCTTATTACAGTTATGCTGAGAAAGTCTCACATGGTATGTAACATGTCTGGGATAGATACCCTGCTTTTGCTTCATTTCTTTATAACAAAATAAACTACATCTGGATTTGAAGAAGAGGCTGTGAAGCCTCACTCGTTGTGCTGGACTCAGTTGTTCATGGGACTTATGTTCTGTTTCTCATGGGGAGGAAATGAATGAGTCCTGCACCTGGGAAGAGAAGTAAAGTGAGTATCTGGGGATTAGAACAGTGCACTGTAGAGTCACTGGAACTTCTCACATATATTCAGGCTCTCTTTCAAGGTAAAAAGCCCTCCTTGAATTAACTATGAGTTATTTGATTTTGCCAATGGAATCCTAGCAGGTGTGTCGTGTATCATTTTCTGGCTGGAACTTTAAGACTCAGTGTATGTACTGCTTGCTGTGTTCTGCCCGCCTGCCATCATGATCACTTTTCCCTTCCGGGGTTGCTGTCAGCCTGAGTTCTGAAAAGGTACAGAGCAAAACCCACAGCAAACTTGCAAGGAACAAATGAGGAAGAAGTTAATGCTGTAATAACTCACGCCATATCTCAAAGATTTGGAGAATTCTTTACTTCTGCAGGATTACCAAGCCTGCATGAATGAGAAACCATCTCAAATGGACTTAACTGAAGGACATTTACCGTCTAATGTAATTAAAACTCTAGAGGCAAGGTGAGTTTGAAGCAGGAGTGATTCAACAACTCACTGACGTAACCAAAGAAACATTTTTCTACCTTGAATGCCTTACAACTCTTATAATTGGACAACTCTCTAATGTTTTTATAAGTATGCTTTTCTTCTCTAACTAAGCAGAAAAGACAATCACATTCCATGTAGCTATTGCGGGCAAAAAAAAATCTTACATCTCTTCCAAATACCCAAAGGAAATATATTTCTGGGCCTCACTGACCTGATTTTTTTTTTTTTTGTATCTTGAACTTATCTTCGTACACAGGAAAATAGATTATTGTGCTTAGCTTGCAATACAAGCTCAATCTCATACTTTGTGCAATACTAAAAATTAAATGAAGGTTATCCTCCTAAAAAATCTGGAATACTTTACTGTCAAAGAGAGAGAATGGACATTGAGCAACAGAGAGTAGATTTTATTAAATATTATAACATTTAAAGTAGCATGTTAGTTAAAATTCAAATATTTTATTCAGATATACTTATTTTCCCTGGAAAATGTCCTCTTTCCATAAACTGATCATCAAATATCATCTTAGAGAAAAACTATTTTTGAGAAAGAAAATAGTCTACATAAAATAACAAAAATAGATTTATTTTTTCTTAAAAAACGTTTGTTAATCTAGCTAACCCAATCTTTGCAATATTGCAGTATTCAAATTATTTAGCTTTGTAGCATCAGAAAGTTTATTTTCAGATGAAATGTCAAAACGGTTAGCATTCTCTAACAGTTACACCTAGGTGATTGTCATTACAACATGGCCTCCAACTGTCATTCTTAGACCATCAAATAAATACCTCTACATTTAACAGGACCTGATACTGATAAAGAAATATGTTGACAGCATACAATACACCTTAGATATTCTATACGTCAAGTGGTAATGTATTTTTTCCAAACAGTATAAAGTCATGCCAAAAAATTTCTAAAATATCTGTTCTTTATATAGACCAATTAATTTATTTTTCCTTAGGATTATTAATTGCATGAATATTGCCATATTTCACAATTATAGTTTAAGTAATGAAGTCTTTCATTTATCGAAAAAAAAAAACAACTGGGGATAACTCAGAAAGCTATTTGGAAAAGATAATGTACTTTTACCTAGGTAGTAGTTATTTATTTTTTGGCATTTCTGGTAATTATTTACATAAGTCTTTTGGTTTTAATTATTAAGACAAACATGTAAAGTGTTATTTCCGGCCTTCTCACTAGGTTTGAATCCTAATCCAAATCTGCGTAGACACTGTCTCTAAGTAATGTCCAACAAAATTGTTATCTTTGTCTAATTAATTGTAACACATAAATTAAAACCATAAATTGGTTTTAATGTGGTTATTACTATTGTGAGGTTTTGTGTGCTTCATTTTTTTCTGCCTCTATATTTTTATATATATTTATCCTATATTCTTTTTAATCGTAATCAATGTTATGTATATGCCACCAATATTTCTTATTAAACAACATTAATATCTTTTCTAAAAATGTAGAGAATAAAAGGATTTCTATAAATATTGTTATTATAGCTGGAAATTTTCTCAGGTTGCAAAATACGAAAAGAGAAACACTTTTATTTTAAAATTTCCTGACACTTTTATTTGCAGGCTGAAACAGGTGTGTTTTCCAGGACTTGCCCTTTATAGAACAAAATGAATCAAATATAATCAAATATAAAAATAGCTTAGGATTCTGTGCTAATCCTATCTACTGATTTAATTTTATACTCCGTAAAAACAGAAGACACAGCCGGGCGCGGTGGCTCAAGCCTGTAATCCCAGCACTTTGGGAGGCTGAGGCAGGTGGATCACGAGGTCAAGAGATCGAGACCAACCTGGTCAATGTGGTAAAACCCCGTCTCTACTAAAAATATAAAAAATTAGCTCAGCATGGTGGCACGTGCCTGCAATCCCAGTTACTCAGGAGGCTGAGGCAGGAGAATTGCCTGAACCCAGGAGGCGGAGGTTGCAGTGAGCCGAGATTGTGCCATTGCACTCCAGCCTGGGTAACAAGAGCGAAACTCCGTCTCAAAAAAAAAAAAAAAAATAGAAGACACACACACCAGAAAGGCATTTACAAACATGTTATCTTGACCTTATGAAATATGCAAATTAGCTGGGCATGGTGGCGCTTATTTCTTCTTTGTATGGTGACAGTAGCATTCCAGATTGTTATGATATGCACTTGCATACACTTCATGTTGCTATTTACATTTATGGAAAACTTCCTAAATTCAAATAAATATTCTCTTTTAATAAAACAGCAAAAAAATTTGTTGTAATAAAAATAACTTGTTATTTACTTTCATTTATTTAATTTTTCATATTACATTGAATTAAACCTTTGAAAGAAACCTAAAACTCCATTCCAATTTCTAATGTCTATGTAGAGTAGAACAGGATTTGAATTTCAAGCATATAGATAAGAATAGACGAATTTGTATGTCTTGCACCTAAAAGACAAGAATCCCCAGCAGAAACATGTAAAGAGTGCACTTATGCATCATTCTGCTGATTTCCCAATCGTGGGGGAAAGGAACTAAGCTGGTGCATTTCCTTACAAACATGATACTTAGAATAAAGACCATCAACTTACAAGAGCCTGTGAGTGGTGAGAACATTTTAGAAATATTTTCCCAATGTAACAGCTGCCTCATTACTTGTTATATTTTATTTATCTCCATAAGGCAAAAAAAAAGAAAATTTTCTCAACCAAAAGCTTTTCTCAAAACTTTTAAATGTGCTCTTTCATATATCTTACTGGTTTTAATAGGAGTCCAACACAAATACAATACTTTACTACTTGTTTATTTCCATGAAAAGTGAATGTGGATTTACTGAAGATATAATTTACCAATAAAATGTTTGGGTTCACTATTTATACATACACTGAAATGTAAAAGAGTATAAATATTTTTCTGTGATGAATCATTAAGTTTACTCCAAAGTAGGGCAACTTCTCAAGTAAAATATGAATACATCAGACCACTGATTACAGCAAATAATTAAATGTTGTAATTTTCAATATCATAAATAGTTTCAGGGGTACTATATCAGAAAAACAGATTTATTCTTTAGATCACTGTTTTCCCAATATTGACATAACTGAATCCAGTATGGCAAAGCCTTTGGTTATGAACCTAAGACAAACAGTCCAAATGTGAGAAAAGATTAAAAAGCCTGACTTTTATTAGGACTTGCTTCCTTTTGTGTGTGTACAGACACACACACACACACACACACACACACACACACACACACACACACACACACAGAGTCTCACTCTGTCACCAGGCTGGAGTTCAGTGGTGTGATCTCAGCTCACTGCAACCTCTGACTCCCTGGTTAAAGCGATTCCCCTGCCTCAGCCTTCTGAGTAGCTGGGATTACAGGCATGCGCCACCATGCCCAGCTGATTTTTTGTATTTTCAGAAGAGACGGGGTTTCACCATGTTGACCAGGATGGTCTCGATCTCTTGACCTCGTGATCCACCCGTCTTGGCCTCCCAAAGTGCTTGGATTACAGGCATGAGCCACTGTGCCTGGCCAGGACTAGCTTC
This sequence comes from Leontopithecus rosalia, assembly GCA_028533165.1. Classification (NCBI taxonomy): domain Eukaryota; kingdom Metazoa; phylum Chordata; class Mammalia; order Primates; family Cebidae; genus Leontopithecus; species Leontopithecus rosalia. The sequence goes on along the minus strand of CM052667.1, from coordinate 5,393,741 downwards.
TAACCAGTAGTTCAAAATCTCTGGTCAATGAATATTCCAAATCAAATTTTTAGCAATTCACTATAAAATTAAACATATAACATGTAGTCAGCTTTGAAAATATTAATCTATTCCATTATTCTGTCTTTATGTCCGTCAGATTATTTAGTTGCCAAATGCTTATTTTTATTTTATTAAATTATTACATGACTACAGAAAAATAGAAACATTGTAAGTGTATAACTCGGAAATTTCAAAAACTACATATACCATATAGCCAGATTCTAGATAAAGAAATAATGAATTTTGGGTACCAGAAAAGCCTCCCAGACCCTCATGCATATTACATCAGCCCTTTCTCCAAAAAATGCATCAGGCCCTGATTTGTAACAGTACAGATGAGCTTTGCTTGATTTATACTTAATATACATGGGATCATATATATCTTTTTAAATCTGGCTTCTTTTTTTCAATGTGATAATTCAGAGATTTATTCATATTTAGGCTAGATCATTCCTTTAAGCTATATACAATTCTATTGTGTAACTATGCCATGATTTTAAAATCATTTTAAAATTAATGTGTATTTTACTGAAGAATTATAATTGCATATATTTATGAGGTAAAATGGGATATTATTATATATGTATATAGTGGAGAATGATTAATTCAAGCTAATTAACATATCCACCACACCAAATATTTATTTTTATGGTAAGGATATTTGAAATATATTAGAAATATATTCCATTAGCAATTTTGAAACATATATATATATGTATATATGTGTGCATATATATGTATATGTATATATATATACATATATATATATATATGTATGTGTGCGTATATATTTATTTTTTGAGACAGAGTCTTGCTCTGTCACCGAAGCTGGAGTGCAATGGAGCAATCTCAGCTTACTGCAAACTCTGCCTCCCAGGTTCAAGTGATTCTTCTGCCTCAGCCTCCTGAGTAGCTGGGTTTATAGGCACCTGCCACAATGCTCTGATAATTTTTGTAATTTTTAGTAGAGATGGGATTTCACCATGTTGGTCAGGCTGGTGTCGAACTCCTGACCCCAGGTGATCCGTCCACCTTGGTCTTGGGTCCCAAAGTGCTGGGATTAAAGGTGTGAGCCACAATGCCCGTTGAAACATATATTTTTATTAACAATCATTAACATGCTATGTTATAGATCCCAAAGCCTATTTCTACTGTGTCACTGAAACTTCGTAACATTTGATGACCATATTGAGGGAATGTGTTCTCTTTCCAGGTCCACAGGACAGTGTAGTTTTAAGGGCAAGAACTTCCCAGACCCATGTCCCCGTCCGGGAGATTTAACAGCTTCTGTTTTAATTTTTGCGGGCACAGGGAAAGGGTCAAAAGTCAATCACTCCAGTGGAAGTTCTAAGGAACTCCTTTCATTGGCCAGGGCTCTTAGAGAAGGTGGGGGTTCCTCCCAGGTTAGAAGCCCCCTTCTTCCACACCCCTTCCGACCCCATGTTTGGGTCCCTTCCAGGAACACTCCCTTCGTAGAAGCCGTCTTTCCCTCTCCTGGATTTCCCCTCTGGAGTCCCCTTCCACACTCTCTCGTGGAAGCCTGTCTTCCCCTCCTAAACTCCATCTCTCTCTCTATTCCCTTGCACTCAGTGTGGAAGCTGTTTTCATCTCCTGGATTCCATCTTTCTGGATTCTCTCACTCAGTGTGAGAGTTAGGTGCTACTTTCTCTCTTCCTAAATAAATCATTTTCTACAAACACTTTTGAGTCTGGCATTTACTTTTATGCGCGCACTGCGCCATGGTTTCCTCTCCCATTCTTGGGGGAGCGATAGACCAAGAACCTGGAGAAATGTCCTCTCAGGGGAACTGAGGGAACCCCTGAACCCCAACATTACAATATCCTCATACCTTCCCCAGCCATCCTAGTCCCCTCTATTCACCAGTCTCGGCTTCCATTATTTTGGTTATTTTTATGAGCTACTTTGATCAACTAGATCTTAAGGGAACCAACATTTATGAACTCTTCCTAAATCTATTTACTGTTTCATTTGTGTAATTTACCCTTTCACTGTGTTGTTCTTTCCAACAATAACAACAACAACATATTTTGTTAAAGCCATCATTGAGTTTTTTCTTGTCAAGAACATGTTTTTTCAGCTTCACACACTGCTCAGATAATCCTTTTGGGACCAACCCCATTCAGGACAGGCAGTGCTCTCATTATTTACAATGGCAATACAAACAGGGGCTTCAGGCACAACTAAGAGTCAAAAATCAGGCAGGGACCCAGCAGCAAAGAATCACTAAGCAAATATATCCAACTAAAAATGAAACAAATGGGACAGATAAAACTAGAATTAATAATTAATCCATCAATGTAATTCATAGAAATTTACCAACAAGAAACAACAGCAAACAGGAAACTATGACCTTCTCAAAAAGACAGAACAAAATTTCAGTGACTGACCCTAACAAGATACTGATTTGTGAGCTCTCTGACCAATAATATAAAATAGCAGTTTTCAGAAAACTGCTGACCAAGATGACCCTGGAAAACAATTCTGAAATTTATAAGAGAAATTTAACAAAGATATTAAAATAATAAAAAATCAAACAGAAATCATGGAATACAGATATACATTTCCTGAACTGAAAACTTCATTAGAGGTTCTCAACAGCAGACTAGACCAAGCAGATAAAGGAATCAGTGGGCTGAATGGCCAGCTATTTGAAAATACATAGTCAGAGGGGAAAAATATAAAAATACATGAAAAGGAACAAAGACCACCTATAAGATATAGAAAATTACCCCAAAAGACCAAATCAAAGAATTATTAGTATTCAAAAGTGAGCTGAGCAAGGAGTAGAAAGTGTAGTCAAATAAATAATGAAAAACTTTCCAAAGCTTGAGAAATATCCAGGCATAGAACAATCTGGGAATACCAGTCAAATTAAATCCCAATAAGACTACTCTCAAGGGATATAATAACCAAACTCCCAAAGATCAATGAAAAAGAGAGGATCCTAAAAGCAGCAAGGGAAAAGAAGCAAACAACATAGAAGGAACTTCCATCTTTTGGCAACAAACTTTTCAATGGCATTTTCAATATGCTCAAAGAGAAAAAAACTGCAACTAAAAATATAATATTCAGCAAAATCATCCTTCAAACATGAAGGAGAGATAAAATATTTCCCAAAGAAACAAAAACTGAGAGAATTTACCACCACCAGACTATTTTACAAGAAATGTTAAAGGTACTTATTCAATCTGAAAGTAAAAACATACAAATAGGCAAAAAAAAAAAAAGTTTTCAAGGCATAAAACCACTGGTAAAATTAAGTACAAGGACACATTCAGAATACTCTGTCACTTTAATTGTGGTGTGCAATTCTCTGATAACCTCATATGAAACACAAAACTGAAGTCTGTCAACAACAGTAAGAGCTACAGCAACTTGGTAAGAGATAGCATATAAAACTGTAAACTCAAACAATTAAAAGTAAACCCTGGTGAGTGGAGTTAAAGTGTAAAATGTTCAGCTACTCAGGAGGCTGAGGCAGGAGAATTGCCTGAACCCAGGAGGCGGAGGTTGCGGTGAGCCAAGATCGCACCATTGCACTCCAGCCTGGGTAAGAGCGAAACTCCGTCTCAAAATAAAAATAATAATAATAATAATAATAAAGTGTAAAATGTTTTGTGTGCTTTTGCCTTTGTTTCTGTTCTTGTGTTTGTTATCCAAGATAAGATGTCATCTCTTTAGCATAACTTGTTATATCTATAAGATGTTTTCTTGTAAGTCTCATAACTAGAGATAAATTTATGGAAAATAAAAAACAACAAATTAAAACATACTACCAGAGAAAATCAATGCCAGAGAAAGTAAGAAAAGAAGAGACTGAAAACCGGAAAACAAGCTACAAAATGGCTGTAGTGTCCACTTACTTATCAACAATAACACTGAATGTAAATGGTCACACTTGTTCAATTAAAATGTATATAGTGGATGAATGAATAAAGAAGCAAGACTTGACTATATGTTGCCTTCAAAAAAACTCACTTAACCTAGAAATACATACATGGACTGAAAGTGAATGGGTGGAAAAAGATACTCGACGTAACCGGATACCAAAAGCGAAGGAGTATCTATACCTACATCAGACAAAATAGATGAAAAATCTAAGACTTAAAAAGACATAGGAGGTCAATATAAAATGATAAAGGGGTAAATTCATCAAGATAATAAAACAATTATCAATATTTGTACACCCAAAACAGAGCTTCCTATAAGTATATAAAGCATACATTAGAAGATCTAAAAATACGCATAAGAATATAAAACAGCAAGGAAATTTAACACCTCACTATCAGTAATAAGCATATCATCCAGACAGAAAATTAACAAAGAAAGAGCATAAATGACACACTTGATCTAACAGGCCTAAAAGACATTAACAGAACATTTCACCCAACTGCTGCAGAATATACACTCTTTTCTTCAGTGCATGAGACATTCTCCAGAATAGACTATATCTTAAGCTACAAAAGAGTCTGAATAAATTAAAAATTAAAAATCTTATCAAGTATTTTTTCTAACCACAATGGAATAAAACCATAAACTGAAAACAAGAGGAACCTTGGAAAATACACAAACACATAGAAATTACACGTTCTACTGGATGGCTAAAGTGTCAATAAAAAAATAAGAAGGAAACTAAAAAATTATGTAAAAAAATAAAAATACAACAAAACATATGAGATACAATAAAATCTGTATCAAGAAGGATGTTTAAAGTAAAAAATGCCTAAATCATAAAAGTATAAAGACTTCAAATAACCTAACAATACACCTCAACAAACTAGAAAAGAATAAACCAAACCCAAAAATGGTAAAAGTAATAAAAATCATAGCAGACATGAATAAAATTGAGACTAAGTTCAACAAAAGGAAAAGTTGGGTGTTTGAAAAGATATTAACAAACCCTTAGCCAGACTAAGAATAAAGGAAGAAGAGGCAAATAAATAAAATTAGAAATGAAAAAGGGAAGTAAATGAAATTGATACCAGAAAAATACATGACCCATGATAGTAAAAGTTGATTTTTTGAAAAGACAATCAAAATTGACAAATACTTAGCTTAAGAAAAAAAGAAAGACATAAATTAATAAAATCAGAAATGAAAAAGGAGACATGCAACTGAGAACCCAGAAGCACACAGCATCATTAGAGATTATTGTGAACAACTACATGCCAGAAAATTGGAAAGCTTGAAATAAATAAATAAATTCCTGTACACATACAACTTATCAAGATTGGAATATGAATAAACAAAAAAAATTAACAAACCAATAACCAACATGGTGATCAAAGACATAGTGCAAAGTCTCCCATCAAAATAAACTCAGGACGAGATGGCTTCACCGCTAACTCTACCAAAATTTAAAGAAGAACCAATACCAGTTGTACCCAACTCTCCAAAATTTGGATAGAAGGTAATACTCCAAACTCATTATATGAGGCCAGCATTACCCTGACATTAAAACCAGACAAAAACATGACAAAAAGGGAATGAGAACACTGCACGTCAGTATCACTGATAAGCAGAGATGCAAAGATCATCAACAAAATGCTAGCAAACCAAATTCAACACCACACTGACATGATCAAATGAAATTCATTCCAGGAATGCACAGGTGGTTCAACATATCCCAATCAATAAACATCATACATCACGTTAGCAGAATCAAGAACAGAAACCATATTATTATTACAATATATGCCAAAGAAGCACTTGATAAAACTGAACATCACTTCATGACAAAAACTCTCATCAAAACTGGTATAGAAAGAATATATGTCAACATAATAGAGGCCATGTATGTCAAACCCACAGTTCATACTATACTAAACGAGGAAAAAAGTTTTTCTTTTGAGAAAGGCCTTTTCTGTAAGGGCTGGAGCAAGATAAGGATGCTTACTTTCACCACTTTTACTCAATATGACATGAGAAGTCCTGTTCACAGCAAGTAGGCAAAGGAAATAAATAAAAAGCATTCAAATTGGAAAGATAAAGTAAAATTAGTCTAGTTTGTAGACAACATAATTTCATACCTAGAAAAAAAAAACTCAATGAAAACAGTTAAACTGATAAAAAGATTCAGTAAAGTTGCAGAATACAAAATAAAGTACAGAAATTAAAAAATAACATTAAAAAACAAGAAAGCAACCTCATATACTATGGCTACAACTATATAAAATACCTCAAAGCAATCATACCAAAAGATGGAAAGATCTGTATAAGAAAAACTATGAAACTCTTATGAAAGAAATAAAATACAAAAAATGGAAAGATATTTTATTCCTGTGGATTGGAATAATTAATGTTGTAAAAATGCCAATACTGCCCAAAGCAATTTACAGATTCAGCCCAATTCCCATCAAAACACCAGTGGCATTCTTCACAGAAATAGAAAAAAAAATCCTAAAATTTATATGAAACCACAAAACATACCCAAATAACTAAAGTAATCATGAGCAAAAAAGTACAAGTCTAGAATCATCACACTAACTGACTTCAAAGTTTACCACAATGCTATAGCAATCAAACAGCATAGTACTGGGATAACAGCAGACACACAGACCAATGGAATAAAATAGAGAACCCAGCTATAAATCCACACATCTACAGCCCACTCAGCTTTGACAAAAACTACACAAACATTAAGGAAAAGAAAATCTTTTAAGTAAATATTGCTGGAAAAACTGGATAATTTTATGCAGAAAAAACTAGACCCCTATCTCTCATCATACACAAAAATCAAATAAAAATAAATTACAGACCTAAATCCAAAACTTGAAACTATAAAACTAAAAGAAGAAATAATTTAGAAAATGCTACAGGACATTAGTTTCCACAAAATTCTTTTTGTGTGTAAAACCTCAAAATTACAGGCAACTAGGACAAAAAATAGACAAACTGAATTATATCAAGCTAAAAAGCTTCTGTACAGTAAACAATCCACGAAGTGAGGAGATACCTACAGAGGGGGAGAAAATATTTGCAAACCATTCATCTGTCCATGTATTAATAACCAGAATATATAAGGAGCTCAAACAACTCAGTAACCAAAACAAAATACTAAAAACAAAAACTAATAATCCAATTAAAAACTGGGCAGAAGACCTGAATATACATTTCTCGTAAGAAAGCATAAAGATTGCAAACAGGAGTAGGAACAAATGCTCAACTTCAATCATTATCAGAGAAGCAAAAATCCAAACTACAATGAGCTATCATCTCACTCAATTTAAAATGGGTTGTATCAAAAGACAGCAATAACAGATGCTGGCCAGGATGCAAAGAAAGGGGAATACTTCTACACCGTTGGTGGGAAGATAAATCAGTAGAGCCACTAAGGAGAACTCTATGGAATTTCCTAAAAAACCTCAAGTAGAACTACCACATTATTCATCTCACTACTGAATACATATCCAAAATAAAGGAAATCAGTATACAGAATATTTATTTGCACTCCCTTATTTACTGCAGCACTATTTCCAATAACCAAAATAGGGAATCAATTTAACTGCCCATTAGTGGATGACTGGATTAAGAAAATATGGCACATGTACACAATAGAATATTATTCAGCCACAAAGCAGAATGAAATCTTGTCATCTGCAGCAACACAGATGGAACAAGAGGCCTTTATATGAAGTGAAATAAGTCAGTCACAGAAAGACAAGTGCTCGAACTCACAGGTTCCCACTCTAACGTGGGTGCTAGCAAAAGCAGATGTCATGAAGACAGAGAGTAGAACAGTGGTTTCCAGAGGCCAGGAAGGGTAGTGGGTGTTGTGAGAAAATGAAGGGGATAAAAGAATATAAATGTGTTTATTACATGTGCTTAAAACTCATAAAGATAATATCACATGTATCTTTTAACTAAGTAAAAATAACACAATACTAACATAACCCACAAAACACTACACAATTAAAATGAATGTAATTTTATTATAAAAGTAAGTAAAGTGAAAATAAGCACTAATGAGACTCACACTGAAGAAGGTATAAAACAAATACTGTCTTCGTTTTTGCTGCACAAGAGAAACAGCAGTCACTAGAAAAGTAGAGATAGCCCTCAGAGGTATCAGACGGTAAGTACTGAGAAAAGCAAAAAATTTATTTATTAAGTGACTAACACATCAATGTAGGAACTGGCTAAATTCTAATCCCAATAGTACACAGCAATACACAAAGCACCATTTAATAACCGGTAATAAAAGCAATGAAAATATCCATTTGAAAGAACAAAAAAACAAAAACTTTTCCAACTATGTAATAGTTTCTTGCAAAAGGACAAATTAGCCATTTCAACATATTTTTTGTCAAAATTTAAAACCGTTTAAAATGTATGTCTTACCTGATTCCTCGAAGTCACTGTTGTAGGCTTTCCAGGTTTCAGTTATTCGAAGAAGATTCTCTTCCATGGCTTGAATGTCCATGGAGGGGCAGTTGCATTCCGGAAATTTGGGACCACAGTGACACCAGCAGTCATTTTCCTTGCAGATAAACTCTCCTTCTGAATTGCAAGCAATGTAACTCAAAGCTGCCTGTACGAAACGTTCCTGAAGATAGGCTGGTAGAAGCACTTGAAGCCCTTGAAGAACAAACAAATCAAACCTATTTACTTTTCTAAAGAAAAAATTAAAATACTTATTTACAATATTCAATCAAAACAAGAAAAATTTTAGTATATTAAATTTAGAATTTTGTATTTTTAAACTATCAAAATAATGTCTAAGTCTACATAATGCAAATATTTATAAATTTTTCAATGCATGCTGACTTCATAAATATGGACCTTCAGAAACAGAGATGATTAATCATGGAGATGATTAAAAACTCAATTATTTGATGTAATTTATCATAATAACTGGTTATTTTTTATATAACAAAGATAGAGCCTATCTTTCCAAACCTTTGAAAATACACATATGCATTTATTTTCTGCCAGTTGATTTCAAGTAGTTTTCAATATTATCATTTTGCTTGCAGACTACCAGCCCACATCAATGTAAATATCATATAATGAGTTGTGATTTGGTAAAATACATATTGAATGTCGATGGTAAGGCTTATCACATGCCATTAACAACATATAATAGATATAATACAAAGAGTGAGTACTAAAAATGACTAAAGGAATCAGAAGGACTGATTATTTCCTTGCCATGTATAGACAGCCCTAGTGATATAGCTCATTAGTTTCTAGAAACATGTTTAGTAAAGTTGCTATCTCTTTAAACACTATGCAAATTACTGTAAAATTAATATTTGGAGTTTTCTCAGGGAGTAACATTTGTTATGATATTTCAAAAAATCATTTCGATTTCCGTATTTCTGGCTACTTAAGAAAACTTATATACTAAATATTTTTTTAAAAAGTAGGTAAAAATAAATACAAAACTAAGGAAAAATCTGGCAATAGCAAACTGTTACTTACAAAAAAATTAAATTTTTATAATTTTACATGTTTTTTTGTCTAACAAAAACATCTATTTTGACCCTTGACTATATCTTAGAGGTCTATTTAATAAAATTCTTAGCTTAACATTTAGAAAAAAATTTAATTTACAAATATCTTGACAAATTGAAAATTTCCTTTGCAAATTGTTGGAAAAAATGCTCTTAGGACATATATTCAATTTTTTATTAATTTTCATTTCACCTAGAATAAATATTTATTGACTTTTCTCATTTTAAAGAAAATTGCTAGGTAAGATACATATGTGAAGGTGACTGAGAAATATATTTGTCACAGAGTTATTTGCAGTATATTTAGGAAAAATAAAAGATGCAGTGGCATAAGATACATGTGATTCAATAAATATAATCAACTGGCTAAGCAATTAGGGTCACAAAAAATTAGGTGAATTATGAGTTTCTTAGTAATGACCTTCTTTCTCATAACTTTACTCTTCCAGTAGAAAAGGAATCGTTCCTGAAATAAAATCACACACACACACACACACACACACACACACACACACACACGTTTCCTACTTCAAGTCATTATTTCATTCTACTACCCCTAAATATTTGTATTCCAATTTAATATATTTTTATTCATCAATGCCTTTTCTCAATCCTAGTCATACTTATCTTCTATAAAAGCAAATATCTTGAAATGCATATATGTATACATATATTTCCTGAAAATCTAAATAATATGAAAAATTATATAGCATAAATTATGCTAGATATAGTTTCTTGATAATAAAATTTTAAAAAAATACTTCTGACATAAATTATTATGCCTACTGTATGTAATATGAAATTTAATAGAAGTACACTGATAAGTATAGAGAAATTATTTTTTGAAGCAAATACAATCAGCTTCTTGAAAACACATGGCTTGAATGACTGAGTAGGACTTTCATTGATTAGTTTATGCATGTTTTTTTCGCTAGAGTGACACTTCCTTCAGCATAAATTATTATCCATCTTCATTTATATATATATATATGTAAATACTAGAAAATGTCTTCCAATAAATTAATAAATATGAAAAAAATAGTTTCATGAAGCAGTATTATTCAATTTTTGCTATAAACCAAAAACAATTACAACCTATCATTAAAAATCACATTTAATCACCCATCTGAAAATAGTTTAGTCCTGTGTCAAATGCATTGAAATAAAATATTGGGAACCAACTGATACGGAAAAGTGTTTGTAATTCAGTCCTAAAAATCAATCATTTTCTCAAGGTTTTTGAATTTTAGCAAAAAATTACTACCAAAACTTAATAAATAACTTTTCATTATTACAGTTACACTTTCACTCAGAGGCACCCTGTTTGATATGTTATGCTCATAAGAGGTTAAACAAATTTGAAATATTATTATTTCAATATGTGTTTGCCAATAACTTCTTATAACTAGTTTTTATTACCTACCTTAAATATATTTTCATCAGTAACTTAGAGTTGCAGCTAGGGCTATTTTAATTTTTGAAAAATGTCTGCTCTGTAATAGTCTCAGGAAAACCAGATCTAAAAGTCCTTTTTTTACATCTCTCATTTGTAAAAATACTAATTCCTATACTCATGGCTAAGTCGTAGAGTTTTGTTCTGAATTAGTCGTCTAATCCAGTTGACTTCAACAATTATTGATGCATAATTTGTTTGCTTAGATTCAATTCCACTTCAGGAAAACTTCTTTTCCTTTCTCTCTTTTTTTTTTTTTTTGAGACGGAGTTTCGCTCTGGTTACCCAGGCTGGAGTGCAATGGTGCGATCTTGGCTCACCGCAACCTCCGCCTCCTGGGATCAGGCAATTCTCCTGCCTCAGCCTCCTGAGTAGCTGGGATTACAGGCACGCACCACCGTGCCCAGCTAATTTTTTGTATCTTTAGTAGAGATGTGGTTTCACCATGTTGACCAGGATGGTCTCCATCTCTTGACCTCGTGATCCACCCGCCTTGGCCTCCCAAAGTGCTGGGATTACAGGCGTGAGCCACCCGGCCAGAACACTTCTTTTCCTACTGGAAGAGTGGAGTTTCAGAAGAAGGTCTTTACTGAAAAATTGTCGTAATTTCAGAATTCTCTTAGGAATGTATCTGAATTCAGAATATTCCAAAATGGGTCAAACACTCTGATTGTAAAACTTCACCTGGTACTTAGAAACAAAACACAAAACATAAGCAACTATCTATATTTATCTATCATCTATATCTCTATCCATTGATTCATTTGACCAAATGAAAGACATGAAGATCTCTGTTGTTACCTTAATAAAAGATTCTTCAGTGATACTGCTATTGGCAATAGCCACATACGGTGACCCAGAAATATCTATATCCTTCAAAGGAAGGCACCATGGTAACACTGATCCAGAATTGATAAATAGTTCACATTACTTTTTAAGGTAAGGTTGAAAAGGTGAACCAACATTATATTTGGATTGTAAATACCAATTAAATTTTAAAAAGAGTGCATGAAATATCGAGGGTCTTGAAATTGACTTCCTAATATTATTTTCAGAAAGGACTTTATGCTCACCAGTGCATAATAGACCATTAAAAATACAGAGCTGGAAAATGAAAAAGAGAAAGAGATGGAGATTTCCGAGTTACTCATATTAGTTGAAGAGCATAGAAATAATAATTATACAAAAGAGAAATGTTCCATCATTTATTCCATGTGTTAATTATTTTTCTAGACAGATAAGGAACTGAGGTTTTTAAAAATAATTTAATATTTTGAACACTGAACACAGAAATTTAGACAAAAATCAATAAATCTAATATTATTTTTATAATATTTTTATTCTACATAGTAAACTGAAATAGTCATACTAATTGGTATAAACATGTGTCAGTTTTATCATAATTCATAATCTGATGGAAAGTTAATCCTTAAAAAGAAGCAAGCTGTAGAGAATTGCAAGAAATATTGGTGGACAACATTTTAATTTAAATTAGAGAAAATATTCTAATAAATGTAAATCTATAATTGATATTGATAAATTGAGTAACATTTAAACTGTTAAAATATTTAAGAACTTTGTACTTCCAATACAACTCAAAATAAATAGCATTCATTCACTATTTAGGATAAATTTAAACAATTCAATGTTGTTACATTTTTCTTTTAATTAATTAATTATTTTTTAGAGACAGGGTCTCACTGTCACCCAGGCTGGAGTGACATGATGTGCAGTGTCTGGACAGTGACGTCCAGGCTGGAGTGACAGTGAAGTGCAGCGGTGTGGTCATAGCTCAACGCAACCTTGAACGCTTAGGTGCAGCAATCCTCCTGCCTCAGCCTCCTGAGTGGCTGGGACTGCGGGCCTGCAACACCAATGACCAGCAAATATTTTTCCTTTTTGTATCTCACTATGTTGCCCAGGTTGTTCTTGAACACCAGGCTTCAAGTGATCTTCCTGCCTCAGCCTCCCGTAAGGCTATGATGACAGGCGTAAGCCACCACGCAGAGTCACTGTTACAGTTTTCAAGATTGCAAAGTTGAGAGAAAAACTGGTAGGGTTCCTGAAGCTTTTAAGCATTTTTATGTAAAACTGAATAATGTAAATATTCAGCTCTAACTTACGCAATTCAAAAAGGCATACTAGAGAATAACAACTCAAAATGACCCCCTGATCAGTCAACTTAATTTTGACAATAAGTGTCATCGCAAAGACTTATCTGAACTTGTTCAACTAGCAGTGTTAAAACACGTGTATTCATAACCTGTTCCTGCCTACAAGAGTGAGCAAGTATGCATACCTGTTGTATTTGTTAAAAGTTCTTATGAATACAATACTCTGTATTGAATATCTAAAATATGTACTAATAGAAAACAGCAAATTATTATAAAATCTATCTTTAAAATGGAAATCATATGAATATAAATATTTTGTTAATATATTCTTAAGTACATTTCTATTTACCAGAGGAAAAATACAATCTTGCCTGTCACATTAGATTATATTTAAAATGTCAACAGTTCATTTTACACCATACATAAGTATGGTTACAACTTTTATAAGAATGTTTAAGAACAAAGTCAAAGCTCAGGCAAGCATATGAAGAAACTGTAACATGAGACAATGATTACTATTAGTAAGAAAAATATTGTTAGAATAGATTTCTATTGCTATATGTTACTTAATTTGAGAAGAAAAGCGAATTTTGATATTTTCTTATACCGGTTAAATTATGAAATTAGCCTTTCATGAGAGTTTTTAACAGCTTGTACGTATACGCAGTTTATTTTAAAAAATGGAAAAGAAATCACGACAGGATAATGGTCATCCAGGCTTATAAGACAACTAATGAAATTTCACCTACATACCTTGCAACTGAATCTTATTCTCAGGACTCTGAACCAGAACAGAACTGACAGAATCTAGGTTGTCATAGTTACTGCAGCCAAGAGGACCAGTCCGTGTTTCTGTTACCTGGCAAACAAAACATCAACTTTATTATCTAAATCAGATGTTACAATGTCCTTTTGGTTCAATGTAGTTGTCACACACTAATATTATACATTTGACAGTAAATATCACTGAAAGGTCCAGGATCCCATACACACCAGCAGTGCACACACCTAAACATAGTGGAGAGCAGTAACTCCCTTTTTCTTTAACTCATTTTCTTTCCTTTGGTTGGATATAAATATTCTAGGAAAATAATGCATGCCATCTTTGTTCAAAAGCGTAACTCATAAAGTCACTGATTTCACCCAAGATATAATAAAGGACCTCTATGGAAGAGAGTGAGTTCTGACTTTAACGAGAATTGTTTGTTTTTACTCAATAAATCAGAGCCACCTCTCAGGCTACTCTCAAAACTGACTTTATTATTTTATTTTTCTTAAAAATCTGTAATTTTTCCTGTTTTTATGTTGGCAAGGAAGTCTAAACTCTCTGTTTGCCTTCTGTCTGGCACACTTCTTTCCAATATGCCAGGTATCTCCCTGCTCAGCTTGACATTCTATGCCTTTGCTTATACAACATCCTACACTCCCACCCCACTGGGATTAGAAACTTCTCCTTTACAACTTTGACTAATCAGTTTTATCTATCCTCAAAATTAAAACAAAGTATAAACATTTTGTAATGTTCAAACATTTACACAAAGTATTCCCTGATGATTTCCACCTGTGTTATTTACCATTTCTATCCGACTTTGGTTTGCAGTACACAGATTTCGTACTTAAATATATAATGTCATATATGGACTGACTTTTTCATGGATGTCTTGGGATGGAGACTAAATTTAATGAATTATATGATGCTGAAAATGCATCCTGAAGATTTAAAGCTATTTAAAGCAGAGCAGTGTTGTCAGACAAGATACTCTTTCTTAATAATCAGACTGTTCTTTGCAAAACACAATTTAGATCACTTCATTCCACTGTTTACAATAATTTAATGGTTTCCCATTCTTAGCCAGGGTATGACATAGAGCCTTTTATAAACCTAGGAAGATACCATATTACCCTGTTCCCTGTCACCTCCCTAGATCCATCTCTTACCTTGTTTATTATGCCTTGCTGTATCTCAAATATACTTGCCATTCTGATGCCTTGGGGTATTTGACTTGTTGTCCTACTATCTGGAAATTTCTTCCTCAAAATGTTTCCTAGCTAATTCTTCACCTCCTTCAAATTTTTGCTCAAATCTCATTCTCTTGGGACTCCTTGGACTAACCTATTGAAATGAACACCCCTACCTCTTAAAACAATTTTTCCTTCTTACCTTGTTGAACCTTTTTTCACAGTAGTTATGAGCTTCTAACATGCTGTATCATTTACTCATTTGTTATGATTACTGCTGACACCTCTCACTAGCATAAGAGCTCCACAAGTGCAGGAGATTTTGTCTATTTTGTTCACTCACATATCCACAGAACATATCAAGTTCTTGTGTCAGCCCAGGAGCATTGATGAAGAGAAAGAGGAAGCAGCATAAGGAGAAACTTCCTAGCGCGGAGCAGGAAAGACATTAAAGCCATTGTGGAGATGATGAAATCCTAACCAGTGACAATAAACTTTATCTGAAGAAGTTCATTTGTGAAAAACAAGACAAAACAAGGTCAGGAAATGGCAACATTATGAAACACTGAAAATGTTCATTGATAGAGAAAGGCGACTGAGGTTTCCAGCATTAGCAGTAACGTTAAAAATATGAAGCTAAGAAGCTCAGTGTGAGTGCATGTTTAATTTGTGTCATGACAACTTTATTATGTTTTTTCTAAATGATAAGTCCTTTATAGTAACCAAGAGTGACTATGCATACATAGCAAGAGTTGATAATGTGGTTTATCATGGACGAAGCATTACTTTTTCCTCAACACCACAACTTTGAATCATTCTCCACTTACTATTCCCCACTGATGATACTGAATAGATCTCATTTTGTTTAGAGAAATAATTTATAGTGTTGATACGATAGATGTATGTATAATTAATATTTAAATATAAATTAGTAATAGCCTAAGGGCAAAGGGAAAAGCAAAAGCGTTAAAGAGAATACTTAGGGTATAAGCTAATTAAAGTTTTCATTTTATCCCATCATGTGGTCCTATTGACAACCAGCATGTATCACACAAATATAAACACACACCCCTCCATGCCTTTTTAAGAAATTTTTTAGGTAAAATTGCCATTAAGCACATACTCATTGACATATGTGATCTTGGAAAACAGAAGGCAAACTCCTAACACTTAACCCTTGAAAGAAGATAAATAATAAGACCTCATTTCAGAGAGTTTCTTACAGTCACCTACTCTGTAATTGTGATTACATTTTAAAAAATTAAATAAGAGACATACATTTAGAGAACATTTGAATATTTCTATCTTTGTATATTGCTTGACTTTCTCATCTTTCACAAATGTAATAACCTTAGCATATCATATTTATATTTTGTTCTCTATCCTTCACAGCTGAATTCACCGGTTAAAGTCCAGTTTAATATAAATTTTAAAGCTCTCGCATGTTTTATGAAATAAAGCTATTTTTCAATTGTATTCCACCTAAGGACTCTACAGTCTTTACTAATGTCAGCATTAGTAAATGTGTCCATACTTATTTTATTTTTTAAAATAATAAAGTGAATTAAAATGGAAAGAAAAAATAAAAGTCAACTTACTACAGAGATGCTAACTGTGCCAAAACACAGAATAGCAGTTTACTCGCTTGTTCCAACCTATCATGTTTAGTAATAAAAGTAACAAATTCCTATGCTGGAAATTTAAGCAATGAAATAAAGTACGTAGCCAGAGGAACAACTGCCATTTTTTTCTACTTTACTATGGTTCCCCCATCCTTTTATCAGACATGAAAATGGTTGAGACTAGGAGCAACTGCTCTTCAAGACCATTCTTTATTGACAGCACCCAAGTATCATGGTCTTTACCTTTTCCCAGTGTATATCTTCTTAAAGTAATTATTTTATTTGTTTCCTAGTTACACTGGGTTATATCAGAGTAACTTCGAATAATTTTATCAGCCATCTATTATGAACATAAAACACTGGAATACTGGTAAGTACAACCAGCTCTTTTACAATAGAGTTATGCCCAAAGAGGCATAACCAAAGACTTTCCATCTGAAATCAATTTTCTCTTCCAGAGACCTACCTCTCATCTAGATAACTACAAGTGAATGTGAAAATTTAAGAGGAGATTTTGCTTATTCTATATCGTAGCAAGAAAACCACATCTGAAATGTCAGGAGTTGAAGTGGCAGAGCAGTGAAATTTGTTACTGGTACCTGCATCCTGAACTGCTGTACCAGATATTTCCTTTGACACATTTTGCCAATCTTTACCTTACATATACCCCATCATACAGTCCACTTCAGTTGTCTCTCTCCTTTTCAAGAAATAAATGTTTCTACATTTTAATTATTCAAAACACTTTGGGTTGAGAAGGTAGAAACTATACTACTGAACCTTAGATATATATGGCTTGTACTGAATTTCTGATATCTTAAAATTTAATATAAGAATTGATGCTATTTTTAAATAGAAATAAAGATGTAATTAGTTCAAAAAAATTATTCCCTGTACGATCTTTGTTTTTTAAAAATATCAATTAACATAGTTGCAATTCATATATGCAGCAAATGACTTATATCTAGAACATATAAATAAATTCTACAAACTAATAATACAGCAAGAGCAACACTGAAAAAAACATTTGACAAAAAATACATCTAAACATCCAGCAATTATGAAATAGTTTTCAACTTGATTATCAAAGAGCTGGAAATTAAAACAGTGAGAAACTACTATCTATTCACCAGAAACTCTTATAAGTATACAAACCCTGACAATGCCACATGGTGACAATACAGTGGAGAAACTGGAATTCTCATACGCTGCTGGGAGTGAAAACTGGTACAATCACTTTAGAAAATTCTTCGAAAGTATGTATATAAGTAGACATAGGCACATTATACGAGCCAGATACATAGCCAACAAAAATGTGAACGTGTGTGTACAAAAGGCATTTGCAAAGAGGTTCATTATCAACTATTCTTAGTAATCCCAAACAGAAAATACTACAGTGGTGTATTAGTCAATTTTTATTCTGCTATAAAGATGCTACCAGAGAATGGGTAACTTGTAAAGGAAAGAAGTTTAATCGACTCACAGTTCCACATGGCTAGGGAGGCCTAAGACCCATGGTGGAAGGCAGAAGGTGAAGGGAGCAGGGCACATCTTACATGGCAGCAGGTGAAAGAGAGTGAGGAAGTACCGTTCTTTAAAACCATCAGCTCTCCTGAGAACTCATTATCATGAGAACAGTATGGGGGAAATCACCCCCATTATCCAATCACCTCCCACCAGGTCAATCTCGCAACACGTGGGAATTCCAATTTAAGATGATATTTGGGTGAGGACACAGAACAAAACCATACCAAGTGGCAATCAGCAATAAAATGTGAAAGTAAATAGAGATTTTGAATACTGTACTACAGTAAGAATAAATTTTTATGTATTCTGTCCTCAAAATACAGAACAACATAAACAAATCTCACAAACATAATGTGGAATGAACATTATATAAATGTTCCAGTATTCTAACACTGTAAGTTTATTTTGCTAATTCTGAACTTCCATTAATATAAAACTCATTAATATAAAAATTCTGAACTTCCATTAATATAAAAATATTAGGCAAAATAAACTTACATTGTTAGAATACAGAATGGAAGTTACCCTTTGGATATAGGAATGATAAGGGCATCAGGAGAAATGTTTTAGTAATATCCTATTTTTTAATGCAGGCCATGATTGCTGAAATGTTTTCAAATTTCAACACTTTGTGTACTCTGTATAAATGTTATATGTAACTAACATTTGCTAATAGAAATTGGTTAATATTTTTCCTTGTGAATTACATCAAGGAAGATACAACATCATCTATAGCTATATTTACATATGTACAGATATCTAGACATCCATCTATTTACCTGTCTGTTTTTATCAATCATCCATGTGCATGTACTACAATGCAAGTTTGGATTTTCATACTTACATCCTTCATATTTAAAATTATTCTAACATGATTTGGCAAAGAGAAAATGCTGAAATCTGACACTGTGAAAGATTATACAAAACAAACTACTTTTTCAACTACTAATGTGAATTTATTTTAAAATCCAAGACATCAATTCTTAATCATCTTAGAGTATGTCATATTGATTTTGTTTTATTTCAAGGCTATAATTACTATTCTATAATTGAAGATGTACAGATAATAAACCAACTTTTGATGAGGAATTAACAGGTTAATATCAATATTTCATTTTTATTTTATAAGCACCCTCTATTCCAAACAATACATTTACCTCAAATGAAAAGAAATTAGCTTTTTTTTTGTAAGCTCACCTCTAAATAGCAATACAAAGAAGAATAAATAAATAGGCAAGTTATTTTAAATACACAATTTTTCTTATGATAATTACTTTGCGGGTTTCCTTTGCCTATAGAAATGCTTTTTTAAAAACTGTACTTTAGGTTCTGGGGTACGTGTGCAGAACATGAAGGATTGTTGCATAGGTACACACATTGCAATGTGGTTTGCTGCCTACACCCCCCTGTCACCTACATCTGGCATTTCTCCCCATGTTATCCCTCCCCGACCTCCCCAACCCCCGCTGTCACTCCCTTGGCACCCCTAAACAGACCCCAGTGTGTGATGCTCCCCCCCTGTGTCCAGGTGTTCTCAGTGTTCAACACCTGCCTATGGGTGAGAACATGTGGTGTTTGATTTTCTGTTCTTGTGTCAGTTTGCTGACAATGATGGTTTCTAGATTCATCTGTCCCTACAAAGGACATAAACTCATCATTTTTTATGGCTGCATAGTATTCCGTGGCATATATGTGCCATATTTTCTTTATCCAGTCTGTCATTGATGGGCACTAGGGTGGGTTCCATCTCCGTGCTATTGTAAACAGTACCACAGTGAACATACATGTGCAAGTGTCTTTATAATAGAAGGATTTATAATCCTTTGGGTATATACCCAGTAATGGGATTGCTGGGTCAAATGGTATTTCTATTTCTAGATCCTTGAAGAATCACCATACTCTCTTCCACAATGGTTGAACTAATTTACACTCCCACCAACAGTGTAAAAGTGTTTCTATTTCTCCATATCCTCTCCAGCATCTGTTGTCTCCAGATTTTTTAATGACTGCCATTCTAATTGGCGTGAGATGGTATCTCAATGTGGTTTTGATTTGCCTTTCTCTAATAATCAGTGATGATGAGCATTTTTTCATGTTTGTTAACCTCATATATGTATTCTTTTGAAAAGTGTCCTTCGCCCACTTTTGGGTGGGTTTTTTGTTTTTTGTTTTTGTAAATCTGTTTTACTTCTTTGTAGATTCTGGATATTAGCTCTTTGTTAGATGGGTAGATTACAAAAATTTTTTCCCATTCTGTTGGTTGCCGGTTCACTCTAATGTTTGTTTCTTTTGCTGTACAGAAGCTCTGGAGTTTAATTAGGTCCCATTTGTCTATTTTGGCTTTTGTTGCCAATGCTTCTGGTGTTTTAGTCATGAAGTCCTTGCCTATGCCTATGTCCTGAATGGTTTTGCCTAGGTTTTCTTCTAGGGTTTTTATGGTGCTAGGTCTTATGTTTAAGTTTTTAATCCATCTGGAGTTAATGTTAGTGTAAGATGTCAGGAAGGGGTCCAGTTTCTGCTTTCTGAACACTGCTAGCCAGTTTTCCCAACACCATTTATTAAACAGGGAATCCTTTTTCCGTTGCTTGTTTTTGTCTGGTTTGTCAAAGATCAGATGGTTGTAGGTGTGTGGCATTGCCCCCAAGGCCTCTGTTCTGTTCCATTGGTCTATATCTCTTGTTTTGGAACCAGCACAAGGCTGTTTTAATTACTGTAGCTTTGTAGTATAGTTTGAAATCAGGTAGCACGATGCCTCCAGTTTTGTTCTTTTTGTTTAGGATGGATTGTCTTGGCTATGTGGGCTCTCTTTTGGTTCCATATGAAGTTTAAGGTGTTTTTTTTCCCAGTTCTGTGGTCATTGGTAGCTTGATGGGAATAGCATTGGATCTATAAATTACTTTAGGCAGTATGGCCATTTTCACGAAATTGATTCTTCCTAACCATGAGCATGGAATGTTTCTTCATTTGTTTGTGTCCTCTCTTAGTTTCTTGAGCAGTGGTTTGTAGTTCTCCATGAAAAGGTCCTTTATATCCTTTGTTAGTTGTATTCCTAGGTATTTTATTCTCTTTGTAGCAATTATGAATGGGAGTTTGCTCATGATTTGGCTGTTAGTCTGTTATTGGTGTATAGAAATGCTTGTGATTTCTGCACATTGATTTTGTATCCTGAGACTTTGCTGAAGCTGCTTATCAATTTAAGGAGATTTTGGGCTGAGATGATAGGGTCTTCTAAATATACAATCATGTTGTCTGCAAATAGAGACAATTTAACTTCCTCTTTTCCTACGTGAATACCCTTTATTTTTTTTTTTCTTGCCTAACTGCTCTGGCTAGAACTTCCAATATTATATCGAATAGGAGTGGTGAGAGAGGGCATCCTTGTCTAGTGCTGGATTTCAAAGGGAATGCTTCCAGTTTTTGCCCATTCAGTGTGACATTGGATATAGATTTGTTGTAAATAGCTTTTATTATTTTGAAATATGTTCCTTTGATACCTAGTTTATTGAGAGTTTTTAGCATAAAGGGCTGTTGAATTTTGTCAAAGGCCTTCTCTGCATCTATTGAGATAATCATGTGGTTTTTGTCGTTGGTTCTGTTTATGTGGTGAATTACGTTTATAGACTTGTGTATGTTGAACCAGCCTTGCATCCCCGGGATGAAGCCAACTTGATCCTGATGGATAAGCTTTTTGATGTGCTATTGCCATCGGTTTGCCAGTATTTTATTGAAGATTTTTCCATTTACGTTCATCATGGATATTGGCCTCAAGTTTTCTTTTTTTGTTGAGTCTCTGCTGGGTTTTGGTATCAGGATGATGTTGGTCTTGTAAAATGATTTGGGAAGGATTCCCTCTTTTTGTATTGCTTGGAATAATTTCAGAAGGAATGCTACCAGCTCCTCTTTGTACATCTGGTAGAATTCTGCTGTGAACCCGTCTGGACCTGGACTTTTTTTGGTTGGTAGGCTATTAATTGCTGCCTCAACTTCAGCTCTTGTTATTGGTCTGTTCAAGTTTCAACTTTTTCCTGGTTTAGGCTTGTGAGGGTGCAAGTGTCCAGGAATTTATCTGTTTCTTCCAGGATTACTGGTTTATGTGCGTAGAGTTATTTGTAGTAATCTCTGATTGCAGTTTGTATTTCTGTGGAGTCAGTGGTGATATCCCCTTTATTGAATGTTTTTCATTGCATCTGTTTGATTCTTCTCCCTTTTCTTTATTAATCTGTCTAGCCATCTGTCTATTTTGTTGATCTGTTCAAAAAACAGCTCCTGGATTTACTGATTTTTTGAAGGATTTTTGGGTGTCTCTATCTGCTCTGATTTTAGTTATTTATTGTTTTCTGCTAGCTTTTGAGTTTTTTGATTTTGCTCCTCTAGCTCTTTCAATTTTGATGATAGGGTGTTGACTTTAGATCTTTCCTTGCTTCTCTGGTGAGCATCTATTGCTATAAATTTCCCTCTAGACACTGCTTTAAATGTGTCCCAGAGATTCTGGTTTGTTTTGTCTTCATTCTCGTTGGTTTCAAAGAACATCTTTATTTCTGCCTTCATTTCACTGTTGATCCAGTTGACATTCAGGAGCCAGTGTTCAGTTTCCATGAAGTTGTGCGGTTCTCAGTTAGTTTCTTAATTCTGGGTTCCAATTTGATTGCACAGTGGTGTGAGACACTGTTATGATTTCTGTTCTTTTGCATTTGCTGAGGAGTGATACACTTCTAATTATTGGTCAATTTTAGGGTTGGTGCAATGTGATGCTGAGGAGAATGTATATTCTGTGGATTTGGGGTGGAGATTTCTGTAGATGTCTCTTAGGTACACCTGGTTCCAGATCTGAGTTCAAGTCCTGGATATCCTTGTTAATTTTCTGTCTCGTTGGTCTGTCCAATATTGACAGTGGAGTGTTAACGTCTCCCACTATTACGGTGTGGGAGTCTAAGTCTCTTTGTAAGTCATTAAGAACTTGCTTTATGTACCTGGGTGCTTCTGTACTGGGTGTGTATATATTTAGGATCCTTAGTTCTTCTTGATGCATTGATCCTCTTATCATTATGTAATGCCCTTCTTTGTCTCTTTTGATTTTTGTTGGTTTAAAGTCCATTTTATCAGAGCCTAGGATTCCAACTCCTGCTTTCTTTTTGCTTGGTAAATCTTCCCCCATCCCTTTATTTTGAGCCTATGTGTGTCCTTGCATGTGAGATGCGTTTCCAGAACATAGCACACTGATGGGTTTTGACTTTTTATCCAATTTGCCAGTCTGTGTCTTTTGATTTGGGCATTTAGTCCATTTACATTTAAGGTTAATATTGTTATGTGTGAATTTGATACTGCCATTTTGATGGTAGCTGGATGTTTTACCCGTTAGTTGACACATTTTCTTCATTGTGTTGATGGTCTTTACCATTTGGCACATTTTTGGAGTGGCTGGTACTGGTTGTTCCTTTCCTTGTTTAGTGCTTCTTTCAGTGGCTCTTGTACCAAAACCAGGAAAGGACTAATAACAACAACATACTAGAAATACTTTTTAGAGCATTTTAAAATGAATCACTATACTTAACAAGACAAAATCTTGTTAAATTTATATAGTTTATATTCAAAACACAAATTCTAATGAATATAGGGGTATCAGAAAAAGACCCCATAAGTCTACTTGCAAAAGCTTTTAAAGCAATGATGCATTAAACAAAAGCAAAAGCACTGTTTTCCCAGAGTTAAAAATTTGAGGAATAGATATAAAAAGAATTAGGTATTAAAACCCTCAAGTTATTCTCAAAAATATATTGCATTTATTTTATTTTACCACAAAGTTCCATTATGTTTCATTATGCCAATCATAGCATTACAGGGCAATAATCTGTTTCCTTTATCTTATTTAATTATTTAGCTATAAACACTCTATTCATAATTACACACAGTACCTGACACATGGTAGAAATTAAAAATTTTTGGATTAGATTGGTGGATAAATATTTCATTTTTAGTTACAAATCTCTATTAAAAAAGCAAATTTATTAAACTATTTTGAGACCCTCTTGAAGAAAATGCAGAAGTGCACATATATTTACATTTTAAAAGCTAACAGAAGTTTGAAATCATCTAGTCTCACCATCACATTATACAAAAGAAGTACTGTGTCTGGAGCCAGGGATGTTATCAAGCTACTTCACGATCATGTAAATGAAAGAAGAGCTAGAGCTGGGACTTCGACCTGATTCATAAATCAAATTCTTATTCTAAACATCACACTGGCTTTCCAAGCTTTATAGTTAACAAGTTTTTGGAAATTTTGCTTGGCTTAATCAGTGTAATTCATTCACTCTTTCTCTCTCTCTCTCTCTCTCTCTGGCAATAAAGTTATAGTAAAAACACAATTTAATTGGTCTAAATTGATGTAGAAGTCAATTACAATGGTGTAGTATACTGGGCAACTCATGAACAATAAACATTGCTATGAATGTACAGGTTACTGTAACTGTGATTGAAGGCCAAACGAATTAACTTTTATTCTAAGTATTAATTTATTCATGCTTTGAAATAGAACATCCTTCATATTCTTATATTACTTCACACTAGGGTTTTGAAGAGTAAAATCCAAGTGTTGATTAGTTTCAATTATTTCCTAAAACAATCTTTTCTGTCACCACATATATAAGATCATTTACAATAATATATTGCTAAAGCTATTAATATAATAAAATCCTTTATAAAATGTTGATGGTAAAATTTAAAAAATATATATAACTTCCCTTCATTTCTCAACTGAAAATAATGCCTTATAATATTTTCTCAAACATGAATATTGAGCTTAAAGGTAATTTTACCATTTAATATTTTTCCTCTGACAGTCATTAAGTCTTATTTCAATATTCTATTAAGCATTTAATGTCAAACTGTAATTCAATGCAGTCCCAATCCTTTATCCTGTTGAAATATTTCTGGAGCTTGTTTTCTAATTAAAAAATGAATTTTCAAATATATCATTAATTATATGATGCACGTAAAAACAAAATGTTCATCTCAGAATAAACATTTCAGTAGCAAAATATTTCTTAATTTTCTGTTCAGCATTTACAATACAGTTTCTGGGAAAAGTGAAAATTCATATATAAAATGCTATATGTCCTCAAATAAAAGATTATATCAATGCAAAATTTTCTTGCATCTCTACACAATAATAAGCATTACACTTAGTATGTTATACATCATTAATATAGTGACTTAAAGTATATTTAACACTGTCAACATTTTCTCGGGCCTTCTCCAAACACAGAGATACAGTTTAAAATAGTCTATGATACATTATCCACCCAGGATGATTCATACGTTCACATAAAAAGCACAAACATGGATAAACACATTCAATGCAATGGAGCTCATACAATTGTTGAATTAAGCCTCTATGCAAATTACTTGAAGCTGATAACTATATCCTCTAATTCTATTCCTTACAATTTCAATAAACCAAATTTTTTTAAATATTAGAATTATTCATTTATAGAACTGCATTTTTAAAACATAGTGTTTGGGGTTTTTTTTGCCTTTCACAGGAGAAATACTGATACTTGAAACTCATATACTGACATTCATACTTTTGATGAGGATCAAAAGTACGAGTACAAACAATATCATGTATACCCATAAAATATATGCAAAATAACTGTGAATTATAAAATTCAACCGTAGAAAAAAATGTAGAGCAAAATATGTGTATTTGAGGAAGGTTACATGAGAGTAATACAAAAAACAAGGAACTCGATTTAGGAACGAAATTGAATATGTCTTCTCTAAGAGCAATTGCTTTCGTGCAGTTTTCACTTGTGCTTGTCACGAGTCCAGGCATGACTACAATGACTGGCCTACTTCTTCCTACCCTGTAATTTATCCTCCATCAAAATAATACACAAGCATACCACTCACAAATATCCAGAAGCAAACCTATCGAGAGAGACTATGCTAATCCTTTGAGGACACATTAAAACATAAAATTATACAATGGCGAGACAACAGTTTTCTCAGGTTCTTAAAGTGTTGATTTAGTGTGACATGGAATAAG
The DNA here is from genome assembly GCA_028533165.1 of Leontopithecus rosalia. Classification (NCBI taxonomy): domain Eukaryota; kingdom Metazoa; phylum Chordata; class Mammalia; order Primates; family Cebidae; genus Leontopithecus; species Leontopithecus rosalia. The sequence continues at coordinate 5,367,501 of CM052667.1, read as the reverse complement.
CAAAACTGGACACAATTTCAGCAGGACAAAGTTGCCAAATAACATCAGGACCCCTTTGTGCTTAAACCATGGTTGCCATGGAAATTAAATGTGTAGTACTTGATTGGTCTTGGAGAGGCCAAACCTGAAAACTCACTCCTACAGATGATATTTTGATTTATTTTTTTAAATAACACAAAGCTTAAAATTGCAGCAATTGTAAGAAAATATGTAGCCAAAAAAAGCTTTCATTAGGTTCCTAACTACATGAATATACATTTAGAAAACTGACATTTTTATAAAAACTACATTTTTGACAGCTATAATTGATGGTGTTACATGAATGGTAACCTCGAACTTCATTACTGGAAATCTAAAGGAGTGTGTTGTTTCTCTACAGTTGGCTAAAGAGTTTTCTGATGTTTTCAATATTAATAATAAGAAAAGTAAAGCTTCACTGCCACAGCAGAGTTACAAACAATAGGCACAGTTTACAACCTGGCTCAGGCTGGGGCATATCGTTAGCACTCCGGTGAGAGTTATTAGACAGCCATTGCAGTTGTTACAGCCACTGTCTGGCCTGAATGTCACTTTTCCCGGGCCAGAGAAATGATATTTCAGGGAATTCGGGAGCCAGGGTATTTTTCTGTATCTTTACATTAAAAAAAAAAGTGCAATCCAAAGCAACATTGATTACATTTATTTTACCAATGAAAGCTATCTGAAGAGGTAAAACATTAAAGACTGATTTTAGTTTTTAAACTTTATTGCTTCTTCTACGCATTTTAATCTCATTGCCTTTTATTTATTGAATCTACTTAAAATGATTACAAACTTTAAAACAGAATGGAAAAAGTTATGAATTTAAGTTCAAAATACAAATTTGGTTCTCTTTGGTGCCCTTGCAAATCATCATACAAAACTAAGGAGTATAGTATAATCATTTTCCACAATGATTTTATTAGCAATTTTATAAAAATGAAAACACAAAAGTAGGAGTTATTTAAAAAGCCAAATATACTGTAACTACATCATTGAGAAAACCGGATTAGAAGAGAACCTTTGCCCATACTGTCTCTACCTTCAAGATAGTGATCTCTAATTGCAAAAGAAAATGCATAGGCTGTTCCCTTAGTTTTTCTTATTCCTCTCTCAGACCTTTTCTACATCCCCAGATCCAATCGCTCCAAGTTATTCTTCTATCTGGTTGTGCTCTCTCTTTCCCTTGCTGGGTTAGGCAAGAAAACAGTTATAATGAACACACCAAAGATAATACAGACCAGAAATTACCAACCCCTGGGCCAGGGTACTGGTCCCTGGGCTTTTAGGAAACAGGCTGCACAGCAGGAGGCGAGCAGCAGGAGACAGAGGGAAGCTTCATCCGTAACTACAGTTGGTTCCCATGGCTGGAATTACCACCTGAGCTCCTAGATCAGCAGCAGCATTAGATTCTCAGAGGAGCACGAACCCTATTGTGAACTGCGCATGTGAGTGATCTAGGCTGCACGCTCCTTATGAAAATCTAATGCCTGATAATCTGTTACTGTCTCTCATCATCCCTCGATGGGACTGTCTACTGGCAGAAAAACAAGCTCAAGGTTCCCACTAATTCCACATTACAGTGAGCTGTATAATTATTTCAGTATATATTACAATGTAATATTAATAGAAATAAAATGCACCTTAATGGAATGCACTTGAATTATTATAATGCACCTGGAATCATTCCCTCCACCAAATTCATGGAAAAAATTTTCTTCCATGAAACCAGTTCCTGGTTCCTGGGGACTGCTGGTATAGACTGACTTACAATTGTGCAAATAGCACTAAAGTTGTAAAAATGTCTGCTGC